>CM053767.1:30462464-30571154 GCA_028658305.1 Pachyuromys duprasi
TTTTTTTTTTTTTCAAAAAAGGCCCTATCTCCAAACTACAACTAGTATGTGTATGCGGGCAAGATGGTGGTGATTCCTAAGTTGTAGTATCAGAGAACAAAGGGACTAATTACAGAGGGTGCAGCAGTAAATTGCCTTAAGGTTCTCTGTTTTACCATGGTTTGTACAGATGTGAATATCAATGTAATTAATGTCTGAGGCGGGGAGTGGGCAGAGGAAAGAACTTGGGTCCAGCCAAAGAAAACTGGGGCAGGGCTTTGGAAATGGTGCTGTGGATACGGCTGAAGAAGGACTTGGTTATGAAGATGGGAATGGGTGCTTCCCAGGAAAGAAGGCGTGAGAAAGTGACCCAGCTGGCCATGCGCAGACAGAGTTCAGGTGTGGCGGTACACACCTGTGCTCACGGCGCTCAGGAGGCTGAGCTAGGAGATAGCTGAGACGGGAAAGTCCCAATGGAAAGTTAAGGAAGATCGGAGAAAAAAATGTATCTGAGCTCAAACTGAACTGGAAAGAGAACGGAGGAGCTAGCAGGGGTGGGCTGAGAGAGCCAGTCAGAGGCAACCATGGTGCCAAAGTTAACAGGGAGAGGAATGGAAGTGGAGAGGCCAGTCTGTTGGATTCCGGGCAGAGTGAACGTGAGGTGAACGTGAGGTGAACGTGAGGTGCGCCCTGCAGGTTGATGACCGTTGTCCTGCGACCGTCTACCGGACAGACACCTCTGTGGTTAGCCTGGCTTCCTGCTCCCAGCTATCCTGAGGCTACAGTAGACTTTTGTTTGTTTTTTCCTGGTCAGACTGGGTGACTCCAAGTTCATGTGTTCCCAGATCCCCCAAAAGCATAGGAAATCAGGGTACAAGGGATAATTAAGACCTCTGAGCACAGGGAGATTTATTAAGTGGGAAAACACCAGCCCCTTCCTTCTCTTTTAAGAATTGGTCACCATACCGTTTGATGTCTGTAGTTGCTTCCTCACTTCCCAGTGACCCAAAGGAAGAGAATATGAAAGACTACTTTTGACAACGTTGACATTTCCCTCCCGTTGCTGATAAGCTTGCAGATGAAGAGTTGGTATGATGCAATAGTGCAGCAGTTCATCTCTGAACAGGGTTGACTTCCTTATATTCTTAATAGACAAGAACATTTAAGACAGGGCAGAAAGGGCTTTCCCTATCCCCTCCCTGCCTCACACTTGCTGCTATCCCTTGCCCACCTGGCTGGACAGCACTCTCAGACTATGAGCCAAAGTAAGCTTCCTTCCTTAAGTTGTTTTGTCAGGCATTTGGGGGCAAAGTAACTGTAAGAGTCATCAATGATCACTTAAGATAATTGTTAATACTGTGGAGGCTGAGGGCAGCCTGGGCCACAGAGTGAGACCCTGTTTCAAAAAAATCAAACAGACAGGGGACTAGAGAGATGGCTCAGAGGGTAAGAACACTTGACTGTTCTTCCAAAGGTCCTGAGTTCAATTCCCAGCAACCACACGGTGGCTCACAACCATCTATAATGAGCTCTGGTGCCTACTTCTGGTATGTAGACACACATGTAGACAGGATGCTATATAAATAATATTCAAATAAATCTATTTTTGAAAAAATCAAACAAACAAATAGATTATAAGTGGATAGAAAAGCAAACAGTTGCCCAGGCTCAGAGCCTGTAGATGACTTATTAAACCCATAGGGAAGCAGTGGACATGCCCTCGCCGCAGCCCTAAAGAGACAGGCTAACACTGGTGACTTCACTATGTGGGGGAAAGGAGTGCCTGTATAATTGTCTTGCCTACTGACCACTATCTGAAAACATAAAACTGTAATAATATGAGGGCTTAGGAGATGGCTCAGCAGTTAAGAACACTTGGCTGCTCTTACGTAGAACCCTTCCAGGTTCAGTTCCCAGCACCCACATGGCAGCTCACAACCATCCGTAATGCCAGTTCTAGGGGACCCACCACCCTGTCTGGCCTCCGTGGGACTGTACATTTGTGTATATATTATATACATACATACATGCAGGCAAAACACCCATACACAAAATGAAAGTAAAAATTAATATATTTGCATGATTTTATACTTTTAATATATTTACATTTATTAAATGACATAAGTATATAAATAGCTATAATGAATGACAGGTTTGTCGGATATGGCAATGGGTTTGTGATTGTGCAGAGGAATGCTGTATTCTTAAAAGGAAAATGTTGAATTACTAAGATGAACATCAGGGACTGGCGAGATTTTCAGCATTAGGAACACTTTCTGGTTTTGTACGGGTCTAGGTCACCAGCACCTGTATCAGCAGCTCACAATGGTCCGTAACTTCAGCTCCACTGGGACTCTGACACCCCCTTCTGGCCTGTATGGGTATTGCACAGATTTGCTATTCAGACAGAAAAGCAAGTACACATATGTACATAAAAATAAGTAAAAATAAAAAGTTTTTAAAAGAAATGAATGGGCTGGAGATATGGCTCCGTGGATAAGCACACTGGCTGCTCTTTCAGAGGTCCTGAGTTCAATTCCCAGCAGCCACATGGTGGCTCACAACCATCTATAATGAAATCTGGTGCCCTCTTCTGGCCTACAGGTGTACATGCAGGCAGAACATTGTATGCGTAATAAATAAATCTCTTTTTTTGTAATGAGATGAACAAAATGGTATCTAGAGCATTTGTGGAATGAGACTGTTTCATACTGTAGCTCAGCATGGCCTTGAACTTAACAGCACTCTTTGTTTTAGTCACCACACACAACCTAGTAACCATAACTTAATCCCAAATAGCAAGTGATCGCACCGAGAAAGGCAGATTTGCAAAGACGGCTGGTGTGTCAGCAACCCAGTAGAGGTGGGTGAATGGCAATGGGGAGGGCTGGAGGTAGCACTTGCCTAGCTCAAGGGGGTTCTAGATTGGATGCTCATCACAAAAGGAGAAAAAACGTTGGAGGAGAGGAGATAGTTTTTTCCTAAAGGTTTAAAAAAGATAGCCTTTGGGCTGAGGGTGTGGCTCTGTTTACTTCCCTGTTATTCCTGAAGCCCCGGGTTCACTCCCGGGCACTGCAAGGCCTGGAGTACCAGCAGCTGAAAAGCATTAAGAAGACTGTTGTGAGTTCAAGGCCAGCCTGAGTTACAAAGTTCAACATGTCTGATAACATTTGGGCCAAATAACCTGATAGGTAGAGATAATCAATCTCTTGCAAACACGTACACACACGTACACACACACACAGTGAAATATTAGTTTTTATACATTTAAAACAATGGTGTCTCAACATACAGCTTTCAAGTTCAGACAGTAATAGCTGGAAATTAGAAACAGTTTGTTTCTGTCATCTGCCCCTTCTTTGTTACCTGATCTAAAAAAGCATAAGGCCACATGTTCATCCATTACTTGCCAACAGGAATCTGTCTGCATGAACCTAAGTATAATAAACCTCAGAAATGGATCCCTTCCTGCACCCCACCCCCATCAGAGCCTGGCCTGGTGGTGCTTTTGTGGGAAATGTTATCTTACAGTGCTCACCAAGGCTGTCTGAGGAGCTGTCCTGTGCCATGAGCACTGGACCGTGTTCTTGTCTACCGTCATAATTTCAAAAGACAAAGCAAGGTTCAAATTGTACATTCTCTGTGAACTGCTAAAGACTAGGGGAAAATACTGTCTCTGCTCATGCTCTGGAACTGAAAAGAAGCACACCAACAGGAGGCAAAGAGTGAACCCCTTCTAAAGACCCTCCTAACGAAGCCCCCAGGGATTTGCAGGTGAGGTGGAATTTGCAGGGGTTATGAGATGAGCACCGTGCCAAAGGGCCATGCAGGACTTGCTGCTGGGCTGCAGCGTTTTTTTTTTGTTTTTTTTTTTTCATGTTAGCCTATTTTGGGCCCCAGTGAGAAAGTTATTTTAATAATATCTTGCTCTGCTGGAAATACACGTGATAAGTGGCAGATGTCAAAAAAAGGAGAAAGTTAGAGCATTGCATTCTCCTCCGGTCCTAAGGCGGCAGTACAGTTGTTCCCTTTAGCAAAACGCTGATGCACAAAGCAGCATAAATTGGAAAGGACGTTAGACAGGAAGTGATCTCAAGTAAGGCAGAATCTCACAGACAGGGGATTGGGAATTTCTGCTTTTCACAAGAAACCCAGGTGATTCCAAAACCGTCAGTCCAGAGCCTGAGAGAGACCAGAATTTAGGTACCTCTGGTCTCTTTTAAATATTTGTGTGTGTGTGTGTGTGTGTGTGTGTGTGTGTGTAGTTTCACTGGGGGAACACATGTGTAGGTCAGACAAGTTGAGATGGAACAACTCGAACCACCATTCCAGGAATTGAATTCAGGTCATCAGGCTTGGCAGCAAGCTCCTTTACCCACTGAGCCATATCACCACCCTGGTCCAGTGCTGTTCATAAACAAAGAAACAAAAATACAAGCCTATATTTTTAAAGCAATTCTAAATTGTTTTAAATCCAATCAAGGCCTAGAAGCTGTATTTTCTGTCTCCTAACATGTCCATCTTCCAAAGAGGTCACAGCTCTTCTGGAGTGATCACAGTTGAGATCTTAGAGCACCTCCTGTCCTCGGGAAACAGCGCCTCCCACAGGAGGCGGGTGAGCGCATGTTGTGCAGTCTCTGTGGTCACCGCACTCCATTCAAGCCTCTTTGCCCTTGTCTGTCTACTGGTTTTGTATGTGTGCTCATGTGGCAGTCAGGAGACAACTTGAGGGAGCTGCTCTCTCTTTTCACCATGATCAGACTCTGGTCTCCAAGCCTGGTGACAGACAAGTGTCTTTACTCAGTGAGCCACATTGCCAGCCCATCTTCTGTTTTGATTTTCGGAAGTAAGTTTCCTCTCTTCATCATGTGGCTTCGGGAGACTGAACCAGGATTGACAGCAAGCAACTTCCCTTGCCATGCCATCTTGTTAGCCCTTCTTTATACTTCCTTGACGCGCTACCTTCAAAAAGGAAGTGCTTTTTATTATTACATCCGTGAGTGTTTGTGTGTGTGTGTACAAGCATGCTATACATGTGTCATCATAGCACACATGTGGAAATCAAGGACAACATGTAGGAGTCAGTTCTCTTGGTCACATGGATCTTGGGAATCAACTCAAGTCTTCAGGTTTGACACCAAGTGCCCTTACCTCCTGAGCCAGTTCAGCAGTCCAGGTTGGAAGTTCTCAATTAATGCTGCTAGAGCATTCCCTTTCCCATCTTCTCCTTGTTCTGCTTCAACAAACCCTTTGAGGTTGTTTTGTAAAGTTGGTAGTTTTGATTCCCTATTTTCCGCCTGTAAGAAATTATTGACTTTGGACAATATGGGTAAGACTTATTTGGAGCTAGTGAGATAAGATGGCTCAGTGGATAAGAGCACTTGGTCTACAAGCGTAAGGCTCTGACGACCTGAGTTCAAATACCAGGCAGCCACATAAAAAAGCCTGGCATATACCTATGCTCTAGCATTAAGGGGCAAAGAGGGGTGGGTCCCAAGAGCTCACTGTCCAGCTTATCCAGCCAAAAAGGAAAGCTCTGGCTGAGTGAGAGACCCTGATTCATGGTAATAAAGAAGGTGGAAAGCAGTAGAGGAAGCCACCGTGCATGTGCTCAAACTTCCACGTGTGTGCAGAATGGCCATGTGCACACACATGTTCACATGCACAACACCCACACACATACACTGATCTACCGACAAAAAGAACAGTCCCCACGCCCTTGTGAAACGTGAGTTCTAGAGGGAGAGTTCTGGAAGCCCGTTGTTCTGTTTATGGCTGTGCCCAAGCTCAGCCTTGCTTGCAGCGGCTGCTTCTTGAAGTTTGCTGGCTGAGTGGAGAGCTGTTGGTGCAGGAGCGGGGAACTAGATACATGAACTGCAAAGATAATATGTGTTCTTTACATCTAATGTTTAAATATTTACTAAATTTGTTTTCTAAAATAAATTATCCTTTTACAGACATGCTAACCAATCTAGGGTGAAATAGTTTCACAGAGCTAAAATGTTTGCTGAGCTGGTGGTGGTGGGCACACACCTTTAATCCCAGTACTTGGGAGGCAGGGGCAGGCAGATCTCTGTGAGTTTGAGGCCATCCTGGTCTACAAAATGAGCCCAAGTCAGCCAGGGCTGTTACACAGAGAAACCCTGTATAAAAAAAAAAAAAAAAAAAAAAAAAGCCAGGCATGACACTCACTCGGGGAGGCAGAAGCAGGTGGATCCCTGTGAGCTCAAGGCCAACCTAGCCTACAAAGCAAGTCCAGGGCAGCTACACAGAGAAACCCTGTCTTAAAAAACAAAAAACAAAAACAATAACAAAAAAGTGAAATGACAGGCTGGAGACATGACTCAGGTTAAGAACACTGGCTGCTCTTTCAGAGGTCCTGAGTTCAATTCCCAGCAGCCACATGATGGCTCACAACCATCTATAGTGAAATCTGGTGTCTTTTTCTGGCATGCAGGCACACATGCAGACAGAACATTCTATACATAATAAAAAAATAAATCTTAAAAAAAAAAAGCCAGGTGTGGTGGCGCACACCTGTAATCTCAGCACTCAGGGTGGCAGAGACAGGGGGATCTGTGAGTTATGAGGCCACAATCTACAAATCAAGTCCAGGATAGCCCAGGCTACACAGAAAAACAAAACAAAGATAAATAAATAAAAGGGACATTGAGGTGTGTCACGGTCTGCTGAATTTGTATGGCTGCAGAAATTGGGCCATTATGCTATAGAAGCTCCTTTTTACATTCAGAGAATTATGGCCCGTATAGACATCTCTACTAGGTGAAAGGTGGAGGAAGGAGGGACTAGAGATACAAAGTAAAATGAGAGCTCAAGGTTTTCAAAGCGTGCTTCCATCACAAGTGCTTCACAGTGCTGGAGGTCTCTGTAATAACTGGCTTATAAACAGAGTCTGGGGAAACCAGTTCTGCCGTGAAGCATGCAGTAACAGTGTGCCTTACGATCCGAAGGGAAGGATCCTTGTTCCTCAGCCTACTCCCTTCAACACTTGGAACACAGCTTGCTTGTTAAACTGTGAGAATCAGAATGCTGAGAACAAGCAAGAAGAGCCATGGTGAGGAAATGGACAGTGTGTGTGTGTATGGGGGGGGGGTGCTTTCACAATAGGAACATGCTGGACAAATCGTGCAGTTTGTGCATCATTTGGAAAATGTCTGTCATGCCTGGTGACACATATCTATAATCCCAGCTCTTGGGAGGCTCAAACCAAAGAATCAAGAGTCAAAGGCCATCCTCAGCTGCCAATAAGTTTGAGACCAGCCTGAATTGCATGAGACACTGTCTTTAAGGGGAAAAAAAAGTGTTGTGTGTGCCTGAGGAGTCATAGCAGTCAGCAAGCACAAGGGCAGGATGGACAATGGGACAGTGTCCATCAGTCTAAAATGAACTCAGGAGTCGCTGGGCCAGGCACGGTGCTATTTGCTGTAATTGTAGCATTTTGGAGTTGAAGTACTTAAGTGTGGAAGCCAGGCGTGATGGCACATGGCTGCTAATCCTAGCATAGAGGGATTATCACCTCCGAAGGCTGAGGCAGGAGGATCACAAATTCAAGGCCAGCCTAGACTATATATCAACACCCTGTCTCAAAAAAGAAAAGGACCAAGTGTGGATCAAAAGTGTTATTGCTCAGATTTTGACAACCCATTCAGAAGTCATTCAGAGGCTCGAGGCCGCCTGTGCATATTTGTCTAACAGGAGAGAGAATGGCTGGCCAGGCCTTTCCACCACTCCTGTGGAAGTTTGGGGCACGGGGGTTTTCTTTTTCTTTTCCTTTCTTTAAATAATTTCTTTTTTTTAAATTATATTTACATTGGTGTCCTGCCTACATGTATGTCTGTGAGGGTGTCAGATCCCCTGGAACTGAAATCACAGACAGCAATTACAGAGCCATACGGGTGTTGGGAATTGAACCCTGTCTTCGGAACAGCAGCCAGTGCTCTTAACCACTGAGCCAGCATGTCTCCAAGTCCCCCACCTTTCTTAGTTCTTTTTTTGAGACAGGGTCTCACTATGTAGCTCTGGTTGTCTTGAATCCACTATGTAGACCAGGATTAAAAGGGTATGCCACTACACCCAACTTAGAAAGCTTTCGGCACAGATATTATTTTATTTTAGAAAAGATTCCCATGAACAAACATACATATAAAGTATCTGAGCAGAGAATAGCCTGGTTTTTAAATATCTTCCATAATAGACCCATATTTTTATTGATTTGGCATATCTCAGTAGTAAGCTCCAACTCCTCAGTCTTGTAACTCTTAGATCCTAAAAGAGCTCTCAGGAACAGCAGGCTGGGGAGGTGGCTCAGCAGGTAAGAGCAGTGGCTGCTCTTACAGGCAACTCAGGTCTGATTTCCAGCACCCACATGGTGACTCAAAATCATCTTCAACTCCAGTCCCAGGGGATCCGACACTCTCTTATGAATGGGCACCAGGTGTGCGTATGGTATACAGACACACATGCAGGCAAAACCATCATACACATAAAATTTTTAAATAAAAATTTCAAGAACAGACTGAAAACTCTGAAATTCTTATTTAATTTTTTAATTTGGAACAAATCTGATCATATATACAATATCTTTTCTTCTCTTTTCCCCAACTCTGCAGCGCCTCTATGTATGTGTCCGCTGTATGCACATGTATAAACGCATGTGATGTGTACATGTATGTTTGTTCATGTCTGTGTATAAATTTCAAGCAAAAGTTGAAAACTCTTAAGATGTACATATGTGTATATACAGAAAGAGATATCACTGGCTATGTGAATTCATACATGATTCAATATATCTTGAACAAAAGAGGGGTGTGGAGAAAAAGAATTGAATTTTACTTTTTAATGTTTCTATTATTTTAACTGTGTGCTTGAGGGGAGGTGTGTGTGTGTGAGAGTGCTCATGGCTGCTGGGACTAGAGGCATCAGCTGCTGGAACTGCAGTTACAGGTGATTGTGGACCACCAGACATGGATGCTGGGAACTGAACTTGTGCCTTCTGGAAGAGCAGTACGTGCTCTTAACCACTGAGCCATCTTTCCTGCCCCATGAATTTTACTCTTTAAGAAGCAAAATGCTAGATAATTGTTACAAGAAACAAAAACAGAACTAGCAAATTATTTTCTTCTTTTTTGTTTTAGGCTCAAGAAAAAGGAAGATTAAACTACACTAAGGTGGGTACATTGTGTGTATATTATACAGTTTGGTCACTTTTTACATTTGAAAGGTCAAAGGAGAAACATGGCTGGGCATGGTGGCAGGAACTTTTGATCCCAGCATTCTGGAGGTAAAAGCAATCAGATCTCTGTCTGTTTAGGCCACCCTGATCTACAGAAAAATGGCCAGTCTAGCCAAGGCTACATAGTAAGACCCTGTCTCAAAAATAAATAAATAAAATCAATTTGATTGCCAGCACCTACATCATGGCTCATAGCCATCTTTAACTCCAGCCCCAAGGAATCCAACACTCTCTTCTGGCTTTACATATTTAGTGCAAAACATACATGCAAGCAAAACAACCATACACATAAAAATAATTTATAAAGTTTTTAAATAAATACATTAAAAAGAAGCATGATGTTTAGAGCTGAGAGATTGTCATTAGCAGATAAGAATATGATCCATTCAACAGTGTGTGTACACCATCCGGTATGCTAGATATCAGGAATAAAATGCTGAGAGCCACCAAGATGGCTTCGCAGGCAAAGATGCTCACTGCCAAGCAGCTCCAAGCCAAGCCTAACAACCTGAGTCAGATCCCCAGAACCCATATGGTAGAAGGAAAGTAGGATCTTGAAAGATGGCAGCCATTATGTGGTTTAAAGAAGCAGACATGTTAGCAAGGTATTTTCTAATACATCATGGAGGTTCTGCCTTCACAACCTTGCCTAGTCCTGATTGCACCTAAAAGTTCCCCCTCCAAAAACCATCAGTATATATATATCAATTGGGAAATCAAGTTGCCAGCACATGAACTCTGGGGGCACATTCAAACGATGGCATCAGCAAAGCATCATACAGCAAGGAACTTCCGTGAGCATAACTTCCCACACCATCTGCGGAGCTCCTGTGGAGCACACAACATAGCCCGTCATATTATGATGTGGCAGAAAGCCTCTGATCAGGCAGGCTCACATGTGAGTCTCCCATTTCCAGCCCCTAGAACTATGAGCCTCGTGTAAGTTGTAAAGTCACTGGCAAGCTGTGGTCGTCCTCCCTTCCCTCCAGTGTGGTTGGTCACCAGCCCATAAGGACAAAGGGGGCAGAAGTGACAATAGGGTTCAGCCAGCTGTGAGTACAATGGACAAGACTTCCTGGCCTACAAAGTGAGTTCCAGGATGACTCGGCTATGGAGAGAGACCTCATCTCACGAAAACAAAAACTAAAATAAACTGCGCGGGGCTGGAGAGTTGACTCAGCAGTCAACTCTGAGTGGTTTTCCCTTGGGGAAAGTGGAACGCTTCTCAGGTGTGTGGCATGTACGCGCTGCTTGGCTAAAGGAGCTTGCTAACCATCTGACGAAGGTGACAGTCGAGAGCATCTGGAGGGTGAGCACGTCTGCACTCCAGGGGCCACAGGAAGCAATCTGCGGCCCAGTAGCTCTGCTCACTTCCTCACGACTGAGATGTCTCTGCTTGCTTGCTGGGGCTGGCTGGCCTTTGCACTCTACTAGGAGCAAAGGGTGCACACCTGCAGCTCCATGCTTTGCTTCAGCTCACACCCTTGCTTGGCCACACAAGCCTTTGCCTCCTCTAAGAAGACCAGGCAATGGAAGCACCTCTAAGCCAGGAGCCAGTTTCCATGTCACTCATCGATGGCATGTGTCTTAGCTTCCTTCCTGTCATGGCCCAGATGTAAGGTTGAGCCTCCTCGTTTCTCTAGACATATCATGGTCCTTCCGGTACCAGCATGCCAGAAGAGGGCATCAGATTCCAGTGTAGATGGTTGTGAGCCACCATGTGGCTGCTGGGAATTGAACTCGGGACCTCTGGAAGAACAAACTCTAATCTACTTAGCCATTTCTCCACCGACTTTCTAGAATTTCTTTGTTTTGTTTTGTTTTTCGAGGCAGGGTTTTTCTGTGTAGCCCTGACTGTCTGAGAAGTCACTCTGTAGACCATCCTGGCCTCACAGGGATCCACCTGCCACTGCCAAGCTGGAATTTCTTAGCAAAGAAGAATACTTTGACATTGGAAGAGATTGCTGTTGGAAACTGGACTAGAACCAGATAGTGAATTATAGAAGTTGGCCGCAGGAGGATAGAGGGTTTAGGCCTGAGCTGCCTATTGAGTCTCAACACAAAACAAAAATACAGAAAAGAAAAAGAGGAAGGAAGAAAGAAGTATGGTGTGCCTATAACAGGAAGGAAGGAAGGAAGGAAGGGAGGGAGGGAGGGAGGGAGGGAAGAAGGAAGGAAGGAAGGAGTGCCTTCCTGACCGTGGAGCTGGGTGAGTAAAGTCACCTGCTGCCAAGCCTGAGGTCATGGGTGGAGTTCATAGGGCCCATGTGAGGGAAGGAAAGCACCACAAGTTGTTCTCTGATGTCCACATATGTGCCATGGCATGTGTACAAATGCACACACAGAAATAAGTAAATGTTTTTAAAATGTTAATGGCTTTGAGTGGTGGCCAATACAAAAATCCCTGCATGAGGGAGGCAGAAGCAGGTGGATCTCTGTGAGTTCTAGGCCAGGCTGGCCTATGTAGTGAGTTCTAAGCCAGCTAGGGCTACATAAAGTAAGACCCTCTTTCAAAAAAAAAAAAAAAAAAACGGACAAGAAGGAGGGAGAGAGGGAAAGAAAGCCTTTCTAGACCAAGCAATAGCTTTGCCGCCAACTTGCTGCGGAACCTAGTATGAGTCACTTAACTGCCTTGTACTCTCTTGAGCTGATACCATGAGGACCACTGAACAGGACTCCATGGGCCGACACTACAAGTTCCCTGACTCAGGTGTCCCCGTCTGGGCTAGACACTCTCTCCCTGTCTTTCTTAGCATATCCTGATCTAGGCTGATGGGTTCGGTTTGTTTCTCCTTCCAGTAGAATGTGAGTGTGCTGAGAGCGGCGGCCGGCCCGTACTCACAGGTGTATCGGCGCCCCAGCCCAGGCTCTCAGTGCTTCGGTGTGCGCGTGGCTGTGATGTCCGGAGAAGGAAGAGGAGGTGGTCTGCAAGCCACAATTAGAGAGTCTGAACTTTTAAGAGCGTGTTAACAATAGAATGCAGCCTATCCCCTGATTGCCTCAGTTGCCTTTTTCAGAGCCCTGTCACTGAGTTTCTCAATAGACAAAAAGTCTCTCTCTGCGTTTCTAGTGCAATTCTGACAATTAAAGGCGAAACACAGTTGGTCTGGATGGATTCCAGTAATTAACCAGATCTTGTCACCCTGAGAGAAACTTACGCCCAGGTATTTTGGGGAGAAGAGGGACGAGTATGTCCTTCCCTCCAGGGTGAGATGTTAGGGTGCAGCACTCTGGGGCCGGGGAACACAGTCCGGGGACTCCATGCCTCCACCCCTCTGCTCTGTGTGGCTGGTTGCTAACGATCAATGTACACCCTCGCTAATGCAGGCAGCTTAGGGTTCCTTCATAGGATTAGCTGTAAGAAGGTACTTGAACTCAGCAGCCATTTCAGAATATTGTGGTGAAATGTATTTGTTTCTGAAATTTCTTTCATTCCCAAGAACCTAGGTTGTTTTTTTTTGTTTTGTTTTGTTTTTGTTTTTAATCAGTTTCAGGAAACCATAAACAGTTACTTCAGTTCACACTAGCTTTATGGCCCTCACTCACATTCTGTCAGTCGAGGTGAGGATGGTGTAAGGGGGGCTGGAAAAGATGACCATTTTAAACGGAGCTCCCGAATGCCCTCCATGTTCACTGGGTAAGAGCCTAAGTTTCTGTTTCTCTTTTATATGGGTATGTGTTTAGTTTTATAACAGGACTTCACTATGTTACCCAAACTGACCAAAAATTCTCATCCTGCAGCCTCAGCCTTCTGAGTGTTCGGATTACAGGCACATGTCACCACACCTGGCTTTGAATCCCTTTTTAATTGGGTTCTGGTTTCAGGGGATCCTGGATATGAATGTTTTATGCTGCTGTGATCTCGTTCTTCTTAAGGTATCCAAACATTCAACAAGCTTCCATTTATTAATTCCCTTCCTTCCTCTTAAGGTAGATGGGCAGGGGTGGCCATTCAAGGGTGTCACATGGAAGCATCTCTCCTACGTGCACACTTAAGACTCCAGAGCAGGGTTTGTAGGCTGCACTGCACTTACTAGAAGCAGATTGTGACCAAGTGTCTAGTGCCAAGATCTGCCCTTGTTCTGTGTTGTGGGACCGTCAGTGACCGTGCCGGGTCGGTGTCCCTGGGTGTGTAGTTCTCAGACTATTCCGCCCCTCAGCTGCCAACCGAAGCACTGCGGAGTCTGCTCAGTGCTAGAGGGAAGAGCGCCACCTACCGAACTGCAGGAGTCCTGGGGCGTGCGGGGGGACCGGTGCAGAAGCTGCCTCTCAGACCACACTCCCGCTTGCTTTGCTATGGCAACTAATATACATGTCCAAAAGAAAGCGAATATGTTGACTACTCCCGCTTAGAAAAACAGCTACAAACGGCTGTGTATTTTCCCCATCTGGAGCTGAGCGTATGCCTGTGGTTGAGCCTACTGCTCCTTGAAATAAGCTGCTGCTAAAAGACTAGGCAGATGGTATTTTTACCACTTCAGGCAAAACATGGCACCTATGGTTCGACTTTCTACAATTTTAATCTTTTAACATTTTCAAGATGGCTCGTTTAAATATCTCCATCACAGAGACACAGGCTTGTTCCCGATTCCTTTTAAATCAGTGCTTCAGCTCTACAGGCCTTGGCAAGATTCACTCAATTGAAACCAGACTCAGTGCAGTGCTGTGGCGTCTGCCTTCTGTTCAGTCTTCCCCAAGTGCCTAAGAGTGTGCCTGAAGTGGCCTTTGACATTCATGCTAATTTAGACACAAAGACTATAGTTGCATGGCTCCTTTTACATTTATCTCAGTTTTATTATGCATTTCTTGTTATTTGGCCTGTAACTCAATACAGAAGTGTGTCTTTTTTCACTTTTTGAAGACGTTTGTTCCTGTTATTATTTGTGTGAGAGGCGTGTGTGAGAGTTCAGGTGTGTGGTGCGCACACCTGCATGAAGCTCAGAGCGCTAACTTTTCCCCTTGCTCCTAGGATCTAGGACTGAATTCAGTTTGTGAGGATGGCATTTTACCCACTGAGCTAGCTCTCAGTTGTTGTTGTTGGATATGTTTGTTATTTTGTGTATATGTATGTTCTACCTGCATGTGTGTCTGTCTGGGTGCTTGCTATCCATGGAAGCCAGAAGAGGGTGTAAGATGTCAGATACTCTGTGCCTGGAATTACAGGAAGTTATGAGCAACCCAATGTGAGAACCCAATGTTGGGAACTGAACTTGGGTCCTTTGGGAGAGCAGAATGCACAGGCTTCTCTGTGTAGTTCTGGCTGTCCTAGACTCACTCTGGGGACCAGGCTGCCTGGAACTCACAGAGATCTACCAAGGGTGTGTGCCATCACCGCCCAGCACAGAAAGCATCCCTCAACTGCTGAGCCATCTCTCCAGGCCCCTAGTGTCTTCCTAGGAGGTTCACTTAGAACTCAGCACAGCTCGGGGGCAAGCACCGGGTGAAGAAAGGCGTGCAGTTCCCAGTCATGTGGAAGAGAGATCTTGAGGGCGGCCATCGCAGCTCATGCTGTCTCCCAGGACTGCTTTCTGGTTCCAGGTCCCACCATGCCTCTCAGGAGCCAGTGCCTGTGCAGCTGCTCTTTTTTTACCCTCTTAAACCCCAGAAGTCCTTGTACATTTGTTATTATAAGGTGCATTTGCATAAAGTGCACATTAAAATTCTCTACCTAGCATTTGCATTCACATGATCACATGCCATCACTTCCTTTGAGAAGTGAAAGAATATTTATTCCTACTTCCTGATTCTCCCCTGCAAGCCTTGTCCTGCTAGCCATTTCTTTTTATTGTTCGTAAATGCTTCAACCATGTTGTTAGAAACTGGGTACCAAACCCTTTTTTTTTCTCTCTTAAAATTTGATTATTGAAAAAATTTGTAAGCATTATTGATCTGTTTTTATACACAACGCCAGACTTGTTTGTTCATTAATTTATTTGTGTGCCTATTTATTTATCTTTAACAGACAATCTCCGCACCCTTTTTGACAGCCCTTGCTTTCTGGCCCTGGGAAGTTGCCGTGTTGGCACAGACAGACCCCAGATGTTGCTGCTTTCTTCCCCCTGTCCTCTTTTCTTAGGCAGATGCTGCCTCTCTCATTCTGGGACTTTGTATTAGCATCTCTTGTAAAATATTCCACACAGCATCGTGGCAGGCACACAGGGAGTCTCTCACTCCCTCCAGGCTCCTGAGGATGTTTTACCATTAGCACTCCTGTTTTAATTAGTGGTAATTATGGAGATTGCCTAGCTGTGTTGACCTTCTTTATCCTATCTTGCTCCGAAAGACTTGCAGTGTGAGAGATAAGATGTTTATAGCAGAATTTAAAAAGAAAAGATTTCAGGTGCAAAATCATGTGACATAGGTGCAACTGTATAAAATGTTCTGTGCTTAATAAAGACTGGAAACAACCAGGCATGGAGGAACACACCTTTAATCCCAGCACTCAGGGAGGCAGAGGCAGGCGGATTTCTGTGAATTCGAGGCCAGCCTGGTCTACAAAGCCAGTCCGGAGAGCCAAGGCTACACAGACAGACCCTCCTAATCTGCTTATTATAACAGCATCAGGCAGCCCTTAGCAATCACTGCCTTGATTTCAAATTTTCTTCAAGGTGATAGAAAAATAATAATTGATCAACTTTTTCTGTTTCATTTAAATGATGACTTTGTGCTGACAGTTTATAGCAGCTTTTTATAGACTGATTTCTCAGTTGTGATGTATGTGTGTGCACACATGAGTGCAGAGGGTGTTCGACCCACTGGAGCTGGAGTTACAGGCAGCTCTGAGCTACCCAACATGGGTTCTGGGAACCAAATTCAGGTCCTCCGCAAAGCATCACATGTTCTTAGCTGCTGTACCACCGTCCATGCCCTACTTGAGCAATTTCTGTCCATAGGTTAAAGGTTAAAGCTTTTTTATTGGCTTCAGCATGTTCTCCCAGGACACATTAGATTTTCAGTGCCCACATGGCACCTCATAACTATACTGTCTCTAACTATAGTCCACGGGTTCAGACACCAAGAACACACATGGTACACACATAGACATGCAGGTAGAAGACACTTACACATAAAATGAAAAATAAACACTTTAAAATAAGTAAATGTTTTAAATAATATTTTGTATTATATGAAACTTTTTGTCAACATTTTTTAAAAAGTTTCTAGAGGTCTGTACAGTGGTCCATGGCTATAACCCAGTACTGGGGAAGTGGCAACAGAGGATGAGGAACTCAGGGCCAGGCTAAGGTACATGCCTTGTTGGTGTACTTTTCTGAAACTCTTTTCTTTACATTTCTTATATCTTTCTCCCTACTCCACCCCAATCCCTCCCAACACCCCAACACCAGCTAGGACAGAGAAAGGGTTAGTGGGAAAGGGGGTGCAGTTCTCTCAGCTGCTTCCTGCTGGTTCAAGTCGTCAGGTTCCCTGGAGCCAGTCCAATTCTCAGTTCAAGAGATTTCCAACTTCTCGTCTCACAACAGCAACCAGAAATAGCAAGGGAGAAGCAAGAGCAGCCTTGCTCTCTTGGCGCTCCTCAACACGCTCTGGGCTCTGGCATTTATTCTCTCTCCTGAGTCCTCAGATTTAAACTATCTGCACCTGGCAAAGAGCTCCTCTCAGCCTGCAGGAGGCAAATAGTTTGCTACAGTAGACCATCTGAATCAGCCCCACATCCCACACCTGGGATTAAAACAAAATTATGTTTACAGCCACAATACCATACCTAGCTCGCAAAAAAAAAAAAAGGAGAGGAAAAAAAATTCCCTCTCCAATGCCCAGAGTGATGTCACACCCCTCTGAGCTTGTGCTCTGGAGGTAGGAGTAAGAGGATCTTCACTTCCAGCCCAGCTTCAGCCCCTTACAGTTTGAGACTAGTCTGCCCTACATAGCAATATCCTGTCTCCAACAGAACTTTTCTAATCACATGAAATAACCAGTCTCCTAAGGCACAGCTGTCTCTTACCGTGAGCCCTCCAAGCTCTGTCTTTTCCCATCAGCAAGTCAGCCTTTCCTTCCTTTCTCTGAGGGCATCACGTCACACTCATCCCCCAGTGACTGTCAACCTGCTTTGATGATTTAGTCCTCTAATTTTTAATGTTATTTTTAAATTAAATTCTTGTTCTCTGGGTATTAACAATCACACACACCTCAATGATATCAATAGATTCAGTGATCATTCTGTCTATTCCCTTGTGGATCATGTTTAAAGATATTAAGTGATTTCTGTGATAAGCTTCTTTTATGACATTCTAAACTATGTCTCCATCTCAGTTGCTAGCCCAACTTCTGTTGATACTGTTTGAATATTGGCAGTTGTAAAATTGCTCTTATTTTTCTTCAAATATTCCTTGCTGGTGATATTTACTTTATAATGTCTTACATAAAATGTTAAATTACTTAACTCACAGTAATAATAACTGGTGAAACAATCCATCCCATTTTTTTTTGAGATAAGTTTTTCTCTGTAGCTCTGGCTGTCCAGAAACTTGCTCTGTAGACCAGGCTGTCCAGAAACTCACTCTGAAGACCAGGCTGGCCTCACACTTGCCATCCCTTGCGCCTGCCTCCTTCAGCAAATCATACCAGCGTGTACCAACTCAACCAGACCATCCCATTCTTAAATTCACTATTTTAATTTGAGCTGTCTCTCCTGCCTCTGGCTTCCATATTTCTTTTTAAGATTTATATTTTATGTGTATGTTTTGCCTACATGTACCACATACATGTAGGGCTCTCAAAGACCAAAAGAAGAAGATATTGGATCTCCCTGAAACTGGAGTTACAGATGGTTGTGAGCCACCACGTGGGTGCCAGGAACTAAATCAGTGTCCTCTGCAAATGCTTTTAACTTGTAGGATATATCTCCAGTCCCTGGCTCTCATATCTTAATACTTAACACTAATCTTAAGGCTACAGCAGAT
This sequence comes from Pachyuromys duprasi, assembly GCA_028658305.1. Classification (NCBI taxonomy): domain Eukaryota; kingdom Metazoa; phylum Chordata; class Mammalia; order Rodentia; family Muridae; genus Pachyuromys; species Pachyuromys duprasi. The sequence goes on from CM053767.1 coordinate 30,480,618, forward strand.
ATTATTGTTAAAGACTAATTCTTGGTTGTAAACCTGAATAATTGGATCGTATCTGTGTTTTCATCACTGTACTCTGAAGGCTTATGACCAAAAGCTCCCCAATAACTATTTGTTGAATGAATGAATGAATGAATGGAAGAATAACTCAAGATGCCGCACCTGTTTGTACATATCTTTCTGCTCTAATTCATAAGACCTATTAGGCTCCTCCTTTTTTCCTCTTTATTTTCTCTCAACTATGTATTACGTATGTGTGTAGGTATGTACATTAAAAATAAACATTCTATATACATTTATATTTTATATTCTATTTAAGTTAGATTTTTTTTATATATAATTTTTTTTGAGACGGAGTCTTCCTATACAGCCTGGCTGCCCTGGAACTCACTGTGCAGACCAGGAGGACATCAAACTCACAGAGTTCTGCCTGGCTCTGCCTCCTTAGTATTAGGAATAAAGGTATGTGGCACTATGCCCAGCTCCTAAATATAATATTTTTATATTAATCAAATATAATATTTTTAGTAATTCTTCAAGAATTTCATAATTCGTACGGTATATTTTGATCATATTCAGCACCTCTCAGTTGCTTGCAACTCCTTTCAGATCTACCACCCACTCCCCTAATTCTCCCCTCCAAATTTTATTTCCTGACTCTTTTATTGGTTTGCTTTGCCATGTTTCTCTTTAATAACACACTGAGTCCAGTTTATTCTGCCCATTTACTTGTAGGTGTGGACTATATCTATCCACTGGAGCAGCCTCCCAGGGGCCACACCTTTAGAGAAAACACACACAGAGCCACCAACTGTCAGTACATCTTAGCTAAAGATGGCGGTTCATGAGCCCTCCTCTCTATGCTGGCATGTTGATTGGGTTAGTCTTGTGCAGGCAACTACAGCTGCTATGAGTTGGTGAGTGAAATGATCCCGTTGTGTTCTGAAGACAAAATTTCACTTTGGTTCTCCCTGACCTCTTTCCTTTGGTGCTTAGACTCTTTCCACCTCCTTTTCTATAATAGACCCCCATTGCTGGCCAAGGAGGGAGTAAGATATAGATGTTCCATTGTGGCCAAGCATTCTGTAGATTCTCTGCACTTGGACAAATTGTGACTTTCTATATTAACTACCCTCTGTTGCACAAAGAAACTTCTCTGATGAAGTCTGAGAGCTAAGTTTACGGGGCAGTGTAAAGATATGGTAAATTTGGGGGCCTTTTCTAATCACTTGTTCTGGCTCCCAAATGATGAAACAGAGGCCTGTAGATTTATTAAGCAAGCTATGGGCACTACAGCCAGGCAGATCTATTCTAACCCTCTGTGCTAGTTCCCAGTGGCACATACCATATTGGTTCTGCCTGGACTGCTTCTGCTCCATTAGGTCAGTTTTCATGGCTACATCCTTTCTTTACCTCTTCTTCCTTTTTTCTGGGAATGCAAGTCCAGCTTCCCTGCCTTCTGCGACCCAGCGATAGCCTGCTTAGTTTCTTTATTAACCAATCAGAGACTTGGGGGAGCATTCTTTACCTAACATTGATACAGGGAATTCTTTAATAATCATTACAGTGACCACGTCCAGACTGCAATCTGATCTCGGGGCACAGAATTCATCATTTGAATACACAGTGCACTAGACCAACTTCCAACAGGCCAGTTTGATATTATATCCATTTAGAAAATAATAATAGTAGATTAACCCTGGGGCCCATTAGCTCTCTAGACATAGGTTCTTGAGCAGATTTACAGCTCAATGCATGCATTTCCTCCTGGGGAGAAAACCTTAAATCCAGTGGGAAAGCAGCTGATTATCCCCACAGCATCCTTGCCTCTATTGCACCCATGGGCGTGTCTTGCAATACTGTTTCTTACTGTAGCTCACAGTGTTCACGATTCAACTGTTGATGATGTTTGTCCCCCAGCAACCTCATAGCGCCTTCAGGTACTACCAAAGCCAGTTAGCAGGAAGGAAGCTTCCTGGTCAATACCAACTTGATTTCTCCATGTTCTATGATCAAAATCTAGGGTGTCTTCAGCACAGGGTCTAACTATCAAGTTCTGGTGGGCAAATAAGAGCAGAGGCAATGGCCTGTATTGTTTTGTGGCCTCCAGCTCACTCCTGAACAACGAGTAGGAGCTAGGCATTGTTTGACAACCTATGGCTTCTGTGTAGAGTAACTCCAATTAAACTCTGTGTGTGTGTGTGTGTGTGTGTGTGTGCGTGTGTGTGTGCGAACACATGTGCTCACAATAAAATAGTAGGATTCTATAGGGCTTTTCAAACATCCTTAGTTTTGGTCATCTGTCCCTCCACCCTACCCTCCTATCTCCCTCATAAGCATCCCTCCCGGTTGCCCCCCACCTTTCTCCTCCGTATTGCCCTCTGTGTTGCACTGCTGCCATGAGATCTCCTGACATATATGGTTACATCTTCACTTCCTTGTGCCTCTTGGGTTGAAACAGATCTTTAGCAGGGGAGATCTTTAGACTCTTAGTCTGGAAAGCTAAGTAAGAATGCCCTGCAGGCTAATTCTGTGGGTGAGTGTGCTGCTCTGTGGGATAGCTGTATTCAATTATTTCTCCCAGTCTGTGGTGCTGGGAACCACGTGTGCACAGGGAGAGCCTGCACGCCTTTATGTAGAGGATGGAGCCTTCTGACCCCTAGGAGAGCCTGTTTGGTCCATTAAAATGGGTTTGAAGTCGATATAAAGGGAGTATTCTTTCCTCATCTTAAAACCAGTGGAGAGAAATTTTCTGAAATTGTGAGAGAAAAGAAAAGAAAAAGAGGGGTGTTTCTATATAGCTTTGAATATGGTTTTAGTAACTCAGAAGTCTTTGTCATTGTCAAACTCATACCCTGCTCAATCTGGTTTTATACTGAATTGGGGATTTTTGAGATCTTGAGCTCACTGGTCCATGAGGAGGCTATAGTCTGTTTAATTGGTACATCTGAAGCCATTCCCCAGTGTTTTCTGTGCAGCTCCTACAGGCACACTAAGCCCCTCCCCACCTACAGCAGACAGAATTGATCCTTGATAATGTGTTTAGCCATCTTTTCTCTATAACAAGGAGCCTGAGCCCCTCAATTTTCAAGCAGAGTTACTGAGGTGACAGTAGAACTCGAAGGATCTGCAAACACAACTGTGCTGTGTATATCTAGTAGAGATTGGGGTAAGTAGATCCTACCCCTATTCCTGCAGTCCTTGGCTTCCGGGCTCAATTAAGGTCTAGCCTGTTCATGACAACATCATAAAGCAAGGCTGCCTACTGTACAGCGCAATGGCGCCCCCTGTGGAAAGGCTTCCTGCCCTAATCCAAAGGCAAGTATGCTGACCTCTGTCTTTGGTTCATTCATAATTTGTGTACACCTTTTAGAAACAACTGTTGCCTTAACTGTGTTCTGTGCTTTTCCTAACACACACACTGTGGTACACATGGTTTGTGGTATGTCTGTCTCAAGTGTTCCCACATTTATGTTACAGTCTGCTGACTCCAGTATATGTGCTTTTCTGCCATGATACTTCTTGGGTTCTATATACATACTACAAAAAGTCATACAGGAGACTTTGGTCTTAGAAGTACCAAAAAAAAATTGTATGTATTGTTATCTGATAGAGTATAGTTCCATTCTTAGACATGTCATTGCCTAAAAATGGATTTATGTTTGTTGAACCACTGTAATGATTAATGTGACTTTTAAAAAGCTAGTAAGCACTCTTCACTCTTCCAAGAAAGTCTTACAGTATAACCATGTAACATTCTCATAGCTGGACATAGTAACATGTCTGTAATTCCACTGCAGAGGCTGAGGCAGGAGGATTTTGAAGCCAAGGCCAGCCAGGGCTACATAGTAAGACCCAGTCACTCCACCTCCATCCCCCCAAAATTCTCATCACCATCCCCATGAGGGAGACAACAAATCAACCATATACCCATAATGCCATTCCATAGAAACCCCCTACATGTTGGCGTACAAGAGGCTCAGCAGGTAAAATGCTGGCTTCAAAAGCCTGACACCTGAGTTCAATCCCTAAAACCCATGTAAAGGTGGCAGGAGAGAACAGACCCCACAAAGTTGTCCTCTGACTTCTACATGTGAGCCGTAGTGCATGTACATACACACACACCTTAATGGGAAGGAGCTGTAAGCCTGTAAGTGTGGATGTACTTTCCATGGCCCATACAGTGACACCCTCACTCCATACACATTTCTCCATTGTTCCGTCTGGAGTCAAGGAAGGCATGGTCAGGGTCACATTTCTTTTATCTTTATTCTTACGCTTTTTCTGTTGTGGTAGGTGCTTTCTGGTGAAGGTCCACTCATCAGGATGCATGCGAGGTTGTTAGCAAGCTAAGGTTAGAGGGTGGTTGCAGTGATGCTAACAGTCTCCAGGCTTGAGTACTAAAGTGGAGGACAGTTCGGGATGTGAGTAGGCCATACTACAGCAAAAAGAAACTGATAAGTAAGATCAAATCAAGTAAAAGCCTAGAAATACAAATTCACTCTCATGTAGTTTATGTGCTCCTCCAACACCCCAGTACTATATGATACCTACATGGTATGCGTGTTCTTGTCCCAAGGTATTCTTTTTAATTAAATCCCGACATGATGTTTGTCATGAGATTACAGTGCAGACTAGACTGGTTCAGAACAAAACCCATGCTGCAGGCAAGAATGGCCTGCCCCAGCCTGCAGCCATGACACGTTTCACTTATTAAATTACAGAATTTACTGAAAATCTCCCTGGGCCCAGTCAGACTTTATGAATTTCAGTGTGTAGAATTAAGTTCCTATTTTGGAATATGATACTAAAATTAAAAATTAACTTTGAATCAGAATATGAATAAAGGTATGATTATTTATAAATCACAAAATTTGGAAGGCATGGTTGTTTCTTATTTTGGAGTTAACCCTAAGATTTGTTTTGTTTTGGTTTGGTTTTTAAGACAGGGTTTCTCTATGTAGACCAGGCTGGCCTCAAACTCACAGAAATCGGCCTGCCCCTGCTTCCCTGAGTGCTGGGATTACAGGTGTGTGCCGCTGCACTCGGCTAACCCTAAATTTAATATAATTTCATATTACTAATCTCATATGCCCAGCCTACAAAATGTTGATAACCATTTCTAAATTAAGAATTAAACTAACCTTGCCCTATCTAATTACATTCTAAAATCAGGCTTATCTGCTGAGGCCATAAGCTACATAAATATTGATCTTTGCCTCTGCCTTTTATTGGTGGTGTGTTGTTTATTTATTTATTTTAGTAGCATAAGCATAGATTTATTAAGGAAAAGTAAGGAGGAACTCCCAAGAGTGGAAGGGATCTCCTGCCTCTTTTCCTTGACGCAACAAGAGCCCCTTCACCTGAACTTTGTATCAGTAAAGATTATTGCACATCTGAACTATATGTGTGTATGTGTATAAGTACACAGAGTTTAGGTTTTTTGCATGTTTGGTAGGGTATATCTCTTCAGCAGTGATCATCTGTAGTATATGAATTGTTGGATGACACCGCTGTCTCTGCAGTGGCATACCACTACATGAACTCACCAGTGTGCTAAGGAGCCATAATGATCTTGGAATACGTCCTGGAGTTTCATTCCAGTGAGGAGACCTCCACACCGTCCAGACTGAGCCTAATAGACATGTTGGAAGAGGGGGCAAGAGAAGTCGTAAAGATGTCTTCAGCAGTCACATTCCTTCCTGTGCAGCCAGGGGTCACTGTGTGTCCCATGCTTCCTTGAATTCGCAAGCTTTCTGCCTCAGCCCTCCCAAAGGCTGGAACTGTAGACTTTTTTTTGTCTTCTAAAATATTTTATGGTGTCTTATTAGTGTTTTGTCTGCATGTATATGTGTCACTGATGCCTGCCACATGCAGAAGTGAAAAGATATCCGATTCCCTAGAACTGGAGTCATGGATGGTAAGAGGGGCTGGGAACTGAACCTAGGTCATCTGTAAGACCAACAAGTGCTCTTTCTGCTGAGCCATCTCTAGACCCCTGTGGGTTTTGTGTTCTGTTTGTTTCTCTTACAGAGAGTGGCCTACGTTTAAAATAGTCATAGACTGGGCATGTGGCTTAATGGTAGAGCACTTTCCTAGAATACAGAACATATACATAGAGCCAGGATTGGAGAGATGGCTTAGAGGTTAAGAGCACTGGCTGCTCTCTAGAGGTCCTGAGTTCAATTCCCAGCAACCACATGGTGGCTCACAACCATCTATAGTGAGATCTGGTGCCCTCTTCTGGCACACAGGCACACATGCAGACAGAACATTGTATACATAATAAACAAATGAATCTTAAAAAAAAAAAATACAGTCTATAATTCCAGCCCTTGGGAGGCTGAAACCATGAACATGGTTTGTGAATTCATTTTCAAACGTAAGCATATTTCCAGTTCATTAGCGATCAGAGGGAGCCCTGCACTATTTCAGAGACCTTTGTGAGCTGACGCCAGTCTATGAATGTTTATGCTAAAGCTAGGTCCGTTGTGAGCGCGTTGCATGGGAGTCTTGTAGCGAACCAGGCTCTCCCTCTCTAAACTTTGCCAATCCAAATCGTCTTGGGTTTCATTCTCAGGAATTCTGCGTGCCATAAAGCGTTGTACAGCTGGGAAGCCTGGCTCAAAGAGGCCACTCTGCTGGAGGGCCAGCATGGCTTCCCAGGCTGTGCTTACGCCCCCATTGTTTTCCATGTTCGTGTGGCTATGGGAGAGTGCTCGCCGCTTCATGCATGCAGCGCTCAGAGGGCAGCCCCAGGCACTGTTCCCCACCTTCCAGGTCTCTGCAGTGGTTTGGGGGTTTTGTTTGGTTCTGTTTGGGCTATATACACATGGCGGGCCAGCAGTCGCCCAGGTGTTCTTCTGTTTGTGCCCCCCACCTATCCCAGGAGTGCTAGGATTACAGGGACAAACATTATACCTGGCTTGTCCATGGGTTCTGGAGACTTGAACTCACGGCAGGTGTTTAAGCCAGTGAACTGTCTCCCCAGTCCTGTTTTCCATGTTACTAGGAGACATAGTAGAAATGAATTGACCTTATACTTGTTGAGGTAGCTGAGCTTAAAGAGCTTCCCATTACACTTCACAAAGGTTCTCATGTGGCTTCTTCATTTGTGCCTAAAGTGCCACTGTCTCTAGAAACAGTGGCATTTTGTCCCAGAGCCCATGTCTCCATTTATCTCCCATCTCAGTGGGCTTTGGGTCTCAGAACTCTGTAAGGAAGTGGAAATCAGTGTATCATGGCATCCATGGAAGTACGCAGAATGACTTAATTCTCAAAAGCACAGATGGGCTTGTTACTGTGTGAGTGTATTATGTATTACTCCATATTTTTCATAGTAGAAGAGTTTTAACCAGCTGTAAAAAATAAATTCGTTTCTTTTCCTTCACTGTTTCGCACAGGGCCTTCACTGAGTATTTCAGACTTCTGGCCTTCTGTGGCGTAGTGTGCACAGCTTGCAGGAGCTGATCGTCTCTTTTCGTTCTGTGTGTCTCCTTCTGCCATGTGGGTTTAGCGATGGAATGCAGGTTATCAGGCATGGCGACAATTGCCTTTACCCACTAATGCATCTGCCAAGACTCACTTTGTAGTACATGTTGCCTTACACTGGCACTCCTCCTGCTTCTCAAGTGGCCGGTGTTAGGCCTGACCATTAGACCCAGCACTTTGTTTTGTTTTGGGAAAGGGAACGATGGTGTGGATGGGAATGTTCCTCACAGACTGGGTCAGTGTTTGAACACTTGGTCCCCGGTTGGTGGCGCCGTTTGGAGAGGTGGTACAGCCTTGTGAAGGACGTATACACTGGAAAAAGGCTTTGAGGGTCCGTAACCCACCTCCAGGTTGCTCTCTCCACTTCGTGCTGTTTGAAGATGTGCTCTGCTAGCTTCCTGCCATTTCTCCCTAGCCCTCATGGATTCCCACCCCACCGAAACTGTAAGCCATGCTGTCTTCTCACAGCACAGGAAAAGTCTCACCATATTGATTTTAATATTTTTATTATTTGAAAGCATCCTTATATTATTGTTATCTTTATTGCCTTGCATCAGCTTCCTCAGTGCGGAAATTAAGGCATGTACCACCATGACTGCTTAAACATAGCTTTTTAAACTTTTTAACTTTCAAAGGCAGCAGTGAGACCATCCACACCTGTATTTTGGACATGGCCATCTGGTAGTGCTTACAAAGCATGCATTTGCCTTTTATATCCACAGCATGGTCTTGGCTTAGATAAAGAATGTAGTTTTCAGAGATTCTGAGACTTTCTCTGAATCACTGCCAAATCAAAGCTTTTACTTTTGCAATTATTTAAACCCAGATGCACAGCTATACCATTAGCACTGTTAAACGTTTCATTGGCTAGCACTGGTTCATTGTCCAGTATGTCAGAACCATTCCAATCTTAATGCTGTCCATTTGTAAACTCTCTCTCTCTGGCAGTGTGGCATCTAAAAATTAAATTTCAGTATGCATCCCTTCTCCATCTTCATTTAAGTAGCTCATAGAAGTGTGGTAAAGGAAAGGCAGTATTGAGTTCTATCAGCATGGCATTAGAGGAGGCTTTCATCTTCTATATGAATGCACCATAAAACATTCCCTAGTAAGCTCTGCTTACCTGTTCAAATCCATATTATCATTTTCTTTTCCAAACCTTATCTTTCCCAAGAAGGGCTAAGTTTCCAAAATCTAAACTCTTAAAGTTTCTGCTATTTCTGAAGCCAAAGTCAAGTGTTCTCTTTCTCCCTAAAAGAGATACTCAGTGCTTAAAGGGGATTGCAACTGGCAGCCGGAGTTTGATCCCCATCCACAGAAAGGTAGAAGAGCAGAACCAACCCAGAGAGTTGGCATCTGACCTCCGTGTGTGCACCATGGCACATTAGCATACACACAACAATAATGATAAATTTAAAATAAATAAATGAGAGATTATGGGCTGAGGATATACCTGAACTGGGAGAGTATTTGCCTAGCATGCTTGAAGCCCTGGGTTCAGTCTCCCATAGCACATTAAAACCATTTGTGAGGGGCTAGAAAAATGGTCCAGTGGTCTGCTACTCTAGAGGACCTGGGTTCAATTCCCAGCACTTATTTGATGGGTCACAACTGTCTGTGATACTAGCCACATGGGATCGGACACACCCTTTTCTAAGCTGAGGGCTCCAGGCAGGCATGTGGTACACAAACATACGTGCAGCGCAAAGGCCCAGATACAAAAAGTAAAACAAAAATAAAAGGTGTGGTGGTATACACCGTAATCTCAGCACTCAGGAGGTAGAGACAGGAGGAGTGAGAAGTTCAAGGTCATTTTCAAAAATTCAAATTTTAACTGAAGGACTACATGCTCACCCCCACATTGAGGTGCTCCCCGAGAAACAACTGTGACACTGGGGTGCAGACAGAAATAAGCAGCCCACGTGCTGAGGAGCATGCCTGGAATGCACGCCCTAATCTGCTTCTCTGCCTTGAATGCCATGTTTATTGACTTGTCCGTGTGGGTCCTGTATCCTTTCCCTGTCCCTCTCCTGCTCTTGAACCACCACCACTGCCCATCACTGTGGAGTGTGGCTTAGTCGCAATTTGTAGTTTCTCATTAAATAGGCCATTTTCCTCCCGACCGTGGGCATGCTGCAGGTAGCAGTATAGCTCCGGGACAGAGCGTGAACTTGGTATTTGCAAGGACTTGGGTTCTGCTCCAAAGAGATGGCCTCTGCCTGGGACACCACTACAGTCGCCTGGATTCCTGGCATTCACGAGCCGCCTGTTACTAATCTTTTTAGAATCCTGCCATAACTCACTAATCTGTACTCCACCATGCACCTTCTCATGAGTCAGCTACTCATCACATCTGGAGATGCTTTACAGCCCTTCAGTGTGCATTTCCTGTATAAGGAGCAGAGTGGAATGGGTTGGGTGCCTTGGTCATGGTGTCTCTTCACAGCAATAGAAACCCTAACCAAGACTCAGAGGTTGGAGGAAGGAGTCAAGGCTATCCTTGGCTACATAGCAAGTTCACAGATAGCCTGACCTACCTAAAATACTGTCTCAAAACAGAAAAAGAAAAGAATGGGGGGTGGGGGAAGCAAGGGTTTTGAAAAGGGTAGCCAGTGTCCTGCCGACAATACAGTCTTCTGTAGGCCCTCTTCTTCCCCAGTGCCAGCAATTCATGGAGAGCCCTGGCGCTATGTGGGGAGCAAGTACCAGTCATGCCTCGTGAGGAAGTGGTGGGGAAGTGCTGCTGCTTGAACAGAGCTTGATTTTAGTCTCCTGTTTAGTGTGACTATTTTTCAGGGCCTTCGTCTCTGGGACCGTTCCTGCTCATGACCTTAGACCATACTTTCACTGAACTTATTTCTCCATTGCATTTTCTTGCCTGTTGCTTCAGTGTCTGAAACTATGATGATATGTCTTTTGGTGTGGTGTGAGTTTGGTTTCTGACAGAAGGCCTCCTTGGAGCCCATCCTGGCCTGGATTAAGATTATAGCTGCATACTGCCATGCCTGGATTACCTCATGGACTCTGACGTCAAGAAGACATGCTTTTTTGTTTGTTTTCTAAGAGGCTCATCACCTTTATATCCGATTATGTTGCCATAATTAAATAAAAAGTGTTCCTACTTTCTCATAGATAAGATTATCATCATAGCTAGACTTACTATTATAGCCTGTAATCCCTGTATCCAGGAATCTGAGGCAAGAGAACCACTATTTCAGGGCTAGCCTGGACTACAAAGAGAGACTGGTTGTGGTGGCTTTGCATGTAATCCTATCCCTTGGAGCCTGAGGCAGGAGGGTTATCGCCAGTTCTGGGTCAGATTAGGCTACAGAATGAGACCCTGTCTGAAAGGGAAGGAAGGAAAATTCTCTGTGGATTCTTGTCCACATCACTTGCATCTCATGCCCTCTCTGGTAAAATGAGGTGGAGGGTAAGAACATTTAGTTTCCTTGTCTTTCTCTGGTATCCTTGAGCAAAAGTGGCTGCTGCCTCCCCCGCTATAACCACTCACATCCAGTGCTAGAAACATCCCTTTAATATTTTAAGGGGTTTGTATGCCTTTTTTTTTTTTTTTTGAGACAGTCTTACTATACAACTCTGACTGGCCTGGCCTGGAACTTACTGTGTAGACCAAACTGGCCTCAAATTCACAGAGTTCTAGCTGCCTCTGCCTCCAGAGTGCTCGAGTTAGCGGTGTGGCCCACCATAGCCAACGGCTTCTTCAATGTTGTAGAAGAACTTGAACTTGAGCCCTAGCTTCTGAAGGGAAATGGAGACTCGGCTTAGACAGGTCTCGCATGAGCAGTACTTACCGCCCAGGCGCTTAATAAACGTGAAGCGTGCACCTCCACCTTCCCTGCCTGGCATTTCCTTCTCTTTCTGTCGGTGTCTTTAATTGCGTCCTCTGGCAGGGGATTTGTTTAGCTTAGTTCAGGTGGACTGCACTCACACAATTATAAGGTTGACTTCAAGATTTAATTATGTCAGTGGCCTAAAGTGCTAGATGGGAGAAATAACCTGATAAATCACCTTTTTTTTTTCATGTGTGTGTTGTTGCATGTCTAAAGTGTTCTTCAAGCCTTCAGAACCAAAGCTTTTACTGTCCATCAGTTTTTGCTTTTTCCAGTCAAAACATACAGAAGTAAAGAACTGGGTTTTGAATTTTTAAAATTTACTTATTTGTTGTTATTCTGTGTGTAGATGTATATGATGTGAGGGCACGTATTGCCACAGTATGGATGTGGAGGTCAGAGGACAACTTTGTAGAGTCAGTTTTCTCCTTTTACCTTTGTGTCAGCCCTGAGGATTGAACTCAGGGCCCCAGGCTCTTACAGCAAGCTCCTTTACTTTTCGGTTTGGTTTGGTTTAGTTTGGTTTGGTTTGGTTTGGTTTGGTTTGGTTTGGTTTGGTTTTTTTTTTTTTTTTTTTTTTTTTGAGTCAGGGTTTCCAGTGTGTAGCCTTGGCTCTGCTGGACTTGCTTTGTTGACCAGGCTCCTTACTTTCTGAAACCATCTTACCAGCCCAATTTTCTTTATTGTGCTCTTACCAAACGTCACCTAGTACATCTCTATAATTTTAGCCACTTGAAAGACTGGCAGAAAAAAAATCACATGAACCTAGGAATTCTAGGCAATAGTAAAACTCTACCTCTAAAAAAATCAATAAAACACAGTAACCCAAAATAAGTGCCTCATATAATAATGTGCACTCAAGTGTGGATAATCTCTGAACCACTGGGATGATCTAGGAAGCATTTCTCAGTCTTCAACTCCATTAAACAAGACTATGTCTAAAGAGTTTCTTACAGGCATCTAGATAAAAGCCTTTTCTCAGCTGAGGAGCCTCTTCCCAGATAGGATCCTCTTCCTTGACAGAAAAACCAGCTAGCACACAAGGATGCATAACAAGACTTTGTCTCCAAAGGAAAAAAGAAAGACAAGGATCAGAAAATAAAGATACTAAAATGTTGTTAAAAAATTGCTCATGATGGCAGGTGCCTATAATTCTAGCAATGGAAGGCAAAGACAGGAAGATCTTCCCAAGTCCAAAGCCAGCCAGAGGCTATAAGAGCCTATCTCAAAACAAGCAAACACAAACCAAAAATGTCATTATAAACAACTTTAATGTGTAAATTGTGATTGGTCGTGATTTGGGGGAAAAAATGGCTGCAAATCTGGAGAGATGGATCTGCAGTTAAGAGCACTGGCTGCTCTTCCGGAGGCGCTGGGTTTGACTCCCAGCACCTATATGGCAGCTCAGTTGTCTGCGACTCCAGTTCTAGGGGATCCAACACCTTCTTTTGAACTCCTCAGGTACTGCACAGGCACAGTACACAGACATTCATGCAGGCAAAAGACCCATACACCCATTTTTTTTTAATTAAAAAAGCTGAAAATATTGGGCTGAGGCTAAGATAAGGACTAGATACAAGATGATAAGGAATTATCTAACTTTTCTAGTTAACCTTCTGGGCTGGCAAGATGGCTCAGCAAGTAATTTCCAGAGCCCATGCATGAAGCAAAGACCAGGTGCTGAAAGTGTCCTCTGATCCCCACATTGGCATCATGTCCGGCAAATGTCTATGTTCCCTCTCACATATACACACACTAACAATGGTTAGTAAAATGATTCTTTTGTTTGTTTGTTTTTTGTTTTGTTTTTGTTTTATGAGACAGGGTTTCTCTGTGTAGCCTTGGCTCTCCTAGAACTTGCTCTGTAGACCAGGCTGGCCTTGAACTCACAGAGATCCGCCTGCCTCTGCCTCTCAGAGTGCTAAGATTACAGGTGTAAACCACCATGCCCAGCTTAGTAAAATGATCCTTAAAGATATTTCTAGTTAGCTCTCCTGGTGTGATCATGGTGTTGTGATTATGTGAAAGAATGTTCTCCAGAGATACAAGTCAAAATTAGGGTGAAGTGTCCTGATGCCAAGGATGTCCCCAAGCCAAGTCCTAATGAAGACTCTTAAATATTTAAGAATATTGTGATTCCATACCCTGTGGCAGCTTGAAATCAGCCATGATCGGCATATTATACCGTAAAAGTCTTCAAATGCTACCTGGAGAGCTAATTTACAAGCATACTGCCTACAGCCCTTTCTCTCTCCCTTTCGCTCTCCCTCTCCCCCTCATTTTTTATAATCCAGGCGGGCCCTAAACTCCTGGTCCTCCTGTTTCCAACTCCTGAGTGCTACGATTCTGGGATTATAGGCATGGACTACCATACTCAGCATTGCAGTTTTTAAATAGCGTATAATTAAATTTTGTTTTGTTTTAGTTTTTCAAGATAGGGTTTCTCTGTGTAGCCCTGGCTGTCTCTGTGTAGCCCTGGCTGTCCTGGAACTAGCTCTGTAGACCAAACTAATCTCAAACTCAGAGATCTACCTGCCTTCCTGAGTACTGAGATTTAAAGGTGTGTGGCACCACCACCTAGCTTATAATTAAATAAAAATGTGTATATACAAAATTCTTAGCCTGGTTCTCAGAGCTGTCCTGGGTCCCCTGACACCTAGCTCTGCCATTCTCAACTGTGTTCCTTCCTTGTCCACTCTGCAGACTACCCTCTACCTGTCTTCCTTCCTGACCATTCTGCATGCTGCTCTCTGATGTTCTCTTGCTACTGCTGAACCTGCGTCTCATCAAAGCCCCCTCTGCCGGGCTTGCTGGAGTCTCTCCTAGTTAACATTGTCTGTCCTGCCCTGCACCTATTGTCCCATGTTACTGCCTTGGTATTGCTGCATTTCAGTTTCTCTTTAATTAGTTCCTGATCCTTGAGCAGAGAACCATTTAACTCTTACATGTAGTAGGTGCTCCAAGAATTCTTAGAAATTCAGCATTTAACTACTCTTGTAGACATCCACATTGACTTGTCCAGTTTAGGTCCAGGGAGAATGCAGTTAATGAAAACAGGGCCACACTCTACCCACTCAGCATCTCTAGGAGCTGAGTCCAGCTGTCTTTGAGGTTACTGTATATCAAACCAATATAGATTTGATCTGATTAGGTGGAATAACATAGCCTGAGAGGGAGAGCTCAACAGTCTGAGCTGTAACAGCGAGTGTAGCAGTGGATTTCGCTATCCGCTAATCTGTGCTTTCTCAGGCAGCCCCCCAGCCAGCCCCCAAGGAATTGCTATGATCCTCACTGAGAGCTGAGAACAGTTAAGTGGCTTCCCTCAAATGGTAAAGATACAATAGAATCTTGAATCTGGCGGTACGCTCAGTAATTGGCAGGAGACTGGGGCAACCTATCCTGGCGTAGTCTCAATGTGGGTGCTCGCCATCTCAACTTTAGTATTAAGTGCCACTGGAGGACAAGGCATCAAAAATGTGGCTCCGAGGTAGACAGTGCCCATCTCTTGGAGGAGGCGGAGGAAGAAGAATTGCTATGAATGTAAGGCAAGCATGGACTATATAGTGAGTAGGCCAGGCAGAGTGAGATGCCATCCCCGCCCCCGCCAAAATAATAACATTTTAAATTTTTTAAAAAGTAAATGGCTTAGCAGGTAAAGCCACTTGCTTGCTGCACAACCTTGATATGAATTTGATCCCCAGCACCCTGAACCCACATAAAGGTGAAAGGAGAGAGCCTGATCTCGACACCCACAATTTGGTGGATGCACACACACACACAATAACAGAAACTGAAAATTTTTTAAAATGTGGTGTCTTCTATCTATTATCCTGAGTAACTGAGTTTCCTGGCCCTCTGACCCCTTGATTGTATCATTAGAGAAATAAACTAGCATATATTTTTATTCATGTTTCATGCATTATACAAAATGTAGCCTGAAGTCTTACGAGGAAGTCAATAGAGTAGAAAATTAAAATACGACACCATGACAGTACTGTACCGCAGAAGCACACTGGCCGCTCTGGGCGCCTCGGGGTAGAGGAACAGCCAACCCGGCACCAGGCACCATCGTTCTAGGGGCAGAGTGCCTTCCATCCAGGGAGAATCTGGGAGCACCCCAGGGGAGCCAGGGTGCAGGCTCTGAGAAATGCAGGTGGTTCCTTTTAGTACATGACCAAAGGCAGAAAGGGAGAAAACGAAGCTGGGGAGGAGCAAGACTCGGAGACAGACTCCAGTTCCTCCTAAGGGAACTAGGCCTGCTAAGACTGCTGGAAGGCAGTGCGGATTTTAGACAAGGGTGTGCTTGCTCTTATAAATCTCGGCAGTACAGCACGGTGGGTGGACTACACAGGGATGCGGGATGGGCTGGGAAGGCTCTTTAGGAAGTGAACAATAACCTTCCTGGGGGCTGATGGGAACCCCAGTGTAGCACAGTACAAGGGAAGAACAAAGCGTGGATCTGAGAGATCCAATGGAGCTGCACGGATGAGGACTCGCTGAAAGGTCGATGAAAATGTCCACGTCCAAGCCTGGCAGTGATGGCGCACACCTTTAGCCCCAGCACTCGGCAAGGGGAAGGGGCAGAAGGTGGCAGATCTCCGGGTTCCAGGACAGCCAGGACTACACAGAGAAACCCTGTCTCAAGAAAACATCCACATCGTTGCAAGCAGGAGACTCAGGTATCCAGGCTGAAGAGCATTTCCGCTGCATGTCTGTCCAGAGTGCCAGAGGGAAAGCCCTAGAGGGGTTCGCATGGACACGTCCATGCTGCAGCCCAGATGTCCTATGCACCCTCCATGACTCACAGACTGGGCCCAGCTTCCCGGCCCCACCCAGCCTCTAAGGGTCACAGAGTTCTGCCTCGGGTGAGCTAGCCTGGACTGCCTGGTGCCTGACTGGGGAAATGAGAGATACCTTCAAAGCGTTCACAGAGAAGACTATTGACTGGGACCAAGTCATTTAAGGTCAAAGTGTGAAGCCTTTTCCAGCTCTAAATCATAATGATTTTGTTTAATTTTTTTTCAAGATTTTATTGTTAGATACTTGTATGGGTTTGAGCACATGAATGCAGCTGACTGTGAAACCTGTGGGACCTGGAGTTACAGGTTATTGAGAGGCACTGGAACCTGAACTCAGGTCCTCTGAGGAGCAGTACAAGCTGAAGCAAATCTACAAACCCCATTTTTGCTTTTTTGTTGGTTGCTTTGTTTTAGAGACTAGCCATGTAGTCCTGGTTGGCCTCTAACTCACAAAATCCACTTACCTCTGCCTTCCAAGTGCTGGAATTAAGAGTCACCGCTGCCCCTCCTGACCTCTTGATCCTTTCGTATAGTCTCAGAGAGAGATTGGAAGTCAGTTTTCTGGTTACTGAGAGTTTATTTTATTCTTTACAAAAATTCTTTGTTCCATTCTTCCCAAGGAAAATATTTTGGTTTTAAATAAGTCAGATTTAATAATATATGTCCTTCTTGAATTTCCATTTTGATTATTGTGTCAACATTAGGTCTTTTAAATTCTTTTTTAAGTTTGAATGAAGATGTTAGCGGGGGCTTCCCGAATAAAATAATCAGGCTGCTGAATTCTGAGTGGCAGAGATGTCCCTGCGTGGCCTTCATTACTGCCTTCACAGCATGGCACTTCCAGCAGATCAAGGAGTGGCTGTGGGAGGAGATGTGCCTGGGCTGATTGGAGCCCACTGTGCCACTCTCTGGAGCACGCTCACGTAGCCTCAGGGAGGTGATGGTGCCTGGAGAGCACCTGGGAAGATGTCCTCTTTCCTCAATACGAGAGAGCAGAAATACTGGATTTACATGCTTCCTGTCCTTGTTTGCAACGCAACCCTCCCCCCCCCCCTTTAAATTGTAGTCCTCACTGTACAAGCAAAACCTGACTTATTGTGCGTTTATTTCTTAACAGTTGCGAGAAACAATCAAAGCTGGCAAAGGTGTGACTTCAGCTATTGACCTGTGTCGTTACCATGGAAACAAGGCCCTGGAGGCCCTGGAGAGCTTTCCTCCCTCCGAGGCCAGATCCGCTTTAGAAAACATTGTGTTTGCTGTGACCAGATTTTCCTGACACCAAATTAAGAAGACACTATTGTTCCTTAGCTGAAAAACCCAGAGAGTGCGTGGACAGGAGAGCTTTTGTGAGGAAATAACTAATGTGTTAATGACTTTAAAGATACCTGTGTTTTTTCTTTTTACCTGTCCTTTATCTCACTGCTTAATGAATCTATCTTTTGGAACCACTACAGACAAAATGAGAAGGAAAAAAGGTCACACGGTTTTCACTTGTCACACCAGAGCACACTTGAAGCTGCAGCAACAGCAATAATTAATGAGACTCGCTCCTGTGACCTCAGCAAATGGACAGGAAATAAGTTCTTATTGATTGGACGAAGCCAGGGATGGCGCCAGGGCGGCGGCTGTGGTTTTCCTTCTAAAGAGGGTAGAGCGAGCTGGAAGCTGCAGGTGTCAAGAGAAACACTGGATGCCAGCCAGGGGAGACACATCAAACCTCGTGACCGCCGTGCTGGAGTGGAGAATACTTAGATGAGTTAAGCAAAAATATGTCTTCTTGCCATCTTGAAATCATGTCTCTGTGGGCATAATGTGAGGCTAGTGCATCGTGGTTTTTATCAGATTGGGGAGGTGGGGGATGTTAACAAGTTGCCAAATACTTGAAATTGGATATTAAAGTGTTACCAAGTGTTGATTCAATTGTATAAGAAATTGTCTGTTCTTCTTTATTAAACATCAGGCTTAGGACACATTGCTAGCCAGGCATGACAGTGCACACGTTGAATCCCAGATCAGGAGGCAGAGGCAGGCAGATCTCTGAGTTTGAAACCAGCCTGGTCTCCGGAGCGAGTTCTGTAGGCTACACAGAAAAACGAAGAAAGAAACTAGACACAATTCAAAGGCATTTTAATGTCAAATGCAGCACATCAGTGTACAGCACTTTGGTTTGGGGACGACCTCTGCTTTTCCAGCTCTCAGAAGTGTGATTGTGGTGCTGGTAGTTTATTGGTGAGAGTTTTGTTTTAACCTCAGAATGTCAGCCTCTGGTCCGGAGCCACAGACACTGAATGAATTACAGAGAACACAAGCAGTCACCCAGGCCTGCAATCGGACCCTGTCTCGGTGTTCACAGATGATTTTTGTGGTTTGCACAAATGCAACATGAGCATGCCGTTGACAAGAAGGCTGAGTTTACATAAATGAGCTCGATTGAGCCTCAGCTACCTTTCTTCCTTTCGTGGTGTAATTACAGCCCTATCTGGAGACAGCAAACATGGTGAGCAGATTGTATTACCTACTTCACTCAAACACTGGGGAAGTTACTTTAGTTGAGTTCCTCCTCCCAGAGGTCTTATCCAGGCCCAGCGTGTGGCATGCAGTGAGGAGAAGACATAAGCCAGCAGAGGTTACTGTGTTAGGAGTGAGCTCTGTGGTAAGTGAACAGCTTACACTGTCATAATCTGTACCCCTACAGATTGCCCATAGAACATTGCACTCCTCTGTTTGAGAGGTGTCTTCTCGGTGAACCTGGCTTAATTAGTAACTATGGCTACAATGCCACAGCTCTGACTACGTTCTAATCATTAACATCCACAAGGAGTCCGGATGGCCCCATGCTTCAGATCGGGTTCACTATATGGCCGTCCAAAAGCCACTCCCCTCACACCTCAATTTCTTCTCCTGTGAATGAAATTAAACCAGGTAAGTGTGGTGGCCCTCCCAGGCTGTTTGTGAGTTGACAGTGTCACACTGGAGTGGCCACACCTGGAATGGCAGCACTTTGGGAAGCTAGGGCAGCCTGGCAAGGCTACATAGTTCAAAGGCCAGCATGGACTGAACAGACAAACCGAGGTTACTGTTTCTGACCGTCTGGTAAAAGTGCTATGTGGGATCCAGGGAGGGGGAGGGGGAATCTTGAGATCCTTTACCGGATAAATGCTGAGCCGGCCACCTCACGTGTGCACAGTTTAGCTACATTTGCCTTAGGTGACATGGTTCTGGATTCTTGTGGTTTGGTTGGTGGTGGTGATGGGTTTTTTTGTGTGTTTGTTTGGTTTTGGTTTTTTGTTTTGTTTTGTGTTTGTTTGTTTGTTTGTTTGTTTGTTTTTGAGACAGGGTTTCTTTGTGTAGCCTTGGCTGAGTGCTGGGATTTACAGGCATACACCACTGTGCCTGATGGATTCTTGTGATTTTAACTCCCGCCTTTCTTTGGGACCTTTCCCACCTCCTTTTATTTCCCCAGTAGCTTCTGCGGCCTCTATTCTGTCTCATCCTTTAAAAGGGCAAAGAGAAAGAATCTTAGGTATCACAGACTAGCTTTCAAGTCCTGGGATCCCCCTTCTCCGCCCTGCAGCACCCGACCTCCAGACTTGCTATTTACAGAACTGGGATAGGAAGCCAGGTTCTCATGCTTGCAACAGCAAAATGCCTGTACCTGCTGAGGCCTCTTCCCAGCTCCACGCCCTGGGCCCTGGTCTTGAATCTCTTCTTTCTATACTGGTCCCTTTACATGCTCCCTGTGCCTAAATCCTCTGTTTGTCTGTCTCCCTCCATTTTTTTCTCTCCAGCTTTAGGAACA
Source organism: Pachyuromys duprasi (assembly GCA_028658305.1). Lineage (NCBI taxonomy): Eukaryota > Metazoa > Chordata > Mammalia > Rodentia > Muridae > Pachyuromys > Pachyuromys duprasi. The sequence goes on from CM053767.1 coordinate 30,500,555, forward strand.
ACCTTGCTGGGAGTGGTGGTGCATGCCTTTAATTTCAGCACCCCTGAGGCAGGTGGATCCCTTTGTTACTTAAAGGCCAGCCTGGTCTAGACAGTGAGTTCCAGGCCAGTCCATATTATACAGTTAGACTATTTCCAAAAAACAAACAAACAAACAGAAAGCCATGCAGTCTATTGTTACCTCTCACAGGTGGGGTTGTCGGACTGAGTCCATACTGTCTAGACCAGTGCCATCCCTTTGGGAATATTTAGAATGGAAGCATATCAGGTCCCTGTCTGCACCACCCTTTTGAAATGGCTTCAAGATCACAGGCAGATTCTTACAGCAGATCTCTAAAGCCCACCCTTACAGGCCTGAGTCATTTCATGTTGTAGCCAGCCCCTGAGCTCTTGTGACCAATCTGTACCTCTTCTCTAAACTGTCCTTCCTCTTTCTTACTCCACCCCAAGAGACATTCTTTTCTAGACATTTTGATTGTACCTTCCAGAAACTATAAAGCAGTTTCCTGCCTCACTAAATCTCTTGCTTCCTTTGGTGGTATTGGAACCAAATACAGGGCCTCGCTCATGCCAAGGAAATGTTCTGCTGGTGAGTACATAAGCCCCTGGCCCTAAAATTCCTTTTATGTTATGATTTTTGTTTGCATTTGGTTTCCTTTTTTGAGATAGGCTCTCCTATATCCACGGCTAGCTTCAAATTTGCTGTGTAGCCAAAGATGATCTTAAGCTTCTGGTCCTCCTGCCTCCTTAGTGCCAGGACTTGCAGGTGTGTGGCCCCATATGTGGCTTATGCAATGCCAGGGTGGGGGTGGAGGACCAAACCTAGGACTTTGTGCATGCTGGAAGAGTACTTGCCCAGCCATAAATCTTCCTGTAAAGTCTTCAATTTAGGGATGGAAACATTGCTGGGGTTGGAGGACGGAGGGACCGTACTAGCACTTGCTGGATTTAACATGCAGAACCCACATGGTAATTCCAGGTGCTCTGTAACTCCAGTTCCAGGGGAACCAGTGCCCTTTTCTAGTCTCCATGGGCATCAAGCAGGCAGGTGGCACACAAACATCTTTGCAGCCAAAATATTCATATAGGTAAAGCAAGATTAAATATTCTCCAGGCATTTTAGTGACATCGTCTTTAAACCCTATGTGGCAATCCCTGACATACCTCGTGATGCCCAGGGAAGACAGGACAACCTAGAAGCCCAACCACCTCCTTAAGGTCATCCCAACTTGTGGATGATTACCCAAAATGCTTCACTGTGGGTACAGACAATGTGGGCTCCAAGCAGATGCAGCAGATTGGCATGTCCCTCTGCGGGAAGGCCATGAGGCTGACGGGCAAGATCATGATGCTCCTCAAGTAGTTTCCCCTTCCTCTCGCCCCTCCTGAGTTAGGCATAGCCTGTTTCTCAAGTCTTTCTCTGATTTGTTACTTTTTCTCCTACATCACTTTTAAACATGGGTACTTCCTTCGACAAACTAACTTTACCTTCATTGTTTGGGACTAAAGGCATATTCTACCACGCCTGGAGGTAAGCTTTTCTTTACCTGAAACTTGTTCAATACCAGGCTGGCCTTGAACTCATATCTGTTTGCCTCTGTCTCCTGGATTAAAGGTGTGTTTGTATTCCAGCCTGATCACACAGACCTAGAAGGTCTTCGAATGTGATCTCTTGCCAGAGCAGCCATGTTCTGAATTAACATTGCTCTGCAGGGTTGACTTTATAAATCTTCTGCTTGGAAAAATAGTGACCCTACATATTCTCCATCATAACAGGTCAAGACTGGAAAGGCCAGGCGCTATCCAACACCTGTAACCCTGGCACCTGGTAGGTGTGGCGAGAGGATCCTGAGTTCAATGCCAGCCTGAACTACAGAGCAAATTCCAGGCTTTCCTGAAGTATGTGGCAAGACTTTCTCTCAAGACACAAACACAAGGGGCTGGAGAGATGGCTCAGTGGCTAAGAGCACTTGCTGTTCTTGCAGACCCAGGTTCAGCTCCAACCACCCAACTGGGAAGCTCACAGCCATCTCTAACTCCAGTTCTAGGGGCTCCAACACCTTTTCACCTCTAGCTCTCCAAGTGGTGATATGCATGAAGTACACATACCTACATGCAGGCAAAACATTCACAAACATAAAATAATAAAATTTGGAAAACAAACAAACAAAAACACATGGATGGAGGAAGGTGGCTCAGTCATTAAAGTACTCACTGAGCACAGTGAAGACCTGGGGATGCAAGCTCAGGTCTGAGAGAAAAGCAATCCCAGCTCTGGGGAACTGGAGGCAGAGGACTCGCTGTCAGCCCATCTAGAGGAATTGGTGAATTCCATTAACTCACTGAGAGACTGTAACCAAAAATAAGGCAGAGAGCAGCCGAGGAGGACACCCAGTGTCAACCTCTGGCCTCTACACACATGCAACGCCAACACACCACACAGTCCACACAAAGCTGAGTGTAGTGACTTTCACTTGTAGTTGCTGCACTCTGTGACAGGGTGAGGCAGAAAGCTCACCCTTAGCTCAAGGCCAACCAGGCCTCCAGAGCAAGGCCCTGTCTCTAAACAAAGCAAAAGTCTGTGGGACAATTTGTCTTAAAACTCTGAAACTGGGAGGTCTCAGCACTGGAGAGCGAGGGACAGGAGTTCAAGATCAGCCTCTGCTACAGGACATGCTCTGCCTTAGTGGCACGTGTGCCATAAGGTAGTACACGAGACACCACTGCTCTGCATCTGTGTCGGCTCCTGCCTTGCCCACATCTTCCCTCTCAGGATCCAGTCTCTTCGGGGAAAGAGAAGCTTTCTGTAAACTGGCCGTAGCTTCTCATGGCCAGCACCACAGAGAAACCATTTTGTGGGATGAGAAGCCACCTTCATGTCTCCAAAAACTTAGAAGAACCGTCAAGGTTTGTTCAAAGGGACACAAACAAAATGGTCTTTGACTTGATTTTTTTCATGCTGCAGCTGTCTGAGCTTAACCTCTTATTGTCATTTTTGCCCACTCTCGCACGCTGCTGCTCCTGGTGGTAGTCTTCAAAGACAAAGTTTCAGGCTGGAAAGGTGACCCAGAAGTTAAGAGCACTGGCTGCTCTTCCAGAGGTCCCAGCAACCACATGGTGACTCACAACCATCTAGAATGAGATCTAGTGTCCTGATGTGCAGGCGTACATGCAGGCAGAAGACTGTATTCATAATAAATAAATAAATCTAAAAAAAAAAAATACCTGGTCAGTAGTGGCACATACCTTTAATTCTAGCACTTGAGAGGCAGCCTGGTTTACAGAATGAGTTCCCGTACAGCCAGGGTACACAGAGAAACCCTGTCTCGGAAAATTTAAAAAAAAAAAAAAAAAAAAAGACAAAGTTTCACGATGAGGCTCAGGCTGGCTTCTAATTCATGGCTGCTGTCCTTGATAGCCAGGTTTGAGCACTGTGTTCATTGTCCTTTTTGGGTCTCTGTGTATGCATTTATTAGCATATATTACTTATACATAATAATGTATTTTATGTATGTTCACCTACTTTACCCTCTCCTATTTTGCTGATCTCGTTCCTCCTCCAAACCAGTTCCCCTTGCTACCCGGCCTTTTGTGTGTAACCCGGTGAGTCTCATCAGGCTTCCTTACAGGCGCATGGGTGAAGGATTATTTATGGGGCATCTTAACAGTGGCTGCCCACTAAAGAGAACATTTCTCCCTCCCACAGCAACCTGTGAAGTGCCTGTCAATCTTCAGCGAGGGTGGGAACCCCTTCCTGCCCCATGGCAGGATATTGATTGGGTCCAGATCTGAGCAGGTGGGGCGGGTGCTCTGGGCTGCTGTGATTTCGGGAGCGAGGCACTCCTCCGTGTGCCCCGAGTGCCACCCTTCCTGTAGCCCTTATAGTCCTTCCACTCCACCGACAAAGTTCTCTGCTGTTTGTTTCAGCTGAAGATCTTCAGCTGCTTAACATGCATGAGTCCCGATCCCCACCCTTCAGGTTCAATCCTCAGAACTAAATAAACCAGGTGTAGAGTTAGAGTCATAGGTGTACAGGCAACAGGGTCAGAAGTTCAAGGTCATCTTCAGATACAGAGTCCAAAGCCAGCATGTGGTACAAATAAATAAATAATAAACAAACAAACAAACAAAACTTTTTGTGTTGCTATACGCCTGAGGTTGGGTTCTTTATGAGAAAGCTTATTTGGCTCAGGATTCTGGTAGCCAGAAATTCCAAACATCATGGCACTGACATCTGGCAAAGGGCCCCTAACTTCATGGAGCAGTATGTGTGAAAGAGATCACATGGTAAGAGAAGAAAGAGCCAGTGAGCTGGGAAAGCTGAGTCTTGGTGAGCTCATCAGCATACTAGAGACCCAGTTTCTACAGCAGGGACTTCTGGGGGATAAACTGTATCCGAGCTAGAGCAAACATTCTCAGTTAAACTGGGCTTTCATCATTTCCTGCCTCAGTTGAATGCCGCCTTGCTGCTCCCGTCCCTGCTCACCTTCCAGGCATTTGCCTCTTGCCCACACTCCCTTGCTACAGCGACTTAGATTGTGTATGTAGGACATCCCACTGCTTCATGGTTCTGCTTTCCTTTCTCCTCCCTCCACCATCAGGATTCCTCTCCTCACATTTTTTACATACCATAGTATTCACACGGAGGTCAAAGACAGCTTGTAGGTTCTCTCCTTTCAAGTGTAGGTTCCAGAGATCAAACTCAGGCCATCAGGTTTGGTGGCAAGTGCCCTTAGCCACGTTGTCATTTTCTGTGAGACAGGGTCTCATGTCGCTCAGGCTGGCCTCCTACTCAGTATGTAACAGAGAATAAACATGAACCCTGATCCTACTGCCTTCACTTCCCAAGAGTTGAGATTACAGACATGCGACACCACATTGGGATTTTTTTTTTAATTCTTTCAAAACATCTTTGGTGAAGTATAATTTATGTACTATATAATACAAATGTTTATATTTATAATATATGAATTTTATATATTTTGTTTATAATTCAGTAGTGCTACTAATATATAAAAATATATATACATATATATATATATATACTTTATAGATCAGTATTTTATATGTACATGTATCCAGACATGGTGGTACATGCCTTTAATCCCAGCAGAGGCAGAGGCAAGAACTCTCTTGAACTCAAGGCCTACTGGGTCAGGCAGGGCTACACAATGTGACCCTCCAAAACAAAATTGTCTATCTGTGTGTGTATATATGTACCTGTGTGTATGTTTGTGTGTGTATGTGTATGTGTATGAATGTGTGTGTGTGTGTGTATGAGGGGGGTGTTTTTGAGACAGCCTACTTATAAACTCCTACTTATAAACTAGTGAGTCCTGAAACTCACTAGTCAAGGATAACTTTTTTTTTTTTTAATATGTGTAGGTGATGCTCCAGAGGCCAGAAGAGGGTAGAGCTGAAGTCACAAGTAGTTGTGGACCAAAAAAAAAAAAAAAAAAACCAAAAGAAAGAAAAGCAGCTAGAATTTGGTTTATAATATTTATGATCCCAGTACTTAGGAGGCCAAGGCAAGATGAATGCTACAAGTTCTAGATGAGTCTTTGTTAGAGAGCACCCAGTAAGCCTGTCCTAAATAAAGAAAGATCTGGAGAGATGGCTCAGCAATTAATTCCCAGCACCTACATGGCAGCTCATAGCCGGCTGTAACTCCAGTCCCAGGGGATCCAACACCCTCTTCAAGGCTGGCCTCCACAGGCACCAAGCGCAGGCAACACACACACATAAAATAAATAATAAGAGGGGGTTGGGATAGGATTTGGTGGTGCACACCTTTAATCAAGCAGGTAGGGTAGGGGCAGAAGCAGAGGCAGCTGGGTCTGAGTTCAAGGCCAGCCTGGTCTGCATAGCCTGTTCCAGGGGTACGCAGGGCGACCCTGTCTCAAACAAAAACCAAAGTGGCAGACGGTGCCTGGTGGGAGACAGGCTCAGCAGCTGAAAGTACTTACTGCTCTTCCAGAGGATGCAGGCTCACTTCTAGCTCTTACGTTTTATGCCTTATTATTGTGTGTGGGAGCAGGTGCCATTGCACCCAGCTGTTGATGAGAGGGGCCCTAGAGCACCTGTGTTTCTCCTTCCACCTTTCCATTGATTGGGGAGATCCGACTCCGTTCAGCAGCCTTCATGCTCAGCCCTTTCACCTGCTGAACCGTCTCACTACCCCGGCTTAGGATTGTTAGAACTTTTAGCCTAGGACCAGAGAGTTGACTCAGTGGTTAAGAACACTGTCTCTTCTTCCAGAGGACCAGGGTTCAATTCCAAGCACCCACATGGCAGCTCATACCATCTGCAACTCCAGTTCCAAGGGAATCCCTTCTTCTGGTCTCTGTGAGCATCGGGCACCAAGTGGTGCACAGGCATACCTGCAGGCAAAAATTCATGCACATGAAATACAAAACAAAAAAATAGACAAATGCAGACCTTTTTGTGCCTTCTTCATGTTCACGTAGATACAACATGATGGGATGGACGAGGGCAGATGGCTAGAACAGTCACACATAGTTCACCCCTCCCCCCCTTTTTAACACCCAGCATCTATATTTTTCTTCCTACCCATCATCAGCTGATTATCTGAGCCTGGCATGCCACATCACTTTCATTTGTTTCTCACTGTTGCTAAGTTGTCACCATGGTATCAAGACACTCAGGCAAATATAGATGCCTAAAGACAAGCGTGGAGGAAGAGAGATCTGGTCTCTACCTCTCTGTCACTAGGATGAGGAGGTCAGCATTAAGCTGATGTCATACTTGCTGCTTGGCCACAACACAACACAGCATTGCACTGAAAACCACGTCATTGCATCCCATAGAGATGTATCTACAAATCTGATACTCGCCCTTTACAGTCATAGCTCAACACAGCAATATCAAACATAACCTTATTAACTATAATTTTATGTCCTACAGTTCAAATGAAGGTTATATTTTGTTCCTCAATAATTAAAAGTCTTTCCAAACAATTTGTGTTTTCAAATCAAAATAGAGTTCAGCAAAATGGCCCAATATGAGCTTTACCTCATTTTTTTCCCACGTTTCTTTTTTTTTTTTTTTTTTATTCCCTCTCCCTCCCATACTTCTTTCTTTATAGGGTCACACTGTATAGCCCAGGCCAACCTTAAGTGCTTGGCATTCCTCCTGATTCAGCCAGCTGGGCTTACAAATAGGGACCACCACAACCCACCATGGACATTAATCTATATCCTTATGTCTTGGTCCTGTGATCTTTAAAAAAAAAAACAAACAAACAGTATTACATTAAAAAAAATGTTTTTAAACGTATGAGTGCTATACCTGCATGTACACCTGCATGCCAGAAGAGGCATCCGATTCCAGGGTAGATGGTTGTGAGCCACCAGGTCTTGCTGGAAATTGAACTCAGGACCTCTGGAAGAGCAACCAGGGCTCTCAACCATTAAGCCATCTCTCTAGCCCTGTATTACACTTTTACTATGAGGATGTGTGTGTGTGTGCCAAAGTGGAGGCATGGAGCTCAAAGGACTGCTTTAGGAAGTCAGTTCTCTCCTACCATATGAGTACCAGGATTTGAACTTGGGTTGTCTGAGCCATTTTGCTAGCTGAAGTCCTGTAACTTTCTCTGCTTTTCACAGGCGTATTTAATCCAAGGATGTCTTAGTTACATTTCTATTGCCTAGACAAGACACCTTGGCCAAAGCAACTTATAAAAGAAAATATTTACTGGGCTTCATGTTTCCAAAGGGTTAGAATCCATGATCGTTATGGCAGGGAGTGTGATACCAAGCAGGCAGGCAGAATGATGGAGCAGTAGCTAAGAGATTGTATCTGGTCTACAGGAAAGAAGTAGAGAGCTAAGTAGAAATGGCATGAGGTCTCTAAACCTCAAAGCCCACCCCCAGTGACACACCTCCTTAAACAAGGCCACACCTCCTCATCCCCTCTGTGGTGGTTTGAATAGGTTTGGCCCCCACAGGTTCTCGGTGTTTGAGTGCTTGGCCATAGGGAGTGGCACTGTTAGGAGGTGTGGCTTATTGGAGGTGTGTCCCCATTTGAGGAAGTGCATCACCATGTAGATGGCCTCTGAGGTCTATGCTCTGGCTCTGCCCAGTGTGGAATCAGAGCCTCTTCCTGGCTGCTGGCCGAGGATCCCTCTGCTGCCTTTGAATCAGGATGATGAACTCTCAGCTCATGCAGGCCTCCTTGGCCATTCTTTCCACCATGGTGATAGTGGATGAAGCCTCTGAAACTGTAGGCCAGCTCCAGTTAAATGTTTGCCCTTGTAAGAGTTGCCTTGGTCATGATGTTTCTTCACAGCAATAAAACCCCTAATACACTTTCCAAACAGTTCTACCAACTGAAGACCAAATATTCAAATATATGAGCCTGGGGGAAGGGGGTGCATTCCCATTCAAAACACCACAAAGGACAACAGCTACATTTTCTTAAACGTGCCCATCCGCATTATCAAAATATGGATATTGGTTGGCGATAGCACTGTTGAGCCATAAATGCCTGTTTTGAGAATACTTCCCTGGAAGTCTCATATATGGCTTCTTAGGCAAGGCTAATTGTGATAAAAGCTTACTAATTGAAGCAGGTGTGTAAACACTTCTTTCATTCATGGCATGTGCCCATCAAAGAGCTCTTTCTGTTTGCAGGATGTCAGCTGTACTATTTATAACCTAGGTAACAATGCCAGCTAGAGGCAGTAAAAGGTGTGTGCTTCAAATGCAAATTCAGCATTAGTTTCTACAATTACATGTAATTGCTCAGCCTATTATGTTGAACATCAGCATTACAAAACTGAATACAGGAAGGAGAAAATAATATTAAAATTATGTTTTTGTATTCTCTGAGGATTCTTTCATTGAATTAATTAAAAACAGTGCAAAATGAAAGCAGACCTAATCTGTAAAGGGCATTTTCACACAATGCAACTTCTTAATAACTTTATTTTGTTTTTATGTGTTTGAATGTTTTGCCTAAGTGTATGTATGTGCACAACGTGTGTGCAGTGCCTGCAATACCCAAAAGAGGGCGTCAGATCTCCGGGAGCTACAGAAACACAGTTGTGAGCTACCACACAGATTCTGAGACACAAACTCAGGTCCTCTGCAAGAAAAGTAAGTGCTCGTAACTACTGAACCATCTCTCCGGCCCCACAAAGTGCAGCTTTGGTATTCTGGTATAGCCATTCAGAAGAGGACAGTGTGACAAAAAACTGGTGTTTTCTCAAACCTTTGCCACTTCTTTGTTTTACTGGATTGTGAAGCCCTTGGAGAGAAGAAACCAGGCTGAGTTCATGCCTCCTTTTCACTGACATTCATTAAGTCTTACTCACTGAGGCACACTGCCTGGATAGAGATGAACCGTAGGATGACATTATTCCCACCTTCCCTCCTAACTGTGGGCCTCTAGAGAGCAAGTTATCGTTGACTCTAACATGGAATGGCTGTGTCTGCGTTCAGATCCTAGCTTCCCCAATCCCTGTGGTATTAGGCAACTTGGGAAGTTTATTTTCCATTTGGGGGAGCCCAATCACAAGTTTTCTGTATACTAGGCAAGGATTCTACCACTGAGCTACAGCCCTTCTGTGACCCTCTGTATAGTAGGAACAAATGTACAGAGACACTTATGCTCACTTCATTGTCTATCAGACTTTTCAAAGAATAGACACCAGTAAATTAGAATATCCTCCAGGAAACTCGTGCAGGGAGAGGTGTCTTAGTCACTGTTCTCTTACTGTGAAGAGACACCATGAGCAAGGCAACTCTTATAAAGGGAAGCACTTAATTGGGGCTGACTTAGTTTCAGAGGGTTAGTTCATTGTCATTGTGGCAGGAATCATGATGACACTCAACCACTTGAGAAGGAGCTAAGAGTTCTATGTCCAGATCAGCAGGCAGCAGGAAGAGAGCTACACTGGGCCTGGCATGAGCATTTGAAAGCCCAAAGCCCACCCCCTGTGACACACTCCCTTTCACAGGGCTACACCTACGCCAACAACACCATACCTCCTAACGGCACACTCCCTCAGCATTCAAATATATGAGCTATGGAGGCCATTCTTATTCAAACCACAATAAGAGCAGATGACCTGTGGGAGAGATTTGGAGCTGAGACAGGGGCCTCGAACATCACTTACCTGACTGTTGATGAGGTATCTGTTTTGCTTCAGCTCAACCCTACCCTCCTCCGTCTGACTGTGGACTTAGAGGAGCCCCTCAATCTCTCTATCTCTCTTCTCAGCATGGCCAAGTTGAGTAAGTCTCTCTTTCTGCTTTCCCTTGTTAATCTGGCTGCTTTAGTTGGTTTGTTGAGGACGGGTCGCCAAACCTGGCTTGTTGAGGCACAAGTCTATGACCCTCTAAATGCAGTAGCATTTTCTCTTGCTTTGCTGTGGAGAGAGAGGTGCACAGTTAGACCCTGTCTCAAAATGCTGAAAGGGAAGAGAGGGGAAGAAATGGAGACAGCTGTGCTGGCTAGTGGGTAACTAGCTCCTAAGTCACCGTTTCTCCGTAATATAAGGTCAATAAACACTTCTTTTCTTTTTTCTTCTAAGCAGAGTCAGTCACTAAATAATCCAGCATGGTCTCAAACTCAGTCGTTTTGTCTCAGTGGCCTGAGTAGCTGCGATCACTTGGCTCTCAGGAAACAGACTTTATATTGGCGGTCAGGAGGCTATGACTCACCTTAATGAGAGGAACATGAGAATTAAGAGGCTGGGAGATGGCCCAGCAGGTACGAGAGTTTAGACTGCTTGCATAGCATGAGGACCTGAGTTTGAATCCCAGCACCTACTTTAAAAGCCTGGCTTGGTCATACCTGCCTGTAACCCCAGCACTGGGGGTAGAGTTGGGTAGACGGAGGAGTCCTGGGGCTTCCTCATGACTAGCCTACCTCCAGGATCAGAGAAGAACCAACAGAATGAAATAAGGCAGAGAGCGACAGGATACCTGACATTCTCCTTGCAACACGCACATACATACATACTGTTAGTATTTCGAAACAGAACCTGCTTCTGGGTTACCTAGCAACTTATGACGTCATCTTGATTCGCCACACCTTGAGGCCACACCTGGGGGGCGTGATTACCTGATCTCTTAAAGGGACAACCTGACACGTGGTCTCTCTCTTGCTCTCTCTTCTTCCTTCTTGTCCTCTCTTGTCTCTCTCTCTCTATTGGGGCGCCCCCTGCTTTTCTCTCTCTTTCCCCCATCATGTCCTGCTCTCCCTCTCCTCATATCCACCTAATAAACCTCTTTTCATATAAAACTTGTTGTAAGCCTCATTTGTTCATAAATTAGTCCTTACACATACCCCAAAGTAAAGAAACTGATATTTATAAAATGCACGTTAAAACTTTTAAAAACAACGAATACGCCCATGGGCTGAGCTCTGTGTCTGCCTCACCCCACACCCTAGGAATTTCAAATCAGCAATAGTTAACCTACAGGTTGAACTGTGATGCCAGTGTTTAACTTATGAAAGTGCACTTTCACTTTATTCAATCTATACCTTCTACATAAAAGAGATGAGGTATTTATCACAATGTCTAATTTCATCTCATTTGCCATTTTCTCTAGGAGTACGTCCCTCGATTGTAGTTACAAATTAAGACAGGAAAGCCAGACTGCAGTTGGCTGGAAGAAATACAAAGAACTCAGGCATGTGAACTGCGAGGTTACAGTGTGTGTGCTGCTGACAATAGAGTGAGTGGTGGGGGTCTAGCCGGTGAGGATTCTGGGAGCCCAGCTGACATGGCTAAATCCATGCCAGACTAAGCTACAGTTTGATGCCACCTGGTGGCAGGAAATGGTCCCACTTGAAAGATCATAGAGGATGACTCTGAATCCAGAGGCCCCAAGATGGGGTCGCTGCTTCCAGAATGTCCCAGGTAGTTGGGCAAATTCAGAGGCCCATCTGGGAGGGGGACCAGTGGGGACCAGGGCCTCACTCTTGACCTCTTTTCTTCCAGACGTTCACATGCATTTCCTCTGCTCTCCTGGCTGCAGCTCAAATCCAAGCCCTTGCTCCACGTCGCTAGCCTAGCCCTTTAATTCCCATTTCCAAACTTCGTACTTCTGTTCAGACAGGCTAGGCAGGGAATGGGAGCTAGTTGCTAATTCTGCATTATAGCTAAATTTACATCTACAGTTATGTGTTTTTTCTTTTACCTCTCTCTCTGTCTCTGTGTGTGTGTGTGTGTGTGTGTGTGTGTGTGTGTGTGTGGTTTGCATGTGTATAGGCATAGGTGGAGGCCCAAGGTTGATGTCCGGAATCAACCTCAACGGTTCTTTTTATTCACTGAGGCAGGTTCACTCAGTCAAACTCTGAACTCAGTGGCTACTCTCATTAGCCACCTTGCCCTGGGCATGCCCTCTGTGTGCTTTCGGCATGACAAGTGAACGGCTGTACCTTCTGGCATCTTACATGGTGGGCTTGGGGGATCAGAACTCCAGCCTCACAGTTATGCAGCAAGATCTTTAACTGCTGAGCCATCTCCCCAGTCCCTAAGGTTACATTTTTCTTTTTCTTTTCTTTTTTCAAGGATGTAGTTATTTTGTTTTATGTGTATGAGTGTTTTTGTCTGCACGTGTGTGTACATAGCATATTCATGCCTGGTGCCAGCAGAGGCCAGAAGATGTCAGAGCCCCTGGAATTGTAGCCACCGATGGCTGTGAGTGCTGGGAGTTGGACTTGGGTCCTCTGCAAGGATAATGTGATTTGACCACTGAGCCATCACTCCGGCACCCAAGTTTGTTTGTTACGAGTGTATCATTGTGCAGCTTGTGGTTATGAAGGGTCCCTGTGATGCTTGGGACTAAACAGGTCAACCCCCACCCCCAGAAGGGGTTTCTCTGTGTAGCCCTGGCTGTCTTGGAACTCACTCTAGACCAGGCTGGCCTTGAACACAGAAATCTGCCTCCCAAGTGCTGGGATTAATGGTGTGAACCACCATCACCCAGCTTATAAAACCTTTAAGAGAGCTTTTGATTGCTCTATGTATTTAGTTGGCTAAAAGAATCCTTTATTATAAAACCTGGTGTGGTGGAACACACTTGGAATTACTGCAGAGGCAGGAGAGAATCAGGATTTCAAGACCAGTCTGGGCTACATGAGACCCTGTTTCAAACACCAGAGACACAGAGAAGATGGGAGAAAAGGAGAGGGCATGTGATACAAAGATTCCATCCAGAGCATATCAATCTTCTTGCATAAATGTCACCAATATTTCAAGAGGGTCATGAGTTTGAGGCCAGCCAAGGATATGTGCCAACACATTGTCTCAAAATAAAGACAAAATATCCACACTTCTTAGAAACTGCATGGAGACACAGGGCCGTAAAGGGTCAACGGTCAGTTCCTGGTTGTCTTTCTTGGTCCTTCACTCTTCCTGGCATTTCCCAGTCCAGACAGGTAGTGTTCAGTGCAGCTGCTTGGACCCTTCAGTAATCTGAGAGACCAGCACTACTGACAGTGTCAGGGCCGAGGGGTCTGGAACCAAAGGTCTCCTTCGCTTTTCCTCGCTGTTAGTGGCTACACTTGTCTTTCATGCACACCAAGCACCATGCTGATTGTCATGTGTTGGAAGCTTCATGACACATGTCTGAAGAAGGCCTGCTGACCTTGGCAAGCTTACCTGCTGCCTGTCCTTCTGCCTTGTCCTCCCCTCCAGCTACTCAAAAGAGTGAATTACTCTACTTCAATATTACCCAGTTTCCTGCCCCAGCCCACAGTTTCTCCATCCTTCTCAGGTACAATCCTGCTCTGACCCCTGGACTCCTATTTTCCCACCCCCTACCTCCATGAAGTCTCCAAGATCTGTTCCGGCTCCTTGCTTATCCCTACTGATGCCACTGATACCTCTCCGCTTCCAGGGCTAGGCCCTGACTGACGGTCTGAAAGGCTCTCTTGCCTAGCCGTATCTTCATTCCTGAAAGGCTCAAAAGTCAACAAGGAGTTAATTCTGAAAGCTTTTGTCAAACGAAAACTGGCCAGGCCGTCATCCAAACCACTCTCCTGCCAAGACAGGCATGTTCAGCCCTAAATTTAGGTCCTAAGTGGTCTTACTCACCTCTTTCTATAACTGATAGGAGCCAAGCCGTCACTCCCAGTTATGAGAATGTAAGCGCTGGGAAAGCTCATTCACTTACTGTAGCCTAGAGACCCTGTAGTAACTGAAGTCACTTATTTACCTGCCTATTACCAAGTGCACTTTGTACATTTTGCACAAATACTGTGTTAATTAACTGAAAAATCAGAATGGCCACATAGCCCATTATGGAGGTATATGCCTTTTATCCCAGCACTCTGGAGGCAGACACAGGCAGATCTCTGTGATTTTGAGGGCAGCTATTAAACAACAACAACAACAACATTGGAGTAAAATATAGGGGCTGAGGGGATGCCTTGGTACTTGAGAATACTTGCTGGTTTCTCAGAGTGCAAGGGTTGTATTGCTTCCTCCCTTTAAGCCTCCAATAGGATTTCACTCCATAGTCCAAGCTAGCCTGGGACTCACTATGTAACCCAAGCTGGCCTCTGCCTTGTGACAATCCTCCTGCCTTAGCCTCCCTTGTATTGCGATTCCAACCATATACCCCCAGGCCTGGCCCAGTGCTTCTTGTCTGTTTGTGTTTTTTGAGACAGGATTTCTCTATGTAGCCCTCCATAGCCGTCGTGGAACTCTGTAGACCAGGCTGGCCTCAAACTCTCTGCCTGCCTCTGCCTTCCAAGTACTGGGATTAAAGGTGTGCACCACCACTGCCCAGCTTTGGCTCAATGTTTTAAATTACAGTAATAAAAGAAAATCTACAATTGAACTCAGAAATCACCCATGACAGAATCAAGAAAATAAGGTTCCATGTCAGTAAAAATGAATGGTGTATGTATAGATAGGTTTGTTGTACGGTAGGGTCTTACTATGTAGCTCAGTTCTACCTCAGTCTTGTGAGTGCTGGAAACCATGTCCAGCTATTATGTACATGTAGTATGAGACAAAATGGAATGTTCCATGTGTTGGCTAATGTGGTGATTTGAATTAAGAATGGCTCCCATAGGCTCATATATTTGAATGCTTTGTCACCAAGAAATGGCAGTATTTGAAAGGATTAGAAGGATTAGAGGTATGAGCTTGTTGGAGAAAGTGTGTCACTGGGCTTTGAGGTTTCAAAGCCCATGCCAAGCCCAGACTCAGTCTCTCTGTCTGTCTGTCTGTCTATGGATCAGGATGTAGTTCTCAGCGACTGCTACAGTGTCCGCCTACATGCCACATGGCTCGTTCCACAATGATAATGGACTAAACCTCTGAAACCATAAGCCAGCCCCCAATTAAATGCTTTTATTTATGAGAATTGCCTTAATCACAGTCTCTTCATAGCAATAAAAGAATGACTAAGAACCACCGGATTGGGTTTTTCTTCCTAAAGGACTTCCCTAGTAATTCTTTATGGTTGATAGCATGGGGAAATTCTAGAACTTTCTTACATAACTACACATGCCAGGTGGTGGTAGCAAATGCCTCTACTTAGCACTTAGGAGGCAGAGGCAGATGGATCTCTGTGAGTTTGAGGCCAGCCTGGTCTACAAAGTTAGTTCCAGGACAGCCGAAGCTACACAAAGAAACCCTGTCTCAGGGGGACAAAAAAGTATCTACACATCTCATCTGTCCAGTAAATAGATAAGACAATATCGTATTTTTTTTTTGAGATATCAATCTGCACTTCTCTATTCTTGATATTTTCCCCTCTCTTGCTGCCAAGCAAATATCCCCATCAGGCCTCCAAAACCTCGAAGCCCAGCAGTGAGGGATTTGAGTGTTAGGCAAATAAGTTGGGCAGAAGCTTCTATGTGGTGGTTATCTGACAGGACCACCATTTGGACTTCCAGGCAGTTTGGTGGGTAGGCAGGACTAGCTGTGAGCTTTAGCAGGTACCACCTCACAAACTTGAGGCCATGACAGGGAGGGGAGGGGTATCTGACTGTATAGACAGGCTTCAGTTGGCCCTACGAATCTTAGCCATTTCATATTAAAATTCTCAGCAAGTAGAGGTGCCGACACACACTTTCAACCCCAGCACTCAGGATCATGTGGCTCTGTGAGTTTGAGGCCAGCCAGGTCTACACAGTGAGTTCCAGGTCAGTCAGTCAGAGCTGCATAAAAAAAATTAAAAAAAAAAAAATGCTAGGCAGTTTGGGCTTGGGCTATAGCTTAGTGGTAGAGTGTACATAGAATATATAAAGGTCTAAATTTAATTACAGGGGAGGGAGGGAGGCAGAGAGGGGGGGAAAAGCAAAGGTAAACGTCTAGATTTCTACATCTCCAAAATTATTGGCATGATTTGTTTATGCTAGGTTCATCTGTCACATATCACATGGCTACCTACTTAGACCAGAAATAATGAGTCTGATTTTCATTACTAGAGTGAACTATCTGAAGCTGAAGTGTAATGAGAATGTCTTTGGGGGCCCAGCAACTCAGTGGTGGGTATCGCTGTGGGAGGCGTGTGCTCAAGGGGCAGAAGGACGTTTCCAGATTGTGTCTTACTATGTAGCCCACGCTGGCCCCCAACCTGTGATCTTCCTGCCTAGAGTTCTGGGACTCTAGGTGTGTGCTGCCCTCCCTAGCTGATGTGCTCCTTTGAAGACAATGCTTGAAAACAAATAAACAAAAACAAAACAACAACAACAAGAATCCAAGTTCAGCTTTCTGATAGTGTGCCTTCAATGACTGAAGACCTTTCCAGTAAGCCCCACTCTGTAACACTGGCAAACTGAAGACCTCACTCTAGTCCATGAGCCACTGAGGGGAGATCCACCCTGCCTCCAAAACCACCCGAACAGCCCTGTGTTAGCAAATGGCCACCGCTTTTGGGTTGCCTAGTAACCTGTGATGTCATCATGTGTCACCCGCCAGCTGTGTGGCACACACAAGCTATGCACAAGCTATAAAAGAACTAACCCGCCATCCCTCTTACAATCCTCTCTTGTTCTCTCTGCCTGACTTTCTTTCCTGCCCCCCCCCCCACCATGTCTCTCGTTCTCCTTGCCTTCTCTATCTTTCCAACTCCATCCAATAAATCTCTTTCATATACTATCTGTTGTGTGCGTGGCGTCATTTTAAAATAAATACACCCTGTTCTACCTGTACTTGCTTTGTCTCTACTTGCTGACACCAAGAACTAGGTGCCAGTCATCAGCCAACGTACCACTATTTTTTTTCTTCTTTTTTCTCTTTTCTTTCTTTAGTCTTTCTATGCCACATTTATTTTATTTTATAGATAATTAATTAATTAATTAATTTTTCGAGAAGGGGTTTCTCTGTGCAGCCCTGGCTGTACTGGAGCTCACTGTATGGACCAGGCTGACCTTGAACTTACAGATCTCTGCCTGTCTCTGCCTCTCAAGTGCTGGGATTACAGTCGTGCACCACGCCTGCCTGGGTGCCAACTTTATTTTATTAATTTATTTTGTGCATATTGGTATTTTGTCTGCATATATATCTATGCACCATGTGCATGTGTTACAGAAGACTGTGAGCCACCATGAGGGTGTTAGTAACTGAACCAGGGTTCTCTGGAAGAGCAGACAGTGCTCTTAACTGCTGAGCCATCTTTCTAGCCTTTCTGTCTTTCTTTGTATTTTTTTTTTTCTTTCAAGACAGGGTTTCTCTGTGTAGCCTTGGCTGTTTTGGTCTTGCTTTGTAGACTAGGCTGGCCTCGAACTCACAGAAATCTGCCTGCCTCTGCCTCCCCGAGTGCTGGGATTACAGGCGTGTGCCCCCACACCCAACTCTTCCTTCCTTCCTTCCTTCCTTTCTTTCTTTCTTTCTTTCTTTCTTTCTTTCTTTCTTTCTTTCTTTCTTTCTTTCTTTCTTTCTTTCTTTCTTTCTTTCTTTCTTTCTTTCCTTCTTCTGACAGACAGGGTCCTCTCTGTGTCCCTAGCTGTCCTGGAACTCTACATGTAGACTAAGCTGTCCTCAAACTCACAGAGATCCACCTGTCTCCGCCTCCCAAAAACTGAGATTAAATGTGTGTGCCACCACCCCTGACCTACAGTACTTTTATCTATAAATGGAAAAGCGAGAGTCTGAAAGAGCTGCGTGTGTAGCTTGATGGTAGAGCGTTTGCTGGATACAATAGAAGCCCTGAGCTCCAGCCTGGCACCTAGGACAAAGGAAAAGAAAGTCTTCCTCAGCTGCTTGAGGATCACCATCATGTTGAGTGACACAGTAACTATCTGGACCAGGAAGTTCATGGCCAACTTCAGAGGATGGAAACCAACACCACAGGAAGGCAACAATACCTAGGAGGGAAATTCAGGAAACACCAGCCCAATGCATATGGCTCCACCAGATGGCACTTTGTATTTGGATCCTGAACTGGCTTTACTGTGAGTTATGATTCCTTGGAGTATAAAAAAGATAAAAAAGGAGTCCAAATAAAGACTTGCAAAACACAACCAGTACAAGAAGACCTCAAGGAAACAGAAAAGAATGCAGGAAAGATGAAGGCTGGGGAACTGCACAGGCTAACATTGGTGCAGGGGCCAGTGATCTGCATAGCAGCAGAGGGAAACAAGAAAAAAGGAAAAACATCAAAAAAGAGGAAAAATGCTACCATCACTGCATCACCTCTGATGATACAATTCTCATTCTTTATGTGGAGGGTTGTAAGTATATTTGTGCCATGGCACCCATGTGGAGATCAGGATTATTTATTTGTTTGTTTGTTTGTTTATTTAGGAGTTGGTTTGTTCCTTACACTTTGTGGAAATTCCAGGGATCAAACATGAGTCTCCCAGCTTGCAGAGCAAGTGCCTTTAGCTGCTGAGAAGCTCCACCAGCCCAATGGCTCAAGTTTCCAAGGAGAGGACTAATGGACTGTAATGTTTAAAAGTAAGAAAAGAGAAGCCGAGCAGTGGAGGTGCATGGCTTTAATCCCAGCACTACGGAGGCAGAGGCAGGTGAGTTTGAGGCCAGCCTGGTCTACAGGGTAAGTTCCAGGATAGCCAGGAACACACAAAAAAACAAAAACAAAAACAAAAAAACCCCACCAACACTGAAGAGGGGAGGGGCATGGGAGGAGATGAGGGAGGGAAGGTGGGATTGGGAGGGAATGAGGGAGGAGGCTACGGCTGGGATACAAAGTGAATAAACTGTAATTAATAAAAAAGAAATTAATTTTAAAAATAGCTGAAGAATAACTTATAGATGGATGGATGGATGATGGAGAAAGAGAGAGAGACAGCTCACACTGAGAGAGACATGGAGACTAGTGTGCTTTGTTTTGGAAAGAATGCTTGTTCTTTTGGGTTGAGGAGACAAAATCCTAGTTCTCATGACCTCTGCTGTTCCTGTAGATGTCTACATCACTTGCCCTGTGCTAAGTAGTCTGGTAGAGAGGTGATGGTGTCCCATTTTTGGCATAGCAGAGCTGCTGCCTGTGGGGAAGAATGGCAGAGAGCTGTTTCAGAAATCTGGGCAGAGTACCCTAGAGGGGTTTCCTCCTAGAAGTCTCCAGACAGGAAGGAATTCACAGACAGTTACTTGAAATAGTTGCAAATGCGGGAGTGGAGATTTGGTCCACCTTTGCGTCCCACCCAACCCCCACCTCCACTGACTATGCTTTCTCACCGGCCAGTTTACTTACCCCAAAGTCGCGAATGCACATCAGGAGAGGTTACTGGAACCTGTCCTGGAGAAGGATGACAGGGCACACTGTCCCTTACCTTATAGGCAGGCTAAGAAGAATGGACATTAGGACGTGGTGTGGAGGCCATTTCCTTATGGACGTGTTTGAGAATCATGCAGTGGGCAGAGTGAGAATTTGAAGTACTGGTCTACCGGTCCACTTGTAATCCCAGCCCTCAGAAGGCTGAGAAATGTAGAGGCCATTCTGGGCTCCTTACTGAGCTTCAGACAAGAGGCCCAGATTACACAGTGAGACACCTCCCCACCCCTACCCCAAGCCCCCCAAAAAACATGAGTGATGTCCTATTGGTATCTTCCAACCAGCACTAAATGAAGCTAGTCATGTGAATTTTTTTATTTTCATTGCCAAAGTGGGTTTCTTTCTCCCTTAAAAAAAAAAAAGTTTATGTGTATGAGTGCTTTGCCTCTGTATGTGTATTTATTTTGTGTGTGTGTGTGTGTGTGTGTGCTTGCCAAGATGGTTGTAAACTATCATGTGGGTACGGGATTCAAACTCTGGTCCTCTGTAAGAGCAAGTGTTCTTAACCACTTAGCCATCTCTCCAGCTCTCAAAAGTGAGTTTCTTATCTTTTGTCTGTGTGGGGTTGGATATGCTCCACCCACTGAGTATAGTATAGTATATGTGAGTTAGTTATTTTAGCACGTCTCTTATCTCATTTATAACCAAAAAAACCCAACAGCTGCCCTTAAAGGGACCCAACCTACAGAGCTGTAGATAACTGGGCCCCGCTGCCAGCTCAGGCCAGAGGGTGGGGCTGCCCCATGCTCCGAATGAGGAAATGGAAGCTAACCGCTCAAGAGGCTTCCAAAGGTCACACACTGCAGCCAGAGCTTGGATCCCAACCCAGGGCTGTGGACTTCACACCCCAGCCGGGGGTTGGCTGGCAAGCAGGACAGTCACAGCTGCAGACACCAGGGCTGGGAACCGGGGCACAGAAATATGACTGCAGGAGGCTCAGTCACAAGGAGCAGCAAAGCTAAATTAGCCACTTACTCCCCATTGTACTGGACAGAACCAGCCCCTGTGATGCCAGCCAAGCTCTCTACCGCCGAGCTACACCCTCAGCTTTCCTTGCTTTGTTTCTTTTTCTTTGTTTTCCCAATGAGACGAGGTCTAGATCTATAGCCCAGGCTGGCCTCAGACTTGTGATGATCCAGCCTCAGCTTCCTGAGTAGCTGAGTTGCAGGGAACGTTAGCCCTTGGGTCAGTTGGGGTTTTCTACAGTCACAGAATTTACAGAATGAGTCTCTATGTAGAGAAAGGGGATTTATCAGAATGACTCACAGACTGTGGTCAGCTACCCTAACGGTTAGGAATGGAAAGTCTAAGAATCTAGTAGTTGCTCTGCCCACGAGGCTGGGTGTCCTAGCTGGTCTTCAGTCTACACAGGAATCCGGAAGAAGTGCTTTCTAATGCCAGTGAAGGAATGGACTTGCTAGCAAAAGCAAGAGCAAGCAGGCAAAGAGGGAGGCTTCCTCCTTCCACGTCCTTCCATCTGCCAGCAGGTGTGGTCCACATCAAAGGTGGATCTTCCCACCTTAAAAGATCTGGATTAAAGCCCCCTTCGTTCCCCTCCCCCCCCCTTCAAGGATCTGGATTAAAAGCACACCTCCTCACTTCAAATAATTTAACTAAGAAAGAAAAAATTCAGGAACTGGAAGGATGACTCAGAGGTTAAGAGCACTGGCTATTCTTCCAGAGGACCCTGGTTCAATTCCTAGCACCAACAGAGCAGCTTACAACTGTCTGTAACTCTACTTTTAGGGGATCTGACACCCTCACACAGACATACATGCAAACGAAACACCAGGGCACATGAAAAAATTAAAAAGTATTCATAGCCAGGTGCAATGGCACACACCTGTAATCCCGCACTAAGGGAGACAGAGGCAGGCGGATCTCTGTGAGTTCGAGGCCAGCTTCGTCCACAAAAGTGAGTGCAGGACAGCCAAGGCTGCACAGAGAAACTGTCTTGAAGAACCAAAAACAAAAACAAACAAACAAACTCCCTGTAACTCCTCTGGACATAATTTTAATAATGGTCATGGGCTAATGCCTGTCCACCCTCCCAGACCTGTGAGGTGGTTTGGTTTGGTTGTCTTTTGAGTTTGGTTTAAAATTTTGAGACGAAGTCTTTTTTAACCCAGGCTATGCTGGTCTCAAACTCTCTCTGTGGGCCAGAATGACCTCTGAGCCTTTCATATCCACCTTCCCAGAGCTGGAACTACAGGCTTGTATCATCATGTCCCCTTTATGCCATGCTGGGGATCAGGCCTGGGGCTTCACACATGCTAGGCCAGCACTCTTCCAACTGAGCCACACCTAGCCCCGCCTCTTTCTTTCCATGTGGTCTTGCCCAGCCGAGGCTCTTCTTAAACTCACGATGGAGAACGATGTTGAACTGCAGATCCTCCTGCCTTAGGCAGGGATAAGAGGTGGGCACCACCCTCCTGGGAAGAAAAAAAAAAGACACAAAACAAAATGAAAAGTACTGCTAAGGACTGAACAAGTGCATGTGCTCCTGTGTTCCTCTGTTGAAACCAGGTCATGGTATTCGACGATGGGGCCTTTGAGAGGTAACTGGGATTGAATGAGGTCAGGAGGGTGGGGCTCTCATAATACGGTTAGTGCCCTCATGAGAAAAGACCACAGAGAGTTTGGTCTGGACCCTCTCCTGGCTGTTGTAGGAGCCCATGATCTGCAAGCTTAGAACGGAACCCCTTCCACAAGCAGGCACACTGGCACCTGAATTCCAGGAGACAAGCTGCCAGGGTTTAACCCACCCAGCCTGCAGCTACTTTGCCACAGTAGCCCTAGCAGAGCAATACCATCATTAAAAGAAAAAGACAGAATTTAGAGCTGTAGAATTATTACTGTAGGTCTGCTGTAGTATGGACCTGCCATGAACTAACAACCTGCCATTAAGCCATTCTTTACAGCATGACAATTCTAGAAAGTTCTTTTCATATTAGGCTAGGAATGAAGCTCGACCTTTCATTGCTGTTTTCTTTTCTTCTTTTTTTAAAGAAGAATTTATTTTATGTGCATTGGTGTCTTGCCTGCATATAGGTCTATGTGAGAGTGACAGCTTCTGAAGTTAACAGACAGATGTAAGCATGTGGGTGCTGGGAATTGAACCCTGGTCCTCTGAAAGAGCAGTCAGTCCTCTTAACCACTGAGCCATCTCTCCAGCCCCTGCTGTTTTCTTTTTAATTATTTATTTTGTGCATGTATGTGCATGCATGTGTGCGTGTATATGTGCATGAATATGTGTGTGCTGCATGGTGTTTGTATATGCACCACTTGTGTGCAGGAGCCTATGGAAAGATCAGAAGTTCCAGACCCTCTGGAACTGGAGTTTCAGGTAGATGTGAGCCTCCATATGGGTGCTGGGGACTGTATCCAGGTCCTCTGCAAGAGCAGCCAGTGCTCTTAACCTCTTCAGTTATTTTCTTTGAGACAGGATTTTCCTCCTCCTCCTCCTCCTCCTCTTCTTCTTCTTCTTTTAAGAGTTTTATTTGGGAGTTGATCCAGGGAGCAAAATGACAGAGTGGGCAAGGGAGGGAAGGATGGAGGGAAGGGAAGAAAGCTAGAAGAAAGAGTATTAACACTGGACTGTTCCTGTGGACCACAGCCTCATCCTTTCAGGAGACTATGCAAGATGCACCTCAGACCATGAGACAATGATGCAGAGGCCTTTATTCATCTGCTCCTGGGGCATCCCTACACCTTCAGCCCATGCTGTACCCTGCTCAGGCACACAAGAAGAGCTGACACAGCAAGCCCCTGGGGTGCACCAGAGCTCCTCAGCATCATCATGTGGGGTAGACCAAGGGGACAGCTTTAGGAGACAGATGGGTTCTGCTGTATGCCCAAAGCCTGCACCTTCAAACTTGCCAATGAGTCTAAGACCTCCCTAAGAGCCAATGGCTCTGACGGGCCATCTGGATGGCTTCTAACTCATGATCCTCCTGCCTCAACCTCACTGCTCCTGGATCATAGGTATGAGCTGTCATGACTGGAAACTCGATGACCCTATCTTTTGTATTGTTTTCAACTCTACAAAGGGAGAGAAAAATGGAGTGCTGGTATCTAATAATTAGTTTATTTTTCAGAAATGCTTGTTGAGAACTAACTGTGTGATAGGCACAGAATCAGGCCCTTGGAGGCACAGTAGTCAAAGATGGCCCTGTCCTCTGTGAATTTATCTTCTTGAAGGGAGAGAAACAAGGCAGTTACAGCTATTTGAGAGCAGAGTCCGCCTAAGTCCTCTTGGACTAACACAACAAAACAGCAGGAACACAAACTGGGTGGCAGTAGGAACTAACTTCCTGAAGTTCTGGAAGCCTGAAGTCCTAGTGCTAAGGCGGTTTCCGCTGGCGCCTCTCCCCTGCTCCTGCTGATGGCTGATGGTGGCGCATCCCTGCTGTAGCTTCCTCTTTACATACATACATACATACATACATACATACATACATACATACATACATACATACATAGGCTGGGTGTGGTGGCGCAGGCCTGTGACCCCAGCCAGTACTCAGGAAGGCAGAGGCAGGTGGATCACTGTGAGTTCGAGGTCAGTCTAGGCTACAGAGTGAGTCCAGGACAGCCAAGGCTACACAAAGAAACCCTGTCTAAAAAAAAGAGAGAGAGAGATTTAACTGTGTGTGTTTATCTGTGTGTGTGATCACATGATGCAGGTTCACACGTGTAGAGCTGGATGGAAGCTGCTTGGGGAGATGGTGCCGGGAGCTCCTGTCTTCTTCAAGAGCGACAACCGCTCTGAAGTCTCACGAGGTGGCTCTGGCTGACCTGGAACTCACAGAAACCTGCCTCCTGAGTGCTGAGGTTAAATGCATGGGCCATGAATGACACCCGGCACAATAAGCACTTTTACCCTGGCGGAGCCACCTCCTGCTTCACATCGCTGCTTTCTACTCCGACTCCAGTCCTATTGGATTAGGGCTCGAGCTTTCTGGCCATATTTAATTCCTGTTATCTTCCTCAGGGCTTTATCTCCAAATATTGTCACCATCTGAGGTGTACTGGGATTACGACCTAAGCAGGGGAATTCTGGGAAAGACAACTCAGTTTATTAGTCTTCCGAGAGGGACAGTACAAGCTGCCAAGTAACTCAGAGCTTGGGCCTTAATTCAAGCGCAAGGTATCTGAGGCCCCTTGAAGAAGCTGAGGTCCAGCTAAGAGATGGTGTTAGCATACAGGCTGACCTGTCCTCGGGGACCTGCTGAGGCCCGGTGCCACAGTTGTGTGCAGGCAGGTAAAATGACCCGCCACCTCAGCTCTCTCTCTGTTCCCCCTCTTCCCCTCCCCCCTCCCCAGCGCCCCCTCTCTTTTTCTCTGCTCCGGTCCCTTTTCTCTGGCCTCATGGCTCTGTTCCATCTATCTGTCCATCTTACATGTCCAGTTGCCTGCCTCTACCGCTTCTCCTGGTCCTCACGCCTCTCCTCCCCCCCTCCCCCCCATAAACCTTATACTAGATCTGTTGCGTGGTGTAATTTCTCAGGGGCACACCTTGCATGGGCCCGCCATGATACCCCCTCGCCGCATTCTGTTTCATAAAGGATGGGACTGAAGCCGGTGATCTCTAATGAACACAATTTTGTGAAGCATGGGCCTTCCAATTTTCGCCGCTTTATGATTAACGATGTTTATTGTTGTTCTTATTATTACATTTGCTGGCAGGTGACTTCACCCGCTGGGCCATCTCAACAATTGGAGACAGTTCTCACTCTGTAGCCGCTGTTACAGCAGCTGCAAAGGCCCTTAGTTAAGGGAAAACCGATTTCCTTTTGGTCCGGAGAATGAACTCTCTGGCCTGGGTGGAGGAGACCTAAAGCTGGAGTTGGGCAGGCCTGTGGTCTAGCTGAGGGACCACTCCTCGGGAGGGCGTGGCCGGCGCTCCGGAAGGCGGAGACCGCCGGAGGCGTGGGGGTGGGGAGCCCGGGGGACGGCAGGTTCGCTTTAAGCCATAATAAAGAGATGGGAAGAATAATTATCCCTTTAATGAGATCATGCGCTTTTCCTCCCCAGGTCCCCACCCCAGAGCCGTTCATACAGAGCTGCCCTGAGGATCTTTCAGGTCTGTCCTCTTTCTGAGTCACAACTTTCCCTTTTTCTTCCTTCCTGTCTCTTTCTTTCAGACGACGGGCATGGCCCGAGCATGCCTTCTCTAGTACTCTGGGCTTTCTCACTCTTTTTCTCTGAGGCTTCCTTCCCGCCTCTCCTTCGCCAAGCTTCCAACCTTATCGCGTTCTCTGCCTTCTCTATTCCTCATTTCTAGGCAGCTGCTGAGGTTCACAGCTTGCCTGCCCTGTTTTGGGTTTTTGTTTGGGGCGGGCGGTTAACGCCAAAGAAGTCGTCCTTGAGCTTCCTTTGGAGTTCATTCTTAAATGTTTTTTTAAGGAGATTAAGACCCCAATAAGGGACACCTATTTCCCTGGCAACATGTTGCAATTCTAACCCGACCCATCAGAATTTTTGGTAACACCAGGTTGGCTTTCAACTCATTATGCAGCCCATCCTAACTTGTAACTCAGTGGGTCTCAAAGGGGTTTGAGTGACCCTTTCACGGTGTCACATATCAAATGTTTACATTTCAACTCGAGACAGTAGCAACATTACAGTTATAAAGTAGCAACAAAATTATTGTATTAGGTAGGGGATCGCCTCAACAGGATCAACTGTATTAAAGGATCGCAGCATTAGGAAGGTTGGGAACTGCAGCTCTAACTCCTAGCAATCCACTGCTTCCCAGAGGGCCATCTACCACCCTGTCCTATCTGTCTGTCTAACCTGCTGCTCTGTGTGTGAGTAGCACATGCAGTTTCAGCTGCTTGCTTCATGTCTTAATGATTTGTTTATCTTTATACACACGCGTGTGTCTGTGTTTATGTATGCCAGGTGTGTGGAGGCCAGATCCCCTGCAGCTCGAGTTACACGTGGTTGTGAGCCTCTTGACATAGGTGCTGGGGAACAAGCTCAGCTCCTATGCAAGAGCATCAAGTAAGTGCTTTTACCTGCTGAGCCATCTCTGCAGCCCTTGTTTGTTCTCAGTTTTTGGCTTTAGAGGAAATAATATAGAAAAAGAGAACCTCAAACAGTGTTCCAAATGCTCCTCAGTGTTGGGCCTCATTCCTTACGTTCATTTATCCAAATGTTGTATTGTCACCTTAGAAGATTGAAGAATGGGAGCCAGGGTTTCTACAGCCAAATGTCATGTTTACTTAGGGACATTATCACCACGAACGTTAGTGAGTCACGACAATAAGTAGAGAAAGAGGGGCTTGGCACAGTGAAGCAGCCAGTCTCTCTCGAGAGCTGGGCATTGAGACTTCAGGTTTTCAAGCCATGATTATAATAGTCTGGAAGGAGAAAAAAAAATCACACACAATAGACGCTAATTATGGGAGAAATACAAAATCAAATGTTTCACAAAGTGCAGCAAGATCTCTCTCCTCATTTCTCCACCTCTCCTGTGTGTAGCCCTGCCTTTCCTAGAATTTTTCCTGTAGTCCAGGCTAGGCCCCAACTCTCTGCAACCTTCCTGCGTCAACTTTGCAAGGAGCAGGTCGTAAGGCCCTTGCCACCACAGCTGGCTCTTGGCTTAGTTTTCTTTTAAATTGGAGTACACTTCATATAATCTGTATGTTCCTTTCATTCAGCCAGACACCATAACTATGGTATAACTGTAAAGAGCCTCTACAGTATTCCTGAGTAGCTTAAGTAATTGCCAGTGGATATTAGTGCAAGAGATCTGACAGTGACATTCTTGTGTATGTAGCCAGATGTTTCTCCGGTCTTAGGCTAGATTACTATGTCTTGAGTTTAGTCCTTTATTTATTTGTTTGTTTGTTTAGAGGAAAGGTTTCTCTATTGAATCCTGGACTGGTTATGTAGACCAGGCTGACCCTGAACTTAAGTTGTGTGTCATTGCACATGGCTCTTTCTTGTTCTCTTTTTAATTTTGCTCTTTGATACAGGGTCTCATTATAGCTCAGGTAGCTTTTAACTCACTGTGTAGCCAGGTTGCCCTCAAACTCATGCTAATCCTTCTGCCTTAGTCTCTTGAGGTTTGGGATGACAGTTGTGAGACCCCAACTTTTGACATCATTTCTATGAGGTGTTCTGTTTAATGTGTCTGTATGCACATACACATTTGGGGGGAGGGTTCAAGACAGGGATTCTCTGTGTAGCCCTGGCTACCTTGGAACTTACTTTTTAGACCAGGCTAGCCTCAAACTCAGAGATCCATCTGCCTCTGCTTCCTTCTGCTGGGATTAAGGGCATGCACCACCTCCTCCCGGCTTTAAAACTTATATACCATTGCATTTAGTTTTTTTTTTTAAGATTTATTTATTTATTATGTATACAGTGTTCTGCCTGCATGTATGCCTGCACACCAGAAGGGGGCACCAGATCTCATTATAGATGATTGTGAGCCACTATGTGGTTGCTGGGAATTGTGCTCAGGACCTTTGAAATAACAGCCAATGCTCTTAGCCTCTGAGCCATCTCTCCGGCCTACATTGAATTTTAAAAAGTTTACTTTTATTATTTTTAATTATGTGTCTGTGCGTCTGTGTGTAGACAAAAGTAGATGGGTTAGTGAGTGCTGCAGAGTTCGGAGGGGGGTGTGAGAGGCCCTGTAGCTCGAGTTACAAGTGACTGTGAGCTTCCAGCATGGGGACTTGGAACCCAGGGCCTCTCTAATCGCAGTGCCTGTGCTTAACTACTGAGCCATTTCTCCAGCCCTCCTTTAGCCTTAAACTTTTTCAAATTGTACTTAAAAAAAATTATGTGTGCCTATATGTGGGGGCCTGTACACAAATTCCATGTTATGTATGTGGAAGTCAGAGGACTTGATTCTCCCTTTCTACCCTGTGGGTCCCAGAGATCAGATTCAGGTCACCGCTCTTGGTGGCATGTGACTTCATCTGCTGAGCCAGCTCATGGGCACTGTTGGCGGGCAGAGGGGGGAGGGAGGGAGATGGCTCAGCAGGTAAAGGCACTCGCTGCCAAGCCTGACAACATAAGCTTGATCTCCAGGATACACACAGAGAGAGCAGACTTCCACAAGTTGGCTTCTGAGCTCTATACACCCAAAACATCAATACATAAAAGTGTGAAGAAGAGAAGAAAAGGAAGAAGAAGTGGCTGGGCGTGACATCACACTCCATTAATCCCAGCACTCCCAAGACAGAGGTAGGCAGATCTCTGAGTTTGAGGTCAGCCTAGTCTACACAGTGAGTTTCAGGACAGCCAGGGCTTTTACAGAGAAACCCTATCTTGGAAAACAAACAAACCAAGAAAATCAAGAAACCCCAACCCTTAAAAATATTTAGTGTGAGTGTACGTATGTGCCACAGTAGTTATGTGGAAGTCAGAGGACAACTTTCAGGAATCAGTTCTCTCCTTTATAGGCCTGGGGCAACTCAGGTCATCCATGAGTAATTTAAGTAGTTCTCATTTAGTTTTTTTGATCCACAACATGAAAAATTTATCATCTCTATCTGTCTATCTATCTACCTACCTATCATCTATCTATTCATCCATCTATCCATTAATAGACTCACTCTGTTGCCTGGCTTGATCTCAGACTGGTTTTAAATGACCCCCATGCCTTAGCCTTTGAAGTAGCTAGGGCTTCAGACATGTGCCATCACAGCCTGTTTAAGTAACTTTTAGAAACAGTCACCCTGAGAGAGGGTGGGACTGGGATGGGAGGAGGAAAGGGACTGCAAGGATATAAAGTGAATAAAATAAATAAATGAGAAACGAAACAAAATGAAACAAAGTCAGCCAACCAAAGGAAGAAAACGTGTTCCGCTTGAGTCAGGCATGGTAACACATACCTACAATGTCAGCCTTCTGGAGCCCATAGCAGGCGCCTTGAATTTGAGGAAGGCTTTAGGTACATAGCAAATTCCATGGAGCCAGCGCTCTACAGTGAGAGTACCTCAACAAACAACAAATCCTATCAGTCTACTTGGACATGTCTTCTAGCACTCCCCCCACCCCCTTTTAAGTGGGTTTGATTGGCAAGGAAGCCCTCATCCTTTGGCTCCTGCTTGCCTGTGACATGATCAGTGTAAGGGAGCCTGCCTGCAGGTCCCTGGGGTGGCCCCCTGGGCACAGGGGCCGTGGTGGCTCTTGTGCCTCAAGGCAGCACTCTCTGCTTAGAATGAGTTCCACTTCAGATTGGCACTTGTTTTCTCAAGAGCTTGAGACTGAGCAGGACTGTAGCTGTGTTTATTCTTCACAGTGCTTTACCTTGAAGAATCCTAGTGCGCTAACGAGGTATCAATTAAAATCAGAGCTTGAGAGCTGCGTTAGGTGTTTAAAATCTCAGACTCATAGATCAGCAAAAACTTATAAAGTGCTTGGGTGAAGTTTTTGTAGCTTTTCTTTCCTAACCTCATTTTGGTGGCCAGAGATGTAGCTCATTGCTAGAGCATGTGCTTAACATGTGCAAAGTCCTAGTGTCTAAGAGAGCATGTGCTTAACATGTACAAAGTCCTGGTATCTGAGTAGCCATTAGGGAAACACTCCTGGTCAAGAGACTAGTATTTCTGGTCTGGTTGGGGACCTAACATTGCAGTTGGGTAGGTCAATCACCTTGCCAAAAGACCAACCTTCAGGAAAGAGGGACTGCAAGGTAGTCCCTGGCAGGCAGGCTCACCTTAAGCCATACTAAAGTAGGTGAAATAATTAGTTTTCTTTTCCTTTCTTTCTTTCCTTCTTTTTGTTACTGTTTTTTGAGACATAGTTTGTCTGTGTAACAGAACCCTGACTGTCCTGGATTCACTCTGTAGACCAGGCTGGCCTCAAGCTCACAAGCTCACTGCCTGTCTCTGCCTCTCTGAGTGCTGGGATTTCAGGCATGACTACCATGCCCGACAAATAATTCTTAATGAGAAACTGTACTTTTCCTTCCCAGAATTCCTGACCCCTCCTGCAGACCCCACAGTGTACCCTGAGGTTGCTTCGAGGGTCATGATCCTGATTCAGAAAGGGGCAACTTTTTCTCTTCCTGTTAACAAGTTTACGTTTTCTGATGTTTTGGGCTTTACTCTTTCTCTATGATTCCCCTTCAGGCCCAGGACTGTATGTCTATCATGTGACCTCCTTGCCACCTTAAATGGCATGGATCTCTCCCCCCTTCTTTTTCTCCTCTCTAGACATCTGCCGAAATTTATAGCTTGCCTGCCCTGCTGATTTTCTCTTAAACTCTAATGAAACTGCCCTTGAGCTTTCATTTGAATGTTTTTTTGTTTTGTTTTGTTTTTTGAGACAGGATCTCTCTAATGTCGCCTTGACTGCCTTAGATACACCAGGCTGGTCTCCAACTCAGAGATCTACCTGCCTCTGCATCTGGGATTAAAGTGTGCGCCACCACACCCAGCTGAGTCTGTTTATAAATTATTTTATTAATGAGACTAAGAAGCCAAGAGGGGACACCTGACTTCCCAGGTATTCCTGGGTTTCATCCCTTCCACCAAAACCCAAAGCCCACCTTATGTTTTCTTACACTAAGTAATCATGTGTCATATTATTTGTCAGACTCCCCCCCCCCCCCCTTAACACAGTGGGACTGTCTTATGGTGTGCCTTTTTAATGAAGTTAATGCAGCCTTGTGTCCATCTCCAAATTGTGAGTAATCGCAGAA
Organism: Pachyuromys duprasi; assembly: GCA_028658305.1. Lineage (NCBI taxonomy): Eukaryota > Metazoa > Chordata > Mammalia > Rodentia > Muridae > Pachyuromys > Pachyuromys duprasi. The sequence continues at coordinate 30,531,952 of CM053767.1, forward strand.
TCCTGATCTGCCAGCTACTCTGGTTTGAAGTTGAAGACTTGGTGAAATTATACATCCAGCAGGTGAGAAATAAAGTATCGATTTCTCACAAGAAACAGTAGAATCTGTTTTGTTGTATTAAGACTTAACTACAAAAAGAAAAAAAGTTCCACTAAATATTGTCTTGGCAACTGTAAATACCTTTTAGCAATGGTTAAAAACCTAACAGGTAAAGTATCTGAAACCTAATGTGTGCCATTCACTTTATATATATATGAATATATATATGAATGTGTCATGTATCTATATCCTGTTCTTCATTAAATGCTGCGTTAAATCCCCATTTTCATTAAATCCTCATTGTCTTTTATCCATCTGATGTTTTATGTGATGTTTTACATGGCCATGAAAGCAATTTGGCCCTTGCAGTACTTACTCAGGTAAAATGAGGAGCTGGGAGTACAGATTAGGGGTACAGCCTCTTTAGCATGTACCTTGGGCTGGGTTTGAGCCCCAGTATCAAAGGGGTGTGTGTGTGTGTGGGGGGGATAACTTTTCCTAATCCAGGTGTGGAGAGACAGGCTTGCAATCTCAGAACTGGGGGAGGCAGAGGCAGGAGGATCAGAAGGCTAAGGTCATTCTCTGCTAGCAAGTGGAGAGTGAAACTCCCTCTCAAAAAGAAAACACTGACAGCAAAAAGCTTCCCAGATAAAACATTTCAAATCCCCAGTTGTGGTGGCCTACAGTTTTTAATCCCAGCATTCCAGAGGTGAGGCGGAGGCAGGTGGAAAAAACAGAAAAACAGGGGAAGCAGCTGGAGAAATGGCTCGGCACCCACAGGACAGTTCACCACCTTCTGTAACTCCAGTTCCAGGGGATCTAACGCCCTCTTTTGGCAAATGTGGGCACTGCATGCACTTGTACTTGGATGCAGTCAAAACAATTAGATTAAAATTTTAAATCAAGCAGTTCTCCCAGAAACGGGGGTGGGGTGGGGGAGGAGCCTCGAACTCACAGCAATCCACCTTCCTCTGCCTCCCAGGGTGCTGGGATTACAGGTGTTTGCCAGTGCACCTGGCTTTTTTCTTTCTTTCCTTCCTTCCTTCCTCCCTCCTTCCTTCCTTCTTGCTTAATATTTTCGGTTCTGGTTTTTTGAAATAGGGTTCTTCCAGTAGATCTGACTGCCCTGAAATTCCTTTTGTAGATATGGGCTGCCTTGAAATCAGAGATCTGCCTGCCTCTGCAAAACAAAACAAAACATTCCCAAACACAAAACGCTCATAAAACAATGGCTTAAAACTGCCTGTAACTCCAGTTCTTCCGGCCCTCCTCAGGCATATACACACAGAGTATACAAAACACATGCATATGCATGAGTTAAAAAAAGTCCCAACATAAAATGCTCATAAAGACATGAAACTAAGTTTCTTTTCTAGATAGTAATGAATCCTACATATATAGAATTCCACTAAGGTAGTAATGAATTAAATTCTGTTAATTTCACACCCTCTGTTGAATTTTTTTTTTTTCTTTAGAGACAGGGTTTCGCTGTGTAGCCTTGGCTGTCCTGGGAACCAACAGTGTAAACCTGGCTGGCCTCGAACTCAGAGATCTGCCTGCCTCTGCCTCCCTGATGGCCAATTAAGGATGGCCACTTACCTTGAACGCTATTTACTAAAAACAAAAAACCACAACAAACCTTGTATTTGACAAAAGCTTAGGTATCTAACACTAGGAACAAAGAAGTGATGATTTCTATTGAATTTGTATCTTAGGTATTGAATTTGTCTTACAGTTCTCTTTGCTAATGATTGGCCAAAGATATGTCCGGTCACAATACAGGATATTGTTCTAAAAACTGAACACGGTCATTTTTACGTCCTTAAAGCAATACAGCAAAGTGGTTTAAATGCAAAAAGAGCTTAAATGTTACTTTCAATTGTTCCTGACTCTTTGGGGAAATCCTAGAAAACTGAACTAATGAAATGTAACGTCTCCTTTTACAATTTTGTCACATTAAATTGAAGGTGAGAACAAAACTGCTTCATCTGTTAACGCAGTCAAGTGAAGTGCTGTATCATACGTGTTATTTAATGCGCAAGTGCAAAAGTCAAGTTCCCTAAAGAAATCCAAGTGCTTCCACTTTGTCTCCAGGGAATGTATAAATTAACCATTCCCCCTCCCTCCACCCTCCTTTTGAATTTGAAGGGCTGCTATCTCGGGCCCATTCTTTTCATCATCCTGTTTTGAATGACACTGAGCACGTATAGATTCTCTCCTGAAAGAACCCCTAGGATGCTGGGCTCCTTCCTCCGAGCTGCTAGCTAGTTTTGCATAGCAATTAGTGCTGACTTCTCCACGTCCGCAGCCGGGACACAGTTCCAGAACGTTCCACAGTCCCCCAAAGGTCTCCGATAACCGAACTCCGAGCCATCAGATTTCAAACCAGAAGGGGAGGAACTTGAGTAATGATTAAATTCCCAACTGGTGTGGTCGGGAAGACGCGGTAGTCCCTGCCCACACCTTAATTCCAACCTTCCCGGCAGCCGGAGGCCAGCATGTTTAAAATCCATTCTACCTATTCACTGGCCGCGCCGGCCGGGCCACATGCTCCCCTCTCGCAGCCAGTCAGCTGTGGGCAGCAGATGGGACCATTTGCATTTTTCTTTTTATACATTCATCTCCACCGGCAAATTAAAGGATTAATTTTTCCCTCGCTTACGTCCTCATTGTTTACCAAAACTATGCACGCGGCTTAAACGTTGATTTGGGCTCTTCTCTCACCCACCCCCACCCAGAGTCCCCGAAAAGTTGGGAAACTGCGAGGGGGCAGGTTTCACGCGGCTCATCAGCCAGGGTTCCGCAGCCCGGGAAGGCGGCAGGCAGTTGGGTCTCTCTACCGAGTTGGCGACCGGAGTTTGTCCCCGTTTCCCGCGCTCGGCGCACACGGCCCGCGGGTCCCAGCGTGGGGCGCGAGGGTCGGCGGGCGAGTGCTCCGCTCGGCAGCCTCCAGCCGCGGAACCCGGGCTGCTCGTGGCTCGGGCTTTCCCGGAGAGGGCGGCCACTGTGCCGGGGGAGTGGCCAGGGCCGGCGAGCCCCGGGGTCGGGGTGGCCCCCCACTCACCCACCCCCCGAACCCGGGCGGATCTCGGGGAGCCGGCGCGGTTAGGTCCGCGCGAGGGTGCAGCGCCCCCGCCAAGCGAGCGCCCCAAACGCCGGGGCAGCCACGCCGCGCTGCGCCTCTCCTCCCCCCCCCTCTCCGTCCTCCTCCCCCCGGGGATGGGAGAAAAAAAGTAGAGAAAGAGGCACCGGCGCCGCGGCCGGGGGAGGCACGGAGCTCGGCATGGCGCGGGGCGCTCGTCCCGTGGGCGCGGGCGGCCGGCCGGCGCGGGGCCCACGTGGAGCCGCGCGGCGCGCCCGGGCCGAGCCCCGCCGCCCCGCGGCGCGCCCCGGCCTCCCCGCCGCCGCCGCTCACGCCGGAGCGCAGCCGCCGCCGCCGCCGCGGGTCCCGCGTGTGCCCCGCTGAGGGGGAGGGGCGGCGCGGTGGGGGCGGAGGGCTCGAGGTTCCACTGCAGCGGGGGCTCCTGTGTCCTTGTGCGGAAATGACACACGGAGTCCCGTCACGTCACGCGAGAGCGCAGCGCACGGACACACACAAAGAGAGGGGGGAAAAAGCCGCGGCGCCCGCCCGCCCGCCCGCCGCCCCGAGCCAGTCGGCGGGGCCGCCCCGGCCAGGCCCTGCGCGCTCGGCCCCCACTGCGGCCCGCGCGCCCGCCCCCCGCACGTGGCGCCCGAACTCGGCGCGGGCCCGCTCCGCCAAGTCCAACAACTCCCGTCCCAGGTGAGTGTGCCGGGAGGGGGGACCCGGCGGGCGAGCGGCCGCCGCCACCGCCGCCGCCTCCGCGCGCCCGGAGCGGGGGGCGGCGGGCGCCCACGGGGCTCGCCGCGCCCATTGTGCCGCGCGCCCCTTTGTGCCCGCTCGGAACGCCGCGACTCCATGGCGTTCCGGGAGCACGCGCGCTCTGCCGCGGCCGGGGGAGAGGGGGAGGGCGGGGGCAGGCCGGGGCCGGGGAGGGAGATCGCGCGGTGGAACGGTCCGCGCCGCCGCCGCCCGGCCGGCCCCGCTCACGCCGCGCGCCGCCTCTCCACCCCCGCCGGGGTCCCCGCGATGGAGCGGGCCGGGGAGCGCCGGGCAGCCCGCGCGGCTTTCCCCGGGCGCTCGCGATCGGCCGGCCTGCGAACCGGGTGGCGGCGGAGGCGGGGGTTGGTGGGGGGGAAACGGCGCGGCGTGTGGACGGGTGTCAGAGGGGGCGGGGAGCGGGAGGCCCCGGAGCCGGAGCCGCGGCTCGGAGGGACGCTGCCCCGGGGAGGCGGCGGCGGCGGCGGCGGCGGCCGGGAGCCGGGGTGGGGCGAGCCCCGCCGCTAGGGGGCGCGGCGCCCTCCCGGGCCGTTCCACGGAGCTCCGTGGTTCCCGCTGCCCGGCCGGAGGCGGGCCCGGCGCGGCGCCCTCGGTGTGCGCCCCGCTTGGCGCGAGGCCTTCCCTGGCCCGGGGTTTTGGGGGATCAGCGGCGGCCCCGGGGCGCTCGCCGCCCCTCGTGACTCGTCCCCGCTCCGGTGGAAGAGGTTTCCCACGCAGCCTCGGCTCTGCCGGTGCCGGGAAGCGAGGGCCTTGTGCGCCGGCACCGGCTCCTCTGGAGTGTTTTTGTTTGTTTGTTTGTTTGAAGTTTTTACTGAAGTACAAGTTTGGTCGCTCGGGCGGCCCGCTTGGGAGAATTTTGGAGGCGGAGGTTAGCCGGAGATGCTCCGATTAGCGTTAAGGATTTGGGAGTCGGGAAAACGTGCATTTAAAAGTAACTTTTGAATGTTTTCCTGTACATCGCACGTCACGGGGCAGAGGGTAGAGGGCAGGAAAGCTAAAGGCTTAATGAGACGGAGGCGAGTGGAGAATTTGTGGCCAACAAGGTAGAGAGGGTTCTTGGTTTTTCTTTTTTGTGTGTAGGGGGGGGCTATCTACTCTTAATTTATAGGTGTTTAATTTTAGGGTTTTTTCTTTTTTTTTTTTTAAGTTTTGTTTTCTGTGTATGTTTTGACCGCCTGTGCGCATGTACGTGTACCACATGCATGCCTCCTATCTGGGAGGTCAGAGGAGGGCGTTGATCCCCTGGAACTGGAATTACAGATGGTGGTGAGCAGCCACGTGGGTGCGGAAAACCCAACCCACGTCCTCTGCGAGAGCAACAAGTGCTCTTAAACGCTGAGCCATCTCTCCAGCGCCTACTTTACAGCTTTATATCATTTTACAGGACCTCAGCTTCCCCGAATACTAGGATTTGGGCAGGTTTTGTGTGGTTTTTTTTTTTTTTTTGGTCTGTCTGTTTTTTCCTTCTTGAGACAGTCTTGTGGCCCAGGTTGGCCTCAAATTTGTTATGTAGGCCTGGGTGACTTTGAACTGCTGATTTTCCTCCACTAGTCAATTTGGGATTACAGATATGCCCTACTGAACCCAATTTTTGTGATGCTGGGTGGAAATTAGGGCTTTGGTAATCTAGGCAAACACCCTACCAGCTAAGTCACATCCCCAGGCCTTAGATTATTGTTCTTAACTGTTTAAAAACCTAAACAGTTATATTCCCATTTACACCAGACCAGTTCAGATCTGAAAATGTAGTAGGTGGTCACTAAATGCACTAACTGAATGAAATACTTCTCTTGAATTGCAGGTGGGAAAAAGATGGGTTAGAGCAGCCAGTTCCTGCTGCTTGGCTAGCCTCTGTTCCTGGGCATTGAGAGCAACAGAGAGCTGGGCTGGCTCACTGATGCATGCCTTTCCTTTAATTTTCATCACTCAGCTGGGCAAAGGCTCGCTGTGAGGCCAGCCTGGTCTACAAATTGAGTCTAGGACAGCCAAGGCTACACAGAGGCACCCTGTCTCGAAAAAAAAAAAAAAAAAACCAACCAAACAAACAAAAGCAACAAATAGTACCAGAACATTACAAATCTGTTACAGGCCAGTTAAATGATCAGTGTGACTGTTCTATACCCTTGTCACAGGCATGGGACAAGACACACATGAAAAGGCAAAAATAAATAAATCTTATTGTATCAAAGTTCCTGTCAGGCTCATTAGGTACCTATCACTCATTATGTATTTTACCAGAGGGTTTGTTTGTTTGTTTGTTTGTTTTGGTTGTGTGCTTTTTTTTTAAGACAGGGTTTCACTGTAGCTCCCACTGGCCTGGAGCTTGATATTTAGCCAGGCTGGCCTTGTACTGATGGAGATCAGCCTGCCTAGGCCTCCCAAATGCTAGATTACAGGTGTATTGCACCATGTCTTCCATTTTTGTTGTTTTTGAAACAAGCCATGGTTGCTCAGGCTGTGTAGATCAGGCTGACGTCAGACTCGTGTAGATCTGACTGCCTCTGCTTCCTGAGTGTGGTGACTAAAGGCGTGTGCCCGCCTCCATCTGGCTTCTGTTTTTTTCTGAGACTGGGTCTCACTGTGTATCCCAAACTGAAGTGGTCTTTTGTTTTTATTTTCAAGGCAAGGTGTGTCTATAGCCCTGGCTGTCCTCGAATCTGCTCTGTCGACCAGGCTGGCCTGTCATCACCCCTCCCGCCACAGCGCTGGGATAAAGGTGTGGGCCACCATGCCCAAGTCAGAAATGCCATCTTATTGAAGTTATTTAACAGGAAAGCTTAATGCTCTTTCTCCACACACACTCTGAGGACCTTTTTGCCACTAAAGGAAATGGGCTGGCAGAATGATACTTAGGAAGAGGACTCAACCCTGACAGAGGTTTATTAGGTGAAAATTTAAGATCCTGTGGGAGTGTCCTGCCTACCATATTTTAGAATTGCCTAGAAAATCCCTGAAGCAATAGAAAGGAAACAATACACTTTTATGAATTGTATTAGCACCAACATTTCAAATACATCAAGTTACTGGAGGTGGAAACATGAAGGTTGTTAGCCAACCAGGAATAATAATTTGTACAGGAGACTAGAGAATAGTGTGTGTGTGCTTGTCTGTGTGTGTGCACACGTGTGCGCATGTGCCTTAATTTTGGTGAGATAATAGTTGCCACTCTGATCACATACCCACTACTGAGCAACATAACTGGGCACTAGTTTTAGAATTAACTTTTATAGTGGGACTTTTCTGTTCTGGTGTTTGGAGGGATCTGTCCATGCTCTTTTCTAGCCCTTGGTTGACTTGGAACTTCCTGTGCACACCAAGCTGGCCCAGAACTTGTGGCATTCTTCCTGTGTCTGCGTCCTGAGTTCTGGGATTATGGAAGTGTACTTCTACGCCTGTTTGGGGTTTTGCTGTTTTTTGAGACAGGGTTTCAGGTAGTCCAAGCTGGCCTTGAACTCACTACAGCCTCTCAGTCTTCCAAATGCTGCCATTACAGGGGTGGGCCACCTCTTCTAGATGATGAAGAAGTTAATATACATAATTGTGCACACACCATGATGTATATGGAGGTCAGATGACTTTACAGGAGTGATTCCACTCTGCGGGTTCTGGAGGGTAAACGCACGTCATAGGGCTTGGTGGTGAGCACTTTTACTTGCTCAGCCATCTTTCCTAGATGATGAATTAACCCTCCCCCCTCACACCAAGTATATACAGACAAAAATGAATTATTTTTTGTTATTGTTTGTTTTTTGAGATAATTTCTCCTTGAAGCTCTGGCTGTTGTATATCAGGCTGGCCTTGAACTCCCTGCCTTTGCCTCCCTGATCACTGGGATTACAGGCGGGCCCACCGCTCCTGGCTAAGATGAGGATTTGGGTTTTGTGAGCATTGTCCTGCTTTCAGCCCTTTTTTTTCCTGAGCTGACGAGGGCCTTCTCCCCCTTCCTGGGGTTCCAATATGGTATTCCTTTGAGCATCTTCGCTACCCAAAACTTGTGAGTTCTGGAACTAGGGTGCACAACAAGCCACGCCAAGAGCTCTGCATTTTAGCATTCTGTCTCTAGTGTGTGAACAGGGCACTGTTTTTTCTAGAGTGGTGGTTCGTGCCTGGCATGTTAGTTAGAATTTTGTCTGAAAAGCAGACTTATACAAACTTGTTTTAGAACTGAAGTCTGCTCAGCAGCTCCCTGATTATAACCCTCTCACTTGTTTCTTTTTTCGTTTATTTGGGGGGATAGGGTTGAGACAAGTTCTTGTCATGTATCGTGTCTCTAACACACAAGCCTTCATCTTCTCCATAAACCTTGGGATTACAGACATACAAGTCCATGCTGTTGAATCCTGATTTTTTTTTTTTTTCCTCACGGTCTTTCTCTGCAAGACCATGTTGTTCTACAACCCAAGATTCTTCTACCTCTGCTCACTCAGTGCCGGGGTTTTAGTCAGTATACCACCAAGCATTCCAGGCCAGAGACTTTCTTGAGATAAGCATTTGAAGTTGATGCTCTTAAATTTGAAGGAAATGTTGTTTAAGACTGTCACTGTAGTCAGGCTGCTTTTGAACTCCTAGATACCAAACTCTTAACTTTTTTTTTCAGCCAATGGTCCTTTTCTCTTTGGTCCATCTGATTTTCGTTTATCAGTGATCACTACGACTCCTGCAGGAGTCACTCCTATGCGTTGCTTGAGCATGGCGTGAGTGCTGGACCAAAACTTGCCTGGCTGTGTCCTGCTCCCAAGACAGGACAATTGAAAAAGTGGGCCACACAAAGGAAACACGGCTTCTGACTCTTAGGACAGTGAGTCCCCTTTGTCCAGCCTGGAGTGATGCTAGAGCCTGCTGCCTGCCCTTTCCTCCTGGAGCCAGTTTCTGGAGGCCAAGCCTGCGCGGGGAACCCTTCCTAAGGCTAAGGACACCCTAAGTGGAACCTGTTAGCGGAGGAAGATATGACTTGCAGGCAGACTCAGAAAGCTCAGGGGCCAGCGGGCTAGAGCGCGCTGTGAGGCTTGTGGCAAGCAGGCAGGGCTGAGTGTGGCTGAGCTGCTCCCATGCTTGCCGGAGGGTGAGGGTGTGCACTGACTGCAGAAGGAAGGCAGGGACAATTACGGTTTTAGAGAAATGCAGGGGCAGTTGCTCTGGTTTTCTGAGGACTGGCGTTTCTCAAACTGCATTTGCAGATGTGTCTAAAAATAGAAACACATTGCAAACGTCCTGCAAATCCCATGGGTAGGACGCCACTGCCAAGAGTGCCTGTTCTGAGAGCGCCGAGGCTCTCAGCCGACCTGTGAACCCAGAGACAAACCCCGTGGGGGCAGATGGCATGGAAACAGTCTTCCAGCCCTTGGGAGGACACTTGATTTCATTTCAATCCAGCTTGTTTCCTTCATTTGAAAGAAAATTAATAGACTTTGTAAAACTTTAAGACTTTTTTTTTAAGGAAAAAAAAAACAACCAGAAATTATCACTGAAGGCTGTAAAGTATGGCACACACTTAAACCACAGAGCTATGGAGTCAGAAGCAAGAGAACCATGGGTTTAAGGACAGCTGAGCTACATAGATTGTGTCAAAAATTTAGGGTTTACTTTAAATTTTGTTTTATCTCATATATGTGTATGTGTGTATGTGCCCGAGTGCCAAGATGTGTGTGTGGAGTTCAGAGGACAACATTTTCAATGAGTTGGTCTTCTTTTCATTGTGAGGGCCCCGTGGGCTGAGTTTAGCCTGGATGCTAAGCATCTCTGCCCGCTGAACCATCTCACTGGCCTTCAACTTTATAAGACAGCATGTTGAGTGCTGTGTGGAAGGTACCTCTGACTGACTGACTGAGAGAGTGAGGCAGGGTCTCACTGTGTACTCCTGGCTGGCCTGTTGCTGGATTGTCCTCAACGTCAACAAAGCTCTGCTCTGCATCGCCACTGCGCCTTTGCACGGTGAGGTGAGGTGAGGTGGGTGTGCTCAGTTTCGCAGAAGAAAGAACTAAGCCTTAGGTGGATGAGCAGCTGTGTGGGTATAAATGCTAAATATTCTAACAGGGCTGAAGAGATGCATGGCTCTTGCGAGGACTTGGGTTTTTTTTTTTTTTTTTAGTACCCACATGACATCTAGCAACTGTCTATAACTCCAGTTCCATGGGATTTAAGAACTTCTGGCCTCTAACTACTGAGCCATTTTACCAGCTCAAATTCTCTTTCTTTTTTGAGGCAGGGTCTCAACTGTGTAGCTCTGGCTTGCCGTGATCCTCCTGCTTCTGCCAGCCAGCATCTGGGACTAAAGGCTTGCAGCACCATACCTGGCCAAATTTCATTTTCTTAAGGGCAGGTTCACTTGTCCCTCCCTTAGTCATTTGAGGGCCTAGCAGACCCCTCTGACTGGCAGACAAGGTCAGGGGTCTGGGCCCATGGGATTAGAGAAGGTGACCCAGCAGGCTTCACTTCGAGTTTCCTAGGAAGGCTTGAGTGAGGCAGTCCACCCAACCCTTCTCAAGTCCTGGTCTCTGTCACAGCCTCTCAGTGAGGTCCAGAGGGTGACCCACAGTAAGGTAGGTGAGGGTTGTGTGGGAAATCCTTGGAAAATGAAGCCAGCTACACAATACTGCTTTAGCTATCCTTTAAAAGTGGTCTGCCATGTAGCCGAGAGCTGTCATGTGTTAGTGTGGCAGCTGTGAAAAGGTTAAAGGAAGCTTTTAGTTTTCATTAAGTCTTTCAAATCCTTGACTTTGTTTTAGTGACATCTTCTTTAAAATGATTGGAACATATTCTCACTGCCTTGTCTTTTGTGTGTGAGGGACTATCAAGCCACAGCCCCCATTGTCCTGGGCTCCAGTTAATTCCTGCCTTTTATTGTTGTTATTTTGGGATAGGGGCTTCTCTATATATTCCTGGATGTGTTGGAACTCAGTCTGTAGATCAGACTGGCCTCAGAGATCCGCCTATCTCTGTCTCTCCAGTGCTGGGTAAGTCTGGCACCACCACCCAGCTACTCCCTACTCGTGAGGGTCACAAGCTCAGGGTGATCTGTCTGCAAGTGAGTGTAGAGCTTTACATCAGGAAACAGACCTTGAGGTGAGGAGGATTTGTCTCTGAACGGCCTGAGGTCAGGACTGCCTGGGTCCTCCCTTGCCCTACACCTTAGCCTGCAGCCAACCCTCATGGCAGTTTCTGATTTAATGGTGCAGAATCCGGAGTCAGCTGGCCGTGATTGAACCTCACAGTTTCACAAAGCCCCCTAGTACTTCTCGTTTCTGGGCCTGCTGCTTGTCTTGTGTGATGGGCAGCTCACAGTAGCTGCCCCTGCTCTCTACACAGGGTCTCATTTGTCCTGTTCTGGCAAACACCCTTCAGAGATCTCAAAGCATGGGTGCTACACCACTCCAGCTACCCGCTGGCAGCGCTGGAAAACTGTTCTGGAACCAATTAGGGAAGAGACTGTGGTCCTGCAAGCAATTGCCACATGAGGTGTCCCTGCTTACATCATCCATCCTGTTTCTTGAGGAACGGTTCCCTAGTCAGATTCTGCATAGCTCCCTCCTTACTCACTTTCCACCTGGCCAGCCTTTCTAGGCTCCTTTTCTGCTCAGCTCCTAACTCGCCTTCCTCCAGATGCTCAGCTCCAGGGACCTCCAAAGAAAAGACCACATCTAAGAATCTGACCAAGGACCAAAGCCCAGCAAGTGGGACATTTTACCCCAGTGAACTGCTCACTTCATTCAGGCATGTCCAGCCTTTTGCTAATGTGATATATTAATATTTATGAAGTTCATGATGAAGACAGGCACAATCAAGTTACAAAAGAAAAAACATTTCCAATGTCTTTTCAGTTTGCAATTTTCATTGAGGCATTTTCACAGTACAACCTGAGGGCCACAGGTGAATATCTCTGCTAGACTGTTTCCTTCTCCAGCTGCCAAACCTGCAAGTGACTAGCGGTGGTCTAGCTGTGTCCCTTCAGCAGACTTGTTCCTCCCCTGAAATTTAGCTCATTTTGAAAATGTAGTTTTGTGGGTGTGGTGCCTGCTTTTAATCTCAGCACTGGGGAGGCAAGCAGATCTCTGTGAGTTAGAGGCCAGCTTTGCCAACCAGGCAGGACTATGTAGTGAGACCTTGTCTCAAAAACAAAAGAACCCCCAAACAATTATTTTCTGTATCAAAGAGTTTCACACTTATTATAGAATATTTGGAAAGTAGAGGAAATCCTGCTAATTGGGGGTAATTAACATTTTGGCATATTTTCCTCCAGCTGCTTTTATGGCCTTTTAAAATTACATCGTTGGGATAGTCCCAGTGAGCCTTGAAGTATGTTACTATTACTTGGGTAGCCTTATAATGAACAATTGGTTTTTAATTCTGCACATAATTCTTCCTGCCAATTGAGGATTAGAAGTCTGTTTAGGAAATGTGTAGGCCTTGACTTCGTCGCTTTGTATAGTGGAAAAAACAACAGTGATCAAAGGCCGCTCAATCTGGGGCACATTCTGTTTGTTCTCTTCTGTGCTCTCAGCTTTTTTTTGCATAGTTGGTCTGTTATTGATAGGCCAGTGGCGCTCTCCACAGCAGCATCCTCCCCGGCCAGAGCTCCTTGGGCATTCAGCAGAGGACAGGCTGTGAAGTGAGAATGAGTGTGTGTCTGTCCTTCCTCTGCCGGCTCTCTGCTCCTGACCTTTGCCTTGTTGACCTGTTTAGGGCTCAGAAGTTCCAAGTGTTTGAGGACTTGTGGGTAATAGAAAGGTCCAGTCCAAGGTCTTTAGAATATGAATGTGATAAGAAAGATTGTTACATTTTGGTGAACATTGACAAAATTACTTCCTAGGTGGATTTACCCCCTTCTTGTAGTAGCTTTAGTTAATACTCTTTTCTGAAAGAAAAAAAAAAGGATCGCATGGGTCTGTGCTGAGTTGGGTCTATACTGAGTTCGCTGATGGCCTCCTGTGTGAAGGTACTTTGATATCAGGCCTAAACATCTGAGTTCTGTTTCTGCGACCCTCATGGTGGAAGGAGAGAACCAGTTCCCACAAGTTGACCTCTGACCTCCGAATGAGCACTGTGGTAGATGTGCTCCCCCTACATATACACCTGATTATAACCTAACAACGGAAATATTTGCAGCTGGGTGTGGCAACCCACCCCTGAGACCTGTCTCAGCATTTGAGGGGTAGAGGCAGAAGAGCCAGGAGTTAGACACAGTCTCAAATAAACAAAATATTCTGTAGTGAAGAGCTCATGGTCGTAAGAAGGACAAAGCAGAAGGATTATCCCAAAATCAAGGCCAGTCGCTGCTACATACAAATTTCAGGCCAACCTAGGCTATAGAATAAGACTCTGTTTCAGAAAAAAAGGAAAAGGGTTCCATGTGTTGCCTCAAACCTGAGGTCCCAGCATTTACCCTAGTTAGGGTTCCTTCTGACGAAACACCACGACCAAAAGCAAGTTGGGATGGAAAGGGTCACACTTCCACATTGTAGTCCATCAAAGGAGGTCAGTGCATGAACTCACACAGGACAGGAGCCTGGAGGCAGGAGCTGATGCAGAGGCCATGGAGGGTGCTGCTTCCTGGCTTGCCCAGCCTGCAAGTTTTTTGAGACAGGGTTTCTATGTGTAGCCCTGGCTGAACTCACAAGAGATCCTGATCCCAGCCTCTCCCTGAATGCAGAGATTAAAGGTAAGCACCCCACCACTACCGCTGGCTCTCAGCCTGCTTCTTTTAAAATCCAGCCCAGGGATGGCACCACCCACAATGAGCTAGGCCCACCCCATTAATCACTAATTTAAAAAAATGCCCCACAGCTGGATCTCATGGAGGCATTTTCTCGGTTGAGGCTTCCTTTCGGATAATTCTAGCTTGTGTCAAGCTGACTTAAAACTACCAAGCACAGGGGGGATTTTTAGAGGTCAAGACACATGCCCACCCCCAATAAACCAGAAGTAGTGGGGCAAAAACTAAAGCTGAGGAAAATATTTTGATCTCTATTGTTTTAAATAACCATAATGATAGACAAAACCACTGTAAGGTAGCATAAACATTTTACAATGTAGCTATGTATGTGTATGTCTGTGTACATGTAATACACATAGTAGCCCAGGATGGTCTCAGAGTCACTGTGGGTAGGTGACCCAGCCTCGCCATCCTGCTTCCATTGATTTTTGTGCTGGGATTACAGGCATGTACCACCATGCATGGCTTCAGACTGTGTGTGTCTATCAAGGTCTCATAGCCCAGGATGCCATTGTTTTCTTGTTTTGTTTTTTGTTTTTTTTTTAAAGATTTATTTATTATGTATACAGTGTTCAGCCTAAATGCCAGAAGAGGGCACCAGATCTCATTACGGATGGTTGGGAGCCACCATGTGGTTGCTGGGAATTGAATTCAGGACCTCTGGAAAAGCAGCCAGTGAGTGCTCTTAACCTCTGCTCTGAGCCATCTCGCCAGCCCTTCCCCCACCTCTGGCTGCTATATAGCTGAAGATGGCCTTGGACTTCTGGTCCTCCTGCATCTCACATCCTGCATGTTGGGACTCCAGGCATGAGTCACCACGTCTTGTCACTGTGCCAGGTTTATGTGGTGCTGGACTTATGACTCAGGACGTGGTGCCGCTAGGCAAGCACTGTACTTACTGACCCACATCCCCAGCCCTCACGGTTTCCCTGGACGCAGGTTTTTTTTTTGTTTTTTTTTTTTTTTTTTTTTGTCTAGCTGTTCCATTGGAGAAAAGCGGGTGTGTGTGTCTGTGTGTTCTAAAATTTAAGGTGGCTGAGGAGCAAGGTTGTGAAAAGTAGTGTGATGTGAGCTGCTGGCTCCTCCGTAACCTACAGTTTTGCAATTGGAAAGAATGTCTATGGCATGCTAAGCATCTGGGTCTTCTGCGTCCACCCACAAAGAGCATGTGACCCTCCTCTAAGCAGATGACCAGGAAGTGGAGGTAGCACTGTGATACACATCTCCTTTCTGCTAGCCTGGGGATGCAGGGAGTGACCTGCCCGGCCTCTTCTCGGAAGCTTCCTGCACTGTGGGGCTAGGGAGGTGTCTTTCCAAGCATATATCTGCCCAGCTTTTCAGGAAGCTTTCTTACAGCAAAAGGAGATTTGAGTTCCTCAGTTGCTGCTGGACCAAGATCTGAGCCTGGTTTGTGTTCCTCAAAAGTGCTTTCTAGAGCACAGTTGGTGATTCTGTTTTCTGCCCCCCTGGGTAGGAGGTACACACTGACTTACTGTCAAGCCTGGTGCTGCTGCTCCTTCAATTGGATGCCGAGCAAGCTCCCCTCCCCCAGATTCCGTGTCGATAGGTTTGAGATTAAAGCTGCCCTGGGCTAAGGCGGTGCTGGTGTGTAGAGCACCCAGGACCTCACCGGAATCCCCATCATGAAGCAGAGGTAGCTTTGGGTGGGAGATTGTTCAGCTTTTCACTGTGTTCCTCCTGCACTAGCCTTTAGCCTTGTCTTTGCTTTTAGTCCACATAGGAGTGCACTCTAGAGCAGAAGCACTCCATGCATCCTGAATGTCCAGGAAGCCAGGCAGCCTGTTCGCCTCTTGCTAAGGCCTTCCTGGGGCCTTCCAGTCTCTCCTGCCTACAGGTGCCTCACATGCTGCACCTCCTCTGTCAGTTTCTGGGCCTCACAATTAGGTGCTAAATTTTCTGGTGTGGTTTCACATGGCTTAGAACATGTGGCTCATTCCAGCAGATTCCATGAGCAGATGGGGTGCTGTGCATCTGCCTCTCAGCTCCACAGAGCTCCCTGTCCCTGTGTGACTAGTACATAACAGGGAGGCAGGTGTGATGATGAATAAGTTCCTCTCCTTCATCCTCTTGTTTATCCCTTAATGGTTTTCCATGTAGCCAGAGTCTTTGCGGGGCGTTTGCATCATCACTTTTCATCCCTCCGACCATCTGCTGTGTCCTTCCGTTACTCCTGTTTCTCCCAAGAACATTGTGTGTAACCAGGCATGGCAGGTGGTGCATGCTCATCATCTCAGCCCTGAAGCATAGGCAAGATAGGCCCAGGGTCAGGCTGGGCCACCTAAAGGTCAAGGCCAGCTAGCTTGGGCTGCAGAGCAAGATTTTGCCCCCAAATAAAACAAAGTGTAACTTGTAGAGGGTACCTGTTTCTGACAGCTGCCTCTCATTTCTCCTTATCTCTTTTGCTCACCTTTGTCCTGGAGGGAATGAGGTATGTGACTGTGTGACGGTGTTTCCAGGGCAGTGTGCAGGCTTGGGCACTCCAGTGACCTCAAGTATGTTTTCTGATTGAGTCCCTGGGTCTGGGAGTGATATCTGAGCTCCTTGCTTGGCATTGTCAAGCTTTCTGACTGCTGAGGGAACCTCAGCTTAGATGCAAGGTTTACTTGTTGAGGTAGATGGAAATTGGCAGTAAAAATGATCTCTGGTAAAAATAGTGTGTGGACCCTTGACATTGATGTTTTGTTTTCTGTCAGTATTGCTTTATATTGTTCAAGTAGGAGATAGCTTTGTGAGTGGGGATTATTTTTTTTTTTTTTACTTTTTATGATTCTTTGTGGGTTTCACATCATGTACCCCAGTCCTATTTATCTCCCCGTTTCCTCATATCTGGCCATTGCTCTTGCAGCCTCCCCCCAAAATAAAACACACAGAAAAGCACTGAAAAACAGCGTGGAAGCTGTAGTACGTCACAGTGTGTCCTACAGTATATCGCTCTGTCCATACATCTTTACTTGCAAATGCTGGTTGCAGTGAATCATTGGTCTGGTTCAAGGTCTCTGGCTTCTGTCACACCATCAATATTGGACTCTACCGGGACTCTTCCCACTTATCTGTTGTTGCCCTGTGTCATGGAGATCCTGCAGCTTTGGATCACCAGGACTGGCCCTTTTACCAGTCCCAACTGTTCCAGATGAATTTGGGATGGGCCAACTTAAGAGTGCTGGATCTGGGCTCAGGCTCTTACTTACCCTCGCCACCAGGGTGAGCTCTCCAGCATTGCTCCGGCGAGGCCGCCCAGCGCCTCCATTGGGAGAAGGCAGGTCAGCTCTCCACTGTCATGCCCTTGGGGCCTGCTTACCCTACCCTCACCTCCAGAGCCAGTTCCACTGTACTGCCCAGCCAGGTGTGGGGCTCCCTCCACACAGCTTTGCGGCACCAGCTCTCCCGACTGTTGCAGGTGGTGAGGGAAGGGGGGGGGCATTACCCCCGCAAATGGGAATTATTTTTAATTTCAAATAAACTTTGCTTTAGTCTTCTGCAGTAGTAATGCAGGGATGAAAGACTGATTCCTGATCCTAGCAAAGCTTTGACTCCTTAGAACATTGCTTTTGTGCATGCACTCCTATCATGGCTGGTGTTTTGTTTCGAGACAGGGTTTCTCTCTGTAGCCCTGGCTGTCCTGGAACTTATGTGCAGACCAGGCTGGCCCAGCTACACAGTCAGAGATCTACCTGCTCCCATCAGAGCAGGGATTATAATACAGGCTTGCAGAATCATGCCGGCCTCATAACAAATTTTGAAGTTATTATTATGTGACTAGATCACCTAGATATTGTCTCTCTTGTCCTCTGTTTTCCACTTACCCTCTAAAACAGGATTGTGTTGAATGCCTGCCAGGCCGTGGCACCCCTGTTTAGAAGTGTTTCAGGGTGGCCCTTGCTCCCACCTGATCCTCAAACAAAGCAAACAGAAATGTGTTTGCAGTTACCTGAGTCAGCTGTAGGAACCACCAGTCCCCAGTGCCAACATTAAAGGATTCAGTAAATACAGTTTTTCAAATATCACTTGGATTTGTATGTGTTTTTGTAGAATCTGGGGGATAGCAGAGACTCACTGGTTGTCTCGGTGATGGTGTGAGTTCCACCATGGCTGGCACAGTCGCACAGGGATGATTCTATCTATGTGTAGAGGAACAGCCCTCCTTTTACCTCAGTCCACATTTGGTCTGTTTGAATTTCCCTCCACGTTACTTCTGAAGGAAGGGTTGGATGAGTGATGTGCAGTGAAAATATAGTGGGACCTCGTGTGTAGCTTTAAATTTTCTAATAGCTTACTTTTAAAAATAGGTGCAATTAGGAGAGATGGCTCCGCTCTTACAGGGGAATTGAATTTGATTTCCAGCATCCGCATTGTCGCTCACAACTGCCCGCAACTCTAGGCCCAGGAGTCCCATGTCCTCTTCTGGCCTCTGTGAGTCCCAGACATGCATGTGGCACACAGATATATGCTAGCAGAACACCCATATACATAAGTGACTATAATTAGCGTCTAAAAAATAAGTGAAATTAATAAATAATTTTCTTTAGCTCAATAAGTCTATTTTTTGTTTGTTTTTGTTTTCGAGACAGGATTCCTCTGTGTAGCCTTGGCTGTCCTGGAACTCACTCCATAGAACAAGCTGGCCTCAAACTCCCAGATATCCACCTGCCTCTACTTCCCAAATGCTGGGATTAAAGGCGTGCGCCACCATCCTCCAGCTAGCTATAAATACAATTGTTAATGAGATGCTTTACATTGTTTTTATTGGGCTATCTTAATCCGTATGCATTGACAGTTATGGTGTATCTCCATTTGGACTGACTAAGTCCTGACTCTAGTTGTGTGTGGTCACATCACTAGCTGCATGGCTATCTTAGCTATGTGGAGTGCTAGTCCCTCAGCTCTGTTTATTGAGATTACACTTTGTAATTCCTGGGCAGGATTTATAAGCAGAGATGAACAAAGGACCATCTACACTGGAGTCTTAGAAGGTTAGTTTGTGTGCTCAGGAACATACTCAGTAAGTGGTTCTCAGTCAGCATCCTGTTCATAAAGTCTTGTAGCCCCCCCCAAACAGTGAAAGGCATGGCTGCCTCTGCAGACACCCACGGAGGGTGTGTTAGCCTCACTTGGTGGTGCACACCTTTAATCCCAGCACTGGAGGCATAGGAAGCAGGTCCCTGAGTTCAAGGCCAGCCTGGTCTACATAGGGAGTTCCAGGCCAGCTGGTTACATAGTGAGGCCCCAGATCTCTCTTGAAGAAAAGTGAAAAGTGGGGGCACACTTGCTCAAATCTGTGGCAAAGCCCTTAATCATTGGTCCCGTAGCTCGGCTGGGGGATGAGGGAGTTTCTCTGTGGGTAAGGAACATTAAGAAATAAATCAAGCAATAAATGAAGACCTTGTCTTTATCTTTTCATTTAGTGGAATAGAAGATGAACCCAACTGAATTCAGTGAAGATGTAGAAGAAGGTAAAAAAAAAGTTTTTAACTGAATATTTTGAATAGGTTACATATTCATATAGTCCCAAATTTTGAAAAGTATTTAATGAAAAGCCTTCCTACCCACTGTTGGCAGCTTCTGTTTCAAGTTGCTTCTTCAAAGCACAGAAAGATAATGTTTAGGGGTGGGGTTGTAGTTCAGTTTTAAAGTCTTTGGCTCGGGTTGGTTACGTTTACCGCACACGTGAGATATTTATTTTTTTTACCCATTATCTCCTCTCTACAAGACTTTTAAACCCACTTTGAATTGAAACATGATCTTACTGTACAGCATTGGCAGGCAGTAGGAAAAAGATCATGTTGCCGGGAAGTGCGACCAGTCAGCAGCATCCTCGAGTGACAGCGTTAGAGGGTGGCCCACAAACACCTGTCACTTAGAGAACCCTGCTGCTCTCCCAGCAGCCTTGATCTTTCCTACTGAGCCCCATTTTTTCTCTGCCATAGTTCTAAAAAATAACACTGTGAAGGTAGAGGGCGACGATGCTGCTGCGCTGGACTGCTCCCGGAACTCCAGGGCCCCTGAGAAGCACCCTCTGGACGGCGTCCTCACTGCCCTCCAGGATCCCAGCAAGCGGAAGCAGCTGGGCAGCGACGGCCAGCCAGACCCTGTCCCCAGTGTGAAGAGGAGGCGGTTGATACCCGAGGTGAGGGCCTCACTCCCTCTGGTCCAAGATGAATCTCTGCACTCATGGGCGTCTGTCCAGCTGTTGAATTCTTGGGCATGAGAGGGGTTTCACTTAAGCTGTCTCACTTCTAGCTTCAGCTTTTAGAAGGTACTCAGCTGAAATACTCACTTATGTCCTTATGGGAAGAGCATAGTCTTCATAACACAACTGTTTTTGAGTTCTTTGTTTTGTTCTGCCTTTAGGGATGTGGGGGCAAGAGCTTGTCAATGATAGAAACGGTTAACATGACTACCATGGCGGTACCTGCAAGGCTGATCCTGGGAAAGTTGGAGTTGCAGGACTTTTCCTAGATTAAGCCCATCATTTATATATACAAGGGACTATTCTCTAAGGAACTCTCAAGTGAATCTTCCTTTCTGCCACAGTTCATTCTCTCTGTCTGTCTGTCTGTCTGTCTGTATACACACACACATACATACACACACACATATGGCCCTGGTTGGCCTCAAACTTAAAAGAGACCCAGAGGCCTTAGGAGTACTGGGATTCAAGGCATGTACCACTATGCCTTGCTTTTTTCTTTATTAGAAATCGAACCCTGCTTTGGTATTGGGCATCGTTTACCACCAAGTTGCATGCCGGATATCAAGTTGCCTACTCTTAGCCAGGCATGGTGCTGCAAGCCTTTAATCCCAGGAGGCAGAGGCGGGTGCGTCTCTGTGAGGTCAAAGCTAGCCTGGTTTATAAGTCAAGTAAAGGACAGCCAATGCTACAAAGAGAAACCCTGTGTCGAAAACAGAAAAACAAAAGGAAAAAAAAAAGTTGCCTCCCCTGGCCTTTTAACTTTGTAGCCCAACAGGCCTTGAGCTTGCCATTCTCCTGCCTCAGCCTCCTGAGTAGCTGGCATTACAGTTGTCTGAATTTGCTACATTTTCTTCTTTCTGCTTCTTGACAAAGGTTCACTGCTTTAGCTGACCTGTAGACTGCCTATGCAGATCAGGCTGGCTTCAAAGGTGCTGAGCGCCACCCCCACCCCCCCCCCACCCCCCGTGCTAGGATTCACACTTCCGCACCCAGCTCTCCAGCTGCTGCTTGAGACCCACGGTCCCATGATTCTTTGCCTTACCGCAGCCTTTGCACAGGATCTTTTCTCCACCCACACCTCTAATTCCTCGTGGACCCCCACCTCTGCGGTGTGAGCAAGAGCCTTTTCTTTTAACCCAGCTCTGTTCGTCTCTTCGACCCACCAGCCTGCAGAAGCACTGTCTACCAGGCAACCTTAAGAGATTTGTGAAAATACAGTGGAGTGAAATACTGAAAGCAATTCATGAATGACAGAATTTAACAATGGGATAGAATCACTAAGGAAACCCAAAGTAGGATAAAGCTGGAAATGAAAAACTCAGGAAGTCAAACAAAAACCTCAGAAATAAGACCTACCAACAGAGGCATGTACGTTTGCTTGTTGTATTGAGCTGGGCTAAGGGCTGAGAGAGGGAGAGAATGCGAAATGGCACATTGGCCTCTCACAGCCTTCGGTTCAAGTGGGAAGTGAAGGGCACTAGATAAAGCAGTAGGGACTGAGGCCTGAGTTGGGCGTCCAGCTAGGATGGAGCTTTCTATGGTCCTGCAAACACACTTTTATTTTAGTTCTAGAAAAACATTTCCCCAGAGTGTTGCTATACTTGCCTTTGGGAGAACCAGACATGCATTGTAACCTGCATGTGAACACTAACTGGAATTTTCAGTCCTGGGGCACCAGGGATTCCGCTCTCTCCTCTGAACGTCTTCCCCTCTAAGGCAGAGGCTGTGCTGCGCCCGTTAGCCCTGAACACTCTGAAGAAGAAGTTGGTCCTAAGTTTCTGGCCCCGCTGCTTCTGCCTCTGTGGCTCTATCTACAGATGTGCAGGAGCGTGCCTGGCTTATCAGTGCAAGGGGTGGAATCCAGGGATGCTGGGCAAGCATTGTGCCAACTGAGCTACATTTCCAACTGTAGTCACTGTCCTAGTGCTGTGAAGAGACAGTGTTACCAAGCCAACTCAAGGGGCTCCCTTGCACCGTTTCAGAGGGTGAGTCCATTATCATCGTAATGGTGAGCACGGTCACAGGCAGGCAGGTGATGGAGAGGCAGCTGAGAGCTGTGTCCTGACCCATGGGCAGAGAGACAGAGACAGAACACACTCCCAGGGATACACTTTTACTTACTTTCTTTTGGTTTTGTGAGACAGGGTTTCTCTGTGTGGCCTTGGCTGTCCTAGACTTGCTTTGTAGACCAGATTGTCCTCCAAGTCACGGAGACCCACCTGCCTCTACCTCCCTAAGTGCTGGGATTACAGGCATGTGCCGCCACGACCATCCATGAGGGTCATGTTTATACAAACCACCACACCAACCCTTAGTAACTTTTTATAGTGTCCTTTATATAGATGTGTTTTATTAGGTTTACATCTAAGCCTTTCTTTTGCATTTATTAATTTACTTGTGCATGCGTGCGTGCGTGCGTGCGTGCATGCGTGTGTGTGTGTGTGTGTGTGTGTGTGTGTGTGTGAGAGAGAGAGAGAGAGTCCTGATGTGCATGTGGAGTCAGAGGACAGCGCATAAGGAGTTGTTCCTCAGCATTTATATCTGCGTACCATGGGGTACGCCTTATGCTCTCAGGGACCAGAAGAGGGCATTGGATCTCCTGGAGCTGGAATCACAGATGGTTGCGAGCCAGAAGCCAAACCTTGGTCCTTGTGAAGAGCAGCCAGTGAATTGTTTTAGCCATTGATCCATCTCCTGGTCTCTCCAGTTCACAAAAACCCCCTTCCTTCCAAAGACCCTCACTTCAGTTTTCTTTCCATAGTTTATTACATTAGTACAATGTTGGACAGAAATGATGAGAGGAGACTCTATGTTTGTTCCAAATGATATTAGGTTTCTAGTTTCTCACCATAGACTTTCAAGTTAGAGTAGGACTACAGGAGGTAATCTTTTTAAACTTTTTACTCACATCAAGGCCAGGGTGTGCATGTATGGATGTCAGAGGCCAACTTACTTGTTTTTTTCTTTTTCCTTTTATGAGACAGGGTCTATAGTAGGTGGTTTTTCCTTCCATCTTTAACTCCAGAATAATAACTCATGAGACTCATTAAATATTATACAGGTACCTAGGCCATATAGCTAGGCTCTTCTCTGACTAGCTCATAACTTAATAACCCATTTATACTAATTTTCATTCTGCCATGTGACTGGTTACCTGAGCTCAGTACCATGCGGCCTATCTTCCTCATATCTTGCCAGCTGAATTTTCCTCATACCTGACTCTAACCCGGAATCCCTCTGCCTACTGGATGTTCCACCTCCTATTTCCTGCCTAAGCTATAGGCCATAGGTATTTTTAATTGGCAGGTGTTATAGATGCCTTCTGTAAGGATCTCTCTGGATAGCTCTGGCTGTCTTGGAACTCCAATATAGACCAGGCTGGCCTCAAACTCACAAAGGCTTCTGTCTACTTAGAGTTCTGGGAGTTAAAGGTTTGTGCTGGTAGTTGATTTTCTCCTTCCAACATATGGGTTCCAGGAATTGAACTGAGGCCCTCAGCTTAGTGGCAAGCTAAGCCATCGCAACCCAACTATCCCCAGATAGTCCTTTACAAAGTTAGTCCCAGCTTACTTAGAATTTTTATTATGACACTTGGGAGGCAGAGCTAGGTGGATCTCTGAGTTTGAGGCCAGCCTGGTCTACAAAGTGAATCCAAGAAGGCCAAGGCTACACAGAAAAACCCTGTCTCAAAAAAAAAAAAAAAAAAAAAAAAGAATTTTTATTATGAATGATGTTGGATTTGGGCATTTATTGATAAAATCACATGACTGGTTTTCCTTTACTTTGTTGTGATAGATTCCATTATTTTCAAATGTTGAAATAGCCAAAATCTGGCCTAGATCATGTGTTGCTTAAAAGAAGAAAAACCCCAACTGTTTTATTTTACCAGTAAAGACTCAGGAGCCAGATGATGGGGTAATGCTAGCTGAGAGAGGCAGAGAAAGTAACCAGCTAACCTTTCTTCTCAGCTCGGGTCTGGATGGAAAAAACCCAAAAGGCTCACTAGCTCAGCTGACAGCCCAGGAGCAAAAGACCAAAAGCTTCCTAGTTCAAAGCAGCAAAAGGTAGGGAGCTGAGGACCTAAAGCCAGAGCTTGAACAAATAGTTCTTTTTCACACTGACTTAAATACCCCTCAACTCAAAGTCCCTCCTACTTTTTAATCCCTGTCAGCTGGTTTCTTGTTCTTGACCTAGGGTTAACTTTATTAAATGCAGTGTACAGAAAGCTTTTGAATTAAAGTTGTGTGCTAGGGCTGGGTAAACCACACCATAATCACCTCTTTATAATGAACAGACATTAAAGGTGTGTGATAGGGCTCAACCAAACCAAAGAAACAGGGTTTTACAGTTCACTATTTTGGGCTTCGCAATGGGATCAAATATCCTGCAATAATCATGCTATATAGTTCGGTTTGGGTTTTTTGAGACAGATTTCTCTGTGTATCCTGGCCAGAATATTCATTCTATAAACCAGACTGGCCTCAGATTCAAGGATCTGCTCCCCTCTGTCTCAACTTCTGCTTCAGAGTGTTCAGGGCTACCCAGGGCAGCACAGCCTCTGTCTTAGAGGGGAAGACGTTCAATGGAGAGAGCAGAATCCCTGGTGCCCCAGGACTGAAAATTCCAGGTTGCGTGCACATGCAGGCTAGAATGCCTGCTACACTACACCCGGCAGATAATTTTTATTCATTGTTAGATTAAGTCTGACAGTATTATATATAATAAGCATTCCTATATCTGTGTTAATGGGTAATACTGTGTGGAGTTTTCTTGTTGTGTCATCTGGTTTTAATATTAAAGCAACCTGGTCTCGTTGAAGGAATCAAGATACATTGTCTATCTTCTGCAAGATACTGTAGAAAAATCCTATTGGGCAGGAGATGTGATTCACTTGTGCTTATGTAGGATGCAAAAATTCTGGGTTCAACCTCCAACACTACATAAACTGAGTGATTATAATGGTGCGGGCCTGTAATTCCAGCATTCTGGGGGTGGAGACAGGAAAGCCCAGCTTCAAGGTCAGGGCTCTCCTCAGCTCCTCAGCTCCTCAGCTGCACAGTGCTGTGGAGGCCAGCCTGGAACATAGGAGGCCCTGGGTGGGGTTGAGAGGATCCTATACCTTACAGACCTGAAGACATGGTACTGTGTAGCCAAGGCTGGCCTCTGCTTCCTGCGTGGTAGATTACAGTCCGAGCAGCAAGCATGGTCTGTGTGTCGCTGGAGCTTGCCCTCAAGGCTTTGTCCATGCTAAGCATACACTTCTTGAGACCCTAAGTCTGATTGGTTTTTGAGGCAAAGACTTTCTATACTGTGTACCTTAGGCTGGCGTAGAACTTGGTGAGTAGCCCAGGCTGACCCTGACTCCATGGTAGTCCTGCTGTATCAGTCTCCACCACAGTGGGCAGTGTCTTCCTTCAGTGTTTATCTGTTAGTTACTGGTTCATCTTCCTAGTATATTCAGCTATATTTAAGATTGTCTGTTTCTTATATAAATCTTAACAGATTGTGTCTTAAGAATTGGGTTTAATCTGAGTTATCAACTTGTCTCCCTCCAAATTGCAACCGTAGAGCAATATTCCTCTTGTTATCCTTTTGGTGGCTGTCCTTTAGTGATGGCTCCTTGTTTTTCCTCTTGATTTTTGGGTTCATGAAATGCTGGCTAGCCTCACTCACTATGAGTCTCCTGTTGCCGCCTCCCAAGTGCTGGATCACAGGTGTGTAACCATCCCAGCCTTATTTTTATCTTTTTTATTTGTTGTGTTTTGTGGTTGTTATTTGTTTGCTGTTTTGTTTTCTGGTACAGGGTTGTGTTTTTTCATTTGTTTCTTATTTGGGTTTTTTGAGACAGGGTTTTTCTATGTAGCCCTTGGCTATCCTGGACCTCCCTCTATAGATCAGGCTCCTTGAACTCAGAGATCTGCTTGCCTCTAGCACTGGGATTAAAGGTGTGTGTTACCACTTCCAGGCCAGAACAGGATCTCAGTGGCCTGTGATGGCCTTGAACTTGCTCTGCACTGAACATTTGTACATTATTTACAATGCTCCTGCCTCAGTCTTCACACTGTTGGGATTATGGACTGCTCTTTTTAGGCCTTGTGGGGGTTGTTTTGATTTTTGAAGCATGGTGTCACCTTGTAGTCCTGCCAACAGCTCTAGCCCTGCTTGGTATATGCTCACTGTGTAGGGTAGGCTAGCGTAAAAGTCACAGACATCGAGACTGGAAAGATGGTTCGGTGGTTAAGAGTTCTTCCAGAGGACCAGAGTTCAGTTAATTCCCAGCACCCATATGGCAGCTCATAACTGCTTGTAACTCTAGTTCCAAGGGAATCAGTCTAGCACCTCACACATACATGCAGCAAAACACCAACACACCTACAATTAAGTCTTTTAAAAATTAAAAAAAAGTCACAGAGATCAGCCTGTCTGTGCCTTCCCAGTGCTGAAATTACAGGTTTGGGCCAAAAGTGTTCTTCCTGTGTGTGTGCCTGCATGCCAGAAGAGAGCACCAGATCTCATTAGAGATGGCTGTGAACCACCATGTGGTTGCTGGGAACTGAACTGAGGACCTCTGGAAGAGCAGCCAGTGCTTTTGACCTCTGAGCCACCTGTCCAGCCCCATACTCTACTCTTGAGATTTGTTTAGTTTGTTTCGTTTTGTTTTGAGACAAGGTGTCTTTATATAGCCCTGGCTGTTTTGGACTGCATTGTGTAGACCAGGCTGGTCTCCAGCTCAGAGATCCACCTGCCTCTTCAGGGGCTAAGACAGGTACCACCACCACACTGACTTTCTTTTTAAGTTTTAACTGAGCATTTGTTGGATCTCATTTTCTTTCTTTTGTCATAGCAACACCCTCTACCCCCACCCCGTGGTGCCTTAGAATACAATATACACCTAAAACTAAAGTTTTTCAGTCGCAGGAATACACGTGCATACAGAATAGGCACACATGGATTGCTGTCTGTTAGGTAGCTAAGAATACATTCTGCTTTCCTTTTACATTTATTTGTGTGCAAGCACACATGCTCAGCAGGCCACTTAGTATTGTGTCCGAGGACATCTTGCAGGAGTAGGTGCTGTGTTTCCTACCCCTGTAGGCCAGCGTGCTGCTCTGCTTAGTTATTTAACAGACCTGTGCTGTTTGAGGTCCGGTCTTGTCCCCCCCCCCCCCCCGCCACCCCCTCCCTCCACAGGTACAGTCTCCCTTCCCTCAGGTCGTACGAAACACTGTGAATGAATACACTATGCTCCAGAACATTCCAAAGTAGTTCTGTGTTTAATTCCTGGGTCTCAGTCATGAAGGAATTCTTCTGACAGTTATTGAAGACCTAGAACTTTTGGAGGTAAAACCCACAAAAACGTGGATGCCCTCTGCCCTCATGAGACCTGCTGGAGCTTTTAGCTGAGGCTTGCCGCCTGACTCATCAGCGTCCTGGTTTGCCTCCCTGCCCCTGCTTCCCCTGGAGATGTCTGCTCTTGGATGTCCTCTGGGTGGTTGTAATTCTCTGTGCTCACTCTCAGGTTCAGGGGTGGCTGTTGGTCATGCCCTCTCCTGTCTGGATCCTAGGAAGGTTTGTTTTAAATTTGTTTGAGCTGTTGAAATGAGCTAATAGGACTTTCAAGTTCTTTGGTAGAGAACCATAATCCCAGAAGTGCTCTGTTCCTTTTTATGACCAAATAATAGTGTCCACTGTGTATCTCATTTTGTGTACCTATTTATCAACTGATAAACATTCGGAATGCTCTCGTTTTCTAACTGTCATGAGTAATACTTAAATAAGACAATTAAAAAAAAAATCTCTGTCTGGGCACTGTGGCGCAGCACTTGGGAGGCTGAGGCAGGCAGATCTCTGTGAGTTCGAGGCCAGTCTGGTCTACAAAGTGAGTCCAGGACATCCAGAGAAGCCTGGCCTCGAAAAATCAAAAAAAGGAAATCTGTGTATGATGTGTGTCTGAGTGTGAGTACAGAGCTTCTGTGTTGAAGGTCAGGGGATAACCTGCCCGGTGTTTGTTCCTTCTCCCTTCATTGTTCACCTCTGTGTACAGCAGACTACACCAGCTGTACCCTACTCCAGAGTGATAACTCCCATCTTGCCCGAGGAGTGATGGCACTGTGGATGTCTGCTACTGTTAGCTTTGGGGAGGCTCGGGGATTCCACCTCAGGCCTGCACACTAGCACAGCAAGCGCTTTACCCTCGGAGCTGCCTCCCCAGCCTCGGTGACCTCGTGAAAGAGCTGTAATGCCCAAGGAAGAAAACTGAACTTTCACACCTTTAAGCAGTTTTTGTTTTGTTCACTTATTTATTTGCTTATTTATATATATTAGGTTTTTTGGAGACATGGTTTCTTTGTGTAACCCTGGCTGTCCTAGAGTTCACTCAAACTTACAGCAATCCTCCTGCCTCTGCCTCCCACGTGCTGGGATTATAGGTGTGCACCACCACACTCAGCTAAATCTTTTGTTTGTTTGAGTTCCTGTTTGTTTTTTGTTTTGAGGCAGGTTTCTCTGTGTAGCTCTGGCTGACCTGGAACTTAATCTGTAGCCTTGAACTCAGATCTACCTTCCTCTGTCTTCCCCATGCTGAGATTAAAGGCGTGTGCTGCCACCATCCTGCTAATAAACCTTTAAAAAACAGAAACTTCTTTTTCTTCCCCAAGCTGCCATTTCTAACTCCCTAATCTATAGACTATCCTCAGCTACCTCCTTCCACATCTACCAGAGGGAAACGAGCACGGGCTTTCTTAGGAAGCTGTGTGACCCTTCTAGGACACCGTACCAGTGGTGTCCTCCTCCAGTCAGCACTGGGGCCTTCCATCGCTGCCTTCTGCCCGGTGGAAGAGGCAGAGCAGGGACTGTGGGAAGCTGCATCTCACTGAACCCTCCTCCACGCCGACACCTTGAATGTATGATGTTTGGCCTGCCTGTATGTACGTTCATCATTTGCATGCCTGGTGCCCTGGGGGTCAGAAGAGGATGTCACAGCCTCCGGAACTAAATTATAGACGTGAGTGCTGGAATTTAAACCCAGGACCTCTGGAAGAGCAACCAGCGCTCTTAACCACCTAGCCATAAATTCAGTCCCCTAACACCTTGTTTATGACTGCCAGTTAATATTGGAACTTCGAAGAAAAACAGCATTCTTGGAAAAGTCTGACAAGGACTGTAGGGAGACTGGCTCTGTCTCCCTGGAGCGAACATGGTACGCACAGCCATAGTTTTTTTTATTGGTAATCATGATTTTTCTTACTTCATTTATTTATTGGTTGACTGATGTGTGTGTGTGAGTGTACCATGGCATGTGGCATGGGGGGAGGCACCAAGGAGCAGTTCTTCCACCATGTGGGTCCCAGGGACCAAACTTGGGTGGTCAGGCTTGGTGGCAGACTCCTTTAACCCAAGGCCACCGTGCCAGCTCGGTAATCATCTCCTTGTTCACAGGAGTGGTATTTAAGAGCTGTACTGGGAAGAGGTTAGCTCTGTTTTCCCAGGGCTTTGATCTGTGTTGATCTTCCACGGTGGCTGGGTTTTCAGTTGGAGGGTAGAAAAGACGTTTCATTCATGGCACACTCAGCGTCCTGAACAACCTGGTTCCTAAGCTGCCTCACAGAAACTGAGGCAGAGATTGCCATTTTTTCCTATCAAAAGGAGGAAGGCTTAGAACTTGGTGCTGCCAAGCCTGCTTCATCAGGAGCAGTGCACTTACCCGGGAGCCGGTGTGGTGAGGGCTGCAGAGGTGTCCGTGAGGTGCCATGGAAGTCTTAGATGGGGACTCCTTCCAGGTTCTGTGCACAGCATCAGAAGCCTGAAGAGAAAGAAGCATGAGGTAGTCTGAATGTGATTCTTTCCGTGTGTGTCCACGGTCTTGCTTAGTTCCCAGGGACCATTTTCTATCAGCTGTAGGTAGAATGACCCTGAGAGAATTCTGTTGAACATGCAGGGTGCAGTGTTGCCCTCACTGCGTGACTCCAGAACAGTGCCGTCAGCCTCCTACGGCCGTGTCCCACAGGCATGCTGCTCTCTTGGCCTTCCATTTTGCTGACTCCCTGGACACTGGTTAGCCTCTCACCATTCACTGAATTGAATTCAGTAACTGCTCTAGGATCTGGGGTCCGTGCTGGTGGCCAGCACTCCCGTACCGGTCGCCATGCCCCTGCTGTCTCCCCGGCATGTCTGCTTCCTCTCGCTTGCATGGCAGGGTCAGCCTCTCATTTAGTCCCATTCTCCAGCTGAGGTCTTCAGGCCTCTTGGGAGCCTGCAGGTGCGGGTGAATGAAATGCCTGTCAAGATCTAGGCTAGATGCTGGCGTCAGCTGGAGCTCTCCCGCGGAGTACCCATATGGCGGGAAGATGCACCTTGGAGAATTGGGAACTGTCAGCCAGATACACTGTGCCAAGTAGCACAGATTTAAAGATTTCCTGATATCCCTAGACAGCTGAGCAGAGATTTTTATCATCGGCAGTAAACGCAGCCAACGCAGCATTGCCTTGGCAGCATTTGTGGAATTAATTGAGCACTGAATTGACAGGATACAAGTGTAGGGGTATCTAAGAACCTTCCTTTCGGCTACTTGTGTTTTATGTTGAATTGTGTATCCAGTGTTTCTGTGAGTGAAGAACATTGCCCTCTACTGGGACTCTTAATTTTTTTTTTTTTTTTAATTAAACCCTTTAGTAAAGGGTGTTCCCATTGATAGAATATTTTTATCATGCTTGGTAGAATGGCAACATTTGTTTTGAAAGACTAAGACTAGCAAGATGTGGTGGAGCACGCCTGTAATCCCAGAACTCTAGGAGGCAGAGCAGGTTCTGAGTTCGAAGCCAGCCCAGTCTACAATTGGAGTCCAGGACAGCCGAGGCTACACAGAGAAACCCTGTCTCAAAAGGGGTGGGGGGGGTGTCTCATGTAGCCCAGGTTGGCCTAAAACTCCATGTAGATGACTTATTTCTGAAACTCCTGCTTCAGCCTCTCTAGTATTGATGCTGCAGACAAGCACCACCGCAGCTTGGTGTGCATGGTGCTGGGGTCCCAACCTGGGCTTTCTACCAACTTCGTGACGCTCCAGCCCTTTTACTCTAAAAACAAGCTCTTACTCTGTAGCCTAGGCTGACCTCAAACCCCTAGCAATCCTGTCTCTGCTCCCCAAGAGCATCACCACCCCCCGGCTGTGTTCCTTACTGCAGTAGGAAAATCCCGTCTAAAAACTGGGAGGGGTGGGGCAGGTTAAGAGCCCATGCTGCACTTTCAGAGTCCAGCACTTGTCTCAGCTGGCGGCGTATAGCTGAAGATAACAGTAACGGTTTGCGAGCTCTGAAGTTTCCTGTAGTCACATGCTCATACGCATATACACGCAAATACATACACATAATTTAAAATTATTTATTTTATGTGTACAAGTGGGTTTCCTGCATGAGGTATATGCACTACATGAATGTCTGGTGCCTGAGGGGATCAGAGCGCGTCAGATCCCCTGGAGCTGCGGTGTCAGCTGCTTGGGAGCCATCGTGTGGGTGTGGGGAGCCAAGTCTGGCTCTTCCGGAAGAGCAGCCTGGCCTTTTAGCCAGTGAGCCATCTCTCCTCAAAGTAAATAAACACATTTATTTAAACAAAACTTAAAAGGGCTGGGTTTAGCTCCGTGGCAGAGCATTAGGGCCGCTGGGTGCTTGAAGTCTAACATGCCTGAGGCCCTGGATTTCAGTACCTATCCTGGGGGTTAGGAGGGCAGTCCTTACTCTCCTGGCAAATAGCCAAACAAAAGAGCTCTCTGAAGTGTTTAAAATCCCTTTCAGCTCAGTCTATTAGTCTCCCCTCGTCAGACTCCTGCGTGGTGCCTTGCCCAACTGTGCACAGAGAGCAATCATGACAACTTAATAGAAGGCCCACACCATTACTTCTCCTATGCTTAAGAATAGCCTGTTGAGTATAATCTCATTATTAAGTATTTCCTGTTGTTTGACCCTGTGCTTGGCATGTATTATCTCATTGTATCTCAAAAATGACTTGCTGGGGCATGAAAGGTCACACAGGGCAGGCCCTGACTGGTGGCCAAGCACCTGTGTGCTTTCCTACCTGTCTGTCCTTGTGGCTGTGTAAAGCCAGGTTTTGTCGTGTGTGCGGGGGGAAGAGGGGGTGTTTCTTATTTTGTTTGTTTTGATTTGATCTCTGCCTGCCCTCTTTTTTTTAGATATTTTAGTAGTACTCTACTACAGTGCGCCACCCCCAGCTCCCAAGGGTTGCTTTTCTTAGGCAGAGATTGGACAGTGGGGAAACATCTGCCAGGAGGCAGTAGGATTAAAGGGGTCTTCAGTCCCAGCACCTGAGAGGTGGATCTTTGTGAGTTCCGGACCAGCCTGGTCCCCAGAGCTACACACACACACACACACAAACTTGACTTGAAAAACAAAAAACCATCTGCCCTGCTATAGTCACCCCTGTGTGGTCAGCAGGTTCTCGGTGCTTCTTCTCTGTCCCGGCCACTTGACTTGGCTCAGGTGTGGGACAGATGAGAAATGGTGTGCTCCATTATTCAGTGGGATGAGAGGGGAGCAGGTAGCAGACCGCCCTCAACCTCTGCACTCAACCAAGAGAGCCCTCTGCCTCGGGAAGTGAGGTGTGTGCTAGCAGAGTTAGGGACAGAGCCACTGACCCTTGTGTTAGTCCCTACAGATCCACCACAAAGCAAGCACTTGGCCACCTTCATGGGAATCAGACCGTCATCACAGATCCCTTTGTGTCCCTGACTCTAACTCAGCAGATGGCCTCAGGAGGAGAGGGAGACCCCATCTTTGAAAACAAAACGGAAAACCACCATCAAAATAAATCTGGGAGAAGGGAATCCAGGGTTAGGGGTGCAGTGTAGCTTAAGGAGAGTCTGTGTAAATAGCCCTGAGTTCAGTCCCTGGAAACGGCCAAGCCGTTCTCCTGTGATGACTAAGATGGAAGTGCTTCAGCCGTCAGTGTGTAGAGGTGCAGGAGGCGGCCTCGGCTCATTGTGCTGGGGCTGCTTTTCCTAGCACTGCCGCCGCCAGGGTAAGCCTTACCTATTGAGTACCCTTTCACCCCAACAAAGAACTCATGTTCGGCTCTGTGCTGAGACTGGTTATCTTGACATACAAATGACTCATCTGCCTGGGTGGGGTAAACTGAGGCCACACTGTCTTCTAGACCCTGAGGACCCTCCAGTCCCCAGGAGCCTAATGCAGAGCCACAGCCCCCAGTCTAGTTCCGCAGAACCTCTGCTGTGGATGTTAGTTTCAGCACCGCTGGGCTCACCTGTGGTTTTCCCGGCTGTGGGAGGAGCATCTTGGGTGCACCTGGTGTGAGCACGCTCCTCCATCACCTGCCACAGCTGCTCACTAATCTGCATATCTCAAGTATGTATCCCAGCAAGTCCCTGGTTCAAATGAAACATTTGTCAAAAATAGCTTCGTTATTAATTTATAACTGAGGTCTGTTAGTAGTAAGTGAAGTATGTGATTTGAAGTTGTGGCCTGTGTACCTGTCAGTCAGCCACCATCCCAGTCTGTCTTTCCTCTGTCCCTTGGTGCCTCCTGTCCCCCCCCCCCCTCCCCGCAACCATTGATCTGTTCTGGCACTATAGTACATGTACTTTCCAGAATTTTTATACAGGTGAAATTGGATAATCTGGCCTTTTGATTATATGGCTTCTTTCATTCAACAGTTATTTTTGAGGTTTATCACTCTTTTTTCTTCCTTTCTAAACATGGTGTCATATAACCCAGGATGTCCTTGAACTTCTGATCTTGTTGCTTTTACCTCCCAAGTACTGGTGCTAACATGTACCACTATGCCCATGTTTAAAATTAATGTGTTTGCTTGGTTTGGTGGTTGGTTTTTTGGTTGCTTGTTGGTGCTGGGGTCTTTTGAATAATAGCAAGCACTGTACTACTAAGCTAGAATTTCCAGCCTTCCCCCTTTTTTTGACAGCCTTATCCAAGGATTAGAGATGTGCATACCGTATCCAGCTAATGTCTAAGTTTAAGTATAGTTCTGTGTGTGTTGTGTACTTCAGTCCAGCCTT
This sequence comes from Pachyuromys duprasi, assembly GCA_028658305.1. NCBI lineage: Eukaryota > Metazoa > Chordata > Mammalia > Rodentia > Muridae > Pachyuromys > Pachyuromys duprasi. Next base: position 30,565,808 of record CM053767.1, read on the forward strand.
GCTGGGCTCAGTGGCACACTCCTGTAATCTCATCACTCAGAGAAGCAGAGGCAGGTGGATATATGAGTTTGAGGCCAACTTGGTGTACAGAGTGAGCTTCAGGACAGCCAAGGCTACACAGAGAAACCATGTCTCAAAAAACAAAAACCAAACCAAAAAAAAAAAAAAAGGTCTGGCCTAAAACTCAGCAAATCCTCATGTCTCTCTTGGCTGCCTGAATTCCTAGGGTATTAGTTAAGAGCCACCAAGCCTGACCCATGACCCATTTTCAATTAAAATTTGGACTAAAATAATTTATTCAATATTTATTACATATGGATATCCAGTCATTCAGAATTATTTGATGGAAAACTCTCCTTTTGCCCCTCCAAATTACCCTTGATTCTTGTCACAAGTCACCTGACTTTCTGCATATTAAAAAAAAAAAAGATCTCTGAAGACATCCACTTTGAAACAGGTAGCAACACTGAGGCAAGCAGCAAGGTCCCGGGAGCCTGAGCACAGGTTTGAAGCTGAGGATGGTGAGAGGGGAGGATGGGTGTGCTACCCTAAGCTTCTCCGTGGTGCTCACTCTTTCCCACAGCTTCGGTCAGAATAGGCTGGTCAGTAGTTCCTAGCCAGCACTCAGGAGTGCAGGAGGGGTGTTCATGGCACTGGGTGGCGCTGTCCTCCCTGGAGTCCTGGCTGCCGAGGGACGCTGTACACTGGCTGTACGCTGGCCCACAGTCACTGACAGCATCTTGGCTCCATGGACTCCAAGGTTCTGGGCCAGCCTTTGTCTAAGGTGAACCGGTGGTGAGTCCCGGAAGCCATCGAGCAGGCAGCCTGCTCCCGTGCTCCTGCTACCTACCGTGTGCCTCATGGAAACTTGCTCCTAGAAGCCGCCATAGCCAGAGCTGTAAGGTGTGGGCCACCGTGGGATCTCTTCGTGTTCCTATGGTCTCTCACCTCTCCTAGAAATTCTTGCAGGCCTTACCAGCCTGGCACAAGTATTCTATACTGGCAGGAGCAATTCTGGGTCTAACATGAGCCCTTCCCCAAGGAGTAGGGAGATGGGACAAGTTAGCCCCCAGACGCTACTGTGTACTTGTGGTACATTCCTGGGTGGACAGGGAAGCATTGACCTTGGGCACTTTGTGCTGTCCCAGCACGATTTAGTGCAGTGTTATCAGAACACACCTAACTGCACAATGGTCTGTTTCTTAGGCACTCCTGGCAGGCATGCGCAACCGCGAGAACAATTCACCCTGCCAGGGAAATGGAGAGCCTGCCGGCAGAGGCAGGAGTGGGGGCTGTGTGTGGCCTGCTGAAGAGGAGCCTTCCAGTGAGACCACCACTCCTTCCTACAGGAAGCCTCTGTACGGCATCTCCCACAAGATCATGGAGAAGAAGAACACGCCCTCCGGAGACCTGCTCAGCCCCTACGAGCTCTTTGAGAAGGCAAACTCCAGCAACAGCCCCTCTCCTCTGCGCCCGCTGAATGAGCCTCAAAAGCGGGACTGTGGTGCCGGGGTTGCCACCGATGGGGACCCCAACATCTACTTCCTGATCCAGAAGATGTTCTACATGCTCAACACACTCACGTCTAACATGTCCCAGCTTCACAGCAAGGTGGACCTGCTCTCCCTCGAGGTGAGCCGCATCAAGAAGCAGGTGAGCCCTTCTGAGCTGGTGGCCAAGTTCCAGCCTCCCCCGGAGTACCAGCTCACTTCTGCCGAGCTGAAGCAGATCGTGGAACAGAGCCTGTCCTGCGGAGACCTAGCCTGTCGCCTGCTGGTACAGCTCTTCCCGGAGCTCTTCAGCGACGTGGATTTCTCCCACGGCTGCAGTGCCTGTGGCTTCGCCGCCAAGCGGAAGCTAGAGTCACTGCACCTGCAGCTGATTCGCAACTACGTGGAGGTCTACTACCCCTCTGTGAAGGACACAGCTGTGTGGCAGGCTGAGTGCTTGCCACAGCTGAATGACTTCTTCAGCCGCTTCTGGGCCCAGCGGGAAATGGAAGACGCCCAGCCAGGCGGCCAGGTCACCAACTTCTTCGAAGCAGACCAAGTGGATGCTGGCCACTTCCTGGATGGCAAGGACCAAGAGGAAGCTCTGTCTGTGGACCGCAGCAGCACCATCGCCTCGGACCATGTGGTGGACACACAGGACCTCACCGAGTTCCTAGATGAGGCCTCCTCTCCGGGTGAGTTTGCGGTGTTCCTTCTGCACCGGCTCTTCCCGGAGCTGTTCGACCACCGCAAGCTGGGCGAGCAGTACAGCTGCTATGGCGATGGTGGCAAGCAGGAGCTGGATCCCCAGAGGCTGCAGATCATCCGCAACTACACGGAGATCTACTTTCCTGATATGCAGGAGGAGGAGGCCTGGCTGCAGCAGTGTGCCCAGCGCATCAACGACGAGCTAGAGGGCCTGGGGCTAGAGGGGGGCAGTGAGGGTGAGGCCCCACGGGACGACTGCTATGACTCCTCCAGCCTGCCAGACGACATCTCCGTGGTCAAGATCGAGGACAGCTTCGAAGGCGAGCGGCCTGGTCGGCGCTCCAAGAAGATCTGGCTGGTACCCATTGACTTTGACAAACTGGAGATCCCACAGCCTGACTTCGAGGTGCCAGGCTCAGACTGCCTGCTGAGCAAGGAGCAGCTGCGCAGCATCTACGAGAGCAGCCTGTCCATTGGCAACTTCGCCTCCCGCCTGCTGGTGCACCTGTTCCCGGAGCTCTTCACCCACGAGAACCTGCGCAAGCAGTACAACTGCAGCGGCTCCCTGGGCAAGAAGCAGCTGGACCCCGCCCGCATCAGGCTGATCCGCCACTACGTGCAGCTGCTCTACCCGCGGGCCAAGAACGACCGCGTCTGGACTCTGGAGTTCGTGGGCAAGCTGGACGAGCGCTGTCGGCGCAGGGACACGGAGCAGCGGCGCTCTTACCAGCAGCAGCGCAAGGTCCATGTGCCTGGCCCCGAGTGCCGGGACCTAGCCAGTTATGCAATCAACCCCGAGAGGTTCCGAGAGGAGTTTGAGGGGCCCCCGCTGCCTCCTGAAAGGAGCAGCAAAGACTTTTGCAAAATACCCTTGGACGAGCTAGTGATCCCCTCGCCCGACTTTCCGGTGCCTTCCCCCTACCTGCTGTCCGACAAGGAGGTACGTGAGATCGTGCAGCAGAGCCTGTCGGTGGGCAACTTCGCTGCCCGGCTCCTGGTCAGGCTCTTTCCTGAACTCTTCACGGCTGAGAACCTTCGCCTACAGTACAACCACTCCGGGGCTTGCAACAAGAAGCAGCTGGACCCCACGAGGCTGAGGCTCATCCGCCATTACGTGGAAGCTGTCTACCCCGTGGAGAAGATGGAGGAGGTGTGGCACTATGAATGTATACCTAGCATCGACGAACGGTGTCGCCGCCCCAACAGGAAAAAGTGCGACATCCTCAAGAAAGCCAAGAAAGTGGAGAAGTGACAGGGCCGGAGCTGCCCAGGAACTTGGGTCACCGCAGGCTGCGCAGTGGGTGTCCTTGGGACTGAGCATTCGCTCCGGAGCTCGTGTACGGTATCCACAGACAGGCACCTTATGTCAGTGGGGAGTGGTTTCCTACATTTGCACACGTAAACAACCTACCCAGCCACGAGAAAGAAGCCTTGAATTTGGTCTCTTGTATTCATGCCTTTGTTCTGTGTTCCCTGGTGGCACAGCCAGAGTTTGGGGGTAGCCAAGCTGTGAAATCAGAGAATTGGTAGGGTAGGGTCCCTTCTCAGGGCTGGGACACCTTCCCTAATTCTTACAATTCAAAACACAAATTTAGAATAGATGTGGTCCACAGCTCCAGGCAGAGGTCGGTGGACCTCTGTGAGTTTGAGGCCAGTCTAGTCTATGTAGTCTATTCCAGGCCAGCCAGGGCTGCATAATGAGACCTTGTCTCAAAAACGATAAAATGCAAGCTCAGCAACTTGTTTCTCTCCCTGTTTTACATCTTCCATTTTTATCTTTTTTTTTTTTTTTTTTAATTAAACCATTTTAAAGAAAATCATTGGGCTCTTTGGGAGCCATTTTATTTAGGAAAAAAACCTTTTAAATATTTGAGATGAGATGCTCTAAGATTACTTCAGTTGCCAGGTTTTTAAAGATGATTTTTAGATTTATGCTTTTTTTTGAAGAAATGCCATGTTCAGGCGCTATGGATAACTGGCTTCAGGTGGCATAGTGACTAGTTTTACTAATCCTGTGTTTGACATCTGATTTTGGAAGAGTCCAGAGGCCTCTTGGATTCAGCAGACAGGATGGAGATAAGTAGTGTGTAGCCCTTCTTGCTATATGTGAGTTTCCTTTCTGCTGTGGTCCCCAGAAAGGTTACTTGTGGCTCAGCCCGCCTGCCGCCTCGATGTGGTGCTCACTGTGTAGACGAGAACACTGGAAGATGATATGAATGTAGACAGATGTGGAGGCATAGTTCTCATGGTCTTCATGTGAGCTGTGTCCTTCCATAGCCCTGTCCCTTCTCCACACATCGCCGTTGGCTTAGAGGGACGGACACATTGGGACACAATGTGTAGGGACATTTTTGTGTGATTTATGGGTGGGCTTCTTTTGGGTTCACCAAGAACTGTTTACTTTCCCTGTATTTGTACAAAGTCCATATCCCCAGACCTCAGTGTTAACTCCTCCCATGAGCACCATGGCCTTGAACCTCCAAAGCCCAGGCTCTTTTGCAGGTGTTGGAAGGACCCAAACCATCTTAAATGAAGCACCCATGTCCCTTCCCAGCCCCTCAGACCTTTTTCCTCAAACCTTCCAGGTCCAGGAAGTTCTGCTGCCCTCCCCTGGTCCACCCCCAGCATAGAGGTACATATCCCCCACCCCCATGCCCTGGGGCCAGATGCCTAAGAAGGAAAAGAAACAGCGGTTCTCAAACTGAATCCATCTCATCATTGACCTAGAAGATTGAGTTGTCCAGGGTAGTCATAAAACCCTATTGGGACATTACAGATGTGATAACTTAATGGCTTAATATTTTGCTACCTTAATATGCAGAAATGATAGAAATAATCTATGAATTTTCTCATACCAATAAGAACTTTAGTTCTAGGAGACAATATGATGTAATTTTGCATGTACCCAGTGGCCATTTAAAAAAAAAAACAATTCTGAATACAGTGAAGCTTCTATTCATTGTCATTTTCATATTATTTATGCTGTAACTGTAAACCTAAATTACTGACATTGAGAAGTGCACAGTGTGGCCTTCTGTCAGTGCCCACACCTGCACACGCATCTCCTTACTCAGAAGTGAGATGAGGACTCCACAGACAAGGCAGCCTTGTGCCCAGAAAGGTCACACGGGCAGCCAGAAGAATCTCCT
>CM053767.1:30571654-30602480 GCA_028658305.1 Pachyuromys duprasi
CCACATCATGTCTGCCTGTTACATTGATTTGAGTGCACCCTTAGAAAACTGAATGTAACACAAACCCAGGACATTTTTGGAAATTGTATGCTCTCTAGCAACTTTGTGTGAATTTTTATACAAGCACTGTTTTATTAATTATATAAAGTATAAAAATAGAAAAAAAAAGCTGTGGTCTCTTAACGGTTCATTTCTTTAGAGCGTGTCTAAATCTGTCAGCCTGTCTGTGTACCTTCTTCCCAGTCCCAAGGGAGAACATGTGTGTTTGGGAACTACAGTGCCTGGGTTTCTGTTTGACCACTGGGGTGTGACAGAACTCACTAGGTAAATCCTCCAGTCCTTCTGTGCACTGAGTACAAAAGGAGACACTCATCATTCTTGCCCCCCTGGCCGAGTGCCAGCCTTGCCTCCAGCCCTTTGACTTTCTGACAGGGTCTTAGGTACCCTGCTGACACAGCAGAGTGTGAGCTTGCAGGTCACTTCCCTTTGAGCCCAGTTTTCCTACCTTGTTATATGGGATGTAGTTTCTCAAAGCTATCCTGGAAACAAAAAGATGTCTATTTCTCCCCTTTGGCTGATGAAAAAGAAAACTCAGTAACCTTTTAGAAATTAGCAGCTGAGAGTTCAGTTCCCAGCAACCACGTGTGGCTCATGATCATCTGTAATGTGATCTGATGCCCTCTTTTCGCATTCGGGTGTAGCACTCAAATTTAAAGAAATTCACATGTTGTATCAGGCTGGAGAGGGGTCTTTACTGTTGAAGCTACAAACTGTTCTCGAGCTGGAGAGATAACTCAGTGCTTAGGAGCACTTGCTGCTCATCCAGAGGACCCAGGTTCAAGCCCGACACCCACATGGCAACCCACGCCATCTGTAATTCCAGTTCTGGGTGATCCAGGATCCTCTTCTGACCCTGGCTACTAGGAACATGCACAGACTAAAAGTAATAAGGCATCCTCTGTCATGCCTGGGGGTGGGGGAGCAGCCTCAGTTTAGAAAGGTCTTGACGGACGGTTAGAGGCAGGTTTCTGTGTACTTCAGAATCATGACGGCTTTGGGAGGTTTGGTTTTTTTGTTTTTGAGACAGATTGACTGTCTTGGGATGCAGTAAATCAGCTGGCTTCAAACTCAGAGCCTCCTGCCCAAGTACTGAGATTAAGATGTATACCACTGGGGCTGGAGAGGTGGCTCAGTAGTTAAGGGCACTAGCCGCTCTTCCAGACGACCCAGGTTTGATTCCCATTACAACTCTGAAGTTCTAGTTGCAGGGGATCCATTCAATGCTGCCTTCTGTGGACACGTACACTAAATAATTAAAAAGAAAGCATGTGCTTCTAATTACCCTCTTCTGACCTCTGTGGACACAATGAATGAATAGACCTCTATACACATACACACTAAATCAGTAAATAAATAGACGTCTGTGGACAAACAATAATGATGTGCTCCACTGTTGTGGTTTTATTGAGACAGGGTGTTAGGTACCACATGCTGATACAGCAGAGCGTGAGCTCCTCCACCTCTGGCATGCCAGGATTACAGGCATGTACTCATGCTGCTCTATTTAAAATTTTAAGTGGCCAGCTGGGAGGCAGAGTCAGGCGACTTCTGAGTTCGAGTGCCAGCCTGCTCTACAGAGCGAGCTCCAGGACAGCCAGGGCTACACAGAGAAACCCTGTCCAAAAAAAAAAAAACAATTTAACTGAGTTAATTTTCGCTTCTAGATTTGGAAATTTTGTTCCATAAAATGGGGTAATGTTTGAAGACAGGGAAAGGCTGATGAAATCAGAAGCCAAAGAAGACAGCACACCCAGCAAGGAGCTTGATATGGCGGCCTCCATCTGTAAACAGCGTTTTTGTTTTTTTTTTTATAAATTTATTTATTTTTATATCAATCACAGGTTAGGTTTTTTGCATCCCATGCGTAGCCCCCTCCCTTATTCCCTCCCACCCTCCCCAACCCGCCTTCATCTCCTCCTCGCCCCCTCCAAGTCCACCAACGGGGGAGGACCTCCTCCCCTTCCATCTGATCATCTTGTCTCCTCAGGGCTGGCTGCTAAACAGCGTTTTTAAAGCAAAGGTTGGAGTGTTACTGAGAGTGAAGGCCCCGGGAAAAACAAAGGAATCCAGTAAGAGACCTTGTTGCCGCTAGAGGAAGTTCATCCGATCAGCAGACTTCTTGGGAGAGCCAGAGCTCCTGGGCCTGCTCCCTAACTGACTAGCCCCGCCCCCAAGGGTTACTAGTTAAGCAGCCCATTTCAGCCTGGCGGGAAGGTCTTGGTAGTTAACAACACAGCACCTGACAGGTCTTGCCTGAAGCTGAATCGCAAGACCTGCGTGGGTATGACCAGCCTGGGCCGCTGCAGAAGACAGCCAAGCCGCTGCAGGTGTAATGAGGCTGGGCCCTGGCCTGAGGTACAACTGCAGGACCCCACGCTTCCCCGACCTTCCTGGTTCTCCCAGGCTGAAATGATGTTGGTGGTTAGTGAGCATGCCGTGAGAACGGACAGGGATCCGGCTTGTGCTATTTCCGCTGCGAGGCGTAAGGGGTTCCCATCTCTGGTTTTGACAAGTGAAATCTTAGTTCTGGCACTGTTAAGCATCTGAAGAGATACTTCAGTATGCATGAGGCCTGTGGTGTTAATACTGAGGCGTTGCTCAAAGTCGGCTGCTACATTTCAGCCTTTGATTTCTCCACTTCAGAATCAAGAACCAAGGGATTTTCCCTGTGATCCCAAAGCAGTTGTTTTGTCCTTTCTTCCGTCTTTCCTTCCTTCCTTCTTTTTTTTTTTCCTTTTTATTTTTTATTTTTATTTTTTGTGCCAACATGTCTTGCCACCTCGGGCCTTCAGCAGCTCCTCCTGAGGAGGAGCTCCTGTTGTTTCCACTCCTGCTGAGTGGAAGAGGGTTCAAATGGGACCATGTGCCTCTGAGAGTGAGCTGGTGAAATGTGGTAGATTTCACCGCCTTGGGGGCAGTGGGACAAAGGGATGGGTTAGTTGGACTGTGCTCTGAATGGAGCTTAAGACACACCAAGGGAAAGGAAATAGTAATGAGATATATGCTAAAGCTTTTGTGAGACTCCTTTAAGCAAAACAGAAATACATTTCACATACACACACACACAAATGCATACAGGCAAAATGATACCATGAAACAGAAGCAAAATGATTGCCCAAATAGGAGAGGAAGATGTGGAAATGAGTATCATAGCACTCAGAAGGGGTGAGGGGTCCTCAGAAGAACTGGGGGAGAAGACAATGGGCCCAAGCGCTTCCTAATGAAAACTTCTCACGGGCATTGGTAAGTGTTGAACAGCTGCCACTCTGAGGGGAATAACAAACCCTGGTCTTCAGTGTTTGCTGGGATCCAAAAGCTATGCCGTGGCTGGTTGGAGCTAGCCAGCTAGCTATGTGAATCAGTAGTTTGGAGTTCACTTTCCTGGGGGCATGATGTTCCGTCGCTGCTTCCCAGAGACCACCATACAGTTGGGAATTCTCTGAGCCAACCGCCAAAGAGCCAAGGTAAGGCAGACTTCTTTTTCCTTGCTCAGTACACACTGTGTACCCTTTAGGTAAGTTCATGAACACCCATTCAACTGAAATGTCTTTTCATTTATTGAAAAATAGGTTTCCCAGCATGGTGATGCATGTCTTTAATCCCAGCAGAGATTCTAATCCTCCCAGATGGAAGGCAGAGGCAGATGGATCTTTGTGAGTTCAAGGCTGGCTTGGTCCACATGGCAAGCTCCAGTCCATTTACAGCTCAGGTCTTTATAATGAAATCCTGTCTCACAAGAACAAACAATAATGGAGGCTGAAGAGATGACTCAGCGGTTTAGAGCACTGGCTGCTCTTCCACAATACCCAGGTTCAATTCCCAGCACCCACATGGCAGCTCACAACTTGTGACCCCAGATCTGAAGATCCGACATCCTCACAAGACCTTCAGGCAAAACATCAATGCATGTGAAATCAAACAAACAAACAAACAAACTCATAAATTGAAAAGTGAAACAAAATAAACAGAACAGTCACCTCTCTAGATGACTGGGATTTTAGTTGACATCCTGCTTCTGGGATTGTCATAACGGTAAAAGGATCTTAAACCATTCATCCTTTGAACACAGCAAATGTGTATAGAAGCACTGTCCTAAGAAAGCAGGATTTATTTACTTAACTATTTAGGTTTTGTTTTATTTGGCCATGTCACCCATGATACCCTCAAACTCTTGATCCTCCTGCTTCCACAAGGGTGCACCAACATATGCAACCAAACAACATATTTAAAATATTTTTTTCCAGATGGACAAGGTGGTGCCAACCTTTAATCCCAGCACTCAGGGAGGCAGAGGCAGGCAGATTGCTGTGAGTACAAGGCCAGCTTGGTCTACAAAGTCCAGAACAGCCAAGGCTACACAGAGAAACCCTATCTCAAAAAAGAAAAGAAAAGAAAAGAAATAAAATATAGAACAGGGGTTTCCTACCTCAGCACTGCTCTTGGACCATCTTTTGCTGTTAGTTTTGCTTAGATATTATGGGATGTCTCCTTTCTTGGTGTTCCTAGCAGCCTGTCCATCATGACAACTTGAAATACCAGTTAATTGCAAAATGCCCCCCGGGGGAGTGGGCAAGTCTCCCCTAGCTGAGAACCACTGCATATGTCCAGAGGTTGTTTTTGATCAAGTCATTATGTTGGTCACATTGGCGGTGCCTTGGCAGGACCGCATTAAAAGGCAGATGCTCATGTCATTCAGCTTCAGTAATGAGTGGGTTGCTCTTAGTTTCTGCTAGTTTTCATGAATATGTTCCAGTGCCTAGCACTGCAGGTAACTCTTGGGAGATCAGTCTTTTGCCACATGCTATGAACAAACTAACATTCTTTGTGATCAGATGTCTTCTTCTTAGTTTTATTTTTTTTAAGTTATTTTGTTTTTAATTATGTGTCTTTGTATGGGGAATTTGGGTACCCACAGTGACATTAGATTCCCCCAGAGCTGGAGTTACAGGTAATTTTGAGCTGTCTAGTCTAATAAAGATGCTGGGAACTGAACTCAGGTCCTCCTTGAGAGTACTTAAGGTTCTTAACCACTGAGCTGTCTCTCTGGCCCTGAGCTTGATTTTTGTTTTGTTTCGAGATAGGGTCTCACTACGTAGCTTTGGCTGTTCTGGAACTCACTACGTAGACCAGGCTGGCCTTGATCCACCTACCTCCGCCTCCTGAGCGCTGTGATTATAAGCATACGCCACTAGGCCCAGCCCTCAGTTTTCTTTTCTTTTTCTTTTTTTTTTTAATAGGTGGGGATGGATTTGACCTGCTAAGTGAGGTGCAAATTACTAATGACCTTTCACATGGCCCTCTCCGTGCCAGCTATGGTGGCACACACCTGGGGCCTTAAAAAAAACCAAAGCAAGCTGAAGGCTTTTCCTGTTTTGACTTTGTCCTTCGATGCAGAGGTAAGGTAAAGCTATGGTCACAGCTCACCTGGATTATGTGACTTCACTATCCAAGGCTTCTCAAGTGCAAAGAGAAGCTGAGGAAGAGGGAAGAGATGGCTGGGAGGAGCCAAAGTATGGACATATAACTAAATTATAACTTGTTGCTGCCTCACATGGAAATTAAACATACTGTGTTTTTACTGATGACTCAGAAGAGCCAAAAATAACAAGTGATGAAAACAGAAATTCTATGTTGTATTTTTACACAGTGTTTATTGTTTCTTTTAGAGTTTAAGTTTTCCAAACATGTTAATTTAAAACAAAACCCAAAACATTTTTTTTGAGACAAGGTCTTTTTTGAGTAGCCCTGGCTTGCCTTGAACTCACACAAATCCAGCTTCCTTTGCCTCCCAAGATTGGAATTATATTTATGCAAAACCACACCATTCTAAAACCACGGAGACATCTCTCTGGCCCTTGAGAGCTTAAATTTTCAAATTAAGCTCAATTTTCCTGGATTCTCCAAAACAAGGTGGTGAAAAAGTTTAGACTCCTGGACCCCAATTTAACTGCTTTGGGTTCTAGCTCTCTTCATGCCCAGACTACCCACATCTCAGGAAGTTGTGGAGGGCAAACAAGAGCCCACCCAGCATGCACTAGCCCAAGTATGCACACCACATACGACACGTACTGTGCATGTGTGCTCAGTTCTTTATGTAGGGTTAGTCCTTTGTGTAATACTTTCATGAGAGCCAGAACAGCTATTCTTTGATAAAACCCATGTTATTTCCTATTTCTCCCTGAAACTAAACCATTTTATTTTTTTGAGCAAGGAGTTAAAATGTTTTCTGCAAGGAGTCAGACAGTAAACACTTTTGGCTTCCTAGGTCATAGAAACTGTCTTATATGTGTGTATGTAGATATAAAAGTGTGTATATACCTGGACATATGAAAGAACATTGAGAAAAATTTTAAACTAAAAATTGTATTTAACACGTTTTTATCTGCATCTGTGTCTGGTAACCACAGTCCTAAGGGCATTGAGTCTCCTAGGACTGCAGTTGTTTGGAGCCACCATGTGGGTGCTGGGAATTCACCGAGTCCTTTGCAAGAGCAGCCAGAGTTCCGAACATTAAAGTGTTAAAACCGTTCTTAACTTGAGGGCCATTAAGAGATCAACCTTTGGCTTCCTTGGTTTATCTAGCAGCCCTTAGAATCATTTCAAATGGATTCCAAGTAGCCCACTTGGAATTAGGGGCCAACTTCATTCTTTGGACTGCAGAAGGCAAACCAAAGGGAATCAAGACTAGTGTTTAACAAATGTGTAAAAGGTTCTCCCAAAGATTATCTTGTCATGATTTGAAAGGCAATTTTTAACTCTGCTGGCTTTGGCCACAAGAAGCCTGAATATGAGAAACTCCAGTCCCCAGACTGGGGAAATATTTTACTGAACACTAAGCAGCCAGGCATGGTGTTGAATGTCTGTTCTAGAATCGTCACTCGAGAGAAGTAGGAGGATCAGCAATTTGAGGCCAGCCTGGGCTATCTGGGGACTGTCTCAAGAAAGCAAGCAAGCCAGGTGTGTGGTGGCACTTGTCTTTCTTTAATCCTAGAGGTCAGAGGTCAGGGGCAGGTGGATCTTGGCGATTTTAAGGCTAGTGAGGGTTATACCTCTAGACCCTGTGTGGTGCCTGAATATGTTTAACCCCCATAGATTCCCGTGATTGAGTGCTTGGCCATGGGGAGTTAGGAGATGTGGCCTTGTTAGAGGAAATGTGTCATGTGGGGGGGGGTGGGGAAGCTTGACATCTCCTATGCTCAAGCTCTGCCCAGTGTGGCTCAGTCTTCTGCTGTCAAGATGTAGAATTCTCAGATCCTTCTCCCTCAGCATGTCTGTTTGCACGACGCCATGCTTCCCATCACAACCTCCAAAACTGTAAGCCAGCCACAATTATGTGTTTTCCTTTATAAGAGTTTCCATGGTTGTGGTGTCTCTTCATAGCAACAGAACCCTAACTAAAACACAGTGTCTAACAAAACAAATACCAACAATAAAACAAAACAACAAACCCAAGGCCAGTTTATTTTACAGTGACTCCTGAGGCAGTTACTGTGGGAAATGCAGGCAAGCTGCATCGTCCACTCTGGCCTGGGCTCGTCCAGCACTGGTCTGTACAGGACAAGGGGGCTCTCAGAAAGCCAGGCCTGAGGGTGCCGAGCCCAGCCCAGCCTAGGAGGGAAACCCACAGATCCCAGCGGCCATACATGCTCCAGTGATTCCACAGATGACACGAGAACTTTATTTCAGTAAGAATGTCTTTTTTTTTTTTTTTGCTGCCCCTTGACAACCAGGAGGCAGCCTGTGGGTAGAGGCGAGTTTATTTAGTCTTCTTCGGCAACTTCAAGCTCTTCCACCGCCGCAACACCACTCGGTACTTGTCGCTTTCTGTCTTCTCTTCATTGACGGCTTTCAGGAGGATGCGCATTGCCACCTCTGTTCCCGTCTCCTTGTTCTCTCCTACAATGAGATCCAGTGTATCTCCCACCTTCACCTGAGAACGAAGGAAAACAACCTTTACTCCACCTGGGAAGCCTAGGCCAACTCAAACAGCCCTGCTTTGTTTCATGTGGTAGCTGCCGCACAGGAAGAGCGAGAGAGAAGAGCCCCGACTCTTTTTTAAACTGGCACTAGTTCTGAATCACACTGCAGTGTGGGCATATAGGAAACAGCCACAAGCACAGGGCCTTGATGCCAGCCAGCAGCTTCCTTCTGACAGAGATGACTGGCCCGCCTATGGATGACTTAGGTTGGGAAGGTCATCCGTCAGGTAACTGAAGGAGTATTAGAATGAACCTGTCTGCCTGGGGAACACTGGTAAAACACAGAAAAGTGGCGCACAGCCTTAGCAAAGATGTGTAACAGAAAGTACTAGATGCACCAGGAAGAAAACTGGCACTGATATTTAACCCAGATGACCTACCTAAAATAGTATGGGGCAGTTTGTTAGACATCAGTCACCATGGGGCAATGGTTGGCTGCCCGTGAGAGAGACCTCAGCCCACAAGGATGGAGAGCACGAAGAGGAAGCATCAGCTAGAGGGGCTGAGGCCAAACTAATCTTATAGAGGACTTGTGGCTAGAGCTTGCCAACCTGTACCCTGGAACAGCCATGCTTCAGCCAGGGCCCAGCAGCAAGGGCCCAGTCTGTGTAGGGTGCTTGGGAAATACCTAGCTGATACCTGGTCCAAGCAGCTCAGGACGTTAGAGAATCTAGCCAAGAATTTTGCCTATACATATGTCTGTGCCATATGAATGCCTTTTGCCCTTGGAAGTCAGATAGAATGGACCCCTTGGAACTGGAGTTACAGGCAGTTATTTATTTCGGGGTGTGGGGCACATGTGTGTGCCAAGGCCTGTGTGGAGGATAACTCTCTTTCAACCATGTGGGTTCCAGGATACAACGCAGGTTATCAGGCCTGGCAGCAAGCACCCCTGCCTGCTGTGCCCTCTTCCCAGCCCCAAATGTACTGAAGCTGGATATGATTGTTCATGCCTGACCCCAGCTAAGGCAGGACTGCTGCAAATGTTTAGTGAGATCATAGTACACAAAAAGGAGGAGGAGAAAGATGAAATCCAAGAAAGTACATGGGTGACGAGCTGGGAATGGGAGGGGAGTCAGGGTGGGTGGGGGAGAGAGGATAATGGGAGGTGAATATAATCAAAACACCGTATGCACATATGAAAATGCCATAATGAAATGTTATTATGAATAATTAACATGTGCCGATAGAAATGTTTTTAAAAAGGAAAACAAAAGTCACAACATTTCTCCCTCCTAGGGCTCAGATGTTTCCTTGTAGCTCAGTTGATGCTGGGAAGTGAGTTCAGGACAGTGTCGGTCCCCATGCTCCAGCTTCTCCGGCCACTGTGCTAAAGCAGGTTACACAGCACTGTGTACTCTGGACCCTGCCTAGTTTGCAGAACACAGAAAAGCTTTGCTCAGTGGCAGGTGGGGAGTCAGGGACTGAGCTACGGCACCAGACAAGCCAGACCCCCAGGGCCTCTGGCTGTCCACCAGCTCCATGGAGCAGGCTGGGGAAGCAGGCATGCTTTATTTAGTCCCATCCAGGGCCTGGTCGTCTCAGACACAAAGCAAACTGGCTGAATTAGTGGCTGTTTCAAATATCTACATTTCAAATCTCCCCTTAGCTGCAGTTTCTATGGCTACCAGGCCTCCTAGTAACCAGACAGCCGAGTGTTAATATTGGCCTCTGCCTTTGCTGACCCTCAGGAGAAATCTGGAAAGCAGCAGACAACAGAACACCCAAGGCAGAATGAAGCTCAGCAATTAGGCTGTAGTTAACAATATCTCAAAGCAGGGGAAGAAAAACAGGCTTCTGGAGTTTGCAAATGAGGCTCCAGTACAGGGCTGTTCCGAAGGTAATGCGGTAGGGAAGGCAGCCCATCTACAGTCAAGAAGGCGGCAGAGGGGTGGAGAAAGGCAGGATGGGCTTCTAGTCATTCACTCAAAGATGGCTGTGCAGAGCTCCCTGGCCTTGAGCAACAACTGAGACAAGAATGGAGGCCCTTTCCCCTCTTGCTGAAGCAAGGACTGAAGGACTCTCAGTGTTCACCAGGGCACTGATTGACACTCCACATCCCAAGGCAGCTCAGATCCTGCCCTCGCAGGCTTCTCCAACATGAAAGGACAAGAAACCCACCCTTCAAAACCGTCTGCCTCTTCATTAACTCCTCAGTGCTAAAATGGGTTATGTTTCTAAGCACCAGCCTTAGGTTTTCGGCACTGAACACCCCCAAAGGTATTATGTGTCCTAGGATGGCCTCAAACTCACTCTGTACAGGGGGTGGGATGGGGGGTGACCTTGAACTTCTGACCCTCTGGCCTGCTGGGGTTAAAGTTTCTGTGATGACAGGTGCTGAAGCCAGGGCTTCTTTCACATCCCAGGGCAAGTACTCCACCACGTGAGCGATGTCCCTGGTCCTGCTTTCATACTTTTAATTAGATATTTCTCTTTTCTTCTTTATTGAGTTTTGTTAAGTGATAATCTCATGGTTAAAAAACATGGTAGACCACCTTTAATCCCATCATTCAGGAGGCAGAGGCAGGTAGATCTGAGTTTAGGCCATCTTGGTCTACAGAAGGAGTTCCTGGCCAGCCAGGGCTACATAGTGAGACCCTGTCCAAACAAACAAAAACTCATTATCTGTATCTCAGAGGGAGGGTGAGATGGCTCAGCACTTGCAGCAATGCCTGAAGCCAATATGGAGGAAGGAAAGAACCCATTCCTTCAAATTTATCCTTTAACCTCCACATCCATGCTGTGACATAATGCCCCACATTCCCCATCCCTAATTAAATGCATTTTCTTAAAGCCAGAAAACAAAAGGCATGAAGAAAGTCAATAGAAAACTAGAGCCAGTTGGCGGTGGCACACATCTTTGATCCTAGCACTCAGGAGGCAGAGGCAGGCAGATCTGTACGTTTGGGGCCAGCTTGCTCTACAAAGTGAGTTCCAGGACAGCCAGGGCTACACACAGAGAAACCTTGTCTGCGGGTGGTGGTGGTGGAAACCAAAACAACAGTGACAAGAACAGGAGAGCTGGCGAGCTGGCTCAGCAGCTAGCAGCACGTGCTGCTCTTGCAGAGGCTTGGATTTGCTTCTTGAGCACTCACACAGTGGCTCACAGCCACCTGTAGTCCCAGTTCTGGGAGACCTGGTACCCTTGGTCTGGCCTTCTGGGCACCAGGCACACACATGTATATACCTATAGACAGGCAAACCCTCATATATATAAATTAAAAAATTTTCAAAATATAAAAGGCATGAAGAGCAGCAGGGCGGTGGTGCACACCTGTAATCCCGGCACTCAGAAGACAGAGGTGGGCGCATCTCTGTGAGTTCAAGGCCAGCCTGGTCTACAAAGTCCAGGACAGCCAAGGCTACACAGAGAAAAAACAAAAAAAGAAAAATACCAAACAACAACAACAACAACAAAACCCAACCAAACAAAAAGGCATGAAGAAAGTTAATACAGGGCTGGAGAGGTAGAACTCCGCAGTTAAGAGCATTTGTTGCTCTTGCTGAGGACTCTGGTTTAGTTTCCAGCAACCACTGGCTCACAACCCCTTGTAACTCCAGTACCAGGGATCTTCTAACCTCCATAGAAACTGCATGCATATGGTGCAAATGGCAAAATACTCATACGCACAGTATTAATATTCATAGTAATACTAAAAGAGATTTAAACCTAATATATCCCCTAATAATCTAAGAAATAAACACGAACAATGTTTAATTCAGAGTATATGCAGCACATACAAACATATGTATACATTGTTAGCTTTGTTGGCATGTAGTCTTGGCTGGCCTGGAACTAGACAAGCAGATGTGGCCGGCTGACTCTGCTCCATGGTGTGTGTGTGCCTCTGCATACATAAATGAATATAAGTAGTTTTGGAGACAGGGCCTCATGCAGCGCAGTCTGGCCTAGAACTCCTGAGCCCCCTTTCTTCATTTCCCTTGTGCTGGTTTACATATGTGCACAAAGAATACTTTTCAACAAAATTTTACTTCTACTTATGAGTGTGAGAGAGACAGACTTGTTGTGGCAAAGCAGATATTGGAAGTACATTCTCTTATAAATTGGGGCTTTTGTTTGGTTGGCTTGGCTTTTTTGAGATAAGGCCTCACTGTGTGGCCCTGGCTAACCTCATGATATTCTGGCCCCAGCCTTACCAGCTCTGTGATGACAAGAACACAACGTCGCTCCTGGCTGGACTTTTTAGTTTAGTAGTGCTGATATGGAGTTGTCAGAAAATATAGAACAAGATGCCAGATGTGCTGATACACTGCTGTAATCCCAGCACTCAGGAAGCAGAGGCAGGCAGATCTCTGTGATTTTGAGGCTGGCCTGGTTTACAAAGTGAGTCCAGGACAGCCAAAGCTACACAGAGAAACCCTGTCTCAAGAAAAAAAAAAAAAAAAAAAAAAGAAAATACAGAACATCTTTTTGCCCATCAAGAAGCAGAGTCCCAGCAAGAACTTGTGCTGAAGTGAACAGAATTAAACACCTGCTCAGTCAAGCCTTTGTCATCTACCTGCCATGACTCTACTGGAGCTGATGCTGATCCCCTAGAAGTCTGAGTAAGGGTGGCTGCCGCCCCTGAGGGCAGCTGGTTCCAAAGTTTCCTTACTCATAAGGTCACGAAGGCTGAGAAGAGACAGTGGCCCATAAATGATTCCCACCAGCATCACTAGGACTGAAGAGGACCTCAGAGAAGGTGCTAAGGCCCAAGGGGGAGCTGGAGCAGCAATGAGTAGCAGAGCAATACACATGATCATGTGGCTGTCATTACAGGCTGAGTGGCTCACCGTTCTGCTTTTCTTCCATAATTTTTCCCCATTCAGTCTGAGTTCACCTTTGTAGAATGCATCTTCTATTTTGCTATTAAAAAAGAAAAAAAAAAAAGACCTGAAATGTAAATACTCAACATTTATATCGCTTTGAGAGAGTGTGGCTGATAGAATCTACCCAAAACAAAAACAAAAAAACCCAAACAACCCTGCACTTAGAGGGAAAGTTTTGTGACACAGAGAGAAAGTGTCTGTCACCGATAGTATCTCAAGCAGGGAGACCAAAGGGCATTGCAGCATTGCAGGGCTGGCAGCTCCTCAGGATGGGGTTTTACAAGCAACCGCATGGCTGTAGCGCAGGGAGTTGCAATGGTGAGAGTAAGTGGGAGCGTCCTGCCCCTCAGCGACCTGCTCCGCACTGAGAAAAAAGCAGGCGCCGCACCCGTGGAAAGGCCATTAAGGAATGGCCTGTGTGCACTGGGGGTGGAGCAAGTCCAATCTGACAGCATTCACCTCTGACTTGAAACCCCTGGGACCAGACCAGAGCTCCACACAGACTCGACCTTTCCTTCCGGTGACCTGGCTGCGGATGACTGACTTCGGGCTTGGCTTAGCAAAGGCAGCAGCCACTACTCTGGGACAGGAGGTCCCAGAGGAGTTGGCCAGATGAGGCAGCAACCAGCGATCCTGATTGGGATGCCGGAAGGAGGGCCTACAGTCTTTTATGTTCCATGGATGTAATCAAAGTAAAATACACAGTTAACTATGTCATAAAGATAAAAATCACATAAGAAAACCTCATTGAATTTTTCTATCACAGTGCAACAATTTTATTTTTTTGGCTTTCCAGACAGGGTTTCTCTGTATGAGGTCCACCTGCCTCTGTCCCCTTCCTACTCTGTACACATACCATCAAAGACTGTTAAAAGAATGAGGGCTGGAGAGATGGCTCAGTGGTTAAGAGTGCTGTCTGCTCTTCCAAATGACCCGGGTTCAATTCCCAGCACCCACATGGCAGTTCACAACTGTCTGTAATGCCAATTTCAAGGGATCTGACACCTTCACACTAAATACACAAAAAATAAAAAAAAATTAAAACAAATTAAAAAAAAGACAACAAAAGAATGAGCAGGCAGTAAGTCACTTCCAGAATACATCTAGCAGAGAGAACGAATGCACTAAAGAAGTCTCAAAATTCACTCTTGGACGTCTGCGCCCTGCATGTGACAGTGTAACAGCTTACATACACAGAGGGCCTGCTCTGCACTGGCCTCCATACCACCTGCTCACACCTGCAATCCCAGCACTAGGGAGGCTGAAGCAGGAGGATTTCAGTGAGCTTGAGGCTGTCAGGATTTTAGTGAGTTTGAGGCCAACATGGGCTATAGAGTGATAATGTGGCTCTGAAAGGTGAAGCAGGGGCTCTGAGATGAAAGGCATAAGCTGGAACTCGCAAAGCCGCCAGGACAGAACCAACTCCACAAAGCAATGCACAGACACTTAGTACATTTTTTAAAGGAACCATAAAACAAACTCAAAACAAGAACTAGCCATTACCTTCTACAGTAGCTTCGTAGTCCTATTTTACAGGAGGGGAGACAGGTACAGAGCATTTTGGTGACATGCATAAGGTCACTTACTAGTAGTCTGAAATACTACTGGTTTGGCCTGAGAACTCCCATTTTGTTTCTTGAGACAGCCCCCTCAATATGACGCTTAGGTCGCTTCCAACTCAAGTCTCCTGGCTCAGCCTTGTGGGTGCTTGGATTGCAGACATGCACAGCACTTTAGTTCAAGAACCTGTGTGTGTCTGTGTGTTAGAATGCATCCCACAGTGAGTTTGCGAAGGTCAGACAGGAGTCTCAGGAACCAGTTCTCTCCTGCTCCCTTCTGAGATCAGAGGCTAGAACTCAGGTTGGCATGGCTACATGCAAGCACCTTTCCCCACTGAGCCACCCCACAGCCCCAGAACCTGCTTTTGTTTTTTATTGTTGTGTGTATATATGTATGAGCGAATGGCTGTGGTACATGTGAACCATAGCACATGTGTCTGTGGACAACTTGTCGGGGTCAGTTTTTTCCTTATACTCTGTGGGTCTCAGGAACTGAACTCAGGTCGTCAGGCTCGATGACTCCTACCTCCTGAGCTAACATGCTAGTCCCAGAACCTGTGGTTTGGTTTGGTTTTTCCTCTGAGACAGGGTTTCTGTGTGTAGCTCCGCTGTCCTGGTACAAGTTCTGTAGACTAGGCTGGCCTTGACCTCAGAGATCAACCTGCCTCTGCCTCAAAAGCACTGGGATTGAAGGCGTGCGCCACCACTGCTGGACTAGAGCCTGCGTTCACCTCCTAGCCCTCTTATCGGTTCTGTACTTTCTCATGTCGCAGCATACAGAAAATCCCAGTTGTTTTGTCTTTGTAGCTGTGTATCTCTAATACAACAGCTCCTTTCTCTTTAAGAGGTTGTTCCTAGAGATAGAGGCATGGCTCAGTGGTAGAACACTCGCCTGCCATGGACAAGGCTCTGGGTTTGGTGTCTATCACTGTGGAGAAAAAGCAGAAATGAGTCATTAAAGTCAATGACTCATAGCACACCAACCATGTGATAGGACCAAGGACAGGAGTTAAGGGCAGTTTCTCAGTTTTCTCGTCTGTAAAGTGACGTTCCTGGGGATAGGTTACCTGTCCCCGTACCAGAGGCTGAGCGGCTCATAGCACATCGTTACACTAAGCAGATGCGCGGCTCCCAGGGAGGAGGGCACCATACTCACTTTCTCCCGACATCCAGGCCCGTCTTCAGGATGACATCGTACCGGAAAGACTGGACGACTTTCTCCAGGTCTTTGTAGTCCTTGACCACCCCGGGCTCGTCCTCCAGCCCCTCTTCCTGCTCGCTCCTCTCAGGGTCCTCATCGGAGTCCTCGTCATCGGCAGCTTTTTGCAGAGTCTTTTTAGTGGATTTCTTGGAGCTTATATTGCTTTTGAGTCGTATGGAAAATGGAAAAATATACTCTGGAGAAACTAACAGCCCTGGGAGTCGCAGAGAGAAAATGTTACGGAAAAGTATTTTATAATTTGATGGGCTTAGCTTGGTACTAGAGAAATATAAGTATCGATTCCAGGAAGCACAGAGTCTGTGTGAAGATGTCCCATGAAGCACACCCCATAGTCTGATCCAGGCATCTGGCTTTCTGAGAGCACCAGTGAGTACTCTGACAGCAGATGCCGCCATGCTGCCCAGGACCTGCAAGGGAAAGTGGCTGAGTGTCATGTCACGGGTGCAAGTGCTGCACACTGTGCTCAGCACAGGAACACCAGCACCGCGTCCCCACTGCCCCGTGCCAGCTCAGTGCCCCACTCAGTGGCTTTTTAAATCTTTTGTTTCTCCGCACGGGCTTGGCTGTCCTAGACTCACTTTGTAGACCAGGTTGGCCTTGAACTCACAGAGATCCGCCTGCCTTTGCCTCCTGAGTGCTGGGATTATAGGTGCACGACAGCACGCCTGGCTATGGTGAGCTTTAGTTGCAATGAACATGCTTGCTCCAAGAACTGTCTCGGGGGCCCAGTAGAGACACAAATACTATGAAAATACTGATTTCTTTCTTTCTTTCTTTCTTTCTTTCTTTCTTTCTTTCTTTCTTTCTTTCTTTCTTTCTTTCTTTCTTTCTTTCTGTTTTTGAGACAGGGTTTCTCTGTGTAGCCTTGGCTGTCCTGGACTTGTTTTGTAGACCAGGCTGGCCTCAAACAGTTTTGTAGACCAAACTGCCTCCCAGACTGCTGAGATCATAGGGGAACACCACCACTCGGCTCATTTCTTTTATTTCAAGGTTACATTTTAGGACTGATTTCTTTGATAATCAACCTCATGATTTTCCTTCCTAATTAACATTTCCAAAGCTGATAGCAACTGTCTGTGCAGCTCACAGAAAACTTACAGAAGCCACTATCTATGGTTAGTATTTGGAAGAATACGCAACTAGCACAGGCTCAACTCTGATCCCACCATTCTTAGAATCCCACCTTAAA
Organism: Pachyuromys duprasi; assembly: GCA_028658305.1. Classification (NCBI taxonomy): domain Eukaryota; kingdom Metazoa; phylum Chordata; class Mammalia; order Rodentia; family Muridae; genus Pachyuromys; species Pachyuromys duprasi. The sequence goes on from CM053767.1 coordinate 30,588,494, forward strand.
TCTTAAACGACAAGCGGGGGAGTCTCAGAGCTCATGGGGTTTTTGCCTTTTTATGTACTGTTGAAGAAACAAGGAAGCAGAACCAGTCGGGTTTCGTTTTTCGAAATGTTCTTTTCCTAGCTCTACTCATTTTATGAGTATAAGTGTGTTGTCTGCGTGCACGCGTGGGTGCCCGGTCCCGCGGGAGTCAGTAGAGGGTGTTAGATTGCCCTGGAACTGGAATACAGATGGCTGTTAACTCCCGTGTATGTGCTGGGACCCCAACCCTGGTCCTCTGCAAGATCAGAAAGTGTTCTTTAACGCTGAGCCGACACTCCGGCCCCATTAATAAAAGAAAAATAGAGAAAAAGATTAAAAAAGAAAAAAAGATATAATATAAACATTATGTTATGTATACATCTGTATTTTGCTTGCTTGCGTGTCTGCACCAACTGCATGCCTGGATCCTGTGGAGTCACTGCTGTTACATCCCTGGAATCGGAACTGGGATGACTGTCAGCCATCGTGTGGGTGCTGGGGAGTGAACCCAGACTCTGTAAGATCAACAATGCCTTTTCTCTCTCTTTTCAGGGTTTTTGAGACAGGGTTTCTCTGTGTAACAGACCAGGCTGGTTTTGAGCTCACAGAGATCCTCCTGTTTTCAAGTGCTGAGATAAAGCCACCACACCTGGCTCTTGTTTTGATGTTTGAAACAGGGTCTCACACTGCAGCCCATACGGTAGCTCGTCTGGAACTCACTACGTTGAGCAGATTTGCCTCCAGCTGATAAGGGATCCTCTCGCCTCAGCTGCGAAGTGCTCAGAGTATAGGCATGCCACCACGATGGGCAAGAAACTATATTTCAGTGTATTCCATTTTAATAGAGACCTAACTTTAATTTTACAGAATTAGGAAAAAGAAAATGGGGCCTATCTACGCTGGGGATGTGGTCCAGGTGTAGAATGTTTCCCTAGCACTGCAGAATAATGGAAAAGAAAAGTGTATTTTAGTTCTAGATGCTGTAGCCCATGGTCTTTAAGCAGAAAGCTTGAAGGGCATGGGAGTGAGATGAACTGCCACTTCAACTTAGAAGAAATCGCAACAGCACCTGGGCCAGGGAGAGGGGGGCAGTCTTGGTGTTAGTCCCTGGGGGGTCCACATACTTTTTCTTTTTTAATTATTTTTTAATATTAGTTTTTTTAACAGTTTATTAAATTTGTATCCCAGCTGTATCCCGCTCCCCTTTTCCCTCCCAATCCCACCCTCCCTCAGGGGTCCACATTCTTTATCCTAAGTTCTAGCTTAGGCCCAGGTGAGATGGCTCAGCCCAAGTTCAATCACTGGAACCCACACACGTAGTGGGCGCAGAGAAGTGACTCCTGCAAATTGTCCTTTGTCCTCTACACATGCTTATGTACAAACACTATGTACGTTAAAAAGCTGCCGTGTCCTTCTAGGGATATCTGGATATGTTTCTTTCTGTACCCAGCATTGGCAGCATTTTTGTTTGTTAAGACAGGGTTTCTCTGTGTAGCCTTGGCTATCCTGGACTGGCTTTGTAAACCAGGCTGGCTCATTGGCAGCATTTTTAAAGATTAGTTTACTTTGATTTTATTTGTGTGGGTGTTGCCAGTATGTGTGTCTGTGCTCCATGTACATTCAGCACCCAGATCTCACAAGTGGTTGTTGCTGGAATCACAAGTGATTGTGAACCACCATGTGGGTACTGGGAACTGAACTCAGGGCCTCTGAAAGAGCAGCCACTGCTCTTACTCATTGAGCCATCTCTCCAGCCCCACAGGCAGCAGATTTACCAATACTAGGAAACCTTCTAGCTGAAGATACCAACTTAAATCATGTTCATATATAAATACAACAAATGTTTCAAAGTATCAAATGTTACCTTTATTAGCTACTCACTCCCTCTCTGTGATCTTTCAACTCCCGGAAGCAGGCAAATATCCCAAGCAATGGATAAAAATGTATCAAACCCATACAATTCTAGTTTTTGTTAGAAATGGTGACCATTTATAGACGTTAGCAGTGAACAGGCCTCAAGGGAGGAACCTGAGAGTGCAGACCTGGTCGGGAAAGCCCTCAGTGGTATGTGTGGTACCTGAAAAAGGTGACTGAGCAAGTTTCTGAGCTTTTTTTTCTTTTCTTTTCTTTTGAGACAGGTTTCTCTGTATAGCCACTCTAGCTGTCCTGGAACTTTGCAGATCAGAATGGCCTTGAACTCACAGAACTCCTGCCTGTCTCCAGATTGCCTGGGATTAAAGGCATTAGCCATAGCGCCTGGCCCTGAGCTCCTCTTAAATCAATGTACAGAATGTTGAGTTCTTACGTTCCATTTAAAGAAAAAGGCTGATGGGTGAGGTGGAACATGTACATAACTCAACACTTTGGGAATAGAGGATCAGGAGTGCAAGGTCAGTCTGGGATACAAAACAAGAAAAACAAACAAACCAAAACGAAGATCCAAACAAAAACAAACTGGAGCAGATGGCACGTGCCAGCAATCTCAGCATTTAGCAAAGACAGAAGGACTGCTGAGTCCGAGACCCCGATGGTCTCCAGGTCAGCCAGGGAGATATATGGAGAAAAGTCTACCTCAAAAGGTAAACAAAACAAACTAGGGCTAGGGAGGTGACTCGGGGCTAACAGTGCTTGCTCTGAGTACCCCCACCATGGAAAAGGTCGGGCACCGCTCTGCATGCCTACAACCTAAGCTTTGGGGAACAAAACATTTGGAGAGGTCACTAACCGGCTAGCCCGTCTAGTCATGATGGTGAACTTCCAGTTCAGTGAAAGACCAAACTCAAGGCAATAAGGTAGAGTGATAGACACCTGATGACCTGACTTAGCTTCTTTCCTCTCTCTCTCACACACAATTGAGAAGACTCTATGACTGAAAAGTATCTTTCATTTGGTGTGGCCTCCTGCCTGTCCCAACTCTTCTGCCATCTCCTATCATTTGCCCCTTTCCAGATTCTGGGTAGCACAAATACATCCTTTACCATCCCCATGGCCCCTCCCTCCCCTTTTTCTTTTTTGAGACAGGGTTTCTCTGTGTAGCCTTGACTGTCCTGGACTTACTTTGTAGACCAGGCTGGCCTTGAACTCACAGAGTGCTGGGATCACAGGCATGCACCACCATGCCCTGCTCCCATGGTCCCCCTTTGAGATAAGATTTCATGTACTCTAGATTGCTTCAAACTCATCATGTAGTAAAAGCTTCCCTTCCTTTGAACTTCTGGTCCTTCTGTACCAGCCTCTCAAGTGCTGGAATTACAGGCATGGATTACTATGCTTGGCTTCTGTGGTTTTAAATCCTTCTACATTCCAGACCTGTACACCTGTGCACTTAGCACAGAGGGCAGCTGGCCTGCTGCCAAGCTTGTGCTGACCTGTGTCTGCAATCTTGAGTCCCCCCCCCCCCTGCCCCCCAAACCTAGGAGTGACGCGCTGTATTAAAACTGTAATCTGACTCTCACTCAAACACCTAACCTTTCTCCTGGAAGCCTGCCCTGAGTTGTTGTGGAGGAATTCCATGTTGCTGCAGACTTGTAGATAACACCGTGCCTGGATTTCTTCACTTTACTGTTTCTCTCCCCTTTCCTTGCTTTGCTTCCCAAACCCAGGCTGTAATAAACCACAGCCACAGGTATGGCTGTATGCTGAGGTCTAGGTATCTCTGTAAATCAACAGACACAAATGTCCAACTAAATGTCACACAACCACACGAGTGACTAAAAGGCACCTCACAGGTAGGCCAGAACAGACCCCTGATCTCAAACCTGCTCTACCAGGCTCGGCACAATGAAAGTTGAGGCTAGTATGAACTATAAAGCAAAACTGTCTACAAAACCAATCCCTCTAAAGCACTCAAAAGAAAAGACCTCTTCTGGGCCTGGACACCTGCCTGGACCGCAGTGTGTTCAAGGCCAGCCTGGGGAAGCTAATGAGAGCCTGTTTCCAAATTAAGAGAGTTAAGAAATGTGTTACTGTAAACCTCTTCATAAAGCCTATGGCTGGGATGGTCCTGGTGTTGTTTTGCTACATGGGTAAGGTGTCAAACTGCCTTCTAAATCGCTTATACCCAGAAATTATTCAGAAAAGTGTTTTGTTTTTGCAGTGAGCATCAGTTAAGGTAGAAACTGTTAAAAGTGCAAGATTAAGTACCTGTTTTCTGCCCAGCCCTAAGTGAGACATTTACACCACGCCCCCTGACACCAAACCAAACCTAAAGCAACCCTAAACAAGGATAAACATCTGTCTTATTCCCTCAGCCTCAGGTCCTGCTACACCTGCCGTCTTCATGCTCCTCACATATGAGGGACTATTTTCAGCATGCTTTCCATGGCTACAACTGAATTACAGAGCTGGGGCAATTTATAAAGAATAGAGGTTTATTTACCTCCATGGCTCTATAGTCTGGGAGACTCAAGGCCAACTGTATTCCCCCCACTCAACAAAACAACAAAACAACCCTCCTTTGGCCCACTTTAGAAGCAGACATCTGGTGAAAGGCCTTATTACATCACAAGGTGAAAGGTATCGTGGGAAGAGAGGGTAAGCACGCCAGGTAGGGCTTGTTTTCACAACAAAGCCACATACTCCCTTAATAACCACTAATTCCTGAACAGGTCTGTCCATTTACCAGGAAGAACCTTCATGACCCAGCTCCTCCTAACGGTACTGCACCCAATTCCCAACACGTGAAACTTGGGGGACACATTCTGTCCAACCAGGGACTTTGTTCCAGCTGGGCCTAGAACTCTCTCACTCGGTATCTGCAAGGAAACTCATTTTCAAGTCTAGACTCAAATATCTCCTCAGTGGGGATATTCCAGCTCTATTCCATTTTGCTAACCAATCTCTCTTACCTTACTGGCCTCACTCACTCGCAGAGCTCTTATCACAGGCTGCCACATAATTTCCTGGACGTTGTTTGTCTACATGTGCTCAAGACTAGAATTCTTCTTCGTCCCTATTTTATCTTCTTTCACTTTTATCTCAAGTACACAGCATAGTGCCTGGTAATTAAATGAGAAACTTGTGGAAGCTGGGAACTGTGGTGCAAGCCTGTAATTTAAGCATCTGGGAAAGAGGCAGGAGCTCAGGTGTTCAAGGACAACCACTACAAAGTGAGTACTTTTGCAGATAGTCTTCCAAACAAACAACAAGGCAAGCTTGTAGGACCAGAGGACTGCTGCATTAGAATGAGCTCAGAAAAGCACAAAGTGTATCTGGACTGACACACTGGATCTCCGAAAGTCTTACCTAAGTTTGGTCGTGACCTGGGCAGCAAGAGAGACACAGTTTTAGTGGGAAAGTGACCCGGCAAGAGTCCGTACAAGATCTCCTTGGCGGTAGTTTGCACTAGAGATGACTAGGAAAGAAAGCCCTGAAGGTTTGTTTAGGGTGAGAATTTTTAGAAAGCCATACAATCTGCTAATGAAGGCTAGGGCTTCCAGAAGAGCAGTGTTTGATGTACAAAGTGCTGCCCTTGACTGCACTACACTGGGAGCGGATCCGCGTCCCCCAGCTTGACACGGCTCGGTTCGTTAAGACCCGGGCCTGGCCTCCAGTCAGTGAGGTCTACTGCAGCCAGGAAACACTTCCCTTCAGCGGACGTCGGAGGCTGACGTCTAGACTAGGTCGAGTTCCCCTGGAGCCCTCCTTGCTCGCACCTCCCCAGGTCCCCCAAGGTCAAAGGAAACTGGACACTCCCACGCCGCCCGGCCTCGGGTCTGTGTGTCTGCAGCCACCTGCGGCCAAGCCCCGGGACGCACACCCTGAGCCGGCTCAGTTCCCACGGTCCCGGGGTTCGGGAGAGGCGTCCCGAGGCAGGCCCGACGCGACGGAACCGCACGACGCGCTAGCAGATTCGGCCGGAGCGCTGCAGGGGAGAAGCCGGCCGCGGGCGAGCCACCCGGCGAGGGGCTGGGCCGGCGGGCCAGTAGGGGCGCACTCACCTGCGCAGTCCGCCGGTCCCTCCCCGGACCCCGAGGACCGCAGGCGGGGGAGCCACCTCCGCCCCTGACACGCCCCTTCCGCCCAAACCCACGCGGCAAGAGTGAATCCCGAGGCGTAAGCGAGCACCGTGGCGTCGTCACAGCGACCCCTGCTGGACGCTGCGCCTTGGACGACCGCGCTGTGGAGGTTGGGGTGTGGGAATGTGGGGTGGGGAGGAGAGGGGCCGTGGGAGGCCCCCCAGGCCTGCAGAGCTCTGCAGACAGTTCCAGAAGAACTTGGTTTGAAAGCCGAGGTTCTTTCTCTGGAATAGCCAAACCTTTTGACGTTTTTGCGAATTATAGATGCTGTCTCCAGAAAACTGTATCCCAACATTAGCATATCAATTTAGAACGTCTTTTAAGGTTCCAACCCGGTATCCCTGTAATCCCAGTACTTGGGAGATGGAGACAGGAGAGTCAGGGCTTCAGCGTTTTTCTTGGGTACAGGACTATAAAGTTCGAGGCCGGGCTGAGATACCAAGAAATAAATATAAATAGGAATAAAACACCTCAAGCTGGGAGTGTTCCTATCATTGGGGAAGTGGAGGCGTGGATGATCAAGTTGCCAACTTGCCTTGGCTACAAAGCAAGTTCGAGGCCAGCCTGGTTTACCCGAAACCCTGTCTCAATAAGTCAACCCCTGACATCTCCTGACAGGGTCAGGAGTCTAGAAAAACATGGCTTGCGTGATCAGTGGAACCATTCCCTCCAGGAGGCAATGGAATACAGCCCAGAAGCTAAAGGACAGTCTGTTTAACAAGAGTTCAAACATGTTTGCTCCTTCTTCTTCCTCCTCCTCCTTCGATTTAATTGATTTTGTGTGAATGAGTGTTTTGCCTGCACGTATGTGTGTACCATGTGCCTAGTGCCCAGTGAAGCCAGAAGAGGGCATTGGATCTCCTGGGACTGGAGTTTCACAAAGTGCTGGGAATGAAACCTGGCTCCTCTGGAAGAGCAGCTAGCTCCCCTTTAACTGCTGAGCGACCTCTCCAGCCTCAAGTGTAGACATGTTTACATTAATGTTTGTGGGGCTATATGCTCTATTAAATGAGAAATGGCCTTGCTTATTGTTTTCAGCAGTTTTCCTTCTACCTCTGCACGCCAGCTCTGCTTTCCTTGATACTGCTTTTCTCCTAACTTCACTCAGTGGTTTCTTAGTTGTATTTTATGTAAGAGGAAACAGCAATTACAAATTGTTTCAAGTACTATAATGATACATTTACACTGTTGACATTGTGAGGGATACACAGTTGCATTTACTTGTTGGGTAACACCTGCCATAATGTTGGACCTGAGTTCCTTTACTCTCTGAGCTAGCTCACCAACCCTTAGATAAAATTGTTTGTTTGTTTGTCTTTTTTGTTTTTTGGGACAGAGTTTCTCTGTATAGCCTTGGCTGTCCTGGACTCACCCTGTGGACCAGGCTGGCCTTGAACTCACAGAGATCTGTCTGCCTCTGCCTCCTGGAATGCTGGGATTACATGCTTGTGACACTGTGCCCAGCTCAGGTGTAATTAATTAATTAACTAGAGAGACAGAGACACACTGAGGGGGAGAGAGAGAGAGAGTGGGTGTGTTTGTGTGTGTGTGCAGGTCAGGGAGCAATTTGCAGGAGTGAGTTCTCTCTTTCCACCATGTAGGTCCTACTGATCAAACAGGTTATCAGGCCTGGCAGCAAGTGGTTTTACCCACTGAAGCATCTCGCTGGGATGAAATCTTTCTTAAAGTGACATGTAGAGGGCCTGGAGAGATGTCTTAGTGGTTAAGAGTACTATTCCAGAGGATGTGGATTTGGTTCCCAGCACCCACATGGCACCCACTCATCTACAGCACCAGTTCCAAGAGACCAATCCCTCTTCTGCCATTTAAGGGCACCAGGCACATAAGTGGCTCACAGATATATATGCAGGCAAAATGCATATTTGGATACACTTTTATTTTCTTTATTAATTCTTTAGGTATTGCCAAAACACTGGTAATTCTGTAGAAAGGAAAAAAAATGGTAAATTACAAAAGCCCTTATATGTGTCATTAAAAAAGATTATTTATTTGCTGGACATGGTAACCCATGCCTTTAATCGCTGCACTTGGGAGGCAAGCAGATCTCTGTGAGTTGGAGGCCAGCCTGGTTTACAAAAAGAGTCCAGGATAGCCAGGGCTATTATACAGAGAAATCTTGTCTCAAAAAACAACAAAAAATATTTTTGTGTATTCAAATATTATGTCATATAGCCCAGAGTGCTCTTGAGCAACTTTTGTCCCCCTCCCTCCAGCTACTGAGGTCTTTGATTATAGGCCTTTGCCATCACACCTGGCCAGTAGGTTTTCATTTAAAATATAAATTAAATCCTGGAGGTGTAGCTCAGTAGTAGGGTACATGCATAGTATATGTGTGGTCCTGGGGTACTGCCAAAAAATAAATAAACAAATAAATAAAACCTAAAGCTGGGCAGAGTGACTCATGCCTGAAATTACATCACTTGGAAAGTGAAACAGTTGAACCTATGAGAATTTGGGACCAGTTTAGGCACAGAGTGGGGCTAGCCTAGACTACAAAGACGCTGTCTCAAAAAACAAAACAGGGTCTTACAGTTTGGCTCAGTTGGTAGAGACCCTGATTTGAGTCCCAGCACAACTTAAGCTAGACATTGCCACAACCTGCAAGCCTTAAGGGATGATATAACTGTGAAAGTGGTGAATGAATAACACACACACACAAGCTGGGAATGTGATCCCTGGAGAAGCCTGGAAACTCAGCAAAAGAGAAGGAGTCAGGTTGGCTAATCTATAGGGGAGATGCAGTCATTTGGAGGAGGAAGCTGCAGTCGATAGTTTCTGAATAAATGTCAACATCCAGGTCATGAAAGCTTCGGTCGACATTTCTGGACACACTGATTTTAGCTAGAGGCCAGCCATTTGTCGACCTCTAGACTCAGATCAAGAGAAGGCTTTGTCAACATCTGAGGTGCTGGGGTCTTTGATGTGGCCGTATTCCAGCCAACAGTCCACATTTACTCAGGACTTCATATGCTCCCCATAGAGTTTTGGGGTATATACCTATAATCTGTAATCCTGAGTTTGTGAAGTAGAAGCAGGAGGATCAGAGGTTCAAGGTCATCCTCAAGGTCAACAGAGTTCTGGTGCCTTTGTTGAGTGTCACCCAATCCTGTAACTACTAAGCTGGAAATTCTTGGTCCTGGCTCAAACTCCAATAATGCCCCCCCCCGCACCCCCGAACACTTGGGGCTCTATACCTGAGAACTACTGCATTGGTGACGGTGTGGGCTGGAGCTGAACTTGTATCATTTGTATCAGAATCGGCTCCTTGGTGACCTTTGGGGTCCACTGTCTTGGGCATAACAGCAACAGGTGATCAGGCACGAGCTCTGGAGCTATGAACTTACATCCTGATCCACAAACACAAGGTAGAGAGGAAAGAGGGAGAGGGAGGGAGAGAGAGTCAACTGGGAATGGCTTCAGTCTTTTTTTGTTTGTTTGTTTGTTTAGTTAGTTATTCCTTTGGTCTTTTGAGACAGGGTCTCAGTGGAGGTTTGGCTGTCCTGGAACTCACTTTGTAGACCAGGCTGACCTCAAATTCAGAGAGACCTACCTACTTTTTTCTCCTGAGTGCCGGGATTAAAGGTGTGTGCCACTGCCTGGCAGCATGAGCCTTTTAATGCCTCAGAGCCCATACCCGGTAACACACCTCCTCCAACAAGACTATACCCCCGAATCCTTCCGAAATAGATTCACCAACTGGGGAATGAGAATTCAAACATATGAGCCTGTGGGGGCCATTCTCATCAGACTCCCACAGAGAGAATACTGGAGGTAGAAAGATTTAAGTGGGGATGAGAGAAGAACTGAGTAGATGGAAGAGACTATTAAAACTAGGGATCAGGCTGGAGAGATGGTTCAGAGGTTAAGAGCACAGGCTTCTCTTCCAAAGGTCCTGAGTTCAATTCCCAGCAACCACATGGTGGCTCACAACCATTTATAGTGAGATCTTGGGCCCTCTTCTTGCCTGCAGACAAACAGGCAGGCAGAATACTGTATATTAAATAAATTAATCTTAAAAAAAAATCAACAACAACCTAGGGATGTATGAAAAAGCCAAAAGGAACTGGGTCTTGGTAAATGAATTAAAAAAATAAAGGAGTTGGAACAGAGGAACACTGGTGGATAAACTTGTCCTCAGAAGTCATAGGTTATTAAATGAAAATCACAGGACTGGAGATGACTCAGCAGTTATGAGCATTATTCACATTGTGGGACCTGAGTTTTGTTCTTTTTTTTTTGTTTCTCGAGACAGGGTTTCCCTGTGTAGCTCTGAGTTTGGTTCTTAACATACATGTCAGGTAGCTCACGATGCTTCAGGGGATCCAATACCCTCTTCTGGTCTCTGCGGGGACCTCACTCAGGTGCATATACCCACACACAGATAGACAAACATACACAGAACTAAAGAGAAATAGAATTGTTTTTAAAAAGAACTCCCCCTCCTCAGGTTCAGGCATGGGCTACTCTTCTCTGAACTAGCTGTTCATCAAGGAGATTTGAGGTCTCCAAAGCAATACAGACTCCTGCGATTGCTCTTGTTGCCTCCCAGAACTAAACAGGAAGACGGTTGCTGAAGATCCGTACCCTAGTTTGCTTTCTGTTGCTTCGTTGAGGAGCCTGACCAAAAGCAACTTATTTCTATTACACATTGTAGACCATTAATGAGAGAAGTCAAGACAGAAGCTCAAAGAGAGCAGGAGCCTGGAGAAGGAGCGGATGCCGAGGACGTGGGAGGGTTGCTACTTACTGGCTTGTTCATCCTAGCATGTTTCATCTGCTTTCTTACAGAACCCAGGACCACCAGCCACGCCACCTCCCACAAAATGGGCTGAGCCCTTCCCCATCAATCACTATATAAGAAATGTCCTAGGGGTTTGCCTACACCCCAATGTTACAGAGACAGTTTCTCAATTGAGAATACCTCCTCACAGATGAGTCTAGCTTGTGTCAAGTTGACATAAAACTATTTAGTACAAAGGGGTTTATTTCAGCTTACTGTTGTGGTCCATCATGAAGGAAAGCCAGGGCAGGAAACTGGAGGAGGACCTGAAGCAGAGACCAGGGAGGAAGGATGCTTGCTCCTCATGCCTTGTTCAGGCTGCTTTTTTTTTTTTTTTAAGAATTATTTATTATTTATTCAGTGTTCTGCCTACACTCCAGAAGAGGGCACCAGATCTCACTGTAGATGGTTATGAGCCACCATGCGGTTGCTGGGAATTGAACTCGGGATCTTTGGAAGAACAACCAGGGTTCTTAACCTCTGAGCCATGTCTCCAGTCCTTAGCCTGCTTTCTTATGCAACCTTCCCAGGAGTCACACTGCCTACAGTGAGGCTTCCTGCATCAATCATTAATTAAAAAAAAAAAAAAATCGGGTCCCTGGGAATGAACTCAAGCTGTCAACACTAACCGCGCTTATTAGGTGTGCTGAAGTCCTTACGCTTTTTGTTTGTGTCTCTCCTAGGCAAAGTCTTGCTTTGTAGCTCAGGCTGGCCTGGAATTTGCTGTGCAGCCTAGGCTGGCCTCAATCAGGCTTATTATTCGCCTGCCTCAGCCTTTGGTATTACCAACACATGCTACCATGCCTGGCTTCCAGTTCATTTCTTCCAGGTGGGGAAGTGTAGAAAGGACAAGGCATGGGTGGGAAAACAGACAACCTTTCTTGGAAGAGGGAAGCAGAGAGTTTGCCTCATTTTCTGACCCCAGAAGATTCCAGGGCTGCTACCGTCACCCTGAGGCCATGCTGTCCTCAGCTTCTGGATCCTCCTCACAGATAGGAGGTACTCAGCTTGAAGCGGGTTCTGGCAGGATTTGGATTGGATGGAGTGTGCGATTGGTCAGCTGCACAGGTCACCCTGGTTATTTCGTTAACCTTCCAGAAATATGACTAAACATTTTGGGACTAGAAATGTTTAATCGCTTTTTTTTTTTTTTTTTTGAGTGGAAGTGGTAAGGCAGAAGTTGAGTCTGCATTGTTTCCCGAGTCTGAAATACGTAACCTCAGCTCCTAGTTCTTAGTCCTGCTTTCTACATACACAGATTGCTTTTCCTCTTCCTTCTTCTCCTCCCTGAGACAGGGTTTCTCTGTGTAGCCTTGGCTGTCCTGGACTTGCTTTGTAGACCCGGATGGCCTCGAACTCACAGAAATCCCCTTGTCTCCGCCTCTCCCGGAGCTGGGATCACGGGTGTCTGCCACTGTGGATGGCTGAGAGAGCTTTTCAAAGTGTTCTGTCTTACATTTATTTATGTGTGTGGGACATTCGTGTGCTTGTGCCCCAGTGGACATGTGGAGGTCAGCGCACACTTTTAAAAGAGTTGGTTCTCTCCTTTTACCATGTAGATTGGGGAGGTCAAACTCAGGCTACCAGGCTTGGCAGCAAGCCCCTTTAACATTGAGCCATCTCACTGGGCCCTAAATATATATGTTTTTAAAATGTTAGGGATTGAACTCTGGCTCTTCTACATAGGACATTTATTTCTTTATTTTTAATGTATTTATAGACAGGGTCTCTTTATAGCTCTGGCTGTGCTGGGACTCACTCTGAAGACCAGGCTGACCTTGAACTCAGAGATCCACCTGCCTGTCTCCCAAGACTGGGATTAAAGACATGCACCACTATGCCCGACGTTCTGTTTTATGAATATGGGTGTTTTGTCTGCATGTATGTTTGTGAAACACTTGTGTGCCTAGTGCCTAAGGAGGTCAGAAGAGGGTGTTGAATTCCCTCAGGCTGGAGTTGCAGAAGGTTGGGAGCCCCATGTAGGTGCTGGGACTCAAACCCAGGTCCTTTCCAAGAGAAACAAGTATACTTAACTACCTAGCAATCTCTCCAGGCCTTGTCACAGGACATATTTTTAGAGATTTATAGAGCTAGGAGCCAGGGAGATGGCTCTAGGTAAGGGCACTTGTCATCAAGCTTGACGACCTTGGTTCCATTTTTGGAACCTAACTGTTGGAAGAAGAGAACTCACTCCTGAAAGTTGTCCTTTGACCTCCACACGTGCAGCGTGGCATATTAAGCATAAGGACAGCTGGGGCTACACAAGAAGACCTTGTCTAAAAAGCAAATGTCACTGCTGATTACCTGCGGTTAGTGGGCTAGAACTGAGGGGCAGACACAGGCGTTGGGCAGCAAAGACAAGGACAATGCTGTGAGCTATCCTCTCCAGCTTCTTTGTTAGTTTTGAAACAGTCTTACTATGTAGTCTTGGCTGGCCCAGAACTCACTCTGTAGACAAGGTTGGCCTTGAACTCCAGAAGATCCCTCCTCTGCCTCTGCCTCCTCTGGAGGTGAGCGAGTGTTCTTCACTACTGCCCCTTCTCTCCAGCCTCTGCATTACTTTCACCTGCAAAGAAATGTGTAAGAGCTCTGCATGGCTTTAACAGAGGCAGCCTTCTCCAGCGGAGACGAAGAAATCCATCTGGTCCTGTTTTAACAGCTCGGAAGAACAAGATGTTTTCCCCTCACAGTGACATCGTTACACAACACTGTACTGAAGCAGATGTAAGCCCACATCTGCTTTAGATGCGCCGAGCACAGTCCTGGAAGAGCCCTGTTAACTGATCGGGAAAGGATTTTATTTTATTTTATTTTTTTTACAAAGACGGGAAATGTGGTCCTGTTCTGGGTCCCTGTTACATTTTCTTCAACAAGCCATCATTCTTTTGCATTATAAAAACATCTTCTCCAACTTTCCAGGCTACTGAAAGCCTCACTAATTTTTCACAGCGTAAGAGTCGGTGTTGCTTGAGCCCTAACAGAATTTTAGGATCTGAGAAAGGCGTTTGGGATGCAGCTCAGTGGCAAGAATGCACATGTTAAATGTGAGCCGCACCAACCCCCAAAACAAAAGCCTCCAAACTGAAGAAAGCAGAGGGACATAGAAGCAGAACTAAACCACACAGGTGTAAAATACGCACGGAATCTTGCG
>CM053767.1:30612528-30631307 GCA_028658305.1 Pachyuromys duprasi
TGAGGTAAGATAGGGAAGTAAACGGGGCAGGAAGGTATGAAAATGTGCTGTTTGGCCAAGAAATCTGTTTAAGGTTTTAGACAAGGCAGGCTTGCAGACAGCTGTAATTGTCAAAGAGATGAGCACTATGAAAGAAACCTGGAGCCTTGCACTGGGAGGGACATTAGGACAAGAGTCTACTTACTATGCCTTTTATGAAATGCAAATTCCTCTGAAAGGAGAGAGACTGAATTAAAAAATGTGGATGAAGGGGTTCCCAGCTCAAAAATAACCACCTAAGGAAGCGGTTCCCTAGGGGTCATTTTAGCCGTGTCTAATGCTGCGTCTCCAGCTGGTAGCAGGGCATGGCAGTGCAGATTATGCAGGCTCGAGAGAGGCAGGGGCAATGGAAGCTTGTTCCAAGGCTTCAGAAAGCAACTGAAGGAAGCACTGTGTGGCAGGGTCAGATTTCCCTTTAGGAGGCCATTGGGTGAAGCTCTGAAGGCAAATCTTCTATTGCAATGGAGACCCCAGGTTGCTGGAGGTGTCGTGTGTGTGTGTGTGTGTGTGTGTGTGATGTCCACCAAGGAAAGCTGTAGGTACGCAATGGAGCTGGCTGGGCTTGTTTGGGTGGGGGTGGGGGGTTGTGTGAGTGCTGCAAATAACAGAAAGCTAGGTCCCTGAAGCCTTCTGGCACCTAGACGAGTCTATCAGAGTCCCCCAGCCATCCCCTCATTTGAATGCTTTCCCTGGTGGCTTAAGGCTTGTTTGTCCGAACTTTCTTTGCTATGGGTCCTCTCTTTGGAATGGTAAAGTTTACCTCTGTGCCATTGTATATTATGATTTTGGGCCTTGTTTTCTGGGTTTTCTAGAGGCTCACGGTTAAGAGTCAGAAGAGATGCTTGATAGCAGTGGGAGAGTGAAAGACTGTGGGGACTGTTGGAGATGGGCATAAATACATTTTGATTTACAAGAAGAAAATGAAGTTCTGGGAGTAGGAGTGGGATGCAGTGACACAAAGTGCCATGTTTGAGTGTCAAGTAAAAACAGCAGTGAGATCCTGGGGTTGTACCTTAAACCATGAACCAAAACAAGCCCTCCTTCCTTAAGGTGATTTTTTAACATAATAACAGGAGATGCTCATGATGCTGGGCATCTCAGTGTGCACAATGGCCCTTGATTAAGGTACAGTCTCTACTAAGGCAAAGTAACAAATCAGCACCTGTTTCTAAAACTAATGAATGAAGGAAAGAAGCAAGACAGAAAGACAGAGAGACAGGCAGACAGACAGGCATGCAGACAGACAGGATTGTACCAGACCCATGATTTTAGGTACTTGGCAGTTACAGCAGGAGGCTGGAGAGTGAGTTCAAAGCCAGCATGGGCAATTTAAGTGAGACTCTGTCTCCAAATCAACAGTGCAAAAGAGGCTGAAGGAAAAGCCGAGGTTGGAGCAGTTGCTCGGCAGGAATTCCTAGGATCGCAAACGTCTTTACCTGCAGAGGACAACAGGGCTCTGGTTTGAAATCCAAACACTGACCTTCAGAGCGAGCTTTGTCCTAGAACACTTATTAAAAAAGAAAACCAAAATTAGAAGTGTGTCTTCATTTTTGTATATTGGTTTTGCAGTGTTGGGGATCAAAACCAGGGCCTTGTGGATGGCAGTAATCACACAATCACTGAGCTACATCCTCAGTGAGGGTAAGAGTTGAGAAAGGAAATGTCAGGGGTTAAGAGATGACTCAGCAGTTAAGAGCTCTAGCTGCTCTTTCAGAGGACTGTTCAATTCCCATTGTAATCCCAGTTCCAGGAGTACAATGTTCTCTTCTGGCACACACACACACACACACACACACACACACACTTGCCCATGTGTGCAAAAACACAGTTTTTAAAAGTAACTATCAATAGCTGATGAACTGTTCTTTGAAAGTTGTTTTAAACTACCCTGGGCTGTTTCATTTATCAGAACAGATCCACTTTGTCATTTCATGGTTATGGTCTACATATTCACACTTAAATTCTAGCCATGTAACTTATGGCTAAGGTGAGAAAGCCCACTGGATGAGTGTGTCCTCATGGTGTTTACATGGTTGACAAAAGCAGAGTCTAAGAAATAAGTTAACGTTCTGTGTCATGAAGTTGAGATGCAAAAGATGTAGCTAAAACTAAACACACCTAACTCATAACCAATGTCACCACTGTCCTTAAAATAGAACTTGAACCATTTGGGTAGTGGAAAAAAGGTGTGTATTTTTCATTTTTCATAGACCCCCCTTTTTATCTATTATTGGTATGATGATTAAAAGTCACCATGATGGGGTGCTCCTCATTTTCATTTCAGATTGCAACTGGATTCTAAAATCAGTGCATTTGCAGGAGACTTTAGGAAGTTTCCATATTTATGACTTCGGAAGAGAAACAGCTCCAAGAGCGGAAAGGTCTGAGTCGGTTTAACTGTCATGCCTCTTGGCAACTGGCAGTGAGGAAGGTTTGTGAAACCATGCACATGCAGAAAGGGGCTCATTACCTCCTCTCCACAGACCTCGGCTTCCCCATTCGGCTGCCACCTGCCAAGTTTCTCTTGTTACAGCCCAGAGCCGCCTTTCTCCTGTGGCTCAATCTTCAATCAGCTGAAAAATCTATCATTTTTTTAAAAGATTTATTTATTTTATGTATGTGAGTGCTCTACTGCATGTACACCTGCACGCCAGGAGATGGTTGTGAGCCACCATGTGGTTGCTGGGAATTGAACTCAGGACCTTCGGAAGAGCAGCCAGTGTTCTTAACCGTCGAGCCATGTCTCCAGCCTCAAATCTGTCATTTTAAAGTCGGAAGCATCCAGGCATCTTTCCTATCCTTTCCATCCCCATCACTGCTTCCCTTAGCTGGCGTGGTGTTTAGGAGCCGTGTGTCTGCCTCATTCCTCCTCCTTGGAGCTAGCTGTTCTTGTTCTTTTCTCCAAAATATTGCTTTATAGTTTGAAACTATGGCTGTCCTTCACTTACCAGAGCTCAAAATAGAAATCCCCACATCCAATACTTAGGCCCCTTCCAATACGACCCCAACTTCCAGCCCCCATTTTCAGCTACATTGGACTGCTAGCCATCCTTCAAATACCTTCTTTCTGCATCTGTGTGACTCTTTTGTGTCGGGTGTGTGTGTATCTATGTCCGTGTACATGCATGCGTGCGTGCATGTGTGCATGCTTGTGAAGGTCGGGATACAACCTTGGGCGCCATTCACCTGGAGCTTGACAAGTCAGTCCATCTGTGCTGGTCAGCACTCCGCAGAGTCACCCATGCCCACGTTCCCAGCATGAGGACCACACACACACACACACACACACACACACACACACCAGGTGGTATACCACCACAATCGGCTTTTCTTGCTTTTTTTAAAATTTAAAAAAAAACATTTTTAATGTAGATTCTGAGGATCAGATTCAGGTCTTCCTGTCTGCAAGGTCAGCACTCTACTGCCTGGACCACTCACTCTGCAGCTGACACTCCATTTTTTTTTTCTTTCCTTTTGAGACAAGTACTCACTATCCCAAGGCTGGAACTCAGTCTTCAGTCCATGTGGACCTCGAGCTCAGGCATTAGATACCACAGCTGGCCGTACCTCCATGATACGTCAATACATCCATTCAGTGTAGCCAGGGGGAGGGTGGTAGGGTCAGGGCTGCCTCAGTGGGACTCACAGCTTGTTGCATGTTGCCAAATGCTAAAGGGGATTAGTTAGCCAAAGGGCACAGAGTTTCTGCTAATGTGACCTGTCTCATAAAGTTGAGTTAATACACAAATGAGTTAATACACAAGCTCTCAGGACAAAATCTGGTCCATTGTAAGTACCGGACACACTGGCAGAAGAAAACAAGTCTGACTTTTCTGTCAACATTCCTGCTCTCTCAAAGGATATGTCATTTGTTTCTGAGTTTTGGGGATGTGACAGAGGGTAGGTGCCCAAAGAATGCTAAGTGAGATAGATTACAGTAACGCTTCATTGAAAGGGTAGCAGGGGAAGAGGAGGGGCCGCCCTCTGCTAGCCTATTAGGTCTGAAGAGAAGTTGGGACTATTTCTAAATGACTGGTCTCTCAGGACCTCTTCCTTCACATTGGAGAAGAGCCTCCTCTACCTATAGCAGTGGTGTTCAATGCCAGCACACACCAGGACCACTTGGGTAACTTTTCAAAAAACACTCATGCTGCATATTACTTCTCCCTGCCCAGAAGACTATGATAAACTGGTCTGGGTGGAGCTCTGTCCTTGAGAGCTTTGAGGAACTACTCAGAGGATTCTAAAGCACAGCTAAGTTGAGACACTAAGCTCTGGGCGTGGGTACCTGTAACTCTGCCATAGGACCCATTGCTGGTGGGGTCAAAGCTTTGCGAAGGGAGCCAGGACCTTCCTTCTCACCAGGGGTGTGCGTAGAGAGATAAGGAAGGTGGCCACTTTCTCCTAGTTCATTTTCATTGCTGATTCAACCCAAATGGGCATCTCGGTGCCTTGGCTCTGAGTGCAGGAATGTCTTCTTGAAAGCCCAGAGATCTATGGAGGGCTGTGCGCTCTTGAGTTGGTGAATTAAATAAGACTCAAGAACATTCTTTAGCTGCAAGAGGAATTAGATGGCACCTCTAAATGGGAAGTGTGGTCCTGCCACAACACAGCAGGGTTTGTTTGAATGGCTGTATGGATTTTGGGTGAGTCACCCACGGCCAAAGCTGGAGCCACCCTTTCCGGCAGATCCTGATCCTAGTCCTGTGGCACGGCCCTCGGAAGCATCTCTAGGCTCCTGGGAGATTGCACTTGACTGGGCACTTTCCAGTTCCTAAACACAAGATTCCATCCCACTTAAAAAATTCCGTGACTCAGACTGGTCTTTCCTTTCTCTGAGCTTCTATAAACTCCCTCTCCTACTCACAAGAGAACTGGGCTTAGAGCTTCTAAGCAGAGCCCACAAAGACGAATCTAAGTTCACTTTCATTGTTCCTGGAGACACCATCATATTATTCAGTGACTTGATGGCCATGTTTTGCACCCTCCTCTATTTCCTGAGGACTTGGGAAAGACTTCCTGTGATGATGAGTTAGCATGATTGACTTTCTAGTTACTAGTTGCTGTCCACTTAAACACAGTAAAACACTGTTAAATTGTTTGATGGAGCTTAAGAAAGACAGTGTCTTAACACTTGTTGAGACATGGGTAGAAATGCAATCAGGAAACAACGTACAGTCTCAGTTACCACTGCGCTTATCAGTGCGTATTTGGTCTTGTATCTACTTACTGCAGCTTATGAAATCCCTTCTCTGAAGAGCTTAGCAGTCGTGTTTTGTATTTTGGAATATTGAAATTCACATAATTAAGATACCGTGGTGATTGAGCCAATGTCTAAACAGGAAATCAATTTATTATTTTTCATATACATATTTTGTGCACAGCCGGAAGTTAACTTCATCTATATATTTATATTTATTACTTCATTGAGACAGGATCTCAGGTAGCACAGGCTGGGTTCACACGTGCTGTGTAGCCAAGACTGGCCTCGAGTGTCTGACCAGTCTGTCTCCACCTTCTGCGAGCTGGCACGAAGACAATTTTATGCAGTATTTTCAGTGTACCCGTGTTCTGACTGCCGTGTGTCCCATGACATCAGCTGTGGAAATTTCCCCTTGTGGCATTGCATTGCCACTCAGAAAGTTTGGGGTTCTGAAGTGTTTTAGATTTGGGATTTTTGGATTGGGCATATTCAACCTATGATTGCTTATTTACTTATTTATTTTTTCAGTTTTTTTTTTAAAAATGAAGTTTTGGGGTCAACTTACAGGAAAATACACTGTATTATGGAAGCTTATCAATGAATGAGGAGGAATTTGAGGTACAGCACAAAGAAGGTAAAAAACTCACAGATTCATGGGTAGAATTTAGGGAATTTGTCACAGGACCCAATGGAAAGAAAGAAGAAACCAGAGTTAGAAACAAAAGCTTTCTTCTTTCTTTCTTCTCCTCTTCCTTCTTCTACTTTTGTTTTTTTGAGACATGGTTTCTCTGTACAGCCCTGGATGTCCTGGAACTCATTCTGTAGATCAGGCTGGCCTTGAACTCACAGAGATCCACCTGTTTCTGCCTTGAAGTGCTGGGATCAAAGGTGTGCACCACCACCGCCTGCCACCACTGCCCTAAATATTTAGAGGCAGAGATACACAATATAGAGGTAGAACATGAAAAAACTTAATAATAGCTTCCTGGTCAGGATTGGGAAGCAACTCTTAGTGAGCAACACCACACGCCAGCCGCTACTCTAAGGGCTTTGACCTTGATGAAGACACGGCTCAGTGGTAGAACATGTGCCTAGCGTTAGTATACTGGGTGTGGTATCTAGTATAGGAAAAGTCAAAGCAGAAACACCTACCTGCTTCACATGGATTCGCTCATCATTTTTCCATGTGGTCATTGTCATTGTCCTCATGATCTCTCCATCATTTTGTTTTATTATATTAACCTATTTTTGACTCTGAGGCTCAGCCTTAGAGCCTTGCTGCACATTCTAAGCAAGAAGTTTGATTGAGCTTCACCCATGGGTGGTCCAGGGGTGCAGAGACCGAACCATAAAGCTGTTACATAGGTTGCCCAGAGATATCCTTCAGTGACCTCAGGCCTTTTTTTTTGGCCGCCACACTAGAGTGGTCTTTGTGAGGGTTTGAGGGTTTCTCTGATGGGATCATGGTGGACAGTGCTGGCATTTGCTGTTAAGCACAGATACTGAAGCATGACACCTGCGCTCACGGTAAAGGTGGCATTATGCCATAGTAACAAAGAACTCACTCAGATCCGTAAGTATGCAAATGCCATACTTATGGGCTAGACTTAGCTTTGCCTCAGAAACAGTTTCAGGTCTTCAGCATGCTGCAGAAGTGGAGGTGTTGGCTGCAGAGGTCTACGGATGTTAAGCAGAACACAAAGGCACCTCGTCAAGGCATAGGAAGGAGCCAGGGAAGATGATGAAGGAGAGAATTCAGCAGACTGCCCTGTAGCACCCTTCCAAGTTGAGTGATGATGTATTTTCCCTTTGGGCTTAAATTTAATTAAACAAAAACATCCATGGCAAACAAGTTGGACATTGCTGCTATGTGCAGTCCCGTCACAATATCTTTTTAAACACTCGGTTTATTGTTTCCTTCCAGTTACATAATCAATGTATGCTCATCCCTAAAACAAAAGAGAAAGAGAGAGCGAAACAAAACAAAAAAATCTACAAGGAAGAAATTAGAAGTCATCTGTAGTCCTACCATCCAGCAGTAATCAGTTTGCATTTGAATGTTCTGCTTTTTTTCTCCGATGTGTTTGCACACCTTTGTACATGAAGACATGTTTCAGCAAGGTGTTGTTATAATCTGCTTTTCATTTAGTAATATGTGCATTCCATAATGCACATAATGCACTGGAGAGGACCAGCTGAGATGTGTCCGCTCTTCAATGTGCTTATTTATGATATCTTTGTTGCACTGGGGATTAAATGAAAAGCTTCACATCTGCTATATTCTCTAACGCTGAGGCCCTCATTTTTGTTGTTTATTCTGTTAGCAACTATATGATATTACTGTCTTCAAATTCACTGTACTTACCAGTCAGTTCCTAGACTGTGCTGGAATTCTACATTGTGTCCAATGTTCTTCCAATTATAGTTTTTAACAAATATCTTTGTACCTAGCTTTTGCTTATATTTGCAATATATGTGTATACTTATGTATGTACATATACATATATACATACATATACATATATACACATTTAATATACACACATTATATATGTAATATATATACATAAATATAAGATATATATACACTTTTTGTCCCCTGGTGCTGAGGGTCAAATCCAAGACCTTTTGCATGCTAAGCAAACGTTTTAACACTGAACTAGGCCCCCAACTCCATTTCAATAAATTCCTAGGTGAGAAATTTTTGGTGGGTGTTGTAGTAGTATGTATGTGTAGATCTTGGGGATCCAGAAACTCATTTTTCCATCTTTCTGTTTCTCTCTTTCTCTCCCTCCTCCTTTCCCTCTCGCCTTCCTTTCTTTCCGTTCTTCCTTTCTGTGTGTGACTAGTGAATGCGTGTGGGTGCATGTGGAGGCCAGAGGTCTCCATTTTTCCACTTATTTTTTGGCACAGGGCCTCTCACTGAGCCTGGAGTTCAGCTGATTCAGAGAGATTGCTGGTCAGTAAGCACCAGGGGCTTCCTGTCTCTGCCTACAAAGGACCCAGATTCTTTTCTCATCACCTACACAATGGCTCACAACAGTGCTGTAAAATAGTTCTACAGGTCTGACATCCTCTTCTGACCTCAGCAAGCTCATGCTAGCGGGCAGTGCTCATGACCTCATAGGAGGGATATTGACTGCTAATAGCTCACAACTAATTTTCTCCCATTGTGGAAGGAAACTGTCTTAGTCAAGCTTATGTCTCATCCTAAGGGAGGTCACTTCCAGGGCTTGCTTAGGTTAACTCCCATGGGGCTAGTTGAGGCATTGGCATCACAGCCAGACATTTCTCTCTTACCCAACTTGGTCCTGCCTTCCAGGGTTTTGCTGACAGGACATTGCAGTCAGACCTTCCTGCACCCAGATTTCTGTCTCACAGACACCGTCACACTATTTCCAATTCAGCCTGTATGCTGGTTGGTGCTGTGAATCCAGTCTGAAGAGCTGGCAGAGACTAAAGAGTGAGGAGGAAGTGTTAGGGAGGGTGCAGAGTCTGGCCAGGGCTGGACTGGAGAGGACCAGGTGAGATGTGTCCAGAATACATCCAGAGACCATTTTACAATCCGATGAGGGATCCTACTCCTAAAGCAGGTGGTGTATAGAGAAGTGGACTGCCTTGGGGGACGCTTAGGGAGTAGACTCTCCATTCTGTCATAGTGAGTTGGGGTCTTCGATGAGGGAGAAGGAACCAAAAAGGTTTACTGAGGAAATATTTATTGATGCCCGGTGGTGGTGGCACACGCCTTTAATCCCAGCACTCTGGAGGCAGAGGAGAGCGGATCTCTGAGTTCGAGGTCAGCCATGTCTACAGAGTGAGTTCCAGGACAGCCAATGCTCCCTGGAGAAACCTTTTCTCAATAAATAAATAAATAAATAAATAAATAAATAAATAAATAAATAAATAAATAAATAAAATTAAAAAAAATTGAACGTGGGTTCTATGCTAAGCATTCACACTTCCAATGCTGAGCTGTGCAGTGTGCTGCACAGTCCCCAAGAGCAGTTAGCAATCTCTGATCAGATTTAAAAAACAAACAACAACCCCCTCCTCCTGACCCCAGAAATAAAAACAAAAGCTAGGCTGCTTTCAAAATTTCAAAGCCTAGCTCTGAAAACCTATTTAGTGCTTTACACTTGGTCCTTCCTTCCTTCCTTCCTTCCTTCCTTCCTTCCTTCCTTCCTTCCTTCCTTCCTTCCTTCCTTTTTTTGTGGATCAAATCAGGATGATGGACATGCTGGACTGTACTCCTCCACTGAGCTACACCCCAATCTTCTATTAATAAGTATCATAACACAATGTCTGTGGGTCCGGAGTCTGGGCACAGCTTCCTCAGCCCTGAGTCCTCGCAGGCTGCCATGGAGATTTCTGGTGTCTGTGGATGCAATACCCTCAGTTTCTGGTGGTCTGGGAAAGGTCTCACCTTCAGTTTGGCAGGGAGAGACTTGGAGCAGTTCCTGTCTAGTCACTGGCTAGAGGCTGGACTCTGTTCAGCTCTTTCCTGTAAATACCTCTCCAACACAGCATGCTGGAGGTCAGATGGGTGTTTAAATTATTTTCCAATGTGCTGAAATAGTGTGTGTGTTGTGTGTGTGTGTGTGTGTGTGTGAGAGAGAGAGAGAGAGAGCACATGCGTATACCTGTGTGTACGCAAGAAAGCTCATACCAATTTTTATTCCTTTCATTTTAGCTTAGAAACTTTGTAAGGCGGGTGTTATCGATCATTCCCAATTTAACAATCACACATTCAATGAAATGCTCAACTTTGCAGTTTCCCTTGCAGTACAAGGTAAGAGTTAAGGTTATGTCAACTTTTTTCATAACTGGATAAGATGAAATGTTCTGTATTGACATCAATTAACACTTACAAAGCACAGATCTGAGGTTTTAGGATACTCCATCTTCAGACATCTTTTCTGCCAGTTTTATGTTTTGGCAATGAAATGATGCTATTGGCATTTGGGTAACATTTACTTTCTGTTTTCTCAGGGAAGATGTATTCATTTGCTATGTGGCACACAAGAACCATTCTCTACTCTTCTCTGCCCTCTTCCACGCCCTCCCTTGCTGACTGCCTCTTCCAGATGCCCTTGACTTCCAGCTACTGACTTGGTCAGCTACAGGCAGGACTGGCAAGAGATAGGAAGGTTTCAAGGAGTGGTTTGGAGTATCAGTTCTCCCAAACAACTGGGCTTCAACTGAACCACGGTTGTCTCTGTGTGCTCAGCTTCCTGAGGGAGACCCTGCTTCCAAGATTCTGCTCTTGCTGGATTGCAGCGTCACCCTGGCAACTGCTTTTGCTTAGTGCTTGAGACCCAGGCTTCTTCTTTTGCGTCTTTTAGCCTGCTAGCACTTTTTTGAGCAGTTCTTTCCTTCCAGCCTTCAGTGAAAGCTTTGGCGCACAATCCATTTCTAGCCCGTTACGGGAGCTATGGGTTTGGCTCATCTTCAAAATCAGAGTGAAATCCAAGAGATAGAGCCGGTCACAAGTATCCTAGTAGATCATCACACAGTGTCATACCGCATCTCTGGGTCTCTGTGATGTCTGCAGTGTTCTCTTTTGGGGACAGATGCTTAGTGAACCTCAGTATCCCATATTGAGTCTCTGGAGCCTACTGTAGCCGGAGCTGGCTCCTGTCCCATTTAGTCTGAGGAAAAAAAGGAACTCCTTGATCTATATGTACACACCATGGTCTAAGGTAGCAAATCTGTCTAAAATGCCCTAACTTTGAATCTGGGCCTGAGAAGCCAGCTTTCCAATTTGTCATGGAATTTGAGTTTAGTTAACTTAAAAGGAAATCAGCTTTTATGTAAATTTTATTTATTACCCAGAAAAGGTTTTACAAAGCAATTATAGCATAAATTCATACGATGGCTTCTTCAAAAACAATTAAATAAACAAAAACTTTAAGGCATCAAGAGCAATTCCCAAGGATTTTAAGTTGAACCTTAAATATCTGGGTTTGTACTGAGAGATTTAAACAACAACAACAAAATTAATCTAGGATCTTGCTGTGTAGCCCAGGGTGAACTCAAAATTTTCTGTTTTAGCCTTTGAGTGCTGGGATTACAGGCATGTACCAAAGTGTCTCACAAAGAAAGTTTTATCTATCTATCTATCTATCTATCTATCTATCTATCTATCTATCTATCTATCTATCTTTGTTCTTTTCCTTTTTTCTTTATTTTCTTTTTCCTTCCTTCTTCTCTCACTCCCCCTTTCTTCCTCCCTCCCTTTCTTTTTTTCCTTCCTTTCTTTCCTGTAGCTCAGGCTGACTCCTCATGTAGCTATAAGTTTTTCTTGAGCATGAGCTTGTCCTGCCTTTCTCCCTCAAGGGCTGGGATTTAAAGACGTAAGCACCACTTCCAGGGCTGAGGGATTTTAAAATAAGATCGGTTATTTCCAGTAGAGATGAACAACCAGGAAAAACAAAAATGAAATTTAAATTAATCTTATTATTATTATTATTATTATTGAGTGGAGAGGAGAAAGTAAACCCAGGAGGGTACAGCAGCCGTTAGAAAGTCCTGGGTTTTCATAATCAGAATAAGTATGAATTAGCACCTTTCAGCATTGGCTTCAGATCAGTGTGTTTCTAGAAGCGTCCCACAGGCCTCTTGTGGTCTCCTCTCCTTTGTGTTCCTAGAAGCAGCTGTCAGGGAGACTCTGATCTATGCTGTTGGTGTTTATCTGCCCTGAGAGTTCTGCTCTCTAATTACGCTGCAATTTGTGGTCTCATTTCTTCCCGAGAGGCTTTTGGTTTTCTTTTCTCCCTCAGTCCTGTTGCAATGATGCGCCTAGCTCATCTCACTGTGCCTTTAGTTTTCAGTTTCTCCTTAGACAAGCTGGATGATGGGAGTGTGCTCATTTGCAGCTATACTAGCTGGCAAGAACACATTGTATTAGTCAACGGATTTATTGGCACTGCCTACCCTGAGTAGATTCCAGATTGCTGTTGGAAAGTTTTCTGGAGTTTCTTAGTAAGGATTGGCATTTATTAGGCTTGGTGTGTTTCTTTATTTCTATATCCATGACCAGGCTTGGACCCGAGTGAGTAACACAAAATCACCTGCAAGAAGACTTGGCTGACCTTTGTTAATTTTTTTGGATGTGTTACATCTGTGTAGCGTTTGAAAGCAAACAACCTTCACAAACACGGATGTTTCTTGCTCTTTTAATTTATTCAAGAATTCTGTCACGGAATGTCAGAGGAAAACAACACTTTCATGCACTTTTGGCATGAAATCATTACACTTAGTCTAAACAACCCCCCAGAACAGATGGCACAAAGCCTCTCAGAGAGACTCTGTATCGGGACAGAAGCACACGTGGACAGAAGGCAGACAGGACTAACTCTTGTCATTGCTAAGAATCATTCTGTTCTTTAGGGCAACTTCACTGAGTCTGGCTGTAAATGGGGACCTTTGTCAAAGCAGCAAGTTCCCTAGGTCGGTTCACAATGGCACATTTGTGCTTGTAAACCTCAGGTACATATTTAAACAGACAAGAAGGGAAGCCGTTTCCTGCTTTCAGATAGCTCAGTATTGTTAGGTTCAGAGCGGCTTTCCTTCTGTGTCCCTCACATTCTGGGCTGAGCTCTGTGCTAGAGGAAGTTTTAAAATCAAGTATTTGCTGTATGCTTAATGCTAGCTTTTTTTTTTAAGGTCTTGCAGCACTTCCCCTCCCCCCCCCCCATATCCACATTACCAGATATTCTAACTGCTATTTTGTAATTACAGTTGTGTTTTCACTTATTTCTTTTTCAGTGCTAAAGATTGAACCCAGGGATTTACACATTTAAGGAAAGGGGCACCAACTTACGTTTCCAGCCCTCTATAAAAGAAGAGAAAACTGGGCGTGGAGGATCATGCTTATAAAGTCCCAGCACATGAAAGGCTGAGGCAAGAGAACTGCTGTGACCTGAGGCTAGCCTGGTTTATATAACTCATTCTAGGCCTATGCTATAGAATAAGAACTTGATGGATGTAAGACATATAATATAGGATACACATACTAAAATCTGTACACCTAAGGAAGCTAAGCAAGAAGGAGGACCCTGGGTAAGATGATCAGTCCTCACTCAGAAAGAGAAACCGGATGGACATTGGAAGAAGAAGAAAACAGGAAACAGGACAGGAGTCTACCTCAGAAGACCTCTGAAAAACTCTACCCAGCAGTGTATTAGGGCAGATGCTGAGACTCATAGCCAAACTTTGGGTGGAGTGCAGCAAATCTTATGAAAGAAGAGGGAGATAGTAAGACCTGGAGAGGACAGGAACTCCATAAGGAGAGCAACAGAACCAAAAAATCTGGGCACAGGGGTCTTTTCTGAGAGTAATACTCCAACCAAGGACCATTCATGGATCTAACCTAGAACGTCTGCTCAGATGTAGCCCATGGCAGCTCAGTGTCTAAGTGGGTACCCTAGTAAGGGGAACAGGGACTGGCTCTGACATGCACTCAGTGGCTGGCTCTTTGATCACCTCCCCCTGAGGGGAGAGCAGCCTTGCCAGCCATAGAGGAGGACAATTCAATCGGTCCTGATCAGACCTGATAAGGTACGGTTAGATGGAAGGGGAGGAGGACCTCCCCTATCAGTGGACTTGGAGAGGGGCATGGGAGGAGATGAGGGAGAGAGGGTGGGATTGGGAAGGAATGAGGGAGGGGGCTACAGCTGGGATACAAAGTGAATAAACTGTAATTAATATATAAAAATAAAAATTTAGTAAAAAAGAAAAAAGAATAAGAACTTGCCTCACAAAATCAAAGAACAAATAAAAACAAATAAACAAAAAAGGGAATTCATTTAGGCAACAGTTCCTATTTGAATTTTATTTTTTTTAATTTATTTTTATTTTTATTTTTTTTACTATTTTCAGTTTGAGAAATAAACTGGAATGTCTCTGTGAGAAGTTCTTGGCTGGCCAAGTGAATCTTCCCAGACTCTAGGTCCCTGGCTGCACTGTTGGGCCACTAGGTTCTTTAAGAGCAGCTTCTGGGGGAGGGGGATGAGATGGAGCTACTGAGCAAATGGAATAAAATTCTAATATGGAACATTATATTACCAGAAGGGACTTATAATTTATAATGTGATGTCACCACCTGATTTCTTGTAATTGCATTTGTGATTTGCCTTATATTACATTTGCTTCTCTTAAGGTCCCTGCTTTTCCCTCTTCTGTTTTATAAACAACAGCTCCACATAAAAATGTTTGCTGGCCATGGTGGCAGGAAACTGAATCTTTGGGATGCAATTAAACAGAACACGGAGGTGGACCCTCCACAGTGGGAGTAGCCTCCTCGTTGGACATCAGATCAAGCAGGCACCTTGTCTTTGGACATTCAGACGATCGTTTATTTCCTTTTATTGATGGTTATACTCCATGGCACACCAATGCTTCTAGGTTTGGGGAAAACAAACCTTTAAAATCAAGGCTAGAGACCAAGTATTGAGCAGAGAGTGCTTGCCAGTGCACCCACCAGCCAGGAGAATTCTTTGTTGTGTGTTTATTGCTGCTGGAGCCTCCCCAACCCTGGTTTTTTAGAAACCCCAGTTGGTGGCCTGAGAAGCAGTCATCAGACAGAAGCCACAGAAGAAGGAAGTGGAGCATTGCCTTGACCGAATGCTCAGATCACGGCAAAGGAGAACCATCACCTCCAGATGTCCACCAGCTCTTGTTCACAGTGCCTGTGTCAGAGTTGAGATGTTTGCCTAAGGTCACTCAGCTCCCCCTCCCTGAGCCGATGCTACAAATAGTCCTCTGGCCACTTGGATATATGACTCATCTTAATATTTTGTTTTGCAAATGTAGTCCTGACCTTTTAGCACAATTGAAACTTTGAAACTAACCTATGCTTTCAGGGCAGGAAAAAGGCTGAGTAATCCTGGCATAGCCTTACCTGACTGCTACCTCTGGCGTCCAATTCCGTCTGTCTTACTTTTTGGTCTTCTGGCTGCATTTCCCCAGAAGAGAATGTCGTTCCTTCTGGCAGAGGTATTTTTTTAGGTACAGAGGTAGTTGGTTCTACTTTGCTAAGTGGATAAGGCTCTAACTTCAGGCTATGCAGCCTCCTGGACTACAAAGAATTCTGGATGTTTCATTTATTTTTATTAATAGGTACAGGTTGTTATGTTTAAAATATATATTTATACATCATAATTCATCCATTCATGACTAGCAATTTTAACTGCCAACCTCAGAGCAATCCCATAAAAATTTACACTATTCCTGAAGTTGGCAATTCAAACAAAACAGGGCAAAGCACGTAGATGATGGCTGAGCAGCAGCACTTCCTTTCTCGGGAAGGAAGCAAGCTCTAGACCACATTTGATGAGCTCCCCTTGGGACACACATTGGGGCCAAAAAGACAGAAAGTAGCTGTGGGTCCAGCACCATGGCAGGCACTTTGCCCAAGGTAGCTCTGCTGGTGCTCAGGACAGACCAAGAAGAATACACTTCAAGAGGTCCTGCTGGTAGCAAGTGTTGGAACCAGGGTTCCAAGCCACATCAGACTGGCCCTTGGCTACGGCTCCTGGGCACCAGCCCTCTGCAGGAGGCCACAGTTCAGGAGAACAGTCTCTGCATTCTTTTGAGAGTCCTATCCTGTTGCTTTAGTGAGAAGTGTTCTAGTTGCCAGGGATAGACACTGTGCTCGTTAGGATGGGCCGAAGCAAAACAGTCTGAAGGACAGGGGTGTGACTTCTGTTTCCAACTCTTGGTCAGCCTCCTTCCATTCTGTACTGTCCCATTCTTCCCATAGCAGGTGCACAGCTGCTGGGACCCCCACAATCTTATTGACCCATGTGGGACCTGAGCAGTGGAGTCCTACTTCAAAACTGAGCCTCAGTTGTATAGAATTTGGAGGCAGGGTGATATTTCCCACCTCTGGCCTAATCCCTCTTGTTAGTGACGCATTAGATATCCATGTCACATGACCTCATCTTGTTTGGCGGTATGGTTGGTTTGCAGAGGTTACCAAAGACATCAGACAGTGGGTGCTTTAAGTAATTCAGGGCTTTGCTATGCTCCAGGGGTAGCACTTTGGGAGACACACACTTGGTTTTCGGATAGTGGAGATCCTGGATCTCATTACAGATAAGAAAGTCATGAATGCTAAGGAGGCAGCCTGGCTGATCGGAGTCTTCCAGGATATCCCCTTCATAGCTTCCTGTGCTGTGGAAGTTCTTCAGCACCTGCCCAGGGACATCCTACACACCCACCAAGACACCTGTGCAAACCAGTGAGTTCACAGTATAGGAGTAAACCTCCGGTCCCTAGACCACTTGTGCCTACTTTAAAAATGACCAGAGGCATGGATGATTCACTCAAATGTGTGATGAACAGAGGTTCAGAGAGTCAAGTCACAGAGACAGGACCCTGGGAATGCTCCATAACCTCTCTTTGCTTCTCAAAGAGTGAAAATTCAGAGTGCACAACCCCGTAGCCGCTCTGCTCTCCTCCCTGTTTCTCATCTTCCCGCTTTGGCACAGTGCTGTGTTACTGCTGATCCTTAACTTCCTGCTTCACGGGCTTTGATCTGCAGGCAGGTTTCTTCATGGACGACATCACTTTGTTAACCTGGTTAGGTGAAGGCTTGATTTTGCAAACACAGCCCTGGGTTGGAACTTGTGGTGGTTGAATGAGAAGGTCCCCCTCAGGCTCAGATATTTGAATGTTTGGTTCCCAGATGTTGGCAGGGGTGGGTAAGTTTAGGGGTGTGGTCTTGTTGGAGGAAGTGTGTCACTGAAGATGGGTTTTGATGTTTCAGAAGTCATTTGTCTTCCTGCCACGATGGGCTCTTATTTCTCTGGAACCATAAGCCCAAAGAAATTCTTTGTTCTGAAAGTTGCCTTGGTCGTGGTACTTCATCATGGCAACAGGCATAACACAGAGCCCTGGGGGGCATAAATTGGTCATGGAATTATTCAGGAGACAGAGGCAGGAGGATCAGAAGTTCAAGGTCATCTTTGGCTAATAGCTAATGAGTCTGAGGGTACCCTTGGACACATAAGACTGTCTAAAAAGTGGGGGGGGGATTGAGACAGAGTTTCTCTGTGTAGCCTTGGCTGTCTTGACTTGCTTTGTAGACCAGGCTGGCCTCAAACTCACAGCAATCCTCCTGCCTCTGCCTCCCCTAGTGCTGGAATTACAGGTGTGTGCCACTGAGCCTAGCAAAGAAATCATTTTTAATATTTGAAATTGTTGGGGTTTGCTTCTCTCCCTTAGATTGCCAAATGACACTGGATTTTGCTTGTTTGTTTTGAGTTTGAGACAAGTCTCACTGTGTAGCCCTGGCTAACCTGGAACTCACTGTGTAATCAGGCTGGCCTCTATCTCACGGAGATCTGTCTGGCTCTGGATCCCAAGTGCTAGAATTAAAGGTGTGAGCAGTCATGCCTGGCTACTTCCTGATATTTGAATGTTAGGTCTGTATAGAAGAGGTTGTCCTATCTCTTTTGCAATTTCTGTTTCCATCCTATAATTCTTTTTTTATCTGATATCTAAGAGAGTTGACATGCATTTTTCATTTAAATCTTAACTTTGAATTTAATGTAGCAAACTCCTGGGTACACGTTTTATTTATTTAATTGTCTATCTGTCTATTTATTTATTTTTGTAAAGCAGTAGTGGCTTACACTACTTTAATAGTGGTTTTCTTTTTTTTTTAAAAAAAACAAGGTACATGGACATGCAATATTTAAAACTGTAGGGGCCTCAAAAACCTTTTTTCTGCCTCATATCTAATTGGTAAAAATTCTGGGTGTGAGTCTACTTTTGAAATTACTTCTTCAAGTGGTATGAGCTTTGCCTTTCATCTTCTAGATTTCAAAGAAGTCAGTTGTCACGCATGTTTCAACTTATTTGTGAATTGCTTGATTGTTTCTTTTAAAAAATATTTATTACTGAATCCCTCGCACCCATCCTTTCCAGCTTGGGCCCGGCAGACTGGCTCCGGCAAAGAAGGGTGGCGAGGAGAGGGAGGGTCGTTCCGCTGTCAGCGAGGTGGTGACCGGAGAATACACCGCCAGCATTCACAAGCGCACCCATAGAGTGGGCTTCAAGAGGCGTGCTCCTCGGGCACTCAGCGAAATTCGCAAGTTTTCCACGAAGGAGATGGGGACTCCAGATGTGCGCCTAGATACCAGGCTCAATAAAGCTGTCTTGGCCAAAGGAGTAAGGGCTGTTCCACATGGCATCCGAGTATGTTTGTTCAGAAAACGTGATGAAGATGAGGGTTCACCGAATGCACTCTACACATTGGTAACTTACGTGCCGGTTACCATATTCAAAAATCTAGAGTCGATGTGGATGAGAACGAACCTACTGAATGTCAAATAAAGTTGCAGAATTGCCAAAAAAAAAATCATTATTATTGTATGCGTGTGTCCTAGTGACTTTTCTATTGCCATGATAAGACACGATGATCAAGACAACTTATATGAGAAAGAGTTTATTTGGGGCTTACCGTTTCTGAGGGTTAGAATCCGTGATGATGGTGGTGGGAAGCATGACAACAGGCAGGCAGGCAGGCAGG
>CM053767.1:30631807-30816498 GCA_028658305.1 Pachyuromys duprasi
GCTTTTATGTAGTCAGATGGAAATCGAATTCAGGATGCCAGGCTTTTGAGGCAAGTGCCTCTACCCACAGAGCCAAACTGCCAGCCCAAATGAATGTCTTTTCAATGCAACAACTACATTTTAAATTTCTAGGCAAGTGTTTTTATTTCTATTCCACCCCCCCTCAAGCTTTTGGTTGGTTGGTTATCTGAGATAATTAAAAAGTATCTGTGGAAGCCGGCACCATGGTGCACACCTGCAATCCCAACACTCAGGGAGGCAGAGACAGGCAGATCTCCTCTGTGAGTTCGAGGCCAGCCTGATCTATAAAGAGAGTCCAGGACAACCAAGGCTACACAAAGAAATCCTGTCTTGAGAAAACAAAAATAGCAATAACAACAAAAAAATAAAATAAAATTTTGAAATATTTGTGGTAA
This sequence comes from Pachyuromys duprasi, assembly GCA_028658305.1. Lineage (NCBI taxonomy): Eukaryota > Metazoa > Chordata > Mammalia > Rodentia > Muridae > Pachyuromys > Pachyuromys duprasi. Next base: position 30,632,224 of record CM053767.1, read on the forward strand.
TGCTTAGAAATTTTCCCAACTCCCTGTATTATGTTTCTCCATGATCCTTTATTCATGTCATGTTTTTCTCTGTCTTCTTTTAAAAATTTTTTATTTCTTATATGTGATGGTTTGACTGCATATGGATGCGTGAACCACATCTGTGCCTGGTACACACAGAAGCCAAAAGAGGGCATTAGATCCCTTGGAACTAGAGTTACAAATGCTCATGAACCACAATGTGGGTGCTTGCAATCAAATGTGGGGATTCTGGAAGAGCAGCCAGTGCTCTTACCTGCTGAACCATCTCTCCAGTCCCTGTCTTTGTCTTCTTGATAGTATTTCCATGAAATGTTTGGTAATTTTCAGACAGCTAAGACACAGTGCTCAAAATCTGGCCAGGAACTGTAGATATGGGAGAGAGGAGGAGTGAGCTCATTGATTGGTAGGACTCCATCCAGTGAAATAAGACAGCAAAGAGATTTTTTAAAATTTTATTTTTGTTTCTTCTTCTCCTTCTCTTCTTCTTTTTCTTTTTCTCCTTCATTTTTTTCTTTGAAATTATAATTTCTGTAGTAACATACTCTCTAGTCTTCTCCCCAGGAGCACAGCTGTCTCTGAACTTATAATGGGACTATATCTGGATAAATTTATGGCTAATCAAAAACACCTGAAGTCAAACCACACATTTCTTCTTACAATAAACCCATTGTAAAGTTCAGAGACCATCAGTCTAACAGTGAAAGTTGGGAACTTCTGTGTTTGTCTGGCTGTCAGTGTTCTGATTGTCCAAAGAGGAAAAAGGTGAGCTATTCATCCGGACTCCAGCTTCATCAAATCCCCAGCGCCTTCACTAGGAGCTACTGTTCACAGTCTAGAACTCGCCTTATGCACACCCCCCCCTCCTCTTTCTCTCTCCTTTCCTCCTCTGTGTGTGTATGTGTGTGTGCCACAGGGCATGTGGAGGCCAGAGATGACTTCCTGGAGTTAGTCTCTTCTTCCACCCTGTGGAGTCCAAAGATAAATGAGGTCAGGCTTGGCGGTGAGTGTCTTGACACATTGAGCTCTCTTGCTGGTCCCAAAGCTAGAGCCGCTATATTTCAACCATATAGAGATGAGGCCTTTCACTTTATGATAGGGGAACAGCTGTTTCCTAGCTTGGTGGAGTAACTATCCTGGGAATCTGGCTACTCCTTATTTGGTCCCTTGGCTTTTTTTTTTCCAGCCTGCACATTCCTGCCTTCAGAGGTAACTTCCTTCCCTTTGTCCCCAGAAATCATTTCTGTCTAGGGCAGAAGGAGTCATTCTTGCTTATCCTATAACCTCAGGGTCTGATTGTACATTTCTTTCCTTTAAAGCCTTGGCCCTCGAAATTCAGAAGCTAAGAGCTGAGATGTAGCTCAGCAATAGAGTGCTTATCCAGCATCCCCCAAATAGTGCTAGGCTATCCCATCAGACAACTACCTCTGGTGTATGGTGGGAAGACCCAGATGCGGAGTGGAGCAGAGACATTCAGGATTGCGGCTGGGCTTAGATTAGCTGAGAAGCAAGAAAAGTTTCATTCCTTTGATGTGCTTCTTGTTGCTTTTCTGTAGTCAAAGAATGAAAATATTGAACATAGGGAGTAGGTTATGGGATTCTTGTTATTTGGCACAGGAAGAATAATTTTAAGTTAAAAAATGATCATGCAAGTAATATTATACAAGAAGCAGTGAACCATTGTTTTGTAACAATACCCCATACCTGAGATCACCCTTCTGCCGTGGAGGGGAGTTTATTAAGACACAGCATATTTAAGGGGAGGTGAAACCGTAAGATGCTCTAAAGGGAGGCAAAACATTTCATCCAGCAGGGAAGCTAGTTAATCTCAAGAAATTAACTCAATAGTTTCAGGAAGTCCCTGAAATTGACCAGATTTACTAGGCTTTTTCTTCTTCTTCTTCTTCTTCTTCTTCTTCTTCTTCTTCTTCTTCTTCTTCTTCTTCTTCTTCTTCTTCTTCTTCTTCTTCCAAAGCTTATAGAATCACTCTCAGAGAAGCTAAGCTTTCTGGAAGAGGCAGAAACCTGTTAAACTGCCTAAGAGAGACATTATCCAACCCAGCCAGTTGCCTGCGAGCTGTATAGTGAGTGTCAGGTTTCCAGTTTTCATGGGCTGTCAGCCATGCTCAGCTATGCAGTATAGAGAGTGGCCATCATGGGCTACCATATCTCAGACACCCAACAACAAAAGGATGACTCCATCTGGGGTTAATACCCATGAGATGCAGAAAAATAAAGACCTTGGCTTGTCCACTGATTCCCCTCATGTTTTGTTGTTTTTCTGGTGGTCCTCTTTGGCTGACTCTTGGGGTTTTGTTAGTTCTTATTGTCTTTCTGTTGTTCAGAAATAGTAAATGATACCATGGAGCTATCTTGTAGAGAGGAAATATTGAAAATTTGGAAAACTTTATGAAGTTCACTGTTGTCTTGGTTCTGATAAGCTTTGGTGGAACAGAATGAGACATATTATCTTGTCTTTGCCACCCATGCTTTAACAGAGAGAGAATCACCATGGTGTCATGAGAAACAACTGTGTGGGTTAGCTGTGTGTAAGGAAAGTCAATGTTGAGAAACAATGATCTGGAAAAGAGGACACTATTATTTCCCTTAAACAGTTTTTCTCAAATGGATTTGAGATTGGAGCCGAATCATAACATGGAGTGGTGAAGCTTGAAGAAGAACTTGAAAACAGTACCTAAGCTTGGAATATCAGCTGAATTATGAGTGAGTGCTTGCAAGCAGAAGCAGACAGCCTTTGGGGAGAATGAGTTTTTTCCCCAGAGGCTATGGGGGAAATCTCACACCATAAAGATACATTGATGGAGGTCCCTGGAGACCATGACTTGTGACCTGCTATATAATTGCTGCTTTCACTGCTCATAGGCATGACTCTCTGTGCCAAGACAGCTTAAAAACTGGTATGTCCCCATAGTAACAACAACTATTATCATGGCCATGCAAACAAAGTCAAGTGTATTGCCAGTGAGGCCATTTAAAATATTGGAAAATATATTCTAGCATATGTAGACTGTCTGTCACAGTCCTCAACATTGCATGTTCTCTCCAATTTGAAACCTGCCATTTTAAAAATGAAAAAGAGACCAAGCATAGACACGTAAAAATGAGAATGTTTTATATTTATATCTTCTATAAATCAAAAGGTTTCTTTTTAAAAAAGATTTATTTATTTATTGTATACAGTATTCTGTCACATATATGCCTACAAGTCAGAAGAGGGCACCAGATCTCATTATAGATCGTTGTGAGCCACCATGCGGTTGCTGGGAATTGAACTCAGGACCTCTGGAAGAACAGCCAGTGCTCTTTCCATTGAGCCATCTTTCCAGCCCCCAAAATGTTTCTTTTTTATAGTGAAATATAAAGATTTTCAAACATAATTAGAATGAAAAGGATATTGTTCAATATCAATGTGGTACTGAGTCATGAATGGAATTTATTGAATTTGCATTCTGAGTTGTACCTCCCTGCTGGGCAGGGAAATAAGTGGCAGGTTGAGAAAGTTGTTAACTTCTTGTTTTTTATTAAAACAACACTTGAAGGCAACTGACTTTAGACAAGACAAAATAATCAGAACAACCTGTGATGTTACCTTAGTCTAAATCCAGGATGCCTGGAGCTCAGAGATAAAGAGCAAGAACAGGACGAATATTTTCATTGAAGTTCTAACTTCAAATACCACGAGGGTCTCAAGAGGTTATCCAGCTTATTCCCAGCCTTTGGCAGGATTACAGGGAAACCAGCTCAGGCAGATGGCAATCCATCCGACGTCTGAGATTTGCCCACTCAAGAAATTTGATACAACTCTTTCAACAGTCCTTTCAATAGCCACACTTTTCTTTTGGTCCTCAGGGGATTCATTTACGCAGTATCAAAGAACACAGGACAGCATGCCCGTACTCCCCTATGCCCAGCATGCCTAGGCTCTCCATGCCCAGCATAGGGGAAGCAGAATTATCTTTTAATATCTGTGACAATGTGTAAACAATACCACGTTGTTCATCAGCCCCTCCCCCTTCTCCATCTAACCTCACTGATCTTGTGTCCCTCTAAGTAGTACTCCCACCTGGAGGAGTTAACTTTGACCCTTTCATTTCCCTCATTGTTCTTTGGTTCATAATCCCTGGAAGGCTAATGTATAGATTTTTTTTTTTTAATCGCCCCCAGGGATTGGAAAAACAATTATGCCTTCAACAGTAGAGTTGATGTCAGCACCACGGACAGTGGCGCATGAGGTCAAAGCAAGTGTTTGCTGCAGATACATACAGCTTGCCAAGAGGTACTGATGACCTGAATATCTTGGAAGGTTTTCATCAACTCCTTTACCTTCTATGTTTTTTCAGTTGAAGTTTGCTTATCACAGATGACTACAGCTTATGTCAAGTTGACATAAAACTAGCCAGCACAACTGGTCCCTGTCAGTTTGACACACAAACACATCACCATTAAGTCATAACATTTTCTTTCTTCATCCCCAAGATCACACATTAATAAAGGCATCACAACATAAAACACTTTATGAATTTAAAAAATCTCCCCACCCCCAATTTCTTTTAAAATCCGAAGTCTCTGTAAAACAACAAAATCTTTGGGTATTGGTGGCACACACCTTTGCTCCCAACACTTGGAAGACAGAGGCAGACGGACCTCTGGTTTACAAAGTGACTTCCAGGAAAAGTCAGGGCAGTTATACAGAGAAACTGTCTCAAAAAAACCACCACCACCACCAAAGAAACCCCAAACATCAACAACAACAAAACTCTCTTTTTAAAATGTTTAAACTCTCTCAACTGTGGGCTCCTATAAAATTAAAGATAAATTAAATACTTTCTTCCAAACCCCAACACTATAAATAACTCATTTTCAAATATCTGGATTCATTTACGATCTTCTTCTCTCTTCCGAGGGGGTTGGGTCACTTCTCTGACTCTGCTCTTTGCAGTACACACAACTTGTCTTCTAGGCTCAGGCGGGCTCCACTCCATTATTGCTGTTGGTGGTGGTGGTCAGACCATGGTAGTGGTATCTACACAATGCCAGGGTCTACTGCACCACTGAGGCTGAACTTTTACCAATAGCATCTTGGTTTCCTTTAGGGTGCCAAGTGTCAAATTCTCTGCATCATCCCATCAATTCTGGGGCTTCAACTGCTCCTGAGGCTGTACCTCCTACAATGGCCTCACATGTTGCCATGCCTCAGTTGCTTTGCATGACCACTTCATGCCAGCAAAAACCACAACCAGTATTAGGATCCAGAACCTGGTGACTCTTACAAATTACCAAGTTAGGGTGCCAGCGTGAGACACAGCCTTGACCATCTGTGAACACAGCTCGCATGTGCTGACTCTGAGGAAACACTTCCCAGAAGATTTCACCTCAATAATAGTCTCTTTTTAATCACCTCTAATTTCTTAGCTCCAGCTGAACAGTATCTGTTGTCCTAGTAACACAAAGGTTTTAACTCAGCAGTTCTCATCCTTTATTAATCATGGCTGGTTCTTCAGCCAACTGACCAGAACCACAGGCGCTTAATTCAAAATAACAAATGTCCCCAATAGAGTCTTCAGACTTCCCTCTGAAATTCCACAAGCCAGGCCTCCATCACCTGCACTGCTTTCAACACTCTTATCTTCCAAGATCCTACAGAACAGCTCACTGAGCTCTCAACACTCAGTGGCTTTTCTCGCCCAAAGTTCCAAAGTCCTTCCGCAACCCTGCTCAAAACAATATGGTCAGGTGTGTCACAGGAGTACCCCACTCTCCTGGGTTACTATGGTTACGATGAAACACCATGACTAAAAAGCAAGTTGTGTGTGTGTGGAAGGTTTATTTGGCTTACACTTCCATGTTGCTGTTCATCATCTAAGGAAGACAGGCCAGAACTCAAACAGAACAGGAACCTGGAAGCAGGGTCTGATTCGGAGGCCATCGGGCCAGGTGTGTGTGTGTGTGAGTGCTGCTTACTGGCTTGCTCCTCGTGACTTGCTCAGCCTCCTTTTTTATGGAACCCAGGACCACCAGCCCAGGGATGGCATCACCCCAAATGGGCTAGGCTCTCTACATCAATCACTAATTCAGACAATGTACCACGTTTGCCAACAACCTGATTTTATGGAGGTATTTTATGAATTGAGGTTTCCTCCTCTCAGATGACTATAGCTTGTGTCAAGTTGACATAAAACTAGCCAGTACACACTTCTACCCTCTTCTTTTAGGTATGTGGAGTTAACTTCTTCAGCTTTCCAGTGTAGGCAGAAGAGCCCAAATCTCAGTAACACAGGCATAGGTTGACAGGAAGTAAACCCATGCAGGCTGGCCCAGGAAGTAAACCTGTGCAGGTTGGCCCAGGAAGTAAACCCATGCAGGCTGGCCCAGGAAGTAAACCCGTGCAGGCTGGCACAGGAAGTAAACCTGTGCACACTGGCTGCAGTTAATCCATTACGTGGTTCTCTGGCTCAGGGAACAAGCACAGAAAGCATGAAGGACAAATGGAGTCAGCAAGAACACCAACTCCTTCTTCTTTCTCTGGCAGATGCTTTAGTTACATTTCATATATGATTGGTGCCGGCACATCTGTCTATGTACCTCTTGTTTTTCTGAATAAAAGATATTCTAAGTTTAGATCCTTGAAAAACAAACTGTTTAGTCTTGTCTCATCTCAGTTACCTGAAAACTCTAAGTTACTGTTTGGATGAAAATTTACTGTACTTATAAACTTTTTTTTTTTCAAGAAGGCTTCCCTGCCTGGACTTGCTTTATAGACTCACAATAATCCACCTGCCTCTGCCTCCCAAGTGCTGGGATTAAAGGCGTGGCCACCGAACCCGGCACTACTTGGAAACTTTTAAAATAGAGTTTTGACCCAGGTAAAAGGTTTCTCATTACAAAACATGTTCAGAAGCATCTTAAAAATACATCAATATGAAACTGATGGGCTGCTCTGCCCTCAAGTGGGTCCCCTAGCAACTGGAACAGGGGTTGTCTTTGACTTGGACTGTGTCGCCTCTCTCTGGGTCCCCTTTTCTTAGCAAGGCTGCTTTGTCTTGCCTCAGCGAAAGAGGAGGCTCTCAGTCCTAATGCACTTGATGTGCCAAGGTGGGTTGGGAAGGAGTATGAGGGAAGTGAATGGGAGGGTGGGATTGGGGGGGAGTTGAGGGAGTGGGGTTGCAATTGGGATGTCAAATGAACAAATAAATAAATTAATGAAGAAAAAAAATCAATGTAAAACTATTTAGACAAATCGTAAGGGCTGGAGAGGATGGAGATCAGATGGTCCGTGTGCTTCTGAGCATAGCCAAGGCCTTGGGTTCCTAGCCTTGCAATGGTAATGATTACAAAACAAACGATGGTGCTGGGCTAAGTGGTCCACGCCTTTAGTCCCAGCACTCAGGAAGCAGAGGCAGGTGAATCCGTGAGTTTGAGGCCAGCCTGTTCTACAAAGCGAGTCCAGAACAGCCAGGGCTTGATACACAGAGAAACCCTTTCTTGAAAGACAAAACAAACAAACAAATTTAGTGATGATAATGGATCAAAGTTCATACATAAAATACTATGAAACCAAAAGAAAGAGGAAGTTTACCAGATACTGTTTGAAAGATCTTTTGGATCCACCACTGAGAAAAATGTTCAGTTCAAAATAATCAAAATATTTATGTAAAAACAATGTAGATATGTATACGTATGGTATCTTCAGCAGGATGCACAGAAAACGGGGAAGAAACACTGGGTGGGGGAGGTTGAGAGGTGTGGAGAAGTTATGCATTATAATGGTGCATTATTTTATGTGTGACTTTTAAATAATGTGAAGGTCTCAACTCTATAAGAACTGAATAATTAAGATTGGGGTGTAACTTCCTGCATAGCATATAGGAGATCCCAGGTTTGAGCTCTAGCGCTGAAAAGGGAAGAATAAAGACATTTAAATACAAACGAAAAAATTATCTACAAGTCTGCTTTTGTAAGGTGCTATGACCCACTTGATTACCACGGGAGAGGGATGATAGAGCTCTCTGTATGTAGCATGGCTTTGAGAAATCTTACTGCTCTTTCCACAGTGTTCATTTCTAACATTTTAGTCACGTGTGAGTGTCCTTGGGTTTTTCCATGCTCCTCATGAATTTGTAGTTTAGGACCGAACATTATACTGAAAGAGTGAAAATTAAATATCTGGGAAGTGTTTTTTTAGTTTATCGCCATATATGGTTCAACTCGAAATCATTTCATCCCACACTTCCAAACGCCTTTCCGCCTCCATGAGGCTCTCTGTAAGTCTTCCCTTTAATACTCAGTGCTTCAGAGCTGACTTGCTAAGAGAAGCAGTCTCCCAGCAGCAGGGATGGGCCTAATGAGGTTCATTAGGACCGTGGAGAAAATGGCAGCATCTGAGAAACGCAGGGCAAACAGCAGGAGCATTGAGAAGCTGGTGTAACCCATGAGACACCGGAGGGGAAATTCCTTTGTTTACTACTCTGGTAAAAAAAAAAAAATCCTTTGGGTCCTGTTACAGCACACTAAAAATAATGACAAATGCCAGTTGAGAAGGGGTTCCTGTCAGTCCTGGGGGACAGAAAGGTCGGAGAGGTGGTAGAACATAGGATTCCAAAGGATCGGTTAAAAAAAAAAAGAATCCCCACTCTGCAAGGCCCAGGGCTCCCCAGAGATCATCCCACACCTCATTAATACCTGAGCTAGTGGGAGACGATGGGCTTCTGGCCAACCTGGCAGGAAAATGAGAGATTTGCAGTATTCCTGGAGGAGAACTAATGTGATTAACATAAAAGCGAAACCCAGCACACCAGCTCCCATCAGGGGAGAAGACTACACAGGAGAAAAAAATCCCACCATCTTGGGTTTATTTTATTTTTTTCCCCCCAGCGAATTTTTCCCCCTCTGCACAATTTGTGCTGAGAGAAATCAGTGCATTTTTCTTTTCCTATGTAAGGAGATGATAATTTTTTTTTTTCTGTGAAAGGCCAGAAAGCTGAATATTTTAGGGCCTGTGGGCCTGCACGCATCCAATCTGCTCTGATCGTGTAAAACACGCATACACACGTGGGGACAGCTATGTTCCATGAACTCTGTTTACAAAATCATCCCAGGGCCATGAGCATAAAAATAAGGAATGTTGGGCTGGAGAGGTGGCTCAGAGGTTAAGAGCACTGGCTGCTCTTCCAAAGATCCTAAGTTCAATTCCCAGCAACCACATGGTGGCTCACAACCATCTATAGTGAGATCATATGTCCTCTTCTGGTGTGCAGGTGTACGTGCAGGCAGAATAATGTGTACATAACAAAAAAAATCTTTAAAAAAGGAAAAAGAAAATAAGGAGTATTTTAAAAGTCTGCAAACCTCACCCTTTTGAAAGCTCAAAAATTGGTGAAAAGGAAACAATGATGACAATAGAAAAGAAAATAGGAAAATTATTTGATCCCCTCAAAATAGGATCAAACCTAACCAAAGTTATGTGTTTATTTATTTGCTTATTTAGTTTTCCCCCACTGTGTGTTTGTATGTGTATATGTGCATGTCTGTGTGCATGTGTTTATGTGTATGTGTGTGTTTATATGTGTATATATGTGTTTATGTGTGTATATGTATGTGTGCATGTCTGTGTGTATGTGTTTGTATGTGTATAAGTGTGTTTATATGTGTATATGTGTATGTGTGTATATATGTGTATGTTTGTATATGTGTATATGTATATGTATGTGTGTATGTGTATGTATGTGTGTATGTGTATATGTGTATGTATGTATGTGTGTGCATATGTGTGTGTTTGTATGTGTAAATGTGTGTTTATATGTGTATGTGTGTATGTATGTTTGTATATGTGTGTGTATGTATGTATGTGTGTGTGTAGACCCGAGGACAGCCTCAGGTGTTGTTCCCCATAAAGAGCCATTCTCCTAGATTTTTGAGGCAGGGGCTCTCAGTGGCACCTGGGACTTGTCAGTTAGTGTGCCTTGACTCCCCAGTGAGCCCCAGGACCCACCCGTCTTCAGCACTGGGATTACAAGTGTGGGCCACCACACTTTTTACTCGGGTGCTGAGGATCAGAGCTCAAGTCTTCATGCTTGTGTGTCAAGTGCTTTACTTACAAAGCAAGTCATCACTTCAACCCTAATAAAATTATCCTGAAAACACAATCTCACTAGAGTAAAAGAGTTGCCAGAACCTGCTCTAAGTAAATGTGTGAAACAAATGACAAAGGACAATCTGCAAAATTTTTACCATTCATAAGATAGACATTCATATAACACATAAAATACCATTCATATAAGGCAATCATATTCACCTCAGCCATTTTTATTGACATATTGACGAATGGCATGACGATATTATTTGTGACCAGCAACTGCAACAAGAGCATACATAGTTGTTAAATACTTAAAAAACAAACCCTGCAAAATGATTATAGTAGCATATATCAATATCTTAGTTACTTTTTTATTGCTGTGAAGAGAAACCATGCCAAAAGCAACTTATAAAAGAAAGTATTTGCTTGAGGGCCTTCAGTTGCAGAGGCCATGAGCATCATGTCTGGGAGCATCGCAGCGGGCAGGCAAGCACTACAATGGAGCAGTAGATGAGAGCATCCATCTCCATCAACAAACAGGAAGCAGAGAGAGCCCTAACTGGGAGTAGCATGGGCTTTTGAAACCTCAGTGTTCAACTCCAACGATACACCTTCACCAACAAGACCACACCTCCTAATCCTTCCCAAACAGTTCCACCAATTGGCGAACCAAGCATTTGATACATGACCCTAGGCAGCCGTTGTCATTCAATCCATCACAGTCAATGATGCATAATTATGGGTTTCATTATGACCTTTTTCACGCATTTCATAATGTATTTTGATCATATTCACCCCAGTAATTTTTATTGCTCTCCTATGTAAATTAAGTGATACATAATATTTGTACATATTGATAGTGTAGAATATGGTAATTCAATGCCGTGTACCATGTGTAGTGATCAAATCAAGGTGTACTGGTTGGCTTTTGTCAACTTGACACAGCCTAGACATGTCTGGGAAGAGGGACTCCCAATTGAGAAAATGCCTTCATAGGATTGTTCTGTAGGCAAGCCTATGTGGGTACTGTCTTGATTAATGATTAATGTGGGGGGCTTAGGCAGCTGTGGGTGATGTCTCCCCTGGGTTGGTGGTCCTGGGTGGTATTTAAAAAAGCAGACTGAGCAAGCTGTGGGGAACAAGCCAATAAGCAAAACTCCTCCATGGCCTCTGCTTCAGTTCCCGCCTCCAGGTTCCAGCCTTGAGTTCCTACCCTGACTTCCCTTCAGGAAGGACAGAAAGCTGTCAGCTGAAATAAGACTTGGCCCTCCTCCCAGGGTTGCTTTTGGTCTTGGTGTTTAACACAGCAACAGGGACCTATCCAAAACATTACCTTCTAGTCTTCCCATCCCACATTGCTCACTATTTGGTTTACTGCTATGAGACTGAGAAGAAGAGTGGCTCTCGTGGGCTCATATTTATTTGAAAACTTAGTCATCAGAGAGGGTGTCATGTGAAAGGACTGGGAGGTGTGGCCTTGTTGGAGGAAATGTGTCACTGAGGGGTGGGGCTTTGACGCTTCAGAAGCCCAAGCCAAACCCAGAGTCTGTCTCTTCCTGTTGCCTGTGGATCTGGACGTAGGACTCTCAGGTACTCTTTTAACACCGTGTCCGCCTACCTGGCACCATGGTCCCTGCCATGATGATGATGGACTAAACCTCTGAAACTGTAAGCCAGCCCCCAATTAAAGAGTTGCTCGGTTCATAGTGTCTCTTCATAGCAATAGAGCACAGACTAAGAGAGAGATCAGTCATTTATATATCAGTGAGAAGATGCAAATACAGCATTCTGAGCTTGGCTTGTTTTGCTTAACACAAGCTTCTCCAGTTCCACCCGTGTTTCTGAAAATTGCAGAGTTTAATTCATTTAATTGTTAAATAATATTCCACCATATATACACATATATGTGTGTATATATATAAATATATATAAATGTATATACATATATCTATATGTCTATATATAGATATATGTGTACATTCTTTATTTATTTGTTGATGAACCTTGTTTTGCTGTTGTGGAGAAGGCTGTAGCAAACATGCTAATGCAATGATGTCTTTCATGCGCTGATCTCAATTCCTTTGGATGTGGCCCAGGACTTGTATATTTAGGTAGGCCGCTCTATTTTAGCTTTTGAGGCTCCTCTGTATTGTGCTTCATGATGGGCTGGCCACTTTACATTCCCACCAATAGCGCAAGAGCCCCCTTTTTCCTCAGTTTGCCTTTGTTATCTTTTTGATAGAAGTCCTCCAACCAAGGCGAGATGATACCGTCACTATGGTTTAGACTGGAATTTCCCTGACAGATCATGACAGTGAGGATTTTGTCATGTACTTGTTAATAATTTGTATGGTTTATGCTAAGTATTATGTATTTGTGTATGTCTCTGCCTGCAGGTATATGAGTTACAGACATCAGAGGAGGCCAGAGCCCCTGCTGCTGGAGCTGCAGACAGTTATGAACCACCTGATATGGGTTCTGGGAACGAGACTCTTGCCTTCTGCAAGAGCAGCTCATGCTCTTAACTTCTGAGCCACCTCTCCATGCCACTTATAATAGAAGATATGTAAATTCAAATAACATCAAATATTGCTTTTCTCATTTTGTATAAGCAAAACTTCTGATACTTAACAAAACAGTGAGTTAACACAGCACATCTTTGTTTTGCTGGTGGAATGTTTATTGGTAAATCACGTGTGCAGGATGACTTGGAAAACCCATCAAAATCTAAATGCATATCTTTAAAAAACGTGTGTGTGCCTGTGTGTGCCGATGTTCAGACACACGCATAGGCACATGCTAGGGTGTGCCTGTAGGGGTCAGAGGGCAGCTTTCCGGAGTCAGTTCTCTCTTTCCCCTGTGGGTTCTGGAGATCAAACTCAGGTTATCAGGCTGAGTGACAAGCTCTTTTAACTGCTGAGCCACCTTGCCAGCTCTAAACACACAGTCCTTTGATATAAAATCACTTTATAGGGTTAGTTTGTAGAATAGCTGGGCAACTCAAAATTATGTTTATGCAATGTTAGTTATCGCTGCACTTTTCATGACAGCGTGAAATGGAAAAGACGTATGTGTCCACTAACAGCGGGTTAAATCCCATAGCGTATCTGTGCCATAGAATGTTATATAGCTAAAAAGAAAGAACAAAAAAGGCTGGGTGTGAGGGTATGCGCCTTTAATCTCAGTGCCCAGAAAGCAGAGGCCAGCCTGGTCTACACTGTGAGTTCCAAACCAGCCAGGACTACATAGTAAGACCCTGCTCAAAGGAAGAAAACCCAGGAGGGGTGAGAAGGAAACCTGTCCTTGGCTTTCTATAGAAAGATCTTTCCCATATATCATTAGGGAAAAGTTGCAGAATGTGTGTACGGCATGCCTCCAGGGTATTAAAAGGAGAGGGCAACACACACATCTGTGTTTTTATAGAAAAGCTTCTGGAGACAAAGGGGATGGACATTGGAAGAAGTTGAGGGCAGGGAAATGGTCAGGAGCCTGCCACAGAGGGTCTCAGAAGGGCTCTGCCCTGCAGACTGTTGAAGCAGATGCGGAGACTTATGGCCAACACTTGGGCAGAGTGCAAGGAATCTTACAAGGGAAGTAGGAAATAGTGGGATCTGGAGAGGACAAGAACTCCACAAGGAGAGCAACAGAACCAACTGGTCTGAGCTCAGGGGTCCTTTCTAAGACTGATGGTCCAACCAGGTACCATGCATGGAGGTAGCCTAGGATCTCTGCACAAGTGTGGCCCATGGCAGTTCAGTGTCCAAGTGATGGGTTCCATAGTCATGGGAACAGGGACTGTCTCTGACATGAACTGATTGGCCTGCTTTTTTGTCACCTCCCCCGAGGGGGGAGCAGCCTTGCTGGGCCACAGACGAAGACAATGCAGCCACTCCTGATGAGACCTGATGGACTGGGATCGGAGGGAAGGAAAGGAGGACCTCCTCTATTGGTAGTCTTGGGGAGGGACACGGGTCCAGAGGGGGGAGGGAGGGAGGGGTTAGGACAGGAGGAGGGAGGGAACTTCAGGGGTATATAAGGTGAATAAAGTGTAATAAATAAAGAATTTAATAAAAATATCATATGAAAAAAAAGAGAAAAGCTTCTGGAAGGCACAAGAAACCAGCACTGCGGCTCCCCAATCGAACAGTAGGAAGGAAGAACTGCATGAGTATATTATAGAGATGTGTTTTAATATAGAGATAATTTTTATTTATTTATTTATTTTTTAGTTCTCAATGACTTGATACCATATTATTAAAACCAACAAGAATCACTTAAACAGCTTAGTAACATACAAACTTTGTTCTTTTCGGATTCATGGGAGCATTACAATATAGAATTTTTGTGTTGTGCCAACAGTAAAACCGGTAAATAGTAAATACTGAAAAGCTTTTCTATTCTGTGTAGAGAGAGGACTATATAGGAGAATCCACTCCCTGTCTAGTCCCTGGTTAATCAGCCGGGACACAAGAAGATTAGTCTGTGTGATGCAGAGAATGGTCGGGCTGACTCAGCAAACAGCAAGCTTCCTGTTGCTGGCCCGGTTCAGGTACATGTGCCATTGCAACTTGGGAATGCTGTAGAGAAAAACAGCCCTTATAGTATCTCCAAACAATTCTGAGGTTCTGTAGCTACACACATGCTCCTGCACACACATTATATATATATGATGAAATATGGGTCTGGAGAGATGGCTCAGTAGTCAAGAGCACTGCTCTGAGTTCAACTTCCAGCACCCACATGATAGCTTTTAGCCACCTATAACTCCAGTCCCAGAGGATTCAATCTCCCATTCTGGCCTCTGCTGGCCCCAGGCATGCATGTGGTATATAGACACACACGAAGGCAAAACACATATACACATAAAAATATTTAAAAAAAGATTCATTTTATCATAATATGGTAGTTTTTTTAAGACACCTTCAAAATTATTTTGTGGATTATAAGGAACTAACAGCAGTGGAAGGAGAGCCAAAGACTCTTGGGGATGGGATGGGCAGGGAGGCTGAATGAGGGCCCAAGGCCAAGGACATACAGGGTCAGATCAAGCTAAACAGTCCTGGCAGATGAGTGCACATCTTTTGCTCATCCCTGTTTGTTCTGCTGGTATAACACCTGGCAGCCAGCGCTCTCAAGCACACCAGCTTCAAGTTTGCCTTAGCTGATATCCATGGCTGAGCTGGATATAGCAACTAGAATATGCTTAGTAAATTTTTGATGATCACAATGCCGGACCAAATAAATGCAGGGCTCTCTCAAGAGCATTGGAAAGGCTGACAGAGGATGTCTTGTCAGCAAGACCCTCCTCCACCTTTCCAGTTCCTTCCTTACCTCTTCTCCTTCCCTTTCTTTTAAAACTGCTTCTGTAGGCCTTCAGAGAAATGCTCTATGGGAGAGAGTACACTGGTGGTACTCAAAAAATTAAAAAAGTCACGTAGTCATGTGTGTTTTATTTCCTGTTGTGTTCTTAGTGTGAGGGAAATAATGACAGTTTCCCCCCTCCCCCCCCCCGTGTATGTGTGTCTCCCTCTTCCTCCCTCCGTGTCACATGTGTGTGTGTGGTGTACATGTGTGTGTGGAGGAAGAGGTCAGAGGTGCCTGCTTTATCTCTCTTCGCTGTACTTTCTTGGGATAATGTCACTGAATGTGGAGCTAGGCTGGCAACCAGTGGGCTCCTGAGACTCTCATGCCTCAAGAACATGATATGGTTACATGATCTGGCCATGCCCACGTTGTTTTTTTTTCGTTTTTTGTTTTTTTTTTTTTTTTTTTTTTTTGTGGGTGCTGAGACCAGATTGAGCTTTGCCTAGCTTTGTTTGCTCTGTGAGTGGTCTCATCCACGAAGCATCTCTGAAGCATCACACTGTGATGCCTTCTTAGAGTGAGTAAGCTGGTGGCCAGAGAGACTAAAGTCAGTGACAGAGGTGTGGAAAGATACTAGGTACATTTTACGTGGGAGGGTAAGAGGAAAAGAAGGGTTTAAGGCTTATGGAATTGCTAAATGTTGATTTTATGTGTCAACTTGGCTGGGCCACAGTTCCCAGATATTTGGGTAAGCATTATGCTTGGTATTTTTTTGCAAGAATGTTTTGTTGTTCTTTGTTTTCTTAGAGAGAGAGAGAGGGAGAGAAATAAACAGAGACAGTGGGAGGGCATAGTAGAAGAGAGAAATAATCTCAGGTTTTGGCACCACTGTAATAATATATTTAAAAATGCCACACACAACAGACCTGGTATGAAGAGATTTATTGTATGGAGGTGGAGATAAAGAGACAGACAGAGACAAAGAGAGAAAGAGACAGAGAGACAGAGAGACAGTGGGACAGTGTGGAAGAGAGAAAGGGGATGGTGCCCCAGGAGAAAGAAAGTTAGGGAGGGGAGGAAAAAGGAATCCAGGCAGCTCAGGCCTTTGGACTTGAGCTGCTGTTCTTTCCTGGGCTTCCAGACTGCCAGGCCTACATACACCTTTAGGCTTGCCAGTCCCCACTGTCATGAGGCCACTTCCCCGGGATGCTCACTAGTGTACATTCTGTTTTGTTGGCAGACACCGACGAATACATTCATCATGCTTTTTAAAAATAAGCGTCATCTGAAACGGTAGCGTTATACAAACAAAATTTGTTAATTTTTTTATGAATTATATCAATGGTTTTCAATGTCCTCATCTATAAAATGAGAAAACAGAATAGCCAAACACTAAGTTTCATTCTTCTCACTTTGTGGACACATAATGCCACACTGACGACCCTTCTGGTCACGTGGCTGTGTTCTTTCCAACGGCACATGAACGGAAGTGGTGTACCCCACTTTTGGGCTTCCATGTGAATGTGTAAGGCACTCTCCATCCATGCTGTACCCACACCCTTAACATTGTTGGATGTGTGGCCACTTGGCCTGAACCATAAAATGCCCCAGGAAGCACGTTGGAGGCCGAGGCATGAGGGTAGTTTTGAGTCTGGGCTGTATAGAGAGACTCTGTCTCGAAGAACAAAACAGACAAAACAAGGAAAACATGAGGAAATGTTGAGAAGGGGACACAGCAGGAGACTTCCTGAATGACTCTGGAGCATGGTGCCTAGCAACCTGGACCAATTACCTCATTGGGATGTGAATGAGAAATAAGTGTCTTTGTTGACAGTAGCTTAGTTTTGGCCCTAACTGACACAGGGCAGTCCTGGCAATCGCCTCAGCGCCTCTGTGGGATTGTTATGGCAATCAGATAAAAGAACATTGTCAGACTCTGCCTCACTGGGGAGAGCACCGGTTTTATTGATTACCCAAGACTAACTGCGGTGTGTGCAGTAGAGTCTCCGGGCGCCAGCCGAGCTGGTGATCATTTCATTCCTTTCCAAAGGGAAAATGCTGCATTGAGAATTCGAACAGAGTGGCTAACAGATTTTATTAATTACCACCAGCCCTGCCCTCCCCCCCATCACATTTAGGCACCAAGAGCTAATGTAAACAGTGGGGGAATGAATGGCTATTGAAAGCAGCTGACGAGTTAGCTCACCTTAGTTTTACAGCCGGTTTACAAGCTGGTGGCAATTCCTAAAGTACCCATGTGAGCTGCAATATATTAAGTGTCATTAGTTGTCTACATTTTGCCAGAAAACAAGCTTAGAGTGACAGGATTTATGGTTTCATACTCCTGCGAGAGCAAAACAGCCTGGAAACCGTATTGGTCTGCTGAGAGCTAAGTATTCTCTCTTAGCTGGCTCTTCCTTTACATAAAAAAGTCTCAAAGTACAGCAGATGTTTAGGAAGTCACTGTATGTATTTACTGTATCTTCCTTCAGAGAGAGGACGAGATAACAGCTAAAGCAGACGTTTGAAAAAAAAAAGAAGAAAATGAGTACTGGCTGCTTTCCATGGCTAGGTATGGCCTCAGAGAGGCATTCTTGCGGGGTGAGAAAATGGAATATTTCTCGTCCTTTATGTGGGCAGAGCCAGGTCTGAGGTGCCAAAGGAAGTAGGTTATTAGGCCTCTTTTCACAACCTCTTTGCCGTTTCTTTCATTTCCTTATCAAAACTTCATGCTGGAAAAAGCATTAACAGCTTCCATCAAAAGAGTGATCCATTCGGAAAAGCTCCAGGAGGTCCTGCCAGGTGGGGAGGGCAGAGCAGTGGGGGAAGGACGATATCCAGCTGTGATGTAGCTCCAAAAAAGGCCATCCTTTGCATCCTCGGTGAAAACCTGCAACTTGTGAAGTTGAGGGTAAGACACTGAATTTCTCTGGAATCACACACACCGGCTACTCCACACACCAGATACTCTATGCAAGTGAGTTCCCAAGGCAACTGTTTTCTTTAGACACTGGCAGCTGTCTCTTGCCAGCAATGTCTTAAACAGAAAACCGACAGGAGTCATTCTGACAGGACGGAAGGGATCATCCTAGCGGCTACTAAAAGAAAAGATCTGTGTTTGCAACAAGTAAACATTAGTGGTTTAGGGCCCGTTTGGGAATTTTCTTCATGGTAACAACTGTCAAAGAAAATACTTTTTTAAAATTATTACATCTTAGATAGATTTATCCCAACACAAAACTGCCTTTACCAAATACTAAAGAGAAAAACAAAAGCAAATGAAGTGAGTAGTTAAACAGAGGGAAGGAAAAGAAAACGAGAGCGCATTTTTACAGATGGGCTGAAGAGATTAAGTGTGATGAGTATTTGATGCTGTGAGGAGCTGATGGAATGGATTCCTGACAGAGGAGAGACAGGCAGGACCATACAGATCATTAGACATGGCCCGTTTGTCATCCAGCATCTCCTGCTGAAGAAGTGGGAATAAGGTGGGTCATTAAAGCAGTGCTGAGTCCTGAAGTTCTGCCCAGAGCTTCCCAAAGACTGGGAAAGATGATGCTATGACTTGGTTTCGTTGGAATTCATTTCATTTTGTACATCTGTGTCATTGAATTAGATTTATTAATTTTATTAATATTATTAACATGCTATATAATATTATCATTAAGGAGGGCTACATGTATCATGTAGACCATTTATGCCCTATATTGCATTACATGCATCCTACATTCACATACATATTTGTTATTATGAAGTATTAAGGAATGTCTTGAGTGATTGCAGAGGCTGAGAAGCTGTCACAAGTGGGAGATGTTGGAAAGCTCCAGTCTGAGTCTACAGTTGTGAGAGTGCAAGAAACTAAGGGCAGAAGGCTCAAGTTCCAGCCTGCCTGCAAGTGTGAAGACAGGAGAAGGCCAGCCCAGCTCAGACCACCAAAGAAAGCAGATTTGCCTTCACTCGGCATTTTGCTCTATTCATGTCTTCTATAGATTAGAAAGAAATCCACCTCCAAGGGAGAGTGTGGTTTGTCTGACTCAGTTTACTCACTCACATGTTAATCCCAATCAGAAACACCCTTCCAGACATACCCAGAATAATGTTTAACCAGACACCCACTGAGCCATCTCTCCAGCCCCAGGAGGGCATTTCTTAATCAGACACAACACTGGTTAACAAAAAGGATTATTATTTTTTTCTTTTCTTTGAAAATCTTTCACAGTTTAGCCTATGAGCCATTTTGAATCCTTTCATAGTATATGGTCTGAGGTAAAAGTCCAAGGTCCCCCCTTCCCAGATAGTTTTCCGATTTCATTATGCTTTTTCACTTAGAGGATAATCCCTTCTCCATTGTGACTAATTTTGGACATTGACTTGACTGATTGAAGGATGGGCAGAGAACTGAAGGGTCATTACTCCCGGCTGTGTGTAAAGGCAGTTTCCTAGGATAGTGAACTTGGTGGAGACCGCCTGACCTTTGACTGGAGCAGGAAAGTGGGAGAAGGACAACACTCGCTCTCTGGCTCTTCCTTGCCAAGCAGGTACCTTTGTCCCACTGTCCTGGATGATAGACTAAGTTCTTGCACTCTGGACTAAACACTCTACTAGTGGCCACCCTGGCTTGGACTGAGAACAATTTGTCTCACCCTCCAGTTACAGACTTTTCCTCACGGCTGACTTTCCAGCCGAATAAACCTGCGTGTGAGCGTGCGCCCCTCTGTGTGTTGTGCCCCTGTGTGTGTGCCTTTGTGTGTGCCTGAGCAAGTGCCCGTGTGTTTGTTTGTGTGTGTGTGTTCGTTTACTGCCATTTCTCTGCAGACCCTGAATCATATCTATTGAGTCACCTTACACCTTTGTTGAAAGTCAGTTGAGAAGCTTGTGGTGGTGCAGACATGCCCAGGATTCTCACTCTCAGGAGGCGGAGGCAACTGAGAGGCACTGTGAGTTCCAGACCAGACTGAGCCATAAGAAAGCCAAGAAATAAACAAAAGTGAGCTGAGTGTATTTGTGGCTCTCTTTCTGTACCCTCAGTTCCTTTAGTCTACATCAGAGACTGACAAACCTTGGCTCAAGGGCCAGATCTGGCATACTGCCTGTTTTTCATTTTTTAAAAACTTTTTATTGATTCTTTGTGAGTTTCACATCATGCACCCTAGTTCTGCTCATCTTCCTACCCACTCATATCCATCCTTCACTCTTGCTTACATCGTGCACACACACACACATACACACACACCACCACCACCAACAACAACAACACCACCACCAACAAAACAAAGCATTGAAAACATCTCCTCATGAAAGCTGCAGTATGTCACAGTATGCCCCACAGTACATCTCTCTGTCCACACAAGTTCACTTGCAAATGTTCACTGCAACGAGTCATTGGTCTGGTTCGAGATCTCTGGCTTCTGTGACACCATCAATACTGGATCTTCACTGGGCCTCCTCCCCGTTATCCTGTTGTTGCCTTGTGTCATGGAGATCCTGGAGCTTTGGATCAGAAGGACTAGTTCTTTTACGTATCTTAATCGTTCACAGATGATACCGATTTTGAGCCTGGGATCTAGGCCTAGGTGGTAGCTGAGCTGGTCAGCCTGCTGACCTTTTCTTATCCATTCCACCAGGGCAAGATCTCCGGCACTGTTCTGGCTAGGCCACACAATACTGCTATAGGCTGGGGGTGGGTGTAGGTGGGAGTGGGTGGGGGTTGGGTGTTAGCTCCTGCTCTCACGCCCTTGAGGCTGGTTCACTTGCACCCATGCCTCTAGACCCAGAGGCACTGTGCTGCCCAGGCCAGGTGCAGGACGGGCTCTCTTGAGTGCTATAGCCAGTGAGGAAGCAGGGTTAGCTTTTCCAATCTCAACACCCCAGGGGCAGCTCTCCCGGCTACTGCAGGTGGTGAGGGGCAATGTTGATAGGGTGAGGGCATCACTCCCACACTCATGCCCCCTCTCCCATGCCAGACAAGTGGTGGGGCTAGCTCTCCCAAGTCCTGCAGCAGGCGAGGGACAGGGACAGCTCTCCTGACTGCTGAAGATGGTGAGGAGCAAAGGGAGGAGGGGGGCATCGTTTCCGTACCCATGCCACCTCAGAGCAGATGAGTGGCAAGGCCAACTCTCCCACTCTCTTTCCCTTGGAGTTGGCTTACCTGGGTCCCTGCCACTGGGGCCAGTTTTGCTGTGCTATCCAGGCGAGGTTCGGGCTCAATCTCCTGAGTGCTGCAGCTGGTGAGGGGCAGGGCTAGCTCTCCCAAGCTCATGGCCCTCAGGGGCAGCTCAGGCTGGGACCTCACCATGGCCCCAGGTGGAAGGGCTGGCTACTCACAACAGGCTACGCCTCTCCACCCTGGAGTCCCCAGTAACACCTCTCTCCATAATACTCAGGCTGCTGCACTTCTCTTTCTATCTTATCTGACCCCCACATACTTGCACGCTGTGGTCTCTCCCCAAGCAGGCTGGCCATGCAGCTGGCAAGGCCCCTGGGTGACATCTTCCAATCTGTGCTATGTGCCAGAGAGCAGATCTGTGGGTGGCATGGTGTCTGCAGGTCTCTGTCTGTCTTTCTCCTCTCACACTGTGTGTGCTGCCTGGCCACCAAGCCAGGCATCGAGCAGAGATGAACAGAGGACTGCACCTGACTGATGTAAGAATAACACCATCAACAAGGTGTCTCTTTGCCCAGTGCCAGGGGGACTGCCTGTTTTTTTTTTTTATTAGGGTTGATTAGAGCTCAATCATGCCCATTCATTTATGACGCAAATCTAAAGTTCAAGCAGAGACTACAAAGTCAAAGGCATTTACTCTCAGCCGCTTTACAGAAAAAAAGAATTGACTCCTAGGTTCAGTATCTTGTCTTCTGTGATACAACACTGTTTTGTTAACTACAGCTTTATAGGAAATCTTGAACTCAAATGGTCTACTCCTCCAACTTTGTTCTTTTTTCAGATTGTTTGGCTATTATATATCATTTGCACTTCCATGAGTTTTAAAATTATCCTGTCAATTCCTACAAAAGATAATGTGGAATTTTCTTAGGGTGTTTTGGATCTGTAGATCCAACTGGAGAGAATCAACATTTTAGCAATATTGAATCTTTTAATCCTCAATAACCATGGAATGTCTCTGAATATATTTGTATTATTCTTAACTTCTCAGAGAAATGTTTTGATGTTTTCAGTTCACATGTCTTGCATATATTTTCTTGAAGTATGCATGAGTTTTTCATATTTACACACTGCATATATATATCCTCAAATAGTCCAGGATGCCATGAACTCATTATGTAGCTGACTGAGGATGAGGCTGAATTTTTGATCTTTCTGCTTCCACATCCTGGGTGCATGTGACATCATGCCTGGCTTTATGTAGTGCTAGGGCTGAACCCAGGGCTTCACATAGGCTAGGCAAGCAGTGTACCAGCTGAACTACATTCCCAGCTCAGTATTTTGTATTTCTGATGCAGTTTTACTGCAGTTTTCAACTTTTAAATTGTTGATATTCTATAGACATGCAGCTAATTTTTGCATTTTGTATTTTTTTCCATCTTTGCTATATTTACTAGAATGTATAAATCTCCCAGAACCAATTGTATAAGACTTTCTATAGAAGTGATCTATAAAAGTGAGTGAACTTATTGTTTTGGCCTTTCCAATCTGGATACATTGTCTTCTTTTTGGCAATGATTTGTAGTTCAATGCTGACTCATGATCTTCTGGGGAAAGTACTTGCTCTTTCTCCATGAAGCGTGACATAAGTTGTTCCCACACATGGTTTGTCAAGTATAGTAAGGTCCCGCCTCGTCCTCATTTGCTGAGAGACTTCATTATGAAAGGGTGTTGGCTTTGGTCAGCTGCTTCTTCAGTATATAGTGTGATGACCAGGTGATCCTATTGTAGAAGGGTGTGTGTTTTTCCTCCCAGCCCCAAGCTCTCAGAATAATGACTCATGAGACTTGAAACATATTACAAATACCTAGGACATATATCTAGGTTCTTCTCTGACTAGCACATAACTTAAAACAACCCATTTGTACTAATCTACATTTTGCCAGGTGATTGATTACCTCTGCTCAAGTACCAGGTGTCTGTCTTCCTCACATCTTCCTGGATGAATCACCCATACCTGGCTCTATTCTAGAATCCCACCTTCTGTTCAACCCTTTTCTGTAGGCCATTGCTTTTTAAATTTGCAGGCAATGCATTCATACAGTACACAAGATATCATTTCTACATCCCACCCTATGCTTTCAGTCTGCTGGTAAATAACTTAGAATGGAGACCTATAATGTACAAAGGATATGGGGCCCCCAGGAAGCTGAGCCTCCTTCAGGACTTTTTCTTTTATTTTTTATTTTAGTTGTCTGTTTTCTGTGCTACAGGATTGAATCCAGAGCCTCAAATATGCTAGGTGACAGTTCTGGCATTGCCCTATGCCCCTGACTCTCCCCCAAGAGATATACTTAGCCCCTTAGAATGCTTGTCTTCCCCTTTGAGGCCCATGGAAGACGGTCTGTGCACAGCTCCACCTGAACAGTAATTTGCTTTTGTTAAGACTTCAGAAATAAACCCTACTGCAAATTTTTCATATTCTGTATATCTCATTGCCCATGGCTGTCCAGAGTCAAAGGCCTGTATCTTAGGTGAGAAATTATCGTAATTTTGTTGGGATGGCCCCTGGGAGGCCTGTGGTCAGCAACGAAGCCAGGGAAGAACCTATAAGGGTGCTGATGTGAGAGAGTGAGTGGCAAGAGGAAACATCTGCACTGCTGAGGCAAGTTAGCCTGCCCCGCGTGCATTTGTAGGTAGAAGGCCTCCTTCTACCAACTCCTCTGGCCTCCCACCCGCATCCTGAAGTTGTTGGCCAGCTCTTCTTTAGCCTGGCTCTCCCTCTGCAAACCAAATGATTCCTGGATATGATGTCTTCTGTTCAAAAATGTGCTTCAAATGTCCCTTGTGCCCAGTGACTCCAGCCAACAAAAGCAGATGGCCTCTTTCTCTAGAAGGTTTTTCCCACAGGACTTAGGTTTACCCAATATTTGGAATTCTCCAGGTTTCCTGCCAATGCCTGGGCAATCTCTGTGCCATGTGACACTCTAAATTTTTTTTAAATGAAATTTATTTATTTTTATATCAATCACAGGTTAGGTACTTTGCATCCCAGGCGTAGCCCCCTCCCTCATTCCCTCCCACTCTCCCCATCCCACCCTCATCTCCTCCCCACCCCCTCCAAGTCCACCGACAGGGGAGGACTTCCTCCCCTTCCATCCGACCCCAGATCATCTTGTCTCCTCAGGGCTGGCTGCAATGTCCTCCCCTGGGATCTAGCCAGGCTGTTACTCCCTGGCATGTATGGGGGAGGGTCAAAGAGCCAGCCATCAAGTTCAGTGACACTCTAAATTAAATTAACAGTGTGTCATGAGTGGAAGTGAATTCCCCAAGACAATTCTGATTTTAGTCTTTATTCTTTTGTTCTCTTGAACCAGGGTCTTGCTGTATAGCCCAGATTGGTCTTGAACTCACCATCTTCCTACACCAAATTCCAGGATGATGGGGTTAAAGGTTACCCCTGAGTCCTACTATAATGGCACCAAATCCCCTTGTTATGCATTAGTGACTAACACTGAAGCCAAAGGGAGAACTTTACCACAAAAGACGTTGTGGGAAGATTTCCAGAGTATCAAAATAGCTACTAGCCATGATCAATGCCTGTAAAATTTCACATTGCGAAGCTGAGGGGGGGGGGGATTTTGATACCCTGTCTTAAACAACAACCACTACCGGAAAGAGAAAGAAAACAAACTATGAAGTTATTGTGCAGCTCTCACTAAACATGTGTTGAGTATTAATCACTAAGAAGCAGGCATGGACCTTGCTCGAGTGATGTCTGCTACAACTAGAGGGAGGAGCCTCCTTGAGGTGACACAGTGTCAGGGAGGCATGGTCCAGCACCCCCTCTCATCAGACTTGTGATCCAGTCAAATTTAGTAAAATGCTCAGGTGGGCAGGTTTGCTCAGAAATCCAAAGAAGCAGACCACTTTCTTTACTTTAGGCAGCTATTGTGTTTGTAAACATGAAGAGATGAAAAACCAAGGTTGCAAATGTCCATTTAGTGACTCTTCTTCTCCCCTCCCTCCCCTCTTCCCCCTCCTTCCCTCCCCTTTCCTCTCCTTCCTTCTCCTCCTTTTTCCTTCACTCCCTCCTTCTCTCTTTCACCCCCTCTTCTCCCCTCTTCTTTCTTCTGCTCCTCCAGCCCCTACCTCCAGGAGCTGTCATCACTATGAAAGAACTCTGAAGGGGAAAAAAAAATGAAGAATCTGGTGAGGTTTTGTTGCCAGGAAACCACACATTGTATTTCAATAATTTCAGTTTCTGGGTCTTCTCCCTCTCTTCTTGTCACCAGAAGACTCTGTTTTTGCTTTAGTTTATTTTTTTTTAAATAGGTAAGACGTTCACGTGGATCAAAGATAAAAAGGTACATAAAGCTTTAAACCAAACTCACTATACTTCCCACCTCAGCACTCAGGTTCTATTCCCGACGAATAATCAGGGCTAGTTACTTCATGTTTAGTCTTCTGAATATTTTGAAGTATGTGAGTCACACAGATATATCTTGCACCCTATCATCTTTCTTTACACACCTGACAACCGCTTTACACACATGTATGGGTTATATGTTTCTATCTTTAGAAATGGCTTTCTTGCATTGATTCACTAATTCATCCAGAATTTTTTAATAAGTTAAAGACCTATTTGTTTTTATTTTGTGTGTATGAGTGTTTGCCTGCATATATATCTGCACCACAATGTGTGTGTCTGGTATGCTCAAAGGCCAGAAAAGGTCAATGAATCCTTTGGAACTGGAATTACAGACAATTATGAGCTGCCATTCAGGTGCAGGGAATTGATCTAAGTCCTTTGCCAGAGCAGCCTGTGCTCTTAACCACTGAAGACTAAAGACTATTTTGTGGAATAAATGTACAGTCATTGATTAAGTTAATTTTTTAAAAACTTTTTACATGTATGTATGTATGTATATATGTATATAGAGGTGTGCATTAGTTAGGGTTCTCTAAAGTAACAGAACACAGAACGTACATAGTGACTAAATTTATGTGTATGTATGTATGCATATGGAATTTATTGCAATTGCTTATAGGCTGTGGTCCAGCTAATCCAACCATGGTTGCCTCATGTTCTTAGAATCCAGTAGCTGTTCAGTCCACAAGGCTGAATGTCTCAGCTGGTCTAATTTATTTATATGTATATGTGTAATATACATTTTATTTATTAATATATAATATATTTGTATTTTGTATTATTTATTTTGTTGAGACAATATGCTCTTACTATGCAGTTTTGGCTGGCCTAGAACTTGCTAAGTAGACCAAGTTTGAATTGAACTAACAGAGATATCACTGCTTTGGCCTCCCAAGTGGTCTGATTAAAAGTGTACATCATCACACCTGGCCAGATATTTGGACTTTTGTGTTATAGTTAAAAAAGAATAGCTCTATGGAAGGGCCAAAAAAATATCTGAAAATCTTTGGTCTGCCCTAACATTTTATGCATTTATTTTCATAGAGATATTTTCTATTTATATATAATTTATTCTGTGTAAATGTGCTTCCAGTTGCTGACAGCAACACTTGTCTAGTCTTTTCTTTCTTCAGCATAACCCCTTGGGGGGCATGTGTGTTCCCTGTGGCAGGCTTGTTTCTGAGCAGTATTAAAACTTAGCAGTGCAGAGCTCCAGGACCACCCTGGCGTTTCTATGACAATGGCAGAGAGGCCCTCTTACTGGCACTCACCCCACACGGCTTCAGAGACAGCCTCCTTCTCAGGGACTTGCCCACACGGGACCTCAACCGTTGCCTCCCCAGCCCCCAACAGTGTCTGGCTCCAGAGCCACAAACGGCGGGCGGGCGAGTGCGGCAGCTCAGAACCACCACACTCAGGGGTGGAATTAGGCTTTGGGCCTGAATAAATAATTAGAAATTGGCTGCTGAGAGAATGTCCCTGATGATTGCTTGCTCTGGAATTTTTCTGGGTGCCACACAGAGTTTTATTACCCAATTAAAATACAGCAGATTAAGTAGTGCAAAAGGAAGATGAAGTGGGCAATAAATTTGCTGTGGAATGGGCTGTGGAGGGCCCAACCTGAAAGGCATGAATTTATGGTTCAGAGAGAATTGAGAAATAGAATAATCTAGTTTCGCCAGAAGGAATCACTAGCCAAGCATATGCTTCAAGAGAGACAAAATGTCTGCCTTGGGGAGTAAGGGGGACAGTGGACGGAGGGAGAGGAAGGCATGTTTCTGAGTGAGTGCCCAGCATGGAAAGAAAGTGGAGGTGAGGGAAACCAGCTAAGGTATTAGCCTGGAGGAGGCTTCTCCAACTTTGTAGCTGTTTGTGACACACCAGAACTGAAATCGACATTTGAAATTTGGTAAAGTCCTGGTTTTTTGTTGTTGTTGTTTTGTTTTTTGTTTTTTAAAGACAGGGTTTCTCTGTGTAGCCTTGCCTGTCCGGGACTCACTTTGTAGACCAGGCTGGCTTTGAACTTACAGAGATCCACTACCTCTGCCTCCCAGAGTGCTGGGATTACAGGTGTGCACCATCATGCCTGGCTGGTGGTGTTCATTCTTGCTTGTTGTACATAACCACGAGTTGAAAGCAAGCCTGGGCTAGTGTGACCCTGACTCAAAATACCAAAAACAAAAACAAAACCACACACACACACACACACACACACACACACACACACACACACACGTGCGCACACACATGCCAACAAACACACAGGCACCCACCACCACCATCAACAACAGCAACAATGGCAAAAAAAAAAAGTGCTAAACAAATCAAAAAAGGAATGCCAGCTGGATTGGATTTGGACCCCAAGACTGTATCTCTAAATACATTCTAGGGTACTGGGTGCCTTAGCGTTTTATTGGTGTGAAGAGACACTACGACCACAGAATTGGAGCTGGCTTACAGTTTCAGAGGTTTAGTCCATTGTTATCACAGCCGGAGACATGGAGGTATGCCGACAGACACAGCGCTGGAGAAGGAGCCCTGAGTTCTAGGTTTTCATCTGAAAGCAGCAGAAAGAAACTGTGTTTCCTGGGCGGAGCTTGAGCATAAGAGACCTCAGAGCCCACCCCCACACTTCCTTCAATAAGACCACACCCACCCCAACAAGGCCACACCTCTTAGTAGTGCTCCCTATGGGCCCAGCATTCAAACAGATGAGCCTATGGGGGGTCATTCCTATTCAAATCATCACGCTGGGCTTAGGTTCCCAATTTATGAATTTTGTAGGGACAACATTTGACCCGCTGACTTCTCTTAGAGAACAACCATTTCCCTACCGTGCACTCTGTCTCCCCTTCCATTCCCAGAGATTATTCCTGGACTCTCTACAGTTCTGTAGCGGTTCACTGCAGAGTTTGTTGTGAGCTGTGGGAACTGCGTTGTTCAGGCCATTCAGTCCTCATCCTTAGCAAGAGCTAGCATGCTTGTCCTGCTCTTGAAGATGCAGAGGTGACTGTTTCTCCTCAGAGATAAGAGAACCTTGAGCTAGCCTCTGACCTGGCTTCCCACCTTGCCTTAGGCGGCTGGGCATTGTTCTGGGATAGCCAATTTGCTGCACATACCTTCTGAGGGGGATCTGAATGTGCCTGTGCACAAGCTTATCATGATACCCTCGGATTCTGGTGGAAACTACCCAACTGTTCTTACATGTTCGGGAGCTTTGAGCCTGCCATTCTGCCAGACTCTGAGCAAAACAAAGCTCAGGTATTACAGCGTGTGTCTCTGAATTGTGTTCCCATCCATGACCCTGCACAGCGGATTAATAACAAAGATGACGCCCTGTGTATCAGATGGCCGTAGATCCCAGAGCTTGCCCCTGATCCCTAGCTTGTGTCTGTCAACTGGGGTAAGACCAGCTCCTCACTGTCCAGATCGTGATTGATGTTCCTGGCACAGGCTGACCCTGCATCTAGGGAGCCATCCTTGATTGCTGGTGTGAACTGGTTCTGTTCACTTGCACTCTCATTCATTTATTCCGCAAACACTAGCTGAACAGCTGCTCAAGATCAGCTGCTAAGAGATAGGGATGTGGCTAGGAGACCACCTCTGTGCCTGGCCATCTCAGGTTGCTGCTACATTTCACACAAGTACTTGCAAATTTACAAAAATGTGAACTGCTTGCTAGGTTGTTTCAAACCCCTCTATTGCTGCTTTTCATCAGCAGTTATGAATCTCCTCAACTCACTGCTCCTTTGAGTCATAAAGTTCTACACACTCTTACAGAAATCAAGGCCCTGTGATCTGTTCCCTGTGTCAGCAAATGTGTCACGAGACCGTCATAAATGGATGTGCCAAGCCTTGAACCTATGTCGGGCATTAAAAGCACTAGATGAACTGGACATATGGTCTCAGCTTTCCGGAGGAAGCGGTGGCAGGTAGTTTCAATGTGCAAGGCCAGAGTGGACAAGTGAGATTTACCTAGGAATTTGTGATTAAGTACATGTGAAAAACTAGGAAATTATACACAAGTCCCTCAGGACATTGTCCAAAGAGCCATCCACTGCTCTCAGGGTCCCATGAACTGCTCCCCACTTTTGCACTGATTCCTGGCAGCTGATTTAGACATGGGACTTTGAGTAGTCATTGGGAATGTAATTCATGCTGGTGTGTCAGTGACATTTCTTGTTGGTGTGACCTAATGTCTGACAAAAGCAGTGGAAGGAAGTTTGACTTTGGCTCATGGTTTGCAGTATGGTCGGCTTCGACAGGCAGGTGTGGTGGATCCCAGTGCACCAGCCAAAGTGTGAGGTGGCTGCTCTTTTAGCAATGGTAGGGAAGCTGGCAGGTGAATGCTGGAACCTCAGCCCATGGCATGGTGCCACCGTCATTCAGGGTGGGTCTTCTCTCCTCAGCTAGACCTCCCGGGAAAAGCCTTCACCGATAACCCCAGGAGTGGGACTGTGTCTCCTAGGAGATCCAAATCCCACGAGTTTGCAAGGAAGATTTAAGGCTGCTGTTGGAGGATGTTCTTTGTGCACTGTGTATTCAGGCTGGACCTTGGCATTATCATTGTTTTGAAGCATGTCCTGAATCAGTGTTCTGTAAAACGTTGTTTTCCATCACTTCTGATTGGTCAAATAAAAAGCCAAAGAGCCAATAGCTGGGCAGGAGAGGAAGAGGCGGGACTTCTTGGCACGTGAGTGTGAGTGTGTGTGTGTGAGTGTGTGTGTGTATCTCAGGTGGGAAACAAGGAGTCTCCAAGCGGACATGGATGAAGAAGGAGGTGTCAGGGATAGACTAAGATGGCAGGTAATGGGCCTTATGGATGCGAAGTAGGCCAGGCCAGTATTATCAGGGTAGAATAGCTGACAATCTGCCCAGCTATGGTGCCTGAAGCTTTTAATAAATATAAAGGTCTCCATGCATTATTCAAAGCAAGGGCAGGCATAGAGAAAACTTACATTTACAGGCTACTTTACTTTTTTGCTGTCCCAAAGTTATGAATAAATGTTTTTTAAAAGAAAAGACAGTTTTAATTTTTTTTATTAAGCAAAGCAATTGTATTTTTCCATTTTGAATATTGTTTATATTCATGTAGAAAATGTAAAAGAAAACAGCTGATGTCTTTTCCTCCAATAATCTTCAGTGTCTAGATTTTTGTTTTGTTTGTATCCATGTTCATTTTAAACAAATGTCTTCCGTGTGAGGAGGAAAGCCCCAGGGCCAGACTGGTAGCTCTCTAAAATGTCTCCTAAGTCCTTTCAAGGATTTATCCAAATAAGAAAGCTAGGCAATATAATTAAGTGAACACAGTAATTGGGTCGATTCATGGTGATAAAATCTCCCACAGGGTGAAAATAAAGCCTAAAGTGATAGCCAACAAATAGAACATAAACTTGGGTGGTTATGGATGATGCTAAGGACGAAGAACTAGAGCCCACTGGGTTTTTCTAAGTGTATCAAGATGAAGAGCCACCCAAGCATCCACAAGATTCCCAGACAGTGAAGGAAGGCACAAGAGAGCAAAGGAAAGGGGTAACAATTTCTGTGCATCACATTAATATATGAGATTGAATTAAAATAAATCTCCAAGTCTGGTAGCATTTATCTCAATGTCAGCAGGGGACCAGAAAGCCAACAATGTAAATTGTTTCTCAAATTAAGTGATTTGTCATGAAAAATGGACTATTGTAAATTTGTTTAATTCTGCACTTCTCTTTGTCAGCTGATATTGAAAAAAAAAAACCCAGGTAAGTAGGTGGTAGCACACCTTTTGTCCAAGAAAAGAAAACTGTGATTTGGTGGCAATAATCATTGGAGTCCCCTCAGATGAACTTTATCAGAACCTATTAATTGTCTACCCAGATTAAAATATACATGTATTTATTTGGCAGCCTCCAAAATGAAGTTCAATCCTTTCTGACTGAGGCAGAAACTACAAATGGCACTTTAATGCATCTTCTCACATTTGGATGAAGGTCTTGTCTTTCCCTCTTTCCAAAGAGCAGAGACAGAAGTACAATGTTTGATCTATGCCCATTTGGAAGGATGTTGAAGTTCAGGCTGCCTGAGGACACCACAAAGGCCAGCAGATTGGCTTGGTGGTCTGAGTGTACAGGAAGAAATCCATCCATTGAACGGGTGCAGCAGAAAGGCTGATGGCACATCTGTCTGTGTGGACACCTACCCCAGCAAGGCAGTAACGACCAGGCTAAAGCTGGACAAAGATCGCAAAATGATCCTGAAAGAGGAAAGCCAAGACTCCACAGCAGGAAAGGAGAAAGGCAAAACCAAGGAAGAAATGACCAAGAAGATGCATTAAAGACTGCTTAAGATAAACTAAAACAACAAAAACTATTATTTTATGTGCATGAATGATTTGCACGTACGATGTGTACCATGTGCATGTAATGGCCAAGGGTACCAGAAAAGGGTACCACTAGATTTCTTGGAACTAGAGTTACAAATGGTCATGAGTTGCCTTGTGGGTGCTGAGAAGGACACCCCTTCTCTGGAAGAGAGGCTTCAGCCTGTATATATTTTGTTTTTTTTAAAATATATTTATTTTTGTGTACATTCGGTGTTTGGCATACATATATATCTGTGTGAGGGAGTCAGATGGATCTACCAGTTACAGACAGTTGTGAACTGCCATGTGGGTACTGAGAATTGAACCTGGGTCTTCAGGAAGAACAGCCAGTGCTCTTAACCACTGAGCCAACTCTCCAGCCCCCTATATTTTGGTTTTCATTCCTTTGTTTTGAGACAGAGTCCAGGCTGGGTGGTCCAGGCTGGCCTTGAATTTGAGCCCCTTCTCTTTCAGACTCACAGTTGCTGGGATTACAGGCATGCAGCACCACACTGGCCAGGATGCTGGTGCACACAGTCACAATCTCTACCTCCACTCTGGGTATCTCAAGTAGATTGTAGGATAACGTTAATGGCCCACAGAGGGGTATTTGGAAGTCATCTCAAAATTCTACCCTAGCTTCTCTTACATGTGGGCTCAACTACCGGATCTCTAAGATTGACCTAGAGCACATTCTTCCCACTCTGCCTCCAGCAACGCTACCCTTGACAGTCAACTAGAATACTGTCTTTCCATCACTGAGTAAGCTACTCATTTCCCTTGGTGAGGGTGTGTTTGCTTTACTCATCTCCTAACTTAAAAAAAAATATTCCAGTAAACATCATAGCGGGAGTGTTCCATGCAACACTCCTGACAAAAATACCCGACAACATAAGCATGGCAAAGCCGTTAGAACCTTCGAGATCAGGAAACTGATACTGATAGGTTAATCAGGAGGGAAAATTTTCCTTTATATTCCCATGGTGAAGAAGGTTTAACAACAGGCAGACTAGCAACTGGAAAACTTCTGTATGTGAAGCCCTAAATATAGGAAGATAGGAGTTTATATATCAAGTTGGTAAGGGAAGCTGAACTGTGTAGTGACGTGGGAGGCGCCACCCCTGGGCTGTATAAAAATCGAAAGCTGAGTGAGCTACGGAAAGCAAGCAGGTAACTATACTTCTCCATGATCTCTGCTTCGGTTTCCACCTTGAGTTCCTGCCTGGGATTGCTTAGTGGAATATGATCCCCAAGTTGGTTTGGGGGCCAGTGTTTTCTCACAGCGACAGACAGCAAAGTAAGGCAGACGAAGCTGCTTTCCACAGTCCTCTGGGAAAGGATTCCGATCTAGGGATGTTCCCAATGTCTTCAAGCCAGTTCCAACCCTCTAACATACAGCTAGCTCTCAGTCGGGATTTGCCAGCTACCATGATGAGTCTTTTTGAGGGAAGGCTTCAGGCTATTTGGGCATGGTGGCACATACCTGTCATCCCAGTACTCACCAGACCTAGGTAAGAGGATTATAGCCTGAGGCAAGCTTCAGCCATGTCGTGGATCTGGGTTTCAAGGCGGGCAGGGGAAGAAGAGGAATAGAAAGAGGAGGAGAGGAAGAGGAAAAGGAGGTAAAGAAAGAAGTTGAGGGAAAAGAAAAAAAAAAGGATCCAGTCTGGAGTCCCTGCTTGCATATCATCATGCCTCGTTAACTCATCTGTTTTGTTCAATCTAGAACAGTTCCGGTAGTCTTTGGCTTCTAAGATCTTGGTGTTTTTGAAGAGTAAAAGTCAGTTATTATGGCAAAACATAATCAGTGAGTTTCTATCTACCTACCTGCACTGACTGAGTCTTTCACTGAGGATGGCTATGAAGTAACCATCTGCTGTGAGTTGAACTGCTGGGCGCAGGGGTATGCAGTCTGTGTGCTGGTTTGTGGCTCCTCCTTTAAGAGAGACCCTTGGAGCCTTGAGTGTTTAAGAACCCAGATTTTGGGGAGAATACCTGAGTTCAGGTCCTGGCTCTGCCACATACTTCTGTTAAATTTTGAGGGTGCTACTTAACCTTTTTTATGCTCCTTGGAAATGGAAGGGGAATACAAATGCTTCCCAGCTGGGCATGGCAATGCATGTGTGAAATCTTAGCACCGGGACAAAGGCAGAAGGTTGTGACTTTCAAACTAGCCTTAGATATATAGCAAACCTTATTTTTATACAATGAACGAGTGGACAAACAAAATGAGATGGTCCTATTATTTAGAACTGTGGAGATTAAAAGTAAAATGCTTCCAAAGAAATTAGACACTGCTGGACATATAACATACAACTATAGTCTCATGCTTTGGGGACACAAGTCAGTCCAGGTACCCCCCTCCCCAACACCTATCTAAATATCTGCCCAGAGACATTTGTTAAAATAAGTTAATGCTAATAAGTCTGATTAAATGTCAGTAATATGTGTTTGAAATTAGGCATTCTTTGCATGAAGGTGCTAGACTCACATCATTCTAAAAGGAAAAGGCAGTAAGGCATTTCAAATCAACCTAACCCCCAGCCCCTACCAGCTTTCTACAGCATAGCTAAAATACATTTAGGCTCCTGAAGGGCCTCTGGACATGCCACCGTAATATATCCCACTCTCTATGAAAATTGCTTTCAGTGGAAGGCATTTCATTTCCTGCAATCCCTTATCTACCTAAGAGCAGAGGTTCCCCCTAAAGAAATCAATTTTCACGAGCCCTGACCCCGTGAGGATCCATTCTCATCATCTGAGTTGAGATGTCTGTGCCATACCCGGATGGACCATGTCACAGACAACCATCCTCTCTATCCTCCTGGGAGACATTCATCTTTCAAGAAGTCATTCATATGTCTGTCCACGTCCTGTCTTTTCTAAGAAAGCCACTTACTTGTTCTCCCGGAAGTGCCCTTGACTGTCTTTATCCCGTTAGGTGTCTATAGGGGGGAAGATATGGCTCAGATATATAACATGTGCTTGGCATGCCTGAGGCTTGGAATACCAACACAACCAAACATGGGGGAGGGTTGTATACAAGCCTCAACCCTTACCTCTCTTCATGTCAGTTTCTGTGAACTTCCACACACATTTGACTTTCACTCGCTGGTACTGAGCGGTCAGTTTGCAACAGTACAGAAAATGTCCTCTACCCTCATGTGCCTCTGTGTTAAAGCATGGTCCTATCAGGACGCCACGTGTGTGCTTTGTGGGCCTTGCCACTCGTTCTATTGTAATGACTGCTCGCCCCTGTTAACTGGCATCCACGGCTCTCCTAGAAACTCAATAGACCCTTCCGTTTCAACATCAGGCAAAAACAAGGGCTGGACGTGGAAAGCCCTGGAAAAGGGCTTTCAGGTCGAGTGCAGTGACAGATCATGATTCATCTGGTCACGAGGCTCTGAGGTCACCCTCAGCATCAGCAGTATTAAAGGGTCACATGCTCTCTGTGGAGCCTCAGTGCACTTCAAAACGTTTATACCACGCAGGATGGAAGCCCTCTACCACCTCCTTGTTTCACAGTCCTGTGGCCATTCATAAATAATGGCACCTTCCAAAGACACAGGAGACACAATTCTCAGTGGACATGTTGCTGCTGTTCTGTCTTTGAATTTGGAAGGTAACTGGAAAAATTTCCCCCGCATTGTTTTGCTAAAACATACAAGGCTTTGGGAGGCTTAACTGTAAAAATTTCCATTAGTCTAAAACAAACAAAAGAGCTCCGTGGAGCAGCGCATATATTCTGGGAAGTTTGGCTATGAAAAGACAAAGGCGGTATATTTCCAGGAGACGTGTGGCATGTATAAAACACATGTATAAAACACCCAGACTGGTTTGTAACACAAAGAAAGTCTTTGTTACGGTTTTACCTCAGGAGCACAGCACTCTACTGGAGGAGGGATGTCAGTAAATACAGAACAGATAAGATTGCCACAAGGTTTTCCACAGTGACTAACTACTATGACAGAGGTTACAAAGGGAGGGTCTTCATGCAGAGGGTCAGCGTGCCCTTCTAGGGGCTGTGAGGCCTAAATACAAACTTGCTGGGTGACAGGAAGCTAGGTATAAGAGGAGCCAAGCAAACATTAGAGGCAGCGGCAAAAGCAAATACAGAGACCCACGGTGATGTAGAGCTGGCTGGAGGAGCGTGTGGAGAGAGGAATAGGGCATTCTGACAGTGGGCTGGCGAGACAGGCAGGATCCAAGCCGGGAGGAATCCTGAGAGCTGTGCCACAGCGTTTGGACAGTAAGAGAAATAATAAATGGCACACATTTCAACAGAGGGGGGACCAGACAAATGATGGAAGCCAGGAGACCCGATGACTCAGCAGCAATGAGGTGA
Source organism: Pachyuromys duprasi (assembly GCA_028658305.1). Classification (NCBI taxonomy): domain Eukaryota; kingdom Metazoa; phylum Chordata; class Mammalia; order Rodentia; family Muridae; genus Pachyuromys; species Pachyuromys duprasi. The sequence goes on from CM053767.1 coordinate 30,668,868, forward strand.
CATTAAAGGTGGAGAGGAGACATTAGGAATGGAATTTTTTGGGGGGATGGTGGTGGTGAGAATAGTTGGACATGATGTTGAGTAAAGGAGATGGTTGAGTCAGGGACAGCACTCAGATTGCTGGATCTGGTGACTTGCTAGAGAGTGGTGTCAAATAGAGAGAGAGAGGAGAAACTATTCATGAGGAAGTTTGTAAATGGATCTCTGAATTTTGGGCTCTCACCTCTCCTCTTCCCCCCTTATAAGATGGACTAGAAAATGGGATTTCTATATGCCTAGCAAGAGAAAAACAAAACAGGACTTGGCTAGATAATGGTATTGTCTCCATCATGGGTAGGCAAATGTGTTATGATTTGTAATGATGGTGTAGCAAGGGTGTACCATGGCAGGTCCCTGCCAAGGTATGGAATTATGCCATGCAACAGACCTGGTATAAGGAAGTTTATTGGGTGAAGGGAGAGGAGGGCCTAGAGAAGGTGTGGAGGCAGCAAGTGAACCGTGAGGGCAGAGAGAGGTGGGCAGGTGGGGAGAGAAAGGGGCTCCTAGAACACACAGAGAGAAACACTGGGAACAGAAAGAGAGAGAGCTGGGGGTAGCAGGTGGTCCTTTTATGGACCGTGTACGCCTATTGCACCCGGCAGCAGCGCAAAGGATGACGTAAGAAGTTGCTAGGTCCTTGAGGGTGGCCAGCAGAATCACCTGCACACTAATAAAATGTACTTTGTTTGGTTTTTAAGACAGTCTCACTGTGGAATCCTGACTGGCCTGGAGTGTGCAAGGGACTCTAACCCACAGAGATCTGCCTGTCCTTGCCATCTACTGGAGTTAAAGATGGGTGCCACCAAGCCTGGCAAGATAAATGCATTTGATAAAACATTACCTGTACCTCTCTCTGGCAATAAGCTTGGAAACAACCAAAGTAGAAATGGAAGCTAATAGGAGGCAAATGGTATAAATGAGCTACCGGATGAAAAACCCCTCTGAGCAACTGGAAAATGATTGCGTGTTAGGAGATGCATAAGGGAGGCCTAAGGGGAAAAGAAGACCGAGCGCTAGAGATTTGAACAGCATCAAATATTGCAGGGGAAGTTATATGCCCAAAGCTTATAGTTACATTGACCAAAGATAGAATAACAGGAGAAAAACCATACAGCCTTCATTATTAGAATTTTTACATGGGGCCAGGGATATAGTTCAGTTGGCACAGTGCTTGCCAACCCATACAGGGTCCTGGGTTCAATCCCTAGCCACACACAATTTGGGCCCAGTGGTACACACCGGAAGGTAGAGGCGAGAGGATCAAGAGTTTAAGGTCACCCTCTACTACATAGTGAGTTCAGAGCTACCTTGGGTTGCAGGAGGCTCTGTCTTAATAACATTAATAATGATAATAAATATCAAATTTATTAATTTTTTTACTTAACACAGAGACCTTTATAAAAAAGAAATGAAAATTTCAAAGAGATTACTAGGTGAAAACATGTACGTATCTTTTTAGCAAAGGGTGACAAGTTGTATAAAAATAACTAGACAAAAGCAAAGGGCTTGTAGCCTGGCTAGGGGGCACAGGCCTATAATGCCAGCACTAGAAGAGGCAGAGGCAGAGGCAGGTAGATCTCTGTAAATTCAAGGCCACCATTTTTTTTCAGAGCAAATGAATTCCTCTCCCCTTGGTCTTTTTGAAGCAGGGTCTCACTGTGTAGCCTAGCCTGCCTGGTGCTCAATCTGTAGTACATGCTGGCCTTGAGCTCTTGGCCCTCCTGCTTCTTCTGACTTATTGCTGGCATTACAGGTGTATGCCATCATGCATGGCAAGAGCTGAGATGTTTAAAGGCCAGGATACATCAGTTGCCTAATAGGCCCAAAGCTCTGGGTTTGATTCCTGCCGTAAAAACCAAAGAAACAACAAAAAAATGAAGAAGAAAAAAAGAAAAGAAAGAAAGGAAAAAAGCCAGGTGTGGTGGCGCACACCCATAATCCCAGCACTCAGGGAGGCAGCGGCAGGCAGATTTCTGTGAGTTTGAGGCTAGCCTGGTCTACAAAGTTAGTTCAGGGCAGCCAAGGCTACACAGAGAAACCCTATCTTGAAAGATCAAAAGAAGGAAAAAAAAAAAAGCTTGTGCCTAGCAGATGGTTTACCACATTCACCTAGAAGCAAAAAGCTCGTGAGGCCAGCTTGTTTTTGTGGTGCTGGGCTCTATCATCGAATTGAGCTACATGCCCAGTCTTGGCTTTTGGGGATAGGTTCAAGACAGCTCAAGCTGGCCTTGAAATTTCCAAGTAGCTTGGGCTGGCCCAAATTTATGATCCTGGGTTTACAGTCACGGGCTAATGTCTGGCTAATAAAGTTCTTTCCCATAAACCAAACAAAAGGTGTATTTGTGGAAAGTATTTCCTAGTTAAATGTTAAGGAGCAAAGGGCCACCTTTGCGGGGTGACTTTTGTAGGTTAGGAAAATCAGGTGATCTCCCATGAACCAATGGCACTTGCATACCATAAGACTGTACGGTGGGATGTGACAGTTTCCAATGTGCTGAGCAGTGATTAGGAAGGAAAAATCGTGGTCCTTACTGTGTCTCCCGCCTGAGCTTCTGTCTTTCCACCAGCCTGCTAATTCCATTCCACGAACACTCAGGCATTTGCCATTGCTTGGGAATTCTCGCCATACTTTGAAGCAAGCTAGACAGGCAGTGGGGGGACAAAAAGGCTGAGGTGTTGGCAGACGGCCTCTTGGTTAAAAGCTGCTCCTGTGGAGGCCAGACCAGCTGGGACCAACATGGCTGAGGCTACTGTTAACTGACCTTTGCTCCACCACAGGGCCACCTTCTTCTCATTTGCCTTGCAAACGTCTGTTCATGCCACGCTCCTGATGCCATGACACATTAAGGGCAGGAAGAGAGTATCCCCTGTTCTAGGAAAATCCTCATTGTGGAACTCCTCACTTCCTTCCCGCCTTAGCTCACGAATACTGCTCTCCTTCGTTTAAGTTTGCTCAGAAGAACCCCACCCTCACCTCTTGGGCCCATGCTTTAGCTCTGTACAAAAGTTACTGAACCAGCACAATCCCTGACAACCATCTATAAACATTGGTCCTCATACCCACATACATATAAATGCAGTCTTCGCCCTCCATCAAGGAAATGTCTCTTTGCAACAGAGGGAGACCACTATAGAAAATCACAGTCTATCAAAATGCAGAGGTGTGAATACATCTACAAAAGACTCCCACATCTAAGGCTCGGGGACCACTGCGGAATAAGGGGGTAGAAAGAGTGTATGAGCCAGAGGAGTTTGAGATGGTGTCTCCTAGTAACTTGTAGAAACTACACCCACGAAGTCTCATCAACATGATCATCCAAACATGAGCTGAACATCGGAACACCACTGGACTCGCCAAAGTGGACAGGGTAAAGCCCAGAAGGCCTCAACCGTACACGAAAGACTACAGGAAACTGAGTGAAGCTGCGCTCCAGAGAGGTGGCCATCCCGAGGGAGGAGCTCACCAATTGGCCGTGCCAAATAGCCGGTCCTGAACCATACAAACAGGTAGGATATAGACTCAATAGGCCACACTTATGTATACATTCGTATATACATATATATGCATACAATAATAATCAGTGAAACAAGAGGCCATGAATTTGAAGGAGATCATGGTGGGGTCTGTGGGAAGGTTTGGAGGAAGGACAGGGAAGGGAGAAATGATGTAATTAAATCATAATCTAGAAAAAAAGTTCATAAAAATTACACAACTTCCTTTCAATTCCTTACTTGTCTCATCTGTGAGTACTTTTTTAAAAATAAATTTATTTATTTTTATATCAATCACAGGTTAGTTTTTTGCATCCCATGCGTAGCCCCCTCCCTCATTCCCTCCCATCCTCCCCAACCCTCCCTCAACTCCTCCCTGCCCCCTCCAAGTCCACCAACGGGGGAGGATCTCCTCCCCTTCCATCTGACCCCAGCTCATCTTGTGTGAGTACTTTTTTTTGATGGTGGAAGGCATCTGTACATGATGGGGGAAGGTACTCTCTTTGGGGAGGGGCTCTTTGTGGGGAGGGCCTCAGTCTGGATAGAGCAGCATAAGAAACATTGAGAACTACTGTTCTAGTACATTCAAGCATGTGAAATCCTTGGTTCAATTCTGGATATATATATATATGTGTGTGTGTGTGTATATGTGTATATGTGTATATATGTATATATATATTTTATATATATATATGTAAATTCTTTGGATTGTTCCTCTTTCCTGTTGTTGAAGTAAATGAACTCTGTCAGGAACTCAAACTTCAGTTTAAGAAAAAAGCCTTCGGGTAGAGATGAAATAGACAATTGGAACCTTCTTCTTCATTAGGCCCTTCCCTACCTGCCCTGTTTGGAGAGGGCCGTGTTTGGACAGCCAGTCCTTAATGAGGCCACAGCTTAGTGCCGGCGAAGGCCTTTTAGCTTGTTTCGCTCTCCTTTGGAGCTTAGGGACTTGGACATTTTAAAATACTTTTTCAAAATGGAGTTTCAGTTGCTTTGATGGAGAGCAAGGGAAATAGCACAAGAATTACTGGAATAAATTTAGAACTATAATTGACCTGGATGCTGCAGGAAAACAGAAATCTATATGAAGAGTGAATACTTCATAAATAACCCCCTAGGGCATGGTGATGTGGTGGTGGGGTTCCTTAGAAATATTAACTTAGCTCTAGAAACATTTCTTTTACGTGAATATGCAAAGTCTTAGGTTCAGATACTCTAGGGGTCCTTGAGTCCATGGCATTTGCAGTGGGTTTTGTATTTGTTTAGCAATCCCTTAACTTCTTTACCATAAAAAAATAACCTCTTTAGCTAGTGAATGTGGGTGTGGTTGACATTTTGCATTCTTTCAGTGCACTGCCGAGGAGCATTTGGGAGAAACTGGCTAAGCGCTAAGTCTTGGGCATAAAGATTTGATGCCCTGGATAAGTGTGAGACAGGCAGCTTTTGTTCCCCAAGTCCACACTTTACATAGAGCATTAGATCAAAATTAATTGCATTACCAGGTCCTAGTCATTTATTTTAGTATATTCACAAGCAGGGGGATGTTTATTTATAATTGTGTTTCGATTTGCAATTCTTTACCCACTGATGGTGTGGATTAGGCTCCCCTGCTGCTTTATTGCAATGTCAACTGTAATAAATGGTTTCACCACTATCTAATTACTTTGTCACAATAATCAGAATTGTTGTAGGCATGTTGATAAAAATGAGAGTGAGAGCTTTTGTTTTGTGCTGCCTCAGAATTTTGGGGAAAAGCCTTCTTCCTTCTTAGACTCCCACTAGAGAGTCTTACAAATTATTTTACACCTTTACCAACAGTGACTTTAGGGGTGTTCCTTTGGGTGGAATAGCTGGGGTTGGCTGTTTGGAATGGTGAACATCAAGTAGCACCTTCAACTCAGCTAGATGATCTGTCCTGTTTCCCAGAAACAGAGCTCTTAGGCTGAAGCCTGCTCACTTGTGTCACTTGGTATTTTAAAAGAAAACTTACTTTTATTGATTTTTTTTATTTGATGTTGAAGTGTGTGTTTTGCCAGTGTGTACGAATGTGTATATGTACCATGCATGTGCCTGGTGCCTGTGGAGGTCAGAAGAGGGGGTCAGATTATCTGTAACTGGAGTTATGAGTGGTTGTGAGCTGCCATGTGGGTGCTGAGAACTAAACCTTGGTTCTCCGTAAGAGCAGCCAGTGCTCTTAACTGCAGAGCCATTTCTCCAGGTCCCTCCTGTCTAGATTATGTAGAATTTCTTACAACTTGCTTGCCAGGCTGGAGGGTTGTTTCCAAAAGGGACTCCAAGGAAACATAGTCTGGTGACAGGCTGTGTCCTGCTCTGAGTCACACCACAACAGTGTCAAGAACAGTAGCTCCCAGGCTCTGCCTTAGCGTGGGCAAACCTATTTTATAAAATGCCGACACGGAGTCCAAATGGCTGTATCTTCTTTGTGGAAGTAAATACTCACCATCTTCCTAGTGCAAACTGTGAGGTGAGGCCCAGGCGAATAAACAACTTATTTACTCAATACTTTGAACTATGATTTATCTAATTTAACACGTGGGCATAATTCAGAAAAAGCAGAACTGTGGGCTTACTGAACACACTACACACCAACCAACTGTGCAGCCTCTCACCTGGATCATGTCAAAGGAACCTCCCATGCACACATGGCTGTTCACTTGCCATGAACCTTGTCCGGGAAAATTGTCACAGCCAAGAACTTAGACTTCTGTCCCCAGATGCAAGTGTGACCTCTCCTGCCTGTCACATCAACATACTTCAAATGGACGCTTTTTAAGGCCTGTATTTGGCATCTCTGAGCCCTGGTCAGTTCTAAGCCAGTGCCTCCTAGAATCTCTTCCCTGGATCCTTTGTAGAGAAATTTCCTTGTGTCTGTACCTGCTCCTGCCGGTACCTTTAATACAGCCCCTTAGAACCCTGTGCCCTCTTTAATGCCTTTTTAGTATTTATTACAAAAAGTTCTGATACTTTATCTGTGTGTCTGACATCACTCATTCACATCTCACCCCCACCTTTTTTTTTTTTTTTGCAGAACTCACTTCTGGATAAATGCAGATTGCATTATATATTTGTCTCCTTAACAATAGGAGGAACCACCATTTTTGTTCTTCCTGGGGGGTTCAGAAAGTGATATCTAAAGTATGGCGCTCTTACACGTTTCATATTTTAAACTAAAAGAACATTGGAAGGCCTCAGAGTCAAAGTCTCTCTAACCCCCTGCTCTTCAACTCTTTGCCCTGTATATTCCTTGGAAGAGAGACATAGAAATTAGAATTTCTCTTCTCCAAGGCAGATAACAGAAACCAACCCCAGCCTTGCAAATAAGCCAGGAAGCCTACACTGCTAACTTTCTGTGTAAGAGCATGAGGAAGTCTCTGACCTGCCTCTGCCTAATAGCGGGACACAGGCTGTCCTTCCAGAAGAATTATCACCCCTCCCTACCCCCGTGGGGAAGAATTGCTAACAGAGAGACCAGGAGAAGTCTAGACAGCCTTAGCCAGGTTTCTAGGCTGAGTCTACTTGTGAGCTCACATATCCTTTGATCCAGCACGTTTCTATACAGCTGTCCTTGCTATATCAAACCTAATATGAAACAGACATTGCCCATCGCAATGTTGGATTTTCATCTAGAGGCTCCCCGACAATGCCAAACCACAGTGAAGAATCTTGCTGTTCTTTCCTCTTGATAACCTGTCTTCTTGATTGACGTCTTGGCTGTCCCTCCCTTATCACAAGAAGGAAAGTGCCACCCCTTTCTCTTTGTACAGCTTTGGCACCCGATGCAGGACAGCTGAGACCACTGGCTCAAGCTGGAGCTTGCAGATGCAACCTTGGGACAACTGGCAAAAAAAGCTGGCGAGTGAGAAGCTCTCCCCCACTGTTTCAGATCTCACCGCAGTGCCTGGTTGCAAATGGAAGCTAATTTTCCCCCTGGGTCTTTCCTTTCCAAGTTCACATTAATAGAAGATCAGAGACCTTAGTTCTGAGACATTCTTCTACCCATTAGTTCAAAGTATTCAGTACAACTAAGTGTGGTGGAGCCCATCTGTAAGCTTAGAACTCAGGAGGTGGCAGCAAGAGGGCCACAAGTTCAAGGTCAGCCTGGGATGTATTGTGAGGCCATGTCTGAAAAATAAAACAAACAAACAAACAAATGAACAAACAAACAAAACAACACATTCAAACCCAAAGTCCTTTGTGTGCTGTGCCAAAGTGTCATACTGTGTTTGTGTGTGTCTGCCTGTCCCCCTGCCTGCCTATTTGTCTGTTTGTCTATGCACTGTTAGAGGTTGAATGTAAGACCTTGCACAGGCTAGGCAAGCACTCTATCACTAAGCCACATTTGCAGCCCTGACCTGACATCATTTTTCTGAACCAAACAATACATTCTATCCTAGGTGGCAGTGAGACCACAGTTCTGGGTGATTCAAAGACCCCATGATAGAAGATGCTTGGGAAGTGTGAACTGGACAGAGATGGAGGAAGAAAGCAAAAGAAAATTTTCTTTTCTAAAGCAACATACAGGAAGTATTTACAATTTCGAAGCTTAATGGAATTATTTTTCCAGTCCTGAAAGTGTATATACATTTCATGTTGAAATTTTGCGTTTTACAAATTAAACGGCAAAAGAAGCTAGAACATGTGATAATCCTGTAGAACTCACTGGCAACAACAATGGCTTATTTTTGACCGGGAAATATCTAGTAACTATGAATATCTAGTTATGATGGAAGATGGAAGTGGACAGGGTCGGGGAATAGCTTGGAATTGATGGTGTTTGTCAATGAAGTCTTCAGCACACCAAATGGTATTGTCCAATTTTGGGTTTAGGGCTGCCTGAATAGACAACTGTATTGATGTCAGCCACAAACCCACATGAGGCCAGCAGCAGCGAAAGCAAGCACACACACACACACACACACACACACACACACACACACACACGAGAGAGAGAGAGAGAAAGGTTGGGGAGGGCAGAAAAACTTCGGAAAATGCATGCCATTTGACATACACAAGAAATATCAGAATATTTTAAACTCTTATATCTATTTTTGGTTCAATTTAATTATTCTTTGACTTATACGGTTTTATGATAATCTAGATATTAAACTCAGGGCTCTGCACAGGCTAAGTGGGCATTCTAGTATATACAAACTCTTAGCCTCCGATCTACACTCTCAACTTCATTTCTATTTTGAATCCTATAGGTCGGGGCTCGGAGAGCCTTAATTAACCCTTCATGACTTCTGTTTGGACAGATCATTATAGCTGACTTAGCAGACTTCTCTTATTGACAACTGGAGAGTTCTTGGCCAGTGACACCCAATCTGAACATGGCTATTGATCATGGCAGAATCTGTTTCTACAGGGACAAGGCCCTTTAATCAGTAGGCGTCTAATCTCAAGCGGTCATCCCTGAGCAGGTCGACATATGAGCAACACTACATGGACTCAGTAGGTCATATTTTGTAATGACAATAATAATTATAGAAGAAGCAGGGAATTGGAGAGACAAAGGTGAGGAGTGGAAACGATATAAACACAGTGTACCTTTGTATAAAATTCTCAAAATACAAATTGATTAAGTAAGAATGAGGTTAAATTCTTACCTCTTCTGTTCCCCTGTGCCTGCTGGAGAGAGCTGCAGAAAGGCAGGGGAGAGAGTGAAAAATGCCATTCCTAGGTGTTTGGCAACTATGAGAAGCCAGTGCGTAAAACCTACCCAGCGAGTTTGTCCTGTTTCCATAGAGCATTCTGGGCAAGTGCGAGACTTGACAAGCTTTGGAACAGGAGCTTCAGGTCACATTGTAGCCTCTGAGTTGGGTCACTTTCTTGGTCTCTGAGCTCTCTGTGTGCACTGTGATTGTGGCTGGTCACATATGTGATCTTCTGGTCATCTGGACTGTGTTAGGTGGCACAATTTTCCTTCATCAGAGATGAACCAGTGTGGGAGATAATGCCCTTATTTTCCCCCTTTACACAGTTGTAGATTAGAGTCAGAAATCCTTCCCATGTAGGTGGGACCAATGACCAACAACCTCGACCAGCCTCCAGCCGTTTTCCCCTGACCCTGCCGAGAGGGATGACAGCTAGTGGGCCAGTGTTCCACAGCTGTGACTAAAATCACCTGCGAGAACAGTCTGAAGGCATAGTTATAGTTCCTGTTTTCAGCCCATAGTCCCTGGCTCCCCTGATCCTGGGCCTGTGGTAGGACAGAACATCACGGAAGCAGGGACATGTGTTAGACACAACTTACCTCGTGGCAGATAGAAATTGGAAAGAAGCGAAAAGATCGGGGTCAGATACAACCTTTGAGAACACTCTGGTATCCTGCTTCCAGGGAGATTCTGCCTCCTAAAGTTACTACCACTTCTCAAGGGGACCAAGTGAGCATGCTAAGGACAGGCTTCATATCGAAACCACAAAAAGGATCCTCTTCTTTCTTTTGGAAAGGAGAGAGCCTGGATGGAGAATGTGTTCCTTGCTCAAAAAAAAAAAAAATGGAGAACAAGGGAAGTGTTTTCTTCGGTTCAGTCTTCACGGTGCTCTGAGACCACTATAGCCACGGTAAAAGGGCCTGGACTGAATGTTGAGCTAGTGGCAGAGTTTGTCAGGACTATCTACCTTTTGCTGTCTTCAAAGACAAGAAAAAGGCTCAGAGTGACAGGGCAGTGGAGGCATGCGCCAAGGTTCCAGAAAGCCACCAAGGTCAGACAATGTTGGCGAAGTTGGATTCTCTTCAGGTGATGTTGGTGAGGTTGGATCCTGTGTAAGGAGGCCAGGAAGTCACTGGGGAGGTAAAGCCTAAGAGGCAGTGGGGACCGTAAGGTGTTGGAGACGCCAGGAGCAGAATATTTGCTGAGGAAAACCACAGGAATAGAGAGGAGTCCGCAGAGCTGAAGGGATGGGGCTGCCTATGCCTATCGGAGCCTGATGATGTTACCAATTGCCCCAGATGCCAGACACACAGCTACAGGGTTTGGTGTTTTCCCTACTAAGACTTGCTTTGGTCTGGGCTTTTCTTGCTATCTTCCTATTCCTCTCTTTTGGCATGGGCAAACTTAAGGTGTGCCATTACATACTGGAAAAATGTAGTTAAAATGTTTTCCTCACAGGGGCTCACAATTAAGTGATTGCCTTGAGTCTCGGAAGAAACCTTGTGTTTTAAAATATTAAAACCATTGAGATCTAGGGAGGGACTCTTGGAGGTGATGTGAATGCCTTTTGCATTACTAGATTGCCACAAGCCTTTGGAAGGCAAGTGTGGAAAGCTACAGTTAAACGTGATATATCTGGTGTCAAGTCTACAAGGGGTGGACTTTGATCTGTCATTGCCAACTTGACTGTCTTTGGAATCATTTAGGGGACACACCTCCAGGGAATGCCTGTAAGGATGCTTCCTGAGAGGCTTTAACTGAGAGCGAAAAAACCTGCTCTGACTGTGAGCAGCACTGTTCCCTGGACTGGGGTCTTAGATTGAATTAAAATAAACAGCAACAACAACAACAAAAAGAAGCCAGCTGAAAGCCAGCATCCTTCTTTCTCTGCTTCCTCATCTGCCCGGATGAGAGCAAACTCTTGTCATCACAGCGTCAAGTGGCTTCCGTCACCATGATGGATTATCTATTTTCGTATTATGTTAATATCAGAAGGCTCCAGACAGGGGAGTATATAATTTGTGCTCAGTTTCTGAAAAAAAAAAAAAAACTAAGACTGCCTTAAAAAGAATAAATAAATGTAGTAATTAGAAGAAAACAGGCTAGTTCTGAGAAAAGTGGGGAAAGGGTGTCATGCGTGGGCAGCACAGACCTGGACCTCTACAGAGGCACTTTGAGGGCAGATTTCAGATGTGGGTGTTTTCTTGACACTCAGGAGCCGGCAGGTAGGTGTCAGTTTCTGCCCTGACACACAGCAGTCCAGGGCTCACAGACTTAGACCCTAATGGCTTCGCAGACTGCTGTCATGGGAGGAAGGCAAAGAAACGGACATTTTTTGACTGAGTTTGGCGACAAGTGAAATCGTCTGAAGTTTGGGGTTGTAGTTGGAGCCAGCCGACCCAAGCGACCTCGAAACTATGTAAACTATGTAATACAACTGTGATTGTGATAATGTGGAGGTTTATATCATTTTCACAATGTTCACCACGAACGTGGGTAGTCACATACACCCATGGTGGGAGCATGTACACTCGGAGAGCCAGGGAGACCAAAAGGAAAAAAGGGAGATTTTCATCTCTGATTCCCTGAAGGGGTGGTCTTAGCCTTTATGTTTAATTCATGGAACCGCTTCCATTTCTTCATCAACGTTCTCTGAGGGAGCTTCCTGCTTCTCCTCTGGTTTTTGTTTTGTTTTGTTTTGTTTTGTTTTAGCAAGTGCTGTTAGCTCATTCAAAATCTCTCTGTGGCTGTTTCTTGCCTATGAATTCACTCTCCCCCTCCCCTCCCCTTCTTAAAGGGATGCCTGTGCTCTCAGGATGTGTCCTGTTGCCTTAGATTGTCACCGGTTTGTCACACGCAGCCGCAGGGTTTAGGCAGCTTGTGTTTGAGATGACACAAATCCCTGGAAGGAAATCAAAACAACAGAAGGATGACTTTTCACAACTACGTATTAGAGCCTGTAGGCTAGAGAAGGATCTTGTTCATCTTCCCCCATTCTCCTCCCACCCCCAAGTGTGTATCCTTGAGAAATTATTCCACCAGCCCAAGCCTCAGGGGTGCCCCCGCACATCATTTCCTTCCCAGAAGCAGAGGACTTGGGACCTCCAGGGGTCTCATTCTATTGAGGGTCTGTGGGTGCTGGTCAAAGAAATTCAGATCTTTTCACATTCATCTTGTCCACTGATAACTCACAAGAAACCCACTTCAGAAAGGAGACTTCCCTACACTTTGGGAGGGGGGGATGCTGCACAGACAGGTTAAGAAGAATCTGAACAGGCTGGGTTCCCCCTACTCTGTTACCATCAGGCCACACTCTTGCTGCATGACCCATTTCTGTGTGGTGTACATGCTCAGCTACACTGAAGCGATGCAATTTCCATAAACACTCGAAGGACAGGTGATGGGAAACTTCCAGACAGCACAAAATATGGTTGCTCTTAGAGGGTAGTATACCCAGGGAGGAGATAGGAACTCAGCAACACCTTGCTCTAATCATTCTTTATCTGTCCTCCTTGCAACGAACCAGTAAATATGTTCCTCTAAATCCTTTAATCCAGACTCTAGCAAATTAAGCAAACAGATTACAGGATTTGTGGTCCTAGAGAGATGGCTCAGTGGTTAAGAGCAATTGCTGTCCCTACCTAGGACGTGGGTTCAATTCCCAGCACCAACACGAAAGCTCACAACCATCTATAACTCCAGTTATAAGGGATTCCAGTTTTCTCTCCCGGCCTCCATGGGCACCAGGCACACACATGGTGAACACATATACATGTAGGCAAAACACCCACGCACATAAAATAATAACATGAGAGCATTAAGACATTGATAAATACTTCATGATAAAAAATGTATTTGGGGTTCTCTAAGCACTTCAAAGCCAAGTGCTTGGCTTAGGTCTGTTTAACATTGCCACCAGGAATGTGAGTACTGTGGAAGGAATGTTCAGAGATTGTTCAGATGGCAAAACCTGGGAGACACGGTTGATTCGCTGTGTAGAGTTACACAAGGAAGCTGCAATGCCAGGAAGGGAGGCTTCGCAGCTCACACAGCTTCTCCGTGGCTGGATCCACCCAGTGTTCACAATTCTCAGGCCCTTGACCTGCTCCTTTCTGCAAAGTTTCATCATCTTGTCTTTGGTACCAAGAGGACATTCTGGATTCTGGAGTCAGGAGCAAGACCGTGAATACATGTCTGCATCACCTAATGCACATAACTCCAGCTCGCGTTTCCTGCCTCCCTGTGTCTATCCGTCATGTGTCCTCCCTGGTTCTAACCCACTTCTTTTCTTTCCTGCATTTGTGACTGCTACCATTTCCCTCCTAGACTCTGGCTCAGAGACGTGAGCATGGTTCCCTGTCTTCCTTAGAAGCACAGACCTGACTGTTAGAGGTGATGGTGAGATGACACTTGCCACCAGGACTGTTTTGTGCTAAAGAAGAATTAAGAAACAGAAAAAATCTCAGTGCTTTTATTTTCTCTAAGAGTGAGCTATAAATTCCCCTTTGTGAAGATGTTCCCCTCCTTGCTCCTGCACTGGGAAGGGAATAACTCTTAACACTAGAGACAGAAAATCCATACAGAGATGGGTCTGCGCTAACACACTCCACACACACCTCTCTTATCTATCATAGTTTCCCTACAAGCTTAACTTTCCACAGTTAATCACCTCCTAAAGCCCAAACCCCTCTCTCTTATCTTGTCAATTCTTTACCAGTTTATTATTATTTTTTTTGTTAAGATAATATACACACTATACTCACTCTTGGGGGAGTTCTCTCCTTTGGGCACAGAAATAAAATATTATTTTCAGATAAAACTTCTCCTGTCAGTTTAATTCATAAACCTTAGTTGTGAAGGAGGAAACCATTTCCCCTTGCTGTGATATCCTGAATGAGAACGGCTTATTGCAAACCGTTCTTCTATATAAGCTTACTCTATGTTTGAATGCTTGGTCCCCAGTTGGTGGAACTGTTTGAGAAGAATCAGGAGGTGTGGACTTGCTGAAGGAGAGCTTCAGATTTTTAAAACCTCAAGCCATTCCCTGTTCTCAATCTCTCTCTCTCTCTCTCTCTCTCTCTCTCTCTCTCTCTCTCTCTCTCTCTGCCTCATGCTTGTGGATCTAGATGTGAGCTCTCAGCTACTGCTCCTCCCACGCCTGCCTGCCTTCTGTCATGACAGTTACAGACTCTCACCTTTGGAAACCATGAGCCCCCAACAAACTCTTCCTTTCCTAAGTTGCCTTGGTTATGATGTGTTACTACAGCAATAAAGAAATAAGACACATCTCATGAAATGTAAACTTATAGCATTTTTACTCTCTCTCCAGTTTGGATGCCACATTCCACAGATAACTGCCGCTCTCTACATTGTCTCTGTCCTTACGATTATCCTCTGCCAACGCTTCGAGTGCCATTGATGTACTTTCCAGGCCTGCTTGAGGTTCTCCAGGAATATCACACAGTACTCTCAGAGTGTCTCTTTATCTGCCTTTTGCTTTCCTGATCTCTCATGCTTGACTGTGGCACTGTGTCTTCCTTCTTGCTCCTTGGAATCCCCAAAGGAGTCTCCACTGCCAACCCACCACCACACCATGCTGTTCCTCTCTCAGATCAAAGCACATCTCATTCCTTTCTACATGCCTCTGGCTTTGACCTCTCCATTGGCCGGCCTGAGTTCCATTGGGCACTGGAGATGGAAAGGCCAATTGAGCCTGATGCGTGTCCTACCCACAGATCTACTTGTCTGAAGTGACTTTGAAATAAGCCACTCCCACATACCTTCCTGAATTCAGGTGGCAGATAGGAAGAGAAAGACATCTGGGAAGTGTCAAAGCAGTGTTTTGGTGAAAAAATTCAAGTTTTTTCCCCTTTTTTTTAAACATAAGAGTGATTCACATGTCATTAAAGAAATTTGGAAGGTAAGAAAAGGGTTGAAAATAATTATGCCTCCTGCTACATTAACTGCTCTTCAGGAGATATGAACAAATGTCTGTTCACCAACAGACTGTGAAGCAGTCCCACCAAAGTCCAATATATTTATTAGGTTTGCTTAAAACACCAGAAAGGGATGGAACATGAATGAGCCCCAAAACAGCTGCACCACTGACAAGCTCCACCACATCGCACTATCCCTCTTTCAGGTACACTTCCGTCTCCTATGTCCTGTAACAACTCCCAAGATCATTTGCAGCTGGGGATGGGCAGGAGGGAATAATGGCTGTCATTCCAGATGTGAGTCCTGAGGCTCCTCCCCCTCCCCCGCCTCTTTCTTCTACTTGGAGGTGTCAGTAACTCCCTCATTTTTGCTGTAGACCTAGCTACCTCTGTACTTTTATCACTTAGTTGCCATGGCTACATGGCCAAAGTGGTATCGACATCAGGATGGTGACAGAGTGGATATGCTATGTGCCGAGGAGAAAGGGCCACACCAGGTCATTGTTTTAAAAATTTCTACATTTCCTTTCATCTGTTCTATGTTTTATTTCCATGTGGCTAATTTTATATTTTGCTTGTTTTCTTTTGGGGCAATCGCAAAGGCCGTGATAACTGCGTTAGTCATGCATTCCCCAGCAGCCGGAGAAGCTGAAGCTTATGTATGAATCACTCACCTGTTGCTGGACAGCTGTGGTATTCCCATGCTCTCACCTATTTCCACCATACCTGGATTAAATCCAGGGCTTGTGCATGACACCCAAGTGCTCTACTACTGAGAACTACATCCCACCTTGTTTTGACTGTTTTTTTATTTTGAGACTGTGTCTCCCGCAACTGTCCAAGCTAGCCTTGAACTCATGGTCGTCCTTCTGTTTCAGTCTTTCTGGGTTTTTGTTTGTTCATTTGTTTTGTTTTTGAGACAGTGTCTTGTTATGCAGCCCAGGCTGGCCTTGAACTCCTACTTCAACTTCTTGAGTGCTGGGATTACAGATGTGAGCTATTCTATCTTCTCTCACTTTTTATTGTTGCTACTGTGACTCTCAGTGTCGGAAGTGTCTTTCTGGATTCAGAGTTTTACTAAGGCTGGATGGTAGTGGCTCACACTTTAATCCCAGTACTCTGGGAGGCAAAAGCAAGTGGATCTCTGAGTTTGAGGCCAGCTCTCTCTCTACAGAGAGAATTCCAGGACAGACAGGGTTACATGAAGAAACCCTGTCTCACTCCGCACCCCCAACAAACAAAACAAAACAAAAACCCCAGACTTTTACTTAGATTTATGTCAGAAATATAAAGGATATAAACTTTCCCCACAAACACCATTTTTTAAATCATAAAAGAGTACTTAATCATGGTGCTATTTACTTATATTTTAGGGCTAGCAAGGCAGTTCAGTGGGTAAAGGCACTGATGACCTACATCATGGGAAGATTGAACTGACTACCACAAGTTGTCACCTGACCTCCATGTACACCACAGCACATGTGCCCCCCATAAACAAACAAATAAATGTAAGAAAAATTTAAAAGATGTTTTATATATATTGCTTTTGAAATGAATGACTAAATAAATTAGCTTTAGTGTGTATGTGTGTGTGTATGTGTGTGTGTGTATGTATGTGTGTGTGTTCATACACTTATACCACATTTCAAGAGCTGAAGCCAAGAGAACAGCTTTCTCGCTTCCGCCTTGTGAAGACAGGATCTTGTGTTACTGCTGCTACACTGTGAAGTTGGGTACTTCAGACTAGCTGACCTACAAGCTTCTGGGTGATCTCCATTTCACCAGAGGACTGTGGGATAGAGAGGCTGCCATCACATCTGCCTTTTTAAAATTATTATTATTTTTAATGTGGGTTTTGGGGATTGAACTCATAAAGCTAGTGCCCTTATGCACTGAGCCATCTCCCTCCTCCATCGTGCACAGTTTTGAGGAGGAAAGCGGACTCTGTGTTTCTAGAACCTGATCATTCTCGTTCTGTCCCCACAGAGCCTTTGTGCCTACTGTGTTCTCTGCAGGGAATGTTCTGCCTGATTTCCCCACGGCTGAATTCTTCTGACCGTGAGAGTTAAGAGATTTAGGATTTCAACGATTCTACAGGAAGTTTTTTGTAATGACCGCCATCTGAAAATTTCCTTGGTCTACCTATCTTCTGTCTCTCCCCAAAGCATCAAGAATCCAATCTGTCTTGTTCACCACTGCCCCTCAGCACTGGGCATGGTGGCTGCCGTATTACTGATGGTCCATAAGTGCCCACAGGAGGAAGACGCTCGGATTCCAGAGTCACGGCTGCTCATGAGAACTCCTGCTCTGCCCTCAGTGGGGTTTGAAGCATTGGTGTCCAGCAGGTAAGTCTTTCCTCCCTGACTCTTGACCACTTGCTTTGGTCATTCACTAGCTGACTCACTGTGGCGATAGGGGAAAGGCTCTTGTCTGCAACATGCTTGTCTTCTGTTCAAGATTTTTTTTTAAGTTAAATTTGAATTTTCCATAAACTATCAGCTAGTTTCTTCCCTTGTGGTTTGCAGCTGGACCTCCTTATAAGCTGGTCTTCTGGTTTTGTTCAGGGTGATTTTTCTTGGTGGGGTATCTGTGATTAACACTTTTCAGGTACACAGATTAGCTTTGGCTCAAGGAGATTGAAAATAAGTTCTGAATTCTTCTATCACAGTCTCTATGCCATACCAAGTCTATTAAAAAATAAATATTAAATGAGGTAGGAACTCAATTTTAACTGCTTGATAAATGTTTAAGCAGCTTAATGGTGTAACATTTACTAAAAAGATCAAATATTGACTAAAGCTAAGGTAAATATTTCTCCAATTAGCAGTATAACTGGGCAGTCATAAGTGAGTAACACAGATGGTAATTACAGGGAAATGGAAGCATAGGCAGGAGGACATTTAATAATGCTCCAACCCAAGCCTTTTAAATGTGTGTGCATGTGTGTGTGGGTACATGTGTTTGTGCTAGAACCTGTGTACACGTGTGCTTATGAGTGAGTGCACAGGCCAGAGGTCAACTTCTGACGTCATTCCTCAAGGGTCATCTGCCTCTTTTCCTTTGAGATAGGATCTTTCACTGGCCTGGAGCACACTGAGAATCCCAGCTGGCCAGCAAGCCCCAGGGATCCTCCTGTCTCCGCTACTTCAATGACAAGTGTGTGCCACCATTCCGCGCTATGTGGGGTTTATTCTGGGGTTTGAGTTCGGGTTTCCTTGGTTGAAAGGCAGGTACTTGACCTGTAGAACTGTCTTTCCAGACCCTTATTACTTAAGAAGAAAGATCACCTCTGGTCTTAGTTAGTGAGTTGGTTATTGGTGTGTGTTTGGGGTAGGACAAACTAACGCCAGGCACATTTGCAGCAGACAGAGGACAGCTTTGTCTGCTCTCCTGCCTTTGTGTAGGTCCTGGGGGTGGAACTCGGTCACCAGGCCCGTGGGACAGGTGTCCTTACCCACAGAGCCAATCTTATCAGTCCCCATCATGATTTCCTTTTACCAGAGGGCGAGTTTGAGGGTAGTCTCCTGGGAGGATGGGTCTCCTGATGAGATTCTCTAGCTGACAGCGGCAATGGTGGCCCTGCTTGTAAACATGAGTGTTTGCACACTGTGAAAAGGAGGAAGCCTTCTTACTGCTGTGGGGTTGCCTGGAGTCCTGGCAGGGGTCACAGCAGCCAGGGGAATCCATCTTTGGAGGGGTGAGGATGAAAACTCAGTTCATCCCAATTTAGTCAGACTGGATCAATCTTCTGGAGAGTCTGATGCTAGGAGATTTATTGCCACCATGTTTAGATACAGTAGAATTTGGGGAAAAAAAAAGTTCCCTGGTGTAACACAATCCCCAGTGCACAAGGCGGCATAATCAGATTGAAATTTAACTCCAAGCACGTGTCATTTCTTTCAAGAAGATGGTTTCTAGAAATAGGTTACTGTGTTAGTTCAGGGGCTGAGGGAATATCTGGTCTGGTCTTGGGCATACAGATAGCACTGAGGTCATTGGGGCTATTGGCCACTTCTGATCCCTGTTGTGGAAACTTGGGGGAGCCTCTGGGTGTATGGACAATGTGGGGGTCATTTAGATTGTCAGTGATCTCTGGTCCTGGTTGTGGGATTTGGGGGGAAGCCCTTCACTATACAGCCACTGGGAGGGTCATCTCGATTACTAGCCACCTCTGGTTCCGGTGGTAGGAGCTTGATATGGCCCAACAGATCTTGCAGATCACCAGGCTGTTAATCACTTCCAGTTCCCAGCACTCTGGGTGGAAGAACACATCTTTATTTCCTTTCCTTTGAGAGGGCAGTCCTGTGTGCTGGACATAACTGATTTTCCCTGGAGATCTATGGGTGCAAGGACCTTGGTGCTCCTTTTGGGGGACAGTTCAACCCGTGATGGTGGCTCACAGGAGAAGTTGTTCTCTCCCAATTTCCCTGGGAGGTGGTTGGTTCCAGTTTGTCTTTGAGACAGGCTCTCACGCTGTGGCTTAAGGCTGGCCTAAAGCTCACTATAGGATCCAGGCTGGCCTCAATCTCATGGCATCCCTCCTTCCTTAGTCTTCCCAAGTGCTGGGATTACGAGCCTATCTCTATCACAGGTCAGATCTGGGGAATCAGAGCTGTGCTCTGGTGACCTTGGTTTAGGGCTCAGAACCGAGACACCAGGCTTCTCTCTATGGGCATCTTGGTACACATGACCTGGACACCAGCTTCATACTTTGTTGGTTTTGGAAGACATAAGCCTGGAGCTTTAAAGTGCTCTTCTTAGGATCCTGAAGGTGATTGTGTGTGAACTTAATTTTACTTATAAACATCTTAATTTTGTTTACAATAAAAACTAGCCAGTATTAATTGGTAAACTGGAGAATATAGTCCCTAAGAATGTGGATGCTGGAACCAGATAGCCTAGGTCTGATGAACCTCTGCTCCACCCTCTGACCATGTGTGAAGCCTCAGGCACGTTCTACAACTTTCCTGTCCCTCAGTAGCCCCACTTATGTGGGAACTAATTAGCAGTGGAGGTAGTTAGCAGACCTAATCAAACAGAACTGTTATAAAGATAACAAAAGACTAAGTGTGCACAAACAAAGTGTGTGGCGGAGGTGCACAGAAAGGCGCGTCTGAGCTCAGTGTGAGGTCTGTGGAGGTCCTGACACGTTGCTGTCCTAGGGCACGAGCTCATGCCCTAGAAGCATTCAGGACTGTCATGAAATAGGGACTGAGTGCTCAGTTACTAGCATTTAGCTGTTCTGCTCTGCAGCCACCCATAAGGAGATCTTTGCAGAAGTGCTGGGCAGGATACCCAGAAAACACCTCAGCCAGGGCCCTCTCCAGATCCAGGAGCCCCCAGAAGCTGAATCAACCTTGTCAAGTGCCCATCTTGCTCTTGTCTACGGCAATGCCTTAGCCAGACAACTGGCCCCTCTTTTGCTGCCAGAGGAATCTCTTGGAAAGCACCTATTATTTTGCCCTCCTTAATCATTGCTGCCTAGTAAAGCCAATGTCTAGCTGTGGGGAGCCTTTGGGGTCTGAGCGTCCACAGGGACACTTCAAAGCCCCTCTCAGAGAAGACGGGACCCTCACATGCCGAGAAGGGCTCTGCAGGAAATTTTGTCCAAATATCACCGCCAACAGGACAGTGGTTGTCGACAGACTTGTTAAGATCTTAGCAAGAGGCACAGCTGCGTGACTGGCGATTTAAGAAAGACTGTGAATAGGACAGGGGAGAGTCCAGATGAGGAGGACTTCCCCGAGGAAGTCCTTCGACTGAGCTTTCAGAGCCAGGAGGCTCTTGTCAGGCAGGATGATGGGGACTTGAAGGAGAGCTGCAGAACTTTCAGGACTAGCCCAGAGGGAAGGCTATGAAGGGACTAGCCTTGGGTGATGGGTGGGCATTACCAAGAACTGTGTGCTCTGGAAGCCACTGGAACTTAATGAAAAAGTTAAGGAATTGTCAAAAAACCTTGGAGTGTTTGAAAGATCACACAGGCATCTGTATTTGATGGACAGGTAAAGAGGAAAGGTTTGCAGCGAGTATCCAGAAAACTTCAGCTGGAAACTGAGCATTTAGGAGGTGTTTGTAACATCCACATATAAAACTCTAAGAACCTGAGTTCAAGAGTGTAGGAAAGGGTTGGAAGGAAGGAGGCATGTAGTGGATGTTTTGGTGTCTTTAAGAACCCAGTTATGTTATGTAAACCTGCTTTTGTTTTGATCTCAGGAGAGGAACACGGGCCTGCTTCAGACCTTCCACAGCAGCAGATTATCTGCCTCAAGCGGGGTCTGAGAGGGGCGTGATCTTTGGCAGCTGCAGACAGTTTAATTCTGAGGAGAGGGTACCAGGGCCAGAGCCCCGAGAGGGCAGGGGCACTCAAAGCAACAAGGGCTGCTGCTCTCCCGTACTGCTTCTGGTTGCTGTTGTTGGGTTTGACGAGAAGAAGTTTCTTCTTCTGGGAAAAAAAAAAAAAAGTTATCCTGAAATGAAGAAGATTGGACTTGCCGGAAGGGACCCGGCGACTCTAACCAGCAGGAAGTAGCTAAAGAGAACTATGCTCCCTCTCACCACCCCTTCTCGCCTACCTGGTGCTGGAGTGTGGGAAGGGACTGAGGTGAAGGAAGGTAGAAACATAAGAAACCAAAATAAAATAGATTCAAAAAGACACCAACAGAAACTCATTTAAGAAACAGATATGACAGCCCTGTGGGACTCACTGGATGACTGGCTAAGATAAGAACAAAGAAGGTTCCGGCTTAGGCAGCGTGAGTAACCGAGATAAGATCTCTAAGGAAAGGATCCAGTCTGAGGAACAATGAGAACAAACAATGAGAACAGGAAACGCCAATGGGTTCACTAGATTCTCTGTTTATGTTCTTGCCGGGTTGAATTTCCCCCACTTTACCCCATTCATGTTGATAGTTTAGGGATCAATCCCTTAGAAAGCTATCTAATTTGAAAATAAGGTCTTTGCAGATAGAATTACGCTGAGGCCATATTTGGGGCCGTATATGGGATGGGGACATTTGAATTTGAAGATAGCCAGCTACACGGGATTGCAGTATGTGATGGTGGAAGCAGAGACCAGACAGAATTCCCACAAGCCCAGGAACTGCCCAAAGCAAAAGCAAGGTTGCCACACATCTTCCCACAGCAGCCTCGGAAGTTCTTCACCTTCCTAGCACCTTCATTTTGGATCCCTGGCCTCTAAAACTGTGAGAATAATTTCATTATCCTATACCATACCGAGCATGATGCTTTCCTGCAGAAGCCCTTCTCACTGAATGCACTGCTCAGATCTGCAACCGGATTTGGCTAGCATCAGGGAACAGCAGGAGGGTCAGTGGAAGAGCCGTTTTCTTCAGTGGTGTGGCAGACGTATGCCATTTCTATGCAACCGTTATCTCCTCTTTTGGAGAAAGATTTCTCTGCCATTTAATGCAGTATAGGTGGGACCAAGACTCCTGGTTCCATCTTCTCCCAAGTGTGGATGGAATCTAGTTGTAGTGGGGAACACATTTAGCAAACAAACAAGCCAAATCAAGCAGGAATAAGAAGTAGAGGGGAAAAAATGTCCAGGTAGTGGTAAGGTCTGGTCACTGGGGTCCAAATTTTCACAGATCTTTGGGGGAATTCTGGGGTTTACCCTAGGCAGTATTCTTCAGTATGAGGCAATACTGTCTCCACTTGCTTCTGAGAGTTTGAGTTAACACTTGCCATCAAGGGAATATGAATATAAATAAAAACCATGATACTAGATGACACAGCAGAGGCAGAATGGGAGAGAAGAGGAGAAGGACAGAGCATGGGAACCTTCGGAGGAAGAGAGAAGTGGGACCCCTCGGAAGACAAGGGAAAAGAGTGGATTGTGACTCTGGAAGAAAACAGAAAACAAGAAAAGCAGATGGCACAGTACCCCAACTTTAATTAGGCGGGGGGTGGGTGGAAATGACGCCATTAAATCTGCTCCCTGGAAAGCTATGTTAATGATACACGGACTCTATAACCATTACCCCCAGAGCAGAACAGCTCAAAAACACATAGGCCTGTAATTCTCACAGACTTTGGGGTTCGGGAAACAGAAATGGTTCAGGCTGGGGTCTCTCACGGGTGTGTGGCCAAGCTGTCCCTCAGAGTTAGAGTCTGAAGCATTCACAGCAGGTTGAAGATGCATTTCTAAGATGTCTGCTGGTTGGAGATGTTAGCTCTTCCTCTGGGGGCTCCTTGGAAGAACTGCTCAAGTTGTAACTTCATACAAGTGACCCTGGCGATGATAACCTGTCATTTGCATCACAGCTGGTTCTCTAGAAGTGAGGCATTAAGTATGCCCACTCTCAGAGGGAATGCACCCCACCTCCTCAAGGAAGAACTGTCAACATTTGCAGAGATGTATTCAGAATCTTGGGTAGTTTCTGCCAGAGCCACGCTAGAGAGGGAGGAAGCAAGGCATACCACTCTTTCTAGAAATGTGCCTCTGAAGAAAAAGCCATCTAGCTTAATTATCGTAGGAGGAAGAAGAAGAATAGAGACAGTTTTGGAATCCCCTGTGACTTTCATTTGTTAACAAAGTGCCTACACCTTTATAGATTTATAGTTAGCCAAGTGCTATCAGGTGGAAGGCAATAGGATTCAAAGGTTTGGAATTAGCTCCGCACCTTCTCAAAGACTTGTCTCCCACTGGGAAGGGAGCAGACTCGAAAAGTCTTCCTGATGCTCGTGACATCTGTAGTAGAAGGCGATGCCGCAACCATTGCCAATCCTTCATGATCTAGGGCTCACTGTTGTATATAGAGTCTGTCACTAAGGAGGACCTGTTACCTAAGAGGGGCTGCTAAGCACAGACAGAACCTGTTCTGAGTAGAACTGTGCATGGTGGACTTCAATGTTATACGGTCTATCCTTCCTCTCCCCCTCCCTCCTCCCCCTCCCTCCCTTCGCCCTCCCTCCATGTCTTGCCGTTTCCCAAGCTGGCATTGATTGCCACCAACAGGAGTGCACCTCTATATTTCCCAGACTCCCACGTGCTGTTTCCCTGGGCTTGAGCCCTCTGGCGGGGTCATGCCTTTACAATGAGAAAGAGGGGTGAAGACCCAACATGTGAGGAAGGAGTGGGGACCAAGGAAGCAGGGCTGACATGATTGAGAAGCCTTGTCCACTGTACTTTGGTTCCTACTATAAACTGGAGGAAGTGAGTCATGTTTTCTTTCTTTTTTTTTTTTATCATTTTTGAAACTGAAGAAACTGGCACGCATGAAAAATTGTGGCCAGTTATAGATTTGTTCAGTAAGATAAGAAAGCATAAGACAACGTTTTTAGTTAGTGGTGTGAGGGAGCCGGCTCAGTCCAGCTCCTGAGTGCGGACGTCACGTCCCAGCTCTGCTGTTTGGTGGGCTCACATGCTGTTGGGTGGCTTGAGCCTGAGCATAGCAACACACTTTAGTACTTTCACCAGCTTTATTTCTAAATACATTTCCCAGTGTACTGCTTGCTTCAGCACAAATGTGGGGGGAAATGTCAGTTAAAGTCATTGCTCACCGAAGAGATGGCGGCAGTTCAGATGTAGGGAGTTGGCACAGAGGGGTGGGGCCAGAGCTCCAATGGGCTGGAGTAGATAATGAGTTCCTCTTAACTTCTAGGAGTGTAATTTCCTCTTTCCTCCACTTCTTGTCTAATTTCCGCACATGCAGGCCAAGGTTGTAGTTTGAGACATATGATAGGATTGAGGAAGTATCTGTTCAGGGAGAGAGCTAAAAACTCCATGTGATATATATATATATATATATATATATATATATATATATATATATATACTTAGCCAATCTTTGTCCTTTTTCCTTGTTGCCTTGCCTATCTTAAATCTTAAAATAAGATTTTAAATCTAAGAAGGTATTGTCAAAAGTCTTTATAACTACCCCTACCCTACCCATCCATGCTTTTCAGTTCCTTGATTTTTATTGCAACTATTCCTAAAACATATGTAATTTTTAATTGCAGATGCCTGAAATATTACAGAAAGAGGGTTGGTAATGTGTTTCAGTTTTTTGTTTGTTTGTTTGTTTGTTTACTAAGCTGTTGGTATTGGTCCAACCGCTTGACACATTCATTTTGCCTGCTGTCAAATTGTTTTACTAAGAGTGTTTTGTACGTTTTGGTCATAACTTCTTTAAATGTTTAAAATAAAAATATAGAGGTGGGCATAGGACTCCACACTCCTCTATTCCTAGAGTTCAGTGAAAGATAGGCCAAGCATGATTTAAGCATAGGTTCAAGCACTCAGCATGAACCACAGAGCAAAATGCTGTCTCAAAATAAAATATCAATTTAATTTAATGTGACTAGGCAAATGAATATCAACTTTATCTGCAGATTGTTAAAAAAGCAAGTTTATATATGCTTCTGTAGAAAGTATGTTTGTCTTTCCTCATCCTGTCTTACCTTTCTAGATTTAAATTTCATTGTCAGCACCTTAATGTATCTCTTTCTCCCTCTGCCTGATTTCTAATTAAGAAGTCAAGCTTTATGTATTAGGCATAACTTGAAGGTCAGTAAAGCATTCTTCATGAAATGCATAAAGTTTACATTTTAAGGCTGGCAAGGATTCTTTCAAGTTTCTACTCTGCAAATCTTTGTAAAGCATTATTTATCCTAGAACACCTGAACATTCGGCAATTTATCTGACTTTTATCTGCTAAAGCCCCTCAAGCTCTAACCAAATCTATGGCCAATGGTTCGGGTGACAGGAATTTGTTTGTCAGGTAACATTTGCCTTTGGTAAGGTAGTACAGGAATGTTCATCTTCATTTGTAATTCAAACCAGCATTTGACAGAGTTTATACTAACCATTGCTGAAGAAACAGTCTCTGATAACTATGTCAATGGCAGGTCTTGTCTGAAAGGACTTTCTGGGGCCTCTTGACTTTCCCCAACCTAGTTAGTCTAGGCCTGATGTCCACATCACCTTTGCCAAGAAAGGCTTGCCTACCCCCCCACCCCCAACCCCCCATAAACCGGCAGCACTCCCCCTCTGTTCCCAAGAAGACACACCCATGTGACATGGAGACATTTTTTTTGTTTTTGTTTTTGTTTTTTTTTGGTAACTGCTCAAAAGTGAAAGCTGGCTTTCTTCCCTCAGAAGAAAACATTCAGGACGGCAAAGAGATAAGTTTCTAGTAAACAAAAAACAAATGGGCAACAGTGAGAAGATAAAAGACTACAGATAAGAAGGATAGAGAGATGCGTTTTCTGTCAGTATCCTGAGA
This sequence comes from Pachyuromys duprasi, assembly GCA_028658305.1. Taxonomy (NCBI): domain Eukaryota; kingdom Metazoa; phylum Chordata; class Mammalia; order Rodentia; family Muridae; genus Pachyuromys; species Pachyuromys duprasi. The sequence goes on from CM053767.1 coordinate 30,695,256, forward strand.
ATGAGCGTGAGCTTGCTTTGGAGCTGGGTCTGAGAAGCAGGCAGAAGGGTCTGAACCTCTGCTCTAAATTATAGCAACAGGGAGGAACTTCTAGTAGTTCAGGGATTCGGATCATGGCCTGTAGAGAGGACCCGAAAAAAACGCCTGCCTACCACTACATGGAATCTGAGAGGCACCAGGAAGCTGTTTCCCTCCAAGATGGTGCCTTCTCTGTCCAGCTCTTGTGCAGCGATGCCTGAAGCTTCTGGCTGCTGTGGCAGAGATCTAGCCTGTCCTGCACTATTTGAACTGTGCCCACAGCTGGAGAGGGCAGCACACCATTGCCAGAGTAGCTCTCCTTCTAATCACTGGAAACCTTCCCAATTCCTGAGATACAATCCAACCAAAAGTTAACTATCCAGGGACTGGGGGTTGGGGGGTGGGGGTCAGTCGAAAAATGCCTGTGGTATAAGTGCTAGGACCTGAGTTCCAATCCCCAGCACCAACGTAAGAAGCTGGGTGCTCACTAGTACATGGTGGTAAGCAACTCTAGCCCCCAGAGCTGGAAAACCTTGAAACTCATTGGCTAACCAGTCTACCCAAACCAATGAGCTCCAGGTTCAGCAAGAAAACCTGCCTGAAAGAAAAAAAAAGTGTAGAAGTTATTGAGAAAGACACTCTGTCTACACACATGCATACATACATGCACACACATGCACGCGCCTGAGCATTCTCGGACATACACAGATATACATTCATGCATGTGTCTAGGATCCAGTCCACACTCTTCTTCTTCAAGGACAGCTTCCTCAGGACTTGCAGCTGTTTCCAGCCTACAGTCTGGAGCTCAGAGGGGCTTAGAGGGGAGGAACTCATTATGATGCTGCCAGCCACTTCCATCTCCCTGTGACCTTGTATTGGAATGTATCCCATGAGAGAGAGCTTGGGAAGAGCAGAGAGACCAGGCCACTAAAGGGGGTCTTCAGAGTCCTCTGCAATTTTGCTCTGGAGGCTTTGAGGTCCTCCTGAGATACCAGGTCTGAGGATGTTCATGGTTTGGCTTTCATCTGGGCCTGAAATGGCTGAAGCTGACCATGGGTCTCCATGGAGACCAAAACAGTCCAAGGCCTACAACAAACCAGTTACCATCCAATCAGGCCACTGCCTCCCAAACAGACTATCTGTGTCTCTTTGTTCTCTGTGACTATTTCCTTTTGATTCTCTAATGTTCAGTAATGTTTCCCCCAAATCCTCCTGGCTTCAGCTTATCAAAGCTGGGTCACTGTCCTGCCCTAGCTGAACTGTGCCCATGGCTGGAAGGGACAGCACACCATTGCCAGCTAGAGAACATAGAGCAAATTAGGCTTATAGGTTGTGTGGGCCCTGCCTGCCTATGAATGCTCTTCTGAAATCTGTTACACTAAGGCGCCCACCTCCAATAAGCACGCTCCTTCATGCCTCAGTGGTACAGAGCTACCCAGAACCTACAGCTCAAGGAAATAGTGAGCAATAGTTTCCCTCAAAGGTTTTGGGAGAAAGTTACATTTTTAATATAAGTAGATGCATCACGGAATAGAATGTAGCATACATCTGAACGTCTTCAATGCTATGGAGAACTAAAACTAGACTTCTAGTTGTTTGTGATTGTGCCTGTAATCCCAGCATTCAAAAGGATGAAGGAGGAGGATTAAGAGTTTGAGGCGAGCCTAGGCTACTGAGAGAGCCTCTGTCTCAGCAAACAAAACAAACCCACCAATAACAAACCTATAAAATTTCAGTGACTCTCTGGCCCTGAGGGCAGCTGTAGGATACGCTTGGGCTTTCTTAGAATAACTCATTGTTCATTCTCTTCTGCTTTGGGGAGTATTTCAATAGAAGACTTAGAGGAAGTTCAAAGGCTTTTTCAAAACCAAATGGGGTTTTTAGGTGGTGAGAACTTTGGAGAAGGAGGTTCTCAGGGCTCTCGGGCTCAGCGCGGATGTTCAGAAGAGCTTGGATTGTTAGGGACAGCTGGGAGCAGATGCTTCCCATCAGAGCAACACTGGAATTTAAATGAGTAACTATTAAGTCCAGGTTTCCCCAGCACACCAAGCAAAGCCTGGAGTTACTAAGCGAGGACCTTCATTTCTATCCTGTCTTTCCTCCTTTCGATACTTGATGTTACTTGCTAGAGACTAGATCCTGGGGAAGCGGATAAACAATAACCCAAATAAAGGCAAACCAGGATTCAGGCTGCCCCTTTTAAAGTGTCCCGATTGACTTGCTTGCATGGGTATGTTTGTGCATCAGCCATGTGCCTGGTGCCCATGGAGGCTAGAAGAGGGTTATTTGGAGAAACAGCTCTGCTTAACCAGAATAGGGGCGTTTCAGACAGTGTCACTCGAGCGACACTGAAGAGAGACAGGGATTGAGTCTGTAAACTGAGCTTTGCTCAGGGAGCTAGCCATCCGAGAAGACAGAGAGGCCTGCCTGCCAGCCAGCTAATACAGAGAAGGCAGCAGAGGCAGCCAGACATCAGAAATGCTAGTCTTGGCCCTGCGGTCAGGTAGTCAGCCTTGCCTCTGACATTCACGGTATTGGTGCCTCTCTTCTTATGTTTCAATTATTGTCTCTCTTTCTAGCAGCTAGGTTTGCATACTGCCAAAGCCATTAAGCTTTGCAATCCTTCCTTGGCATCACCTGGACTGGGATGATCTCAGAACAAACAAACCATTATTAGCATGTCCATGTTGAGCTATTTACAATGCGTCCATGCAGATTTTTTTTTTTTACGACATGATGTGCAAATATGCCCTTATATTACAGAATGTGAAACTGCCCATTGATCCCTCCCAATCTCCCTGCAAGGTTCACTTGCAGATGTGGTTGAATTGTGGATATTAAGACTTTTGAATTATCAGGGTGGACCCTGAATGAAACAACAGCACCTTTATAGGAGATTGGCAGAGGTAGACAGATGAGGAAAAAGGGCCTTGTGAAGATGGAGACAGAGGGTATGACACACGGTACTGGTACTTTGATTTTAACCCCCTGGCTTCCAGATCTAGGAGAAAATAAGTTCTTCTGTTAAACCATGAAGTCTTATTTAAAGTCTTGTTAAACCATAACTTATCCATCCCCCAGGTATTGATACACAATCTGTTCCTGCCCCTATCCATCCCTTTGTCCCTGTCTCTTTGTTAGCACTTGGCCTCTGTTCTAAAGCTTACAAAGGATGAAATCAACAGAGTGGATGGATGGCTTAGGTGAGAGCTGCTTAGCCTGATTCTCTTGTCTCCGGCTTAGGGTCCTAACAGTTATGGGAAAGCTAGGAAGATTCTACCAGCTGTGGCCGCGGCCATTTTCTTCATGCTTCATCTCTTACATTCTCTAGGGACAGACTTTGCCATTCCCAGTGGACAGCAAGTCTTATGGCTATTGCGTGCTGCCAGGTTCTCAGGGATCTTTAATTTTCACCTCTGGACACCCACTCTTTTTCTCCCCACCCCGCTCTCCCTCCACACACACCTTCTTTTCTTTCTTACCAATGCTGGGGATTGAATGCAGAGAGCATTGTGTATGCCCCAAAAGTGTTCATAAGTGATCAGCCACTTGGGGTTCTGTTTGTTTGTTTTGGTTTTGGTTTGTGTTTTAAACAGCCTTGTCACATAGGTGGACACAAATTTGGGAGCTGGTGTCCAGCCTGGAATGGTGGTTTACGCTTGTAACTCTAACTTGTAGGAAATTGGTCTTGAACTCACTCTGTAACACAGGCTAGCTTTAAACTAATTTTTAAAATGATTTGTTGATTTTAGGTGCTCTAGGGGCATGTCTGGTACTGAGGATGTCAGGATAAGCTATTGGATGCCCTAAAACTGGAGTTATGGATGGTCATGAGCCACCATGTGGGTGCCAGGAATTGAACCCGGGTCTTCTGCGAGAACAGCAAGTTATTTTTATCACTGAGAGATCTCTCCAGGCCTCTGACATTAAACTGTTGATCCTCAGGTCTCAGCCTCCTAAGAGCTGGAATTAGAGGTGTGAACCATTCCTAGCTGGATACCAACTCTTACACTTACTTCACTCTGTCAGCCTCGTGTTCTGGACAGAAAAGTTGAAGGCATTTTCATACCTGCAACTTTGTGCTGGTTCCTGGCATCCATCAGTTTCCTTTCTTTTTTTTTTTTTTTAAACCTAAAACAGCTGACAATTTTATTTTCACATTTTACAATATAAGCGAAAACCGTACTTTTAAAAAATACTACTTCTCCCCTCTAAAACTGTTCTGTTATTCTTGTCATGCAGCTAGAAAACACTCAGGTTCAGCACCACCGTCTCCTGGGGAAACAGAATAAGAAATACAAAACTGATAAAGAGCTGATTTGCTCCTATCTATCTGGATGAGTTGTGCCAGGCGAGGAGGCACTGTCATAGGGCAAACAGGAGGTCTCATCATTGGAGGCCGAGGAATCGTGGGCATCGTGGCCTCCCGTGGGAGGCCTCATTCCAGAAGCAGGAGCTATGGGCATCATCCCAGGAGGAGCAGGGCCCATCATTGGCATCATGGAGAGCCTCCCATGCGGGGCACAGGCATCACACCAGGATGAGGAGGACCAGGGAGACTGGGGGGAGGTGGGATCATGGCCCCTGCAGGAGGAGGAGCCAAGAACAGAGCTAGGGGTATGTTTCCTTGCTGAAATACAGCCGTTGTTCTGTCAATCAGGCTCTGGGCCAGCTCCTGGTAGTAGTCCCTCACCTTCCTACATTTCCTACCGCAGCAGTGTGTCTTCCTCATGGGTAAGATAGATATCACAGTAGTCACAATAAAACTTAGGCAGGCTGCTCCAAAGGCTGTTGGCTACCCAGTTTCCAAATCCATCAGTATTAGGGGAAAGGCATTAGACTATCCTATCTTTATATGTGGTAAGACCCAAAATTTGCATGTTAAGAAGACAAAAAACAAAACAAAAAACAAAAACACAACATATAGTTTTGGCATGGTGATATATGCCTGTGATCTCAGCTACTAAGGATGATGAGGCAGGAGGATTATATGACTTTGAGCCATGTTAGTAACATAATCAGATCCTGTCCCAAGATGAAAATTATAAATAGATATATCTGTAAACATTCCAACGGGTAAACATATATGCAATCGCATAGAATCCATCTCTTTAAAGAATCCTGGTTAGACATTGCAGCCAGCCCTGAGGAGTCAGGATAAGCTGGGGTTGGATGGAAGGGAAGGAGGTCCTCCCCTGTTGGTGGACTTGGAGGGGGCGGGGAGGAGGGAGATGAGAGAGGGAGTGGGAGGGTAGGAGGAACTGAGGGAGGGGGCAACGCCTGGGATTCAAAGTACCTAACCTGTGATTGAGATAAAAATAAATAAATTAAAAAAATTTTTAATATTAAAAAAAAAAGAATCCTGGTTAGAAAGACATGAAGTACTATAAATGTATAGTAGTTTTTTTCCTAGATTCCTGGTTGTAACTTTTTTCTTGGTAGGTTTCTTCATTTTCCAAGATGTAAACTGAAGCAGTTTCTAACTGATTTTTCTATTAAATAAAGCACTAGGTTTTGCCTTTAAGGTTTTATTCCTAGAACTGGTTCTGAATAGAAATGCTAAAGTTAGCTTCCAGCCAAGTGACTGGCATCTTCCACCAGTCTTGTGCTGGGCTTATGGAAGCCATGTTTGTCCTTTCTTTTCTGGCTTTTAGAGATAGAGTCTCACGTAGTCAAGGTTTTCCTCAAATGCGCAATGTAGCCAAGGCTGGCCATGAGCTCACAATCTTCCTGCCTCTGCCCCCTAAGGGCTGGAATTATTTATCAGTCACACAGACACCAGAGTGTCATGGCAAAGAAGAGAAGCAGGAAGACTATTGCCACTGAGAATTTCCTCAGATGGCCGTCATGTTGGTCACACACCTGCTTTCTTTGATAAATACATTTTTGTGAGGTCTTAGGCAAATTAAAAAACATTTTTTCCACACTTTTTAAGCTCCTGGTAAAAAAAAGAAGGAAAAAAAACCATTTTTCCACACTTTTTAAGCTCCTGGTTAAAAAAAAAAAAGAAGGAAAAAAAAACATTTTTCCACACTTTTTAAGCTCCTGGTAAAAAAAAAAAAAAAAGAACATCTAACAATTTCCAAGGAAAATCAGGCCTGTCCAATCTCATTGTTAATTCATAAAGGGCATTGACTGTTCAAATGGACAAATGTGGGCATCTGATGGCTGTTTCCAAAGTTGGTTCTTAAGGGAGTTTGAATCTGTATCTTTCTCAGCTGTGTGGACTTGAACCAGTTAAATCGAATCCTGCGGAGATAAATTTGGTTTTGCATAAATTAGAGCATTAAAAAAAAAAAACAACAGCTCATGACAGAATGTTCCTCTCTTACTGTTTTAGAGCACCCAAGTATTTCACTTTCCTTTTAGGGTTAGAAAGGAAGGGATTTGAGTCACACATTGTAGGCCAAGGTGTCCTAAGCTTTCATACGGAGAAAGCACACTCTTCTTACAATAATGTTAATAACGCTTTTCATGTACTGCATTTTAGTGAACATTAGTCCTAATTGAGAGGGAAAACAAAACAAAACAAAAAAAACCCAACTCCAAAACTACTTTTTCAAAGTAACAAGACCAGAGTGGCTAATCAGATTTGGAAGCTGGGTTAATGGCACTATAATCAGATTGATTAGCAGTTAGACGTCTGATGTGAAAAGCATGTCATGAAGTAATGAGGGAGACTGTGTGCAGACTCCCTCTTGAATGTGTCCATTGTCTCCCATTTCATATGTTACTCAGGACCTTTATCTCAACTTCAAAGCACAGATCCAAGATATCTACCACGTGACAATTTTATTTCATTTTATTTATTTTTTAAAATAAACCCAGCTTTTCCAAGTAAGACAGAAAAGGAAGGAGGAGGAGGACCATTCTTTACTGTGAAGGCAAGGCTAGTTTTATTTAGTTATTTGTTTGTGGGAGGCTGGCCGCCCATGATACAGCTGCTGACTTGGGGGCAGACATCTTGTTGCTTTGGGTATTTTGTTTATGTGTAAGTGTGTTTATGGCTGAATTGTTTCATGTATGGGGTGTGGCATGGAACTTGGCATTTGGTAAGACAGGATGAACTTAAGCACCAGCTTTTCACAAAGAATAAATTCCTCCCAACATCCTTGCACTGAGAAAGGCTGGAAAAAGCCCTTAGTAGGGGATCTGGTCTATAGGGTTTCCTGTAGGACAGTTCCTAAGGGTATACTGATAGTGGACAGGTGATTCAGCTGGCCTGCCTTCAGAGGCCTAGCAACATCTTACATCATTACTGGCCGCTAGGTACACCAGGTGTGTCCGTGTGTGTGTGTGTGTGTGTGTGTGTGTGTGTGTGTGTGTGGCGGGGGAGGGGCTGGGATGAAAGAACCCACCCACAACCCCAGCTCTCTCCCTCTGTCCCTCCTCCTCTCTCTCTCTCTCTCTCTCTCTGTCATGAGGCACTCCCTTTCTCCCCACCCCCTACCCTCAGAGCCCACTCACTCTATCCCTTCCCCGGGCTCCCTCCCCCTTTCCCACAAGCAATCTCCTTTATAAGAGATATGTATGTAATTCCTCAGGGGGGTACACCTTGGCACGGCACCCCATTGTGCCCCCCTCCAGCCCCGTCATACATCTATCCTCGCGCCCCTGCCATTCATTCACTGAGGAAGGTTGGATGACGGCAAGTTCTTGGCACGGCATCTGGGTTTTATGTAATACGGTGCAAAAGTCACCGACAGAAGTCAGAGGTAAGTGGCAGAAGACTCCATGAAGTTATATCATAGACCCCACTTGGATTTAAAATGAACCCCACACCTCCATCCCCCACCCTTCCATACACATGCACCAGGCTTAAGCACTCGAACACTTAGTCCACAGACAGCAGGGCTGTTATGGGAGGCTGTGAAACCTTTAGGTTTGGAGGGGGGAAGCTGGAGGAAGTGGGTTGCAGGGGCAGAAGGCTGAGGTGTGTTACAGCCCATTCCTACTTACCTTGGCTCGTAGTCTGATCTGAGCAAGTAGTCTACTTCCACCACCTGCTGTGAGCTGTTTTTTGCTACCACGCTTTATCACTTTATCGTGATGGGCTTCATTTGGTCACAACAGTGAAAGAAGTAACCAAACCCCCAGGCTCCTCAAATCCTGGGAAGTGTGGCCAGTGTCATCGGTGTGATGACCTCATGGCCTCTGTCTTTGTATCAACACAGGTTGATGAAGTAGGTTGTAACCTCAGATTCAAGTTTTAAAAGGTTACTAAGGAGGAAGAACTGAGAAGCTGAACTTTATAAAAGTTAAATATTTCTGTTCTGAGAAAAGATCCTGTTGTGAACAAAAAGACAAACCACAGATGGGAGAGAGCATAATGCAAGTCTGTGATGGAGGTCTGTATCCAAGACACACAAAACTTTTTAAGCGTAAACAGTAAGAAAACAATGACTCAATTAAAACTGGAGGTAAGATCGTAGCGGACACTTCACCAATGAAGATCGGTGAATGACAAATGGAAATATGCTCAGAGGCTGGGCATAAGTAATGACAGAACTTGGGAGAAAGAGACAGGAGGATTTTAGCGAGTTTGAGTTCACAAGGCCATCCTGTTCCACACAGCAAGTTTCTAGCCTAACCAGGGCTGCAAGGAGAAACTTGGTGAAGAAGAAGAAAAAGAGGAGAAAGAAGAGGAGGAGGAGGAAGAGGAAGAAAAAGAAAACACATGCCTTTTATTCCAGCACTTGGGAGGCAGAGGCGGGTGGATATCCAGGCCAGACTGCTCTACATAGTGAATTCCAGGACAGCCAGAACTATATAGTGATATATAGTGAGACCCTGTCAAATTCTCAACCACAGACACCACCAAATGCTGGCAGAGATGTGAGGGAGCAGGAATTCATATTCGGTGCTAAAAGAAACACAAAATGGTGCAGCCATTTTAGAAGAACAGTTTGGCATTTTCTTAAAGAGTAAAAATTATCTTGTTTGCCTGAAAGAATAAAAAAAAATTATGTCTGCAACAAAAGCCCAAACCTAGAAGTTTACAGCAGCTTCATTCATAATTGCCAAATTGGCAACAATTGTAGATTCTTTCAGCAGGTGAACTGATAAATAAATTGTGGCACATTAGTCAGTGGGTGCTAAGAAAATGCTAAAGGGAAACGGCTGTCACCCAGGAAAAGGCGTGGAGGAAACTGAAATGCTCGTTACTAAGTCTAAGAAACTAATCTGAAAAGGTTACATGCATTTCAGCAATGTGACACTCTGGGGAAGACTATGAAAATAGTAAAACAAAACAACAACAAAAAGAATGGTTGTCAGGGGTTATGTTCGAGGCATGGAAGAAGAAACAGCAAGAGAATAAAAAGGCTCTTAGGATAGTGAAGCTGTTCTGTGCAGTGTTGAAATGCTGCATGAGTATCATTATATATTCAGCAAATAGAACAGGATGTGACCCTTAAGGTAAACTACTGACTTTGGCAATGTTCTGGTAGTGATGTGTCATTGTAGGTTCATCAGTTGCACGTTGATAAAGGATACTGAAAATGGGTGGAGATGAGGCATATTCAGGGCTCAGGCAGCGAATGGGACAAAACCATAAGAAAACAGAAGGAAACTGAGAGTTCAGGGATTGGGTAAGAAAGCCATTGCAGATATTCAGGCTCAACATTTGGATATGGGATTTGAGGCTAAAGACGTTGGAGGCAGTAGGAAGGGATGAGAGATAAGCTCGGATAAGAAGTAGGGTTGTCAAGGCCGCATAAGCATGGGAAAGCTTAATCCAATGTGCAAAATTTGGATGCTGAAGATGCCCCAAGATGCTCCTATTGTGACAGCCAATGTTACTTTAATTGGGGTCCGGGAGAAAGGCGTGGTTAAATCATAAGCCATGAAACTGATTCTTTCTGTCCCCCACCTTCTCAGCATGTGGAAAAATTGCAAGGAGGGCACATTTTAACCCAGAATTTTAAAAAGAGGTTTACTGTATTGAAAATAATATTAATGTGCATTCACTGGATGGTGTGGTCTGGGAGGGTGCTAATCACTGGCCGTCGCTGGGGTCTGAAACAGAGATTCATTCTGTAACATGCCCTCTGTGGTCCACGATGTGCCGTCCCTGAGCATCTCTGGCCTCCTGGCAGGAGGCATCCTCCCATCAGTGGAGCCTGAAGGCCCCAGCCCCCTTCTAGACCCTCTTCTTTGCCCTCTAGGTTCTCATTTGCTGGGAGGCAGCTTCTCCCAGCAAGGCGGATGTGCTCAAAAGCAACAAGGTGCATGGAATTCTCTGTTTCGAAATTGCTCCATTTTCTAGAGTTTGGTCCAAAACAGAAACATTCAGCAAAGGTGTAGGGGATGGGAACTTTGAGTTGACCTTGGGGACTCTCACCTTTTAGCTTCTAACCCCCACCTAGCCCACTAGAGTATTTTTTTAAACTTACATTATTTAAAAATACTTATGTTTGGGGGACTTTCCCTCCCATCCCTATGCTCCTGGAATAATGACTCATGTGACTCAAAACATTATTTACAAATACCTAGGCCATATAACTAGGCTCTTCTCTGACTGTCTCATAACTTAATAACCCATTTATCCTAATTTACATTCTGCCACACGGCCGGTTACCAGTGCTTAGACACCATGCGTCTGTCCTCCTCACATCTTGGTGGCAGAATATCCTGTGCCTGGCTCTACCCTTTTGGCCTGCTAGAGGCTCCATCTCCCATTTTCTGCCCCAGCTATACACCATCAGATTATTGACAGGTGAAGTTTCCATACAGACACAAGATATTCTTTCAACATATGGTTGGCCATATGTGCCTGTGTATGGAGAAGTATGGGCACAGTGCCTGAGGAGGCCAGAAGAGGTTGCTGGACCCTCTAGAGCTGGAGTTACAGGGAGCTGTAAACTGCCCTCTGTTGGTGCTGAGAATCAAAATTGGGTCCTCTGCAAGAGCAGTACCTGCTATTCACCACAGAGATCTCTCTCCGGCTCCAGAACCACCTTATTTGCCACTCTCCTGCAGTCTGCACGGCATGGCAGCAAAGTAACTTTACTTAACAGTGGGATATCTATTCTTGGTTGTCAACTTCGCTACATCTGGAATTAACGAAAACAAAACAAAACGAAAAACCCAAACGACTGTGTCTTTTCTTTTTCCAGTGTCATTCTCTGTGGTCAGTTTTGAAATGATGTTTTCATTAGCAGCTTTACTTGGCTTCTAAGTAGGACCTGGTGTCAATAGGCAGGCGATAGTGAGCTTCCTGTGAAGAGAAGCATCAGGGAACGGCAGAGACCAAACTCCTTCAGGAAGTAAAGCTGTGGACCACATGAAGGGGAAACTCATGTTCACACTGGAAAAGGCTGCTCCAGGTGCACAGGGGCCTATGTGGCTGAAGTAGATGGTGTTGCTAAGGTTCTAGGCTCCAGCACACCAGCATTGACACCAGTGTTCAGACTATGGCACTGTCTCCCAACAACTTGGCTCAAGTCACTGGAGGGATGTGTGTGTGTGTGTGTGTGTGTATGTGTGTTATTTAGTAAGAGGGGTTGGGTGAAATGACTAGCCATTGGGTTAAAACAATGTGTTGCTGCCTTCTTACTGCAGCAAAAAAAAAAAAAAAAGTGAAGAGAAAGAAGAAAAATGCTAGGAATAAACATGAAAGAATTTAAAATTCAATCTGATGTTAGATCTAGATCTCCAATGGCTATCTAAGACACAGTGTGTGCGTGCGCGTGCGCGCGCGCGTGTGTTTGTGTGTGTGTGTGTGTGTGTTTTGAGACAGAGTTTTACCATGTCACTCTGGCTGGCCTGTAACTTTCTAGTAGACCAGTCGGGCTTCTAACACAAAAACACAGAGAGCCCCCAGTCTCTGCCAGCCTACTACTGCGATTAAAGGCTCTAGATATGTTAAGGTTTTACAGTTTCATTAAGAAAGGACTTTACAACTCAGTAGGAATAAAGAAGACACAGCACGGGACAGCTGGAGAGGCTAAGAAAAATACAAAGAAATTGAAAGCACAGAGAAAACAACCCAGTGCATGGAGTAATTAAATAAATGCCAATTGGAACAATAACATTTTTCACCTATTTGATACCAAAGATTATGGACTTCTGATCCTCATTTCTCTCTTATGTTGGTGTACCAGTGCTTACTACACGCTAAAGGAGCTCACGTTCCACCTGCGAGGTACACCTCAGTCCACACAGGCATGTCAGCAAGGGCATAGCATCAGGATAGCCAATGCATCCTGGTTTGTGGAGAGATCACCCAGGTGTTCTTCAGTGCCGGACCCATTAAGTTGGTCATGGTCTGGATTAAAAAATGATGGGGAACCTCGCTAGGGTGTGATGGAAACAGGTGACAGAAGGTGACATCCGCCCCAGAAAGCCTTCTTCACAGATAAAACTGTCTGGAGAAGAAATCCCGGAAAGGAACTCTCCTTCTGGGGTAGCAAGGACAGACCGCTCCACTTTGTGCTCAGGAGCCCTGTGAGGATGCTCTCCACTGACGAGGTATTAAGAACTTCAGTCATGAGGGCTTTCAACAATATGGTCGCCTCTCAAGGGAGGCTTACCGTACTCTCTAAAGTTGCCCTGAGGTAAGTATTCTTCATTCATTTTCTTCAAAGTGTTTGTAACTTTGAAGTTGAAAACATTTGCTCTCTGTTTTGATTTATTTCATTGCTTCACTTGAGTGTGGGTCTCCTAGAACAAAACCTCGTTAGTCTGTTCACCCCTCCTAGCGTTATGGGATGCATGTGTGAAAAAAAAAAGACTAAAACAAAGACTGAAAAGAATTATCCCACTTCATAAATATTAATATTAATAACAGTGAATGTAAAGGATATAATAGAAAAAATAAGTGTGGAAAATCTGGACCACATTGTTGACAGCAGTTGCCTGAGAGGAAGGAGTACAAGACATCTTGAGTTCTGTTGTTTACATTTCTCTAGTATTTGAATTTTGAAAAATGAACGTTTGATGTTTTTTTTTCAAATATTTTAATAAGGAATACAGCTAGCTCTGGGTAGGGGTGTGTGTAGCTCTGTGACAGAGCCTTTGCCTAGCATGAGCTGCAGGTTTGATCTCTAGCACCACAAATCAACAGCAACAAACAGCACCAGGTTTAACTACAAGGAGTGGGCGGGGCTTTGGGAGAATTGCATCCAAATCTTCTAGGCTGTCAGCAGCCACTAGCTAAGTGTGACTTGTTCAGCCAGTGAACTGTACCACTGCCAAGAAATTAACTCCTTAGTAATATTTAAACAAATTTAAAATTAAAAAATGAATATTTAAATGGTTGATTCAGTATTGGAATAGTTTTTGAGCCTGTTTGGAACAACCTGGGAATGAGAATCTACTTTTTCCAGTATGAGACTCATAGCATTTGTGTTCAGATTAAGCTTTTAGCAAAAAAAAAAAAAAAAAAAAAAAAAAAAAGTCACATCCAAACTTGATACTCTGGAAAATCTAAATTAAACATTTAGCTAAAGAAAAAAAAACATTATTGATTTTTTTACAATTAAGTATATGTTGAAACTGTAGTATTTTGGATGTACAGTACTAAGTTCATATATAAAATGATTAATTTCACCTATTTGTGAAAATGTGGCTGCTAGAAAAATTTAAAATTGCACAAATGATTCAAATTTCATTCCTGTTGGATCTTTAGGTGGAGGAAGCTGGAAGAGGGAGAAGGGTAAAGAAATGTGAGGAGGCTGATCTGGGGACCTTCAAGGCTTGGGCTGGCTCGTGGGATGTGCCCTGGAGCCTGGGGCTGATCCACTAGACAGAATAACCTGTGTGGACCCTGAGCATTATTTCTCCTAAGCTCCGGCCCCTCCAGCCAGCCTGTTTCTGCCTTCCTTGTCTTCACTACCAGGCTGCTACCGCCAGAGTGGGCTGGGCCTTGCTCACTGCTCCACCCAGACAGCAAAAGCTCAATCATCAAAAACAGAATATCTTAGATGTGAGAGGAAATAGGACCCACTCATGAGGAGCGGCTGCGGAAGGTGGCAGAAGCTCCGTGTTGGGCTGTACTAGGTGCGCTGCTCTTTGACTGGGGGCCATGGAGTAACACACAACAGTCACTTGCCTCCAATGTCCCTTAAAGCTCTTAAAGATTATTGCTGGCCCTAAAGAGTTTTTGTGTTTATGGGCTATATTTATTGATACCTACCACTAGAAATCAAAATGAGATGATCAGAAAGCAAGAGGAGCAAACACACTCCAGCATTCGCAAGCACCATGGTGACATCATGTGCAAAACTCCAGAACACACTAGAGAGAGATCAACTGTCAAAGAAGGGGCTGGGTAGGCAGCCCCGTCACTCATGTGCTCGCTATGCTATGCAGGCATGAAGAACTGAGGTTGTGTCCCCGTCACCCATGTAAAAAAAGATGATCTTGGGGCTTGTCCGGCCAAGACTAGCCAAATAGGTGAGCTTCCAATTAGTGAGCTACCCTGTCTCAGAAAATAAATTGGAGAGGGAGGGGCTGGAGAGATGGCTCAGCAGTTAACAGTACTGGCTGTTCTTTTAGAAGACTTAGGTTCGATTCCTAGCACCCCCATCATGCCTCACAACCATCTATAACTCCAGTTGCAGGAGATCTGATGTCTTCTTCTGGCCTCTTCTAGCTCCGGATACACATCTGCTATCTAGACATGCATGTAGGCAGAACATTCCCATACCTAAAGTGAAATGAAAATAACAATAAAAATAAGGTAGCACGCAATACAAGAAGACATCCAATGTTGCCTCCTGGCCTTGGCACACCCACAAACACACTCACACACACACAGAGTGATATAAACAGCCAGGCATGATGGCACACGCCTGTAATCCCAGTGTTCTGGAAGCCAGAGCAGCAGGATCATGAGTTCAAAGCCAGCCTGTGCTACATATGGAGACCTTGTTTCAAGAGAGAGAGAGAAAAAAAAATGAGAACACAGAACGTTTGAAATTCTTATGAAAAAAGACTCTATCTTGTACACTCCCCTTGGCAGGAATGAAAACCACACACAGGCTCCTGACATCATCCAGAGCACTGTCTTTGAAGCAGCCTAGTGAAAGGGGAGAGCCTGGTGTCTCCTCCCCACGCCCCGCCCTTCGCTCCACCTGCCTCTACCTGGGCTCCTTGGAATGCAGTCTCACCCAGGCACCTCTAAGAGAATGGGGCTGAGGGAAGGCCTGAGACTCAGCCCTCCACCCCCTTTCCCTCCTCAGGTGCTGCTGTTGTGTTTGTGGGACCCGCTTCAGAGCTGAGGCTGTTTGCAAATGGAATTTGGAGCAAGATCCTTTTGAAAGGCTCAGTCCTGCAGAGCCTAGGGATGACTTGGCTGAGGGGTAACAGAAGGGCTCTGACCACTGCCCATTACCGGGTGTCACAGGCGATGGGGACCCTGGGAGCCTTGCAAGCTCTTGTGCTCCTTGTCTGTCTCTGATTGAATTGTTTACACTGCTGTTAGAACTTGGTTATTATGCACTATTTTCGCTCTCAAAGGACTAAAAAATATGTTTAGCATTGTCTTTGCTAATGCTACTAATCTATAATATGGCTCTAGGTTTTTTAATAAGCTATAGACTTTTTATAAATCAAACTGTTATAAAGCAAAGTGTTATAGAGCAAACTGTTATGCTCTATAAAGATACACCATAAAAAGGTCAAAATGTTACCAGTCTCTTGATGGACTGTGTTTATGATTTTTAAGGCTCCAATTTAACAGGGATGAAACCTAAAGCCATAGTATTTAATGATTAAGAAATTCAAGTTAATAGTCAGTTACCTTATAAATGATCAAATCCTTTAACGTGTCCAGAAATATATTTGTAATCATACTAAGAACCAATGTGATTAATTACAAGATTAAGCTTTATTTAGCCTCCGGTATATGTTTTTCAAAGTTAAACAGAAAATAACTAGAAACAAGCCAAGTTTGTCTATTTAGACTTGAGAGAGAGGAGGTGGACCTCAAACACTTGCTGAGTATGGCATAATGATAGATTATAACATTCCGTTTTGTGTTTGCAAGGTATAGTTTAGAGCAGATAACTAAAGAGAGACAAAGATTAACCCAGATATGCTAGTCCTCAAGCCTGTCAGAGACCTGCTGAATATGGCATTTAACATGTTTGAACTTATTATGACAAACAGAGATTCCCAAAGCTCTGTTATTATAACAGTAACTCCCTAAGGTCTCTGAGAAGATATGGGCACAACAACAGACGACTCCAACCCTGAATTGTGGTACACTAACCACTGGGTAAACTGCCCCAATGCCTCACCCACTGCTAGGGCCCAGCCTGAACTGTGGACAAACTGGACACCTGGAAAGTTATTGTCTCACGTTGCTGAAGACAAGGAACTCAAGTCTCCCATGTTCTTTCTCCATAGAAAAATCCTCTCACATTCTGTGCCTGATGGCCAGACTGCCTCTGCCTGTGTTGCCATGGAGACCCCAGGAACCTGGGACAACTGTCTAGGTAGTGGACTATAGACTAGTTTTGTCATTTTGATTGACACATAGATTGATTTAGATTCCAATTTATCCTCCTCAGGTCTCTGGTCACATCAGTGGCTAAGGTAATTGGTAGCTTGACAGCTAGAGAAATTGGCAATTAGCTCCTTACCCCAAGGTGATCCACCATGTTAGTTTATTAGTCAATTCATTAGCTACGTAAGGCTACTAGGTACTAGATCTCTTATTTTAAAAAAAGGCAAACAAACAGGCTGGCCTTGATCACAGACCTCATGTTAAAAGGTAAGCAGCTTCAGATGCCCTCTCAGTCCTTTTCATGTATAAAAATCAGGCCTTTAGCCCCATTCTCTTAGAGATGGTACACTAGGTCTATACACTGTCTACCTCGTTACTAGGCTCAGAAAAACAGATGTAAATTTTTACTATTCCTTTAACTAAACGACAGTGACTGCTCCCAGCAGCTCTACCTGTGTTTCATGGTAAATAATTGGATAGGAAAAAAAGATGTAAATCTTATGTAAGGCCTAAGGACATAGAAGCTTAAGTTATGAGGACCTAAAAAGTATTTTTAGGGTCTAAGAAGGTGATTTAAGTTAACAGGTACAGACAAAGCCTAGAGAGTTACAGGAAGGTAATTTAAGGTAAATATATATATATATATGTGTGTGTGTATACACATATATATATGGTATATATATAAAGCCTAGATGGTTTTAAGAAGGTGATTTAAGGTATTTTTTTTTAAAGCTTCAGATTTCTTCTGCTGCTATGTTGCTGTTGTTTTAAGACTGCTCAGAGTTTTGACATCAATCACTGGAGCTCTGACTCATTAGTCTAACTCTGGCAAACCATTACACTATGCAATCCACTATCACAGTTCCAAGCTCAAGATTTTAAATTTCCTTTGGTCTGTCTTTTAAGCATAGGCTTAAAAAATGTTTCTCATTGTGCTAAAGTTATATACATTCAGTCTTCTGGATAGAGGGAAAGAACCCCTCTTTCATGATGTATAATCATACTAAAAACCAAGATCAAGTGAGCTTTTGCCCCTTTTGCTTCACAGAAGGCTTCTGCCTTTCCTGAGCTTCCCTTAAAGAGAGTTCATGCTGTTAACCCAAAATCATTTCCCAAGCCTGCTATGCTATGACACAAAGACGTGTCTAGTGCCTATTTCTACAATGTGTATTTCCCGGCAGATTGCAAACAATAGTGATAAGAACATGTTTAAAACTTATCATCTTTGTAAACTTAAAAGGGATTCTTGTAAGCTACAGAAAATCCGCCCACATCCAATTCTCAGGTCAAATGGACTCCAGATAACTACTGCCAATCAAAAGTCTAAGTTTCCTACCTATTCCAGAGGGTAGGATTTCTCCCCCTTTCCCTGGTTTTGATATTCCCCTCCCCACAACTACCAACACCATGGGTGCAAAGATTTCAAATGTACGCCTAAAAAAAGATTATTGTTTTTTTTTTTCTCCCTAACCTACTTACGTTGTCTTCTGCCCATACATGTGTCCCAGTGTCCCGTCAGGTCCAGGTGTTTCCTATATCCAAGACAGCTCCAAAACAGCTACCCCCAGGCTCTGCAGTCTAACCTCCCAGACTGCTTCAGCTGGGCCTGCATTTTCCTTCCTAGCCACAGATGTTCTCACAGATCCCGGACAGCAGAGAAACAGCTGGCTCTCCCAAAACTTCATTAGCATCCCAGTTACCTTACGGTTCACAAAGATGTTGTGGCTCTCACTTCAGCAGGAACCAGTTTTTCTGACTACAGCGTCCTCACCCCCGCCTCACCACACCTCCCTAGCTTATCATTTTAAATTAAACAACAAGGGAGGAATGTTAGTGTACAGGCGGCCCCACTAGCCTGCCTCCAGGGTCCCACCTCTTGCCACCACCAGGTGAACACCAGGTGTGTGCCGGATAAAAAGGACCCGCCTGCCACCCTGTGCTCTTTCTCTCTGTTTCTCCATCTCTGTCTCTCTCAGTCTTTCTCTATCTCTCTGCTCTCCCTCTGTCCCCAGGTTTTCTCTCTCTGTCCTTCCTGGCCCCCATGACTCTGTCCCCATCTGTCTGTCCACCTGTTTACTTGTCCAGTCATCTGCCCCCTAATGCCTCTCCCCTTCCCTTCCCCCAAATAAACTTCTTAATACCAGATAGTCATATATTATAGCAATTGGGCCTCCCAGCATTCTGATCTGCACTTTGTAGATGAGGCCACTGGGGCTCAGAGAAATTTGTTCATACATGTCTACATAGCCAGTAAACTTGTGCAAGTACATTCAGCTCGGCCTGCCTCAGTGACCACGGTTTTAACCATTTTGCAATAACCACCCAGGAGCCCACACCTAAATGGCTTGCTTAATTTTTACTTTCTAAAACAAAACCAAAAAACAAACAAAAAAACAAGCAAAAGCCACCTTAGCTGGGCAGTGGTGGTGCATTCCTTTAATCCCAGCACTCAGGAGGCAGAGGTAGCCAGATCTCTGTGAGTTCAAGGCTAGGATGGTCTACAGAACTAGTTCTAGGATAGCCAGGGCTATACAAAGAAACTCTGTTTCAAAGATAGACAGATAGTTAGACAGACAGACAGACAGATAGATAGATAACTTTTACTTCCTTACCTATTTTGAAAGGACAGCCTGCCCCCAAAACACTAATGTCTTAGGAGAGCTGACAGAAAAATGTGGTGGGCTAGAAACTGGAAACCATGGCTTTATTGAGGTCTCTAAAATATATTTACATCTATCTATCTGTCTATCTACCTAGCTACTCTGTGTGTGGTGTGCTTGCATACATGTGTGCGCGCGTGCGTGCGTGCGTGCGTGTGTGCTCCGGCCTGTGCCACAGTATGCCTGTGGAGGTCAGAGGGACAGTTTGCAGGATTTGGCTTTCTAGAGATGGAACTCAGGTCAACAGGCTCGGCTGCAAGCTTCTTTCCTCACTGAGCCACCTCCCCAGTCTCCTTTATTTGAATTCTTCATGAAGCTTTACTGTACAAAATTAATCCGATCTGTGTTACCACTCTCATGACTTCTTAGATGTGAATATTGTGTGTAGATCAGAGACTTGACCCAGGGCATGGTAAGCCCACCATCTTTCTGTGTCTCTGACTCTGTGTGTGGCTCTGACTTTCTGTGTGATATTAGCAAGTCATTGACTCAAGTTTCCTTAGTAAAAACATTTGGGCTACTTTTCTCTCCCTCTTCCTCTGCCTCTTTCCCTCCCTCCGCCCCCAATTTTCTGTTTAACCTCACAGCCCCCAAAGGAAACTCCCTGAAGTTGTTTCAGATTCCCCATTAGATTCCACGTTAAGCAGAAGTGAGGCTCTGCCTTGAGTTTTTGCACCCCTTTAGCCCTGCCTCTCACCTGACATGTCTCCCCTTCCCTCATATTTTCTGGGCTAGGTCACTGCAGTGGTTACCTTTCTTGATTCTGTGTCAAAAATACCTGCTAACAAAGCAACTCGAGGGAGAAAAGGGTTGTTTTAGCTCATAGTCGGGGAACGGAGCCCATCATGGTGGACAAACATGGCGGCAGGAGGCTGCTTATTTCACGGATCAGGAAGCAGAGACAGTGCAGCATTGAGTCACAGTCTCCCTTTGTGTTTTATCCACTCTAGGGCTATGGACCCTGGGATGGGGATGCCCACCTTCAGATGGGTTTCAGTATCTCAGTTATTCCTCTCTGGAAACACCCACAAAGCCACAACCAAAGGTGTATATCCACTAATGCCTAAACAGTTTTTGGTTCCTTCCTTTTTTTGGGGGAGGGGGACGGTTAACCCTGGCTGTCCTGGAACTCATTCTGTAGACCAGGCTGGCCTCGAACTCAGAGATCCACCTGCCTCTGCCTCCCAAGTGCTGGGATTAAAGGCGTAGGCCACCACTACCCAGCTCCTAAACATTTCTTAATCCAGTGAAGCTAACACTCTAACTACCCATCACAGAAGCATCCATCTATGGTATGGCCAACCTGCTGTGCACTTCCTGTGGATATAAAACCTGCTACTCTTCTGGAAAGTGGTGGGGGTGGCTGGGCACAGAACAGAGAGTAGGTTCATTTCAGAGGGTTGAGGAACAGGAATACTCTGGACACGGTGAGGGGACAGGCCAGGAGTAGGATGTCCAGGTTCCCTTCGGGAGTCGATGCACAGTTGAAAAATGAGAATTCTAGAGAGGTGGAGGGGCCCAAGGACAGCCTAAGAGTGATGTGAAAGGGCTTAAGAGACATTCAGGCTGGATGGGTAGGTGGTATTTGCTAATGGCCTTAGTGGTCAGATCTCTCTGAGTCACTCTGGGCTTGCTAGTCCTCAGGGAATCCTCTCAAGGGCAGGGCAGTGACTGGCACCTGAGGAACAGACTAGAGTGTCCTCCTGGCCTTGGCTTCCTTTCTTGGAAAACCAAGCCTTACTGACCTATCTGGTCATGCTGCCATGCGGGATAATAAAAGCTTCCCAGGAGTCCCGTAATGGCTGGGAGCCTGCTGCAAAGTTATCCTCTTAAAATGAGGGCACCCTGTCTCTTATCTCAGGAACCGTTAGGAAAGTTCCCATGGGAGCCTTGTGTTGAAAGGTAAAACTTCAGCTTCATCTCCTATCTATGGAATCAACTTTGTTTTTTCATATTGAACTAAAGTAATTATCACATCTTTCCCTGATTGCTGCAGCAAACCAAAAATGTTGGCCAGTGTGTATGTGTGTGCCCGTGTATGTGAGAGAGAGAGAGAGGGAGAGAGCCACTCACCTGTGGGTGTGTATGAGAGAGCCGGTCACATGTGTGGTGTCTTCATCCCTTTCTAAATTATGTTTTGAATGTCTCTCATCAAACCTATTACAGCCCCCCATCCCCACTTTCGGCTAGATGTGATCCACTCATTTCTGCTCCCTCAGCGCTGGGTGACCTTTTCTGAGGATGCCAGGGATCTCAGTTCGAGCCTTGCCTCAAGCACTTTCCCCACCAGGCTGCTCCCCAGCCCCGACAATCACTGCTTTGTGTTTGCTGTCCTTACTGTTCTTTGACAGACCTGGACAGGGCTTCCCTTCATGTTTGGTTTCCACAGTACATACATGAACAAGGTTATTTCTCTGCAAAAATAAAATAAAAATAAAAATCCAGGGTCTTTTTTCTCAGTTTTCCTAAGGCTCCAGCTCAGCCTTTGATATTCAAATGATCCCCTTTGAAGCCCCTATCACCATCACCCTAGATGTTCTTTTCTAGCTGTTAACTGGGTACCTTTCCCAGATTCTCATTGCTTCTGATTTTGGCAGCTTAACTTCAACACTCTCACTCACTTCACAGAAAGTTTCTATTACCAAGCAGTGCCTTCTCTTTTGCATTTTTATACATACACTAATGCAAACCAGCTAAACAAAGAGAATCCTTTTTATTTTTTTTCCCTTTTTTCTGCTGACAGGGTCTATGTATAGCTCTGCCTCCAGAGTGCTGGGATTAGCGTACTTTCCACAGAGCCTAGCTTAATTTCTTTTATAATTGACTGTAACTGGTTATGATTTCGGGGATGTTAGTTAGCATAACTGGATGGAAGGGTGGCTGGGGAGGGCTGACACAGAAAGTAGTTTCTGCTGTGACTCTGTGACTCTTTCTGTGTCCTGCTGTCTGTCTTCTGGATACGGAAACATGCTTACATGCGAAAGTCAAGGGAGAGCACCCAGCCAGGAGCTTAGCTCAGGAGAAGAAAACACCTTATACCTTTGCTAGTGGGGAGCCATCTCAACTACCCTGGAGCAAAAGATCCAGGGACTCTTTAGTCTTAGTAGGTCAAAATTCTGTGATTGGTTAGTAACATGTGATAAGATGTGGAAGAGGTCAGAGGTCACTTACACACTGTTAGCATACAGGCAGTCCACAAAACCTGCCTTTCAGGGGCCTAGCAACCTCTGATGTCACCTGCCCCTGCCAGGTGTGTGCCAGGCATGTGCAGGCTAAAAAGAGACCCCACCAGCCTCTTAACGCTCTCTTTCATTTTCACTCCCTCTCTCTGTCTCACTGTCTCTTCCTCTCTCTGTCATGGGTGCTCTCCTGTCTCTCTCCCCGCATCCTCCTTTCCCACAATAAACCTTCTTTATACCAGATCCGTTGTGTGGCATATTAATCATTATAACACACACCATGTAGCTAACAGAAGCCACAGCCCAGGCGGTAAAGCACTTGCTTTATAGGGTCTTGAGTTTCAGCTCCAGCATCTGCATATAAAACCAGGTAGGGGGGCACGCCTTGTCCCAGCACTGAGAGGTGGAGACAGGAGGAGCCCAGGAGCTCAGTGCCAAGCCAGACTAGCCATAATCAGTGAGCTCCAGGCCCACGGAAAGACCCTGCCTCAAAGTGCACTGCAAAGGGTCAAATCCAAAGTTGATTTGTGGCCTCCATATGCACACGTGCACCCCCCCTCACATTCGTACATGTACACACACAGACAGACAGACAGATAGACAGACAGACAGACAGACAGACTGACAGGAAGAGCACATTCACAAGCTGAGGGTAAATGAAAAGAAACCTGCACTGGTAGATTATTTTGGTAGCCGCTGCTTGGGCAGTCAGAGGATCAAAGGAAGTTCAGTGGTCACTTGGAACACACATGACCTTTATGATCTTTTCGTTCTGGTGATTTCTGCTTCCCCGTGCTGTCCAGCATTGTGGAAACCTAGGCGTGAAACCAGGGGAACAGGGAAACATGTTTCTTCTTGTTATAGCTTTGCCTCGAAAGTCAGGCAAGCTCAGGTTCATTCCAGCCCAGAATTCATGTGTGCTACCTAAGTTTACTAAATCTGTATGGATGTCATTTTCTCATCAAAATGAGCCTAATACAGGAACTGCCAGTCTGAGCTCTCTGTGTGCGGGAGACTTCTGCCTGAAATGGGGATGGCACAATATTTCCCAGGAAAGTGCTCCTGTAGTAGAGCAAAGCCTAGAGCTGGCAGGTCACCTAACCCTGGGGTCACCCTGATGTCACTTGAGCCAGGGGAGTAATTTACAGAAGCTAAAGAAGCCTGAAAGCCACAGGAGGAGGGAGTGGGGGTGGGGGTGATGACACACAGGAGGTGGGAAGGAGGTGTTAACATCAGGAGAGCCAAAGGAGGAGTGTGTGTGTGTGTGTTAGCGCCAGGAAAGCCACAGGAGGTGGGAGAGAGGGGGAGTGCTTTCTGAGTGTCTGTAGGAATGTAGTTGTTCCTCAAGAAATCCTTCCGTCCCCATTGATTATCTTCAAGGCTAATCAGAAGATTCTAAGAAATGAAGTTTTCTGGGTGTGCCCAGCCTTTGCCAAACTCTCTTAAGTGCTTTTGTTTGAAAGAAGGTTGTATTAATTCAAATCTGCTCAATCTTCCAGTTTCGGCCTTCTCTATTTCACTGAAGCCTCCTGCCAGGGAAGGAGCCTGAAGCAGGCAGGAGGAGGAGTGAGGAGGGGAAAGGTACTTGCCATATAGTCTCCGAGTCAATGGGATGTTTATTTCGCCATCTTATTTTGCCGTTTTTTTTTTCCACATTGACATGAGGAGTTAGGTTTTGGGAGGATGTAAAAATTAAATGCTTCAGAAGAAAAGGAGAGAGAAGCCTGCACAGGTCACAGTTTAATGAGCTTGGCGGTGTGAAGGGTGACGAGAGGAATGATTTGAACAGCGTTTTCTCTCCTAACACAATCTGCGGGTGAATAGCAGTCTTTGTGACTTGGATTCACTTGTAATCCCATCTTAACCAATAGGAGCATCAGTGATGGGGTACCAAGGAAGGTACCTGGAGAGAATGGCCTTGAGTACACCGAAGTGACGGTGTCAGGTTTAATGATCTTCAGAGTCACACTTCTCTAAGCTTTAGTGTTATAACTTGTAATGCAGAATTCATAATGGCACCTTTACCAGTCAAGCCAGGCTTCCGTATAAAAATGCATAATGAATGACCTGTATTTTATAGCTTATTATCTTTGAGTTTCAAGGAATAGGGACGTGGAAAGTCAGCTGGCCAGGACTTAAGCGTAGCACTGTCTACCCCCAAACCATTTATCTAACCCTCCCTCTCCTTCTCCCTCTGGTTTGGGTCATGATGTGGATTTCATGGGTGGGATTGACAGATAGGTACCATGAACAATAGCTGTTCAGCCAGGTTGCTATCGGAGTCATTGCCTTGGTTCATCTAGTCCAGCATCTTTGGAAATGTAAGCAACAGGAAAATTACTCAAGTGGCATCCGATACTGAGCACTATTTGTAGAAAGCACCCTTTACTTGTTAATGGGAAAGACAAATCTTACACTTTGCATAACTTATAATACCATGAGCTGGGCTGAAGATGTTCAGAAGAACCAAGGAGGGAGGAGTGCTTGTGCTGTCCTTTCAGCTCAGGGTAGGTGGCCAGCCTCTTCCTCAGAGTCCTCCCCTACTGCCCAAACCCGGTGACTGAGGCCCAAGGTCTGCTGTTAGTCCGGCCCAGTGAGAAACTGCTTCTGGCTTTCAGCCCGGCTCCCCTACTTCTAAATCCACTCATCCAACCTGCCTCAGCTCTTCCTTTTGTCAGAGTTGCTCTTAAGCCTTGCTTTTGTAACTAACGTCCACGAGAAGCCTTCAGGGATCTGGTTCCAGTGCTCTGAATGAGCAGGACTGGGTGGAGAAGGGAGGTTCTGCACGTCATCAGTCATGGTCCTGGGCAGTGCCAACACCGATGGTCCTCAGGCCACACCTTGATTACAAAATAAGCTTAATACTGAGGATCCCGAAGCTTTATTGTACTAAAGGAGACTTAAAATTTAAAACTGAAAGCAAACAACAATAAATCATGAACAAACAGCCACAAACAAATCGTTTGCTGAAATTATCTGCTCTTTAACCACGCATCCCTCCCAACTCCGTTATTTAGATGATGTATTTGGAGGCAGCTGCCAAGCCAGAACTTTTCAATGCACTAGCACCCTGTGTTTTGTTTCTATGACTGCATATGTTAACTTCAGCCTGGTCCTTCACACCTAGGTCTCTTAGAGGGAAAAGTGCCTCTAATATAATGTTTCAAAGTAGCCAGCAAGTGCTGGCTGATGAAAATTAAGCCTGGCAGAGTGCTGCAGGGTGACAATCTGGCCTTCCATCTGTGTCTCACCAGAAGCTCCAGTCTTGGTGACTGGATGGAAGTTTGGCTCACAGGACCAAGAGATTTCCTCACCACAAATTTTCACATCATTTTTTTAACCTTGGCGACAAGCTCCATCCACCACGGACAGCCTGGGAGCTACTCCGATCCTCCTCCTGGAAATTTCTGTGAGTTCAACTGAGCGTTGGCTCCCAGCAGGTGGTCAGGAACTTTAGCCCACATATTTCATCTTGTCACTCCCTTCCCAACGGATCCAGCCACAGCTGGCCCGGTTCTGTCAGTCAGAGGGCAGAATCCCCTAGGGGGAAAGTGTGGTAAGTTCAGTTGCTTTGATGATAATTCCCTTTACCTGAGTCACCCCAGCTGTGACCAGTTGAAAAGACAATCAGCAGTCAGCAGAATCTCCTGCTGGTCCTGGGGCCTCGGCCTTCTTTCCCTGCACTCCACACAGGAAGCTCAGCTGGCCTGCCATTCCACTTTCCTCCCTTCTAGGTGCTCTTCACAGGTTTCCTCAGAGGGACTCACCCTTCCCTGCCGCCCCCCCCCATGGCTGTCTCTAACATAGCAATTAAATAATTTGTTGTTGTTGCCTGTCCTCCCAAAAGAGTTGGCTCTCTGTCAGAATGTCACAGGCTAGGGGCCTGAACAGCAGAAACCATCTGTGTTTTATGTCAACAGTGACACAAGCTAGAGTCATCAGGGGGGAGCCTCAGCTGAGAAAATGCCTCCCAGGATCAGGCTGTGGGCAAGTCTGTAGGAGATCTTAATTAGTGATTGATGTGGGAGGGCCCAGCCTATCGTAGGTGGTCCAGGTGGTCCAGGGTTCTATAAGAAAGCAGGCTGAGCAGCACCCCTCTATTGTTTCTGGCCTCTAGGTTCCTGCGCTCACAGCTTTTGATGAGGAGCTGTTATATGGAATTGTGTGTGAAATAAATGCCTTCCTCCCCAAGTTACTTTTGGTCATGGTGTTTCCTCACAGCAATGGTAATCCCGACTGGGACACTGTTTCACAGTTCTAGAGGCTGAAGGTCTGAGATCAATATATCAAGAAGAAGCCTTTGTCCTTGGTCTGGCCCTCTGTGGGTCCTCATGTGTTCTTTTCTCTGCATGTGTGGGCCTGGCATTTCTTCATGTGTATATACTCCTTCTCATAAGGACAGTAGACACATTGTTAGGGAACATCCGCGTGACCCCATTTTAACTTAATTGGTCCTCTTAATGGACCCTTTTAACTCTTAAAGGATCCCCTTGAAAAGACCAGGTCTGACCCCCTCCCCCAAAAATCATCAGTCCCAGCAACTAGACCATAGGTCACCAATTCCAGGAATAAGAAAAACATGAAGTTCCCTCCCCAAGGAATAGCCTGGAGGTGACCATAAGAATGGGAAGGTATCTCATCTCAGGGTGGGGCATCTGTGCTGGGCAGCCCACTGACCTAACATTCCTGAGGTCTACAGATAACTCACTCAATGTTAGTTATGTTAGTTAGCCAATCACTCTGTAACAAGCTGGCCCTTGTTGAATATCATCCAATCATGTAACTGCTAAGCTGGGAATTCCAAGTTCTTGCTCAAACCCCAATAAAAACCCTGCCATGTAGCTGCTCAGGGCTCTTCTCTTTGATCTACTTTGTTGGTGACGGTGGAGAGACCGAGCCTAAGCCCGAATAAAGCTCTTTGCTCTTGCATACGTGGTCTGGCTCCTGGTTGTCTTTGGGGACCTTAAGATCTGGGTACAACATTGTGTCTGAATTCAGTCAGTTCCTGAGGTGTGAGGGTGAAGCCTTCAGCATATAAATTTTGAGGGATGTGAGTAAGCCACAATGGGTACGAGTCTTCCTCAGCAGTGTGCCCACCAGGACCTAGCTGTGAGGTACATGGAGCTGGGAGCCAGCAGAGAGTTGTGTGTGGCCTGGCGATGTGAAGGAAGCTATTTTTCTCTCTCTGGGGTTTCCCACCCCTCACCCACAGGCCATTTGAAGCTGAAGCTCATTTCTACCTGGGAGGCTGCCCATGCCCTGGTTGACTTTCTGATCTCCTTTTCCCACACAGGCACAGGCCAACATGGTCAGCTCTCGTAAGGCTTTTAGGCTGGCCTCCTTAACAAGACTGGCTCGCTCATGGTGGATGTGTGCCTCCCACAGACCAGGAACAACTTCCGTTCCCCAAACCAATGGTTCTCTCTCTTTCTGGAATAATCTGGAGCCTCTAATGGCTCTATTTGTTTATCAAAATCTCTGTTTAGGGGGTCCTTGAGGGAGGCCAGTCAGGTCTGGGAAATGTCCCTCCTCACTGGTCACTCATCCCCCAGTTTAGAACTGGAATAGGAAAAAAGTCATGAGATTAGGTCCCTTAGTTAATAAAGCATGCTTATTTTCATCCTAAAAATAATTACTGCAGAGAGGAACCATCCACCCCTCAGCCTTCCCGGTGTGGCAGACTGAAGACATCTTACTCCCCGAAGCGTCACAGATCCATATGGACATTGCTGATCCCAGTCATTTTTTCTTCCCAGGGTCAGGAGAATGTCTTCTGAGATTTAAAGAGTTAAGACTGGTTATGCATTGAACACATTCCCAGCTAAGTTAATTATTGACTTCGCTTGTGAATCATTCATAGCCCTTTAGAAGTATCTGAATACTTCCTCTGGCAGCAAATGTTATCCTGGCCTATTTATGGAATGGAGGCTGGGGTCAGGGAGAGGGTAAAGAATTAAGACCCATCCTTTCCTCTCTGAACACGAACTTCTCCTTTAAATATTGTCTTTCTTCCTTGGCTACCTGCTCTGCACGCCTCAGGTAACTAGGAGCATCTTGAATAGCATGCCATTCTCTACACCATGGCATGGGAAGATGCCAGATAACTTCTCTTTCATCCATGAATGAAGTATTCAGGACCAGCCATCTTGCCCGTGGGTCTCAGGCCTGGCTGGAGGAATGCAACATCTTACCATTCTAAGTAACTCCTCTGATTGTATCCCGAGAGGCTGCATAAAAAAGCAAAGGCTTTCAGCTGACCTGCCGTTGAGGCGTTTCTGAGGGTTTGTGGTTAACCAAGGCCACACACCCAGTAAGCATCAAGATGGGATTTAATGGAGTGGGTGGGGGAGGGGCAGGACCACTGTGGTATCTGATTTCACCTGGGCCTGCCTACTTTTACTTGAGGAGAGAGGCCCAGTCAGGGTCTCGCTGGCTGCAGGGTTCAGGTTCAACGCCTCTGAAAGCAGACACCAAAATAATCAAAGAGCCGCATTCCTGTGTTAGAGTAGCTAATCCCTGTTCCTTTGAAGGGGCAGAAACCACAGGTGGAGGGAGGCAAGTGCTAGAAGGACTAGCCCCGGCTTTGGGCTTTGTTTGTCCTGAGTCCTGTAGTTAACATGCCTCAGTCCGCTACAGATGACGAAAAGGAGCTTTTTTTGTTTTGGTTTCTTGAGACTGTGGCCCAGTCTTTTGCTCAGGTGGGCCTCAAACTCAGAGAATCCTCTTCTTTCAGACTCCCAAGCGCTGAGGTCAGAAGCGTGAACCACCCATGCCAGGCCTATTCTCTGCATTGTTTCCAGTGGTCAATAAAGACTGATCGAGATACAGTCCACTTTCCTGATGCTGTATCACAAGCTTCTATAATTTTCAAATAACTTAGGAAGTCTTCATTATTTAAGGATTTAAATTCATACAATCTATTTCTCCTATCTAGAAAAATTAATGGCCAGAGACTTTTTAAAATTATTTTTTAAGTTTGTGTGCAAAATAATAGGTTTTATTATAATATCTCCACACAAACGGATAGCATTGTACTTTGCTCATATTCATTCCCTGTTGTCATTTCTCTTGTGCTCCTTCATTCTTCCTGCTGGTCCTGTGCTTATTTTAAGACATGGCCTCGCTGTATAGCCTGGAATGTATGATCCTCCTGCCTTGGTTCTGAATGCTGGGGCTGCCGGCATGCTTGCACGAGAGACTAACGAGGTAAACAACTGAATATTTTCATTGTCAAAAACTGGTGTTGTTTGCCAAAGCTAGCGGCAAATCTTTCTCCACTTGTGTAGTCAACTGTCTGGCTTGTAGTCTGGGCCAGCAGGCCACCTGGGGACACACTGGGCCGGTGGGCAGCACTTTGCTCTGTACAGTTACCTCTTTCTCTTGAGTTTGTACCATCTCTTTGGTACAGGGTAGGAGGACTCAAAAGGGATCACCCAGGGAATTGCAGCAAGCCCTTTTGCAGACCACGCTACAAACAGTGGCATTTTGGCTGCTAGTCTCTGTACAGAAGCCTTTAGGAAACTGAGATTTCAAAGTCAGGCTTGGCAGGCAGGCAGGCAGGCGGTGGGCTCAAAGCCTGGCAGCTGCCATCTTCCTCACCAGTTCCATGTTCCACTGTTCGGAGGCCATCTGTTTGAGTCATGCACATCCCCTTTCCAACTTGCATTCTGCTCATTAGCACCTTGAGCTGGTTGCTTTTTCTATATGACTTTAATATTCACAGAAATCCAGCTTTATAATCTCCTAATTTCAGACAAGGAAACTGAATCACTGAGCACACATATGGAATCACTCTCTCACACATATGGAATTAATAGAAAAATCAGCTGTGTGGGTAGTCTGTGATTGTTCTTTAGCAAGAAATAAATAAACAAACAAATAAGCAGAAAACTTAACTCTTGGCCCCAGTAAAGTTGCTTAGAGAGGCAGGTGACCAGGGAAGTCTGTGTCATAAGAATTCACACTGTACCATTCTAGAGATGTGTGTATGTGTGTTTGTGTTATGACGATCATTTCTTCTCTGCACACTCACTCTGCTCACACCTTTAATTTCAGCATTCAGGAGGCAGAGGCAGGCAGATCTCTGAGTCTGAAGCCAGCCTGGTCTAGTAAGTTTCAGGACAGCCAGGGCTATGCAGAGAATCCGTGTCTCCAACAAACACATACACACACACACACACACACACACACACACACACACACACACACGTGCCTTGAGGGCGGAGTCTCTGGAGGCTACAGAGCAAAGATGTGGTGAGTTGCTTTGGAGAAAGGGAAAGGAGGGAGGGGAGAGCGTGGAGGGAGGGGAGAGAGGCAGGGATGTCTTCCCACAAGCCTGCATCCTGCCTTTGCTAGTTCACAGAAGGTCATGCGGGCTTGAGGGGTTTTATAGAAACAAGTTTACAAAGCTGCCAAATGCCCCCCAAGAAGGGCCCCTCAGGCTGCTAGCGTCCTAATCTCCATTCTCTCCATGCTTTTGGCCTTCTAACAACTTCCAGGGCCCTAATGCCAGGTACCCACCCAGCCTCTCCCCTCCTGTGAGCCCATTGCCTCAATCCTCAGAGGTCCCTACCTATCTTGGTTGCCAGCTAGGCCTGAAAACAAATTCCACCTTAGAGGGATTGGGTACAAGGATTAGATATCTAGGTGGGGAAAGGTGCTTGACACACAAGCCTGGTGACCTCAGTTTTGGTCCCCATTATGGGCAGGAGAAAGTGTCCTCTGGCACGCTCTTGTGTATGTGCACATAAATATGTGTGCATGTGTGCGTGCATGGATGTGTGTCTGTCTGTTGGTCTGTCCACACAGAGTAATAAGTAAGATTTTAAATTTTAAAAAAGATTTTATTTAATACTGTGCTTAAATGGACATTTTAGAGCCACACCTTTAATCCCAGCTCTTGGGAGGCAGAGGCAGGTGGAGATCTGTGTGCTCTGGGGTCAGTTTGGTTTATAGAATGAGTTACAAGATAGCCAGAGCTACATAATTGAGAGACGCTGTACCCCTCCTTTCCCCCCCAAAAGAGAAAAGAATAAAAGAAAGTTTTAAATCTGGCCTTAAAGATACTAGAGTGATAGCACTGCCCTACGAGCTGGCATAGTGCCCAAGATTTTAAAGAGGAAAATTATACGATGTTTTCCCACGCTAGGCTTAAGGTGTAGCTTTTATATGAGAGTGAAGTACTTTTATATGACTCTCTCGAAGATGATCTAATGTTGGCTCTCCACTATTCACGCTTCACATTGCAAAAATGAGGAAATGCAACTGGATAAATGAATTTATAATTTATGATTTTATGAATTTATTCTTACTTGTTGATTTTGTTCAAGTTTCCTTTTGCTGAAGCTTAATTTAAAAGCTTGTGTGGTTTGGTATATTTGTTCTCTTACTATAAAGAAATAAATCATCGACCAACAAAAGAAGGTTGAAATTTGGGGCTTTTATGAGTGTGTGGCCCTGGATTCATTTGTGCCATAGGGTCAGGCTCTCTTCTCCCAGTGTGGGTGTGCACCAAGTTCCATTATCCTTGCCAAGCAGCGGGCACTCATGGCGGCAATGTCTTTAGTATCCTTTCCTTCCTTAGATAACCCCCAAAAAATGCTGGAATGATCAGCCTAATTGCTTCCTTCCAACCTCTCCCAAGGAGGAAGTGTTTTTCGTCTGTTTTGGGTCACTGGGAGCCACAGTGGGTTGAAGAGAGAAAACAAAAGGCTGAAAACACAATAGGGCTCATCTTAGGGAAAAGTGGAGGCGGGGAGGGTCTGGGACGGGCTGAGCAGAGCTGTCTCAGCATAAATGCCACAGGTAGGAACGAAGTGGGTAGAGCTGAGAGATGAATGTGTATCCAGTGCCATACACTGTGTGTTGGCCTTCTGTTCCTGTCGCCAATAACCTTTAAAGGGACATTGTCTTGCTTTGTTTGAGACAGAGCCTCATCACGTAGCCCCAAGCTGGCCTTGAACTCATGATTCCCCTACCTCAGCCTTCCCAGTGCTCGGATTATAGGTGCATGCCACCATTGCCACCTCACTCATCTTCAAAAGAGAATATGGGCCTGATGGACCAAGCCAGGCCAGAGTGCAGGAGGACTAAGGCTCATAGACAGTTGTACATGGGCAGACATGATGTTGGAAGACCCTGTTATGAAGGTCGCAGTCCACCATGTCCAGATAGTTCTCTGAGCTCAGAGCAAAATGGAGGACTTCCTCTTCTCTGTCTGACCTTATCTGGAGAGCCTCTCTAGGTACTGATGCCTGACCACATTCAGAGTGGGATCCTGCACAAGAGCTACATGACTCAACATACAAGTCCTGTTCCTTTGTCTGCCCATAATTCCATACTATCTGGCCAATCAGCCCCTCCTGCCCGTATAATTAGATACTGTGTTATGACCAATCAGTCCTTCCCACCTGTAACCCTAAGAACCTTTATATATCTCACCCCTGAAAAAAAAATGAGTTGCCTCTCTGAAGCTAATCCTGGAAGTGTTGTTCATTGTATTCATCCACTGTCCAAACCCTACCCATCACTTCTGCTCCTTTTGTCCTTGTGAGCAGTGGCCAATGACTCCTGAGAGAAGGGAGGACCATACCATGGAATGTAGGATAGATGCAAAGGCAAGGATCTGAGTAAGGCCTCAATCAAGAATTTGGAGTTTGAGAGACAGAAGTGGAGGGGTTGGGGCTCAGAAGAAAGGAAGTAAAATGCCTGAGCAGGAACTTTGAACCATACTGTGGTGACTGCTACGTTTCCAGGAAGGACTGGCATGTGGGACAGTGACTGAAAGGGAGGAGGGCTCTCTGCCCCAAATGTTTGTGGCACCAACCAATGTGCTTGTGGCCCGAATGAAGAGGACTGTGGAAGGCATAAGCCCCTTTTTGAATGAGTGTGTGTTCAGCTGCTGCCATTGTTTGCTGACATCTGATGCCAGCAACGGCTTCTTTAGCTTCTGCATGTGGACTGACGGCCAGTGGATCTCCAGGGAATGCTGAGGCCTCTAGCACCAGAGAGGGAGACTGAGGCATCCAGCTTCTCAGACTAAGGAACTGTTACCCTCTCTGCCTTTCTAGATGTAGGCCATTGTTTACCTGCTCTCACCTCATCCAATCCAACAAATCCCTCTTTGTAATACATACCTATATTCTATTCCTCCTGCTCCTCTAGGAAGCCATGGCTAATACAGTGTATATTGGAGTTGTAGTTGGAGGATAGTGTAGAGACTAGATATATCTGAGAGAAAATCAACACCTAATTGGTCAAATAAGTAAACACATAAAGTACTTGAACATTTGTGAAGATTTCTCATCGAAGAACAGATAGGATAGTTGAACTTCAGAGTTCTTCAGTAGGATTTGCTTTCTAAGTCAGAAAATGCGTTATTTCAATGTACCATCTCAAGGCACGTTTCAACTTGCTCATCTTCTACTGCTCAGTCAACACACAGTTAAAAACCTGATCTTCTATTCAATCCACTAGTTACAGCTTTTCTGAGAGACGATCAATACCTAATTCTCTATTACCCAGAGTTCAGTAAGACACAGATCCACTGTGAGTGACATGGAACACAGGACAGAGGCCTCCTGCCTGAGCATGTAGAAAGCCGATGGCCAGTGTGATGTTCAGTGTTGAGTCTGAAGCCCTGTGGGTCAGCCAGCTGGAAAGTTGAGTGTGGATAGAAACAGGAGAAGAATGACACTTCTAGAACCCACGAGCACACCTAGAATTCATGATCAGCCTGAGTGTCTCTCTCATCAACCCTGACCTGAGTTCTGGAGATGCTGGCGTCCATTTATGTGATGTGCACGAACACTTGGCATGGCATCCGGAGACCGCTAGAGGAACTGTGGGTAGGTTCTGCCCCACACCAACAGACCAACTCAACAGGCCAGCAAGTTTTTGCTGTCTGCTGCATCTCCAGGCCTACCCCAGAGCATGGAGAATGTGGTCATTCTTTCACTCCCACCCAATCTGATGGAAATATGTTTTGCGGCCAAGCCCTAACCTGGAAGCATACAGGGAAGGTAGTTCTCAAAAACACAGTCCCTGTTTTGCTTGGTTGTCATGGTGCGAAGCCAACATAGCCTCTCCCTTGTTAACTTGGCATCCTTTGCTCTTCTTCGAACCGTGTTTAATTTACAAATAAAGACAGCAACTCTTCCTGTACTCCAAACCCGCTGCCGTGTCCGGCCACAGGCTGTGAACCTGTGGGGGATGTTAGTTCCAAACCTTCTAGCAACGTCATAGTCTTATGACCGTCCTTTGCTTCCTGTAACTGAAATTGCTCCAAGCAAATGTATGATGATGATTCAGAGCAAGTTGAGTATCGTGTACACATCTTGTGTTAGGTGATGGAGGATGAAAGAGAATAATTACCTTCCTTAGATAACAAACTGTTTTTAAATTGAAATCAAGACTCAAGCTTTGTTCTGAATGAGATTGCAGATGTGCTAACTGGTTGCCTTACATTGCACCTTAAATTGTCTATTTCATCTATTTTTAAAATACTATCAAATGTTTTTTTTTTTAAGTGCCCTTCCCCTTAGCCAAAGTGAGCCCAAACTGTGACTTCTGCAATGTAGCCTGGTGATAAACATAAATGTTATGAGTCCCCACCCCCTACCCCCACCCCGCCTTCTCTTACCTATTTGCTTAGGGAACCAAAACCATGAAAACAAATCTTTGACCAGAAGTTTCCTGGAGACAGTAGCGGGGCAATCAGGAGTAATAGCGGTGTCTAAGTCTGTTTTCCACACTGTGACTGACTACCTGAAAGTGGGTAACTAATAAAGAATAGAATTTGTTGGCTCAGGGCTCTGAACTTCTCACTGTTTAATATGGTCCAGGAACATATGTCTAAGTGAGACGCTCCTTTTGGACAATCATTTGTTGTTGCTGCTGCTGTTTAGTTGGAGTCTTACTCCATAGCCCAGCATGGCCCGAAACTCACAGCAATGCCCCTGCTTCAGCTTCCCACGTGCCAGAAATTATACATGTGAGCCATCAGGTACAGATTTTCTGTTAAACCTCGTTGCTTTAAACAAGGTCTCACTGTGTCACCCAAAAGCCTTGCCTTGGATATTAGAGCCTCTTGCTTCAGGCTCCCATGCTCTGGTTGGCATAGCCAGCATTAATGGGCGTTAGTGGATGCTGGAGGCAGAGTGCAGGCCTTGAGAACAGCGCCCTGAGGGCCAGCACTAATCCTCCCTAGGGGGCTGGAGTGGGGAAACCTGTCTGAAATTCTACTATGTGTGAGGATGGTGGTGGTGCTGCAGCTAGCTCAGCATCTTCATGGTGAGGGGGATGCTTGTCAGGTGATGAAAACACACAAGTGAGCACCCCAAAAGCTGGCCACGTATGTGGGCAGCACCAATGCCAGGGGCATGGTTTCCTACCAGATAGTAGCACTGAATGATGCCAAGGGTTCACTGGACCTTTCTGGACTATTTTTACAGCTTCCTGAGGTTATGATTATTTAAAAAAATAGTATATTAAAAAAGAAAACAAGCCTGGTATGGCAGCACACGTCTATGGTCCCACTGCTTGGGAGGCTAAAGCAGGACCGGGATGAGTTTGAGGCCAGCCTGGGCTACACGGTGATTATCCCATCTAAAAACAAACAAACCCCAAACAAAACAACACAAAACTGGGGGAGACCAGCAGTTTGGACTCTTTGGGGGTATCATTGTTTTCTTTTGTGTTTATTTTCACGGTCCCAGGGGATAAATCCAGCATGCCAGGCATGCATCAGTGCCTTTTAAACCTCACCAATTGAAGGTCACTGACCCGAGACTGAGAGTCATCACTTTACTGGGTCTGATTTTGTCATTTTAGAAAGAAAATATAGTACAAATATCCCATACTCCATAATATTTCTAACTGGTTCTGGGGCAAATCCACATAACGAAATACTAGTATTCTTCAGCAAATGTCTGAATAGCCTCATCAAGAGAGACAGATAAGTAAAGGCAACTGTAAAGGTCAGTTCAGTGGAAACATGAGCTTCTGGAGGGCGGGGAAGCTGTGGCAGTATCAGGTGAGCGAAGCTGTGTGTGGCTCTTATTGGGTTTCTGGGCAGTTATGAGAACTAAAGAAATATGTGGAATAGCTAGAAAAGCACACACAAATCTATGCCTCAGGACACATGTTTACATGGACATTGGGACGGATTAGAAGTAATGTAAATATTCAGTGACATGAGAATGGTTCAGTGAGTTCTGTTGTGACCTGCGGAAGTATTATATAAGTACAAATGAACCTTAAGGAATAATGGGATGTAAGTTTCTCACTGTAAAATGTTACATTCACAAATGCTTTGAGAGGGCTGGGATCACATTCAGGGCTTCATCCATGTGAGAGACATGCTCTGCTCCTAAGTTGCGTTCCTGGTCTAGAATAATTCCACTTGAAAATGAGTGAATTTTATGAAAGACTAGATGTCAATAAATTAAAATGCTAATGGTGTTCGCCTCTAAACAGTGGGAGCACAGGTGATTTCTTCTACACTTTTTTATTCTATAGTGTTCTGCCATAAACCACTTGACATTTGCCATTAGAGATAAATGTTATTAATCTTGAAATGCGCCAAGAGCTGTTAACACATTTACATAAACAGGGAGCTAATGGTTGGTTGCTTTTTGTTTTATTTATTTATTTATTTATTTTCCTGAGCCCGGGTTTCTCTGTGTTGCCCTGGCTGACCTGGAACTCACTCTGTAAACCAGGCTGACCTCAGACTCAGAGATCTGCCTGCCTCTGCTTTCCAAGTGCTGGGATTAAAGGCGTGTGCCGCCACCACCTGGCTTGGTTGGTTGTTTTTATGTAGTTATGCCTTCAAGTTATCAGTGCATTTAATGAATAGGTTGTACATTTTTAGCAACACATCTTAAAACGTGAGTCTACTCTAAAGGGACAGAAAATACTCTGCTGGGTTGTACTATTTCTTCTAAAATCCTTACACTTTTCTTGTGATAATTTTTCCCTTTTGGACTGCACCATGTGCATGGCCACCCTTGGAGGCCAGAAGAGGACGTCGGATCCTCTGGAACTGGAGTTACAGATGATTGTGAGTTGCCATGTAGATGCTGAGATCAAACCTGGGTCCTCTGGAAGAGCAGCCAGTGCTCTTAGCCATGAAGCCATCTGTCCACTCCCTTCCTGTGATAAGTTTAATATCATCTGTGCACTATACTTACTTTGAGGTTTTTGTGTTGTGGTTTCCAGAATTTGAAAATAGTCCATGTCCATTAATCCAAGCAAAAACAATAGTAATTTACACTTACAGTTAATTGTATGCTAACTCCCTCTCTGTTTAATCCTTATTTGGGTTATGAAGTTCGGGAAAGACAGCCAGGCTATCTGAGTTCAGCCAGGACTTCTAAACACCTTATTCCTCAAGGAAAAAAATTTAGATAGCAGGCATGGAGAATGAGGTAAGCTATCTAATTATCTGGAAGGATTTCCCAGTGAGGCGTTCACTGCCATGGGCAGAGGTTGCTGCAGGATGCAGCCCTGTGAGAGAGCAGTTCTCAGCATGGAAAGGAACAAACACAGGCTGTGCCACAGCCCTGGCTCGGTTACAGATGGGGGTTCACCTCTTACGTAACTTGGCTTGCTCAACTGTGCAAAACAGTTTCCCTTCATGAGATGCTTGTTGGGATTACATGAGTTGTTTGAGCTGAAGATAATGTCTGGCGCTCAGAGTGAAACTTGCTTTTTACTATGCTTTTATTTGTTTATTCTTATTCATTTGTTCATTCATTCAGTTTGCCAACACTGGGGATTGAACCCAGGACCTCATCCTCTATAGTGCAAGTTACTTTTTACTATGCTTTTCTCGTTTGTTTGTTTATTCATTCACTTTGCTGCCACTGGGATTTGAACATAGGACCTCATGCATGTGGCCAAGCATTCTACTACTGAGCTACACTTCCTAACAAGTTATTATGTTTCAATTTAATATCCAAGTCATATAGCCCCTGCCTTCATTTCAGGTTTCATTGTTCCTGAAACTTCCAGGGAATTCCCATTTCCAAGGCTTCTTCTGTAAAAAGAACTTTTATTTCAATTGTTTCAATTGTTCTCTTGGATGCTTGCTGCTGAATAAGCTCACCCTTTCTTGTTCTTTGTGAGCTCTGGGTTGGCTTGTTCAACTCAGCTGCTCTGGCACAAACTCCGCTCCCAAATGATGTGTTCAGTTTGACTTTTCTCTAGGCCTCTGAATTGCTCTGCTTGGCCTCAAATCAACTCCAGAGATCTGCTCTCATCTCTTGGCTCCTTCTCATTCTCTGGCTCATTTTGTCTTCACCTGAGTTCTCTCTCTGCAGCCTGTCTCTCTCTGTTATCACCCCAGTAGAACTGCCTCTCTCTGTCTTCTCTCTCTCTCTGCACTGCCTGTTAAGCAGCTTCCATTTCCTCTCTAGTCTCCTGAGAGTTGGGCGTATCCTAGTCTGTCAAGTCTTTCTCTGATTCATTACTGTTTCTGCCACTCAGCCAGACATAATTTTCAAACATTGGTGCAGCCTTCTACAAACTTAACTTTACCTTCATTGTTTGAGATTAAAGGTGTGTACCACCACACCTGGACCTAAGCTTTGCTTTAGCCAATACTTGCTCTACACCAGGCTGGCCCTAAGCTCAGATCTGCTTGCTGCTGTCTCCTGGATTAAAGACATAGTTGTATTCCAGGCAGATCGCACAGACCTAGAAGGTCTTTAGGTGTGATCTCTTGCCAGAACAGCCATGTTCTGAATGAACATTCCTCTACATTCTTCTCCCTCCACTTCTTGCTGAAATCAAATTCTTGGTTGGTGTCCTTTCTGTTTATTTGCTTCCCTTGTGTAGACTCCCTTTTGTTCACCAGACAACACTTAACCCTGCTCATTAATGGTGTGGTGAGTGGTATTAGCACATCTGGCTTGCTTTCACTGAAAATCTGAGGCTAGCAGAAGGGAATTAGAGTTCTCACCCAGCCCTCAAACTTACCAGCAACTCATAATAGACAAGTTCTTGTAAGTCTTTTACATGTTGTCATTAAGTTCTGAGGCTTCTTCCTGTTTTTCCCGGAACTCCATTTTCTGTTCAGCAGACAGCCTCATGAACTTTAGAGTTGACTTGACCTCACTTCTTTCAATCTAGCTCTGGATCTGGACTCAATCTTATGCTTCTGCAGCCGGCCTGTGGAACCCTTTACCCAAAGCAATGCTGGGAAGACACTGCAAACTGCTCTTTCCACTTGAAGCTGTGCGAGCACAGGTGAGCAATGGAGCCATGTAAGCGGAGAATCTGTGCGTGCCCACTGGGATTGAGCCTAGCATCTTGCCCTTGTTAGGCAAGTGCTTTCTATGTTCCAGCTCTTGAGCCTCCATGTGCTTGTCTGTGGAGCCTGAAAGGATAGTAATAGCCTAAGCACTAGTATTGAGAGTGATGATTTGGAAATCATAAGTCACCAGGGTTGGGTCAGAGTTTAATGTGGCTTTGACAGTGGTCTTTTCCTGACTTCCTAACTTCTATGGGCATCCATCCTGTCCAGTAGGTATCTCCATAACCCATCTCCTCCTGGCCCACATGGAGGTGAGAATGGTCCCTCCAGCCTCCCGAGACACATTTGAAGGTTTTGCATGGGTGGCCTTTTCTCATTGTAATGGCAGTGAAGATTTCAAGTCAGCAGAAACCAGCTATGCCTGGTCCTGCTGGGAGGAGCAGGTAGAATGGAAACCATAGCTGCGTCAGACCTGCTAGGGCTCACCTCATGGGTGATCACAACACTCAGACAGGAGAAGGCTGGGAGCGGCTGGGCGGGAGGAAATGGGCAGTGGGAAAGGAATGAGCCTGCTATGAGATTTAAAGCACCTCTAAGCACTGAGGTGTGTTATAGGTGGTAGTTGATGCACGTGAATAAGTACAGAGAGATGTTGGGTGGGACTTTTAGGGAAGGAAGATGGAGCAGTGGGTAAAGGGAAAACTTGCAGAGGTGGTGGTCTGATACAGCGAAGCCAGAAGCAAGGGCAATATCTGCAGAAGATCTTTCTCAGTGGGAGGGCTCCCCAAAGTCTCCTGGCCTCCAGTGTTGCTTCCACACCCTCAGCTTCGACAAACTCCTTCCCAAACCTCAGGACCCCGTCTTCTAGGCTACCTCCCCCAGAATGGCATGGAGGCTGTGATGCTCAACCAGTTTCTACCTTTCTCCTGCTCCATAAAGGCTGCATTCCTCAGAGGCAGGTTACCTGTATCCAGAGGGGCTTTGTAGCATGTGTGGCAGGAAAGTGGCCTGCCTGCACGATACAGAGGAAGGTAGGGGCTTGTAGGCACCCCAGACAAGCAGGAAGACATGCAGCTAGAGCATTTTCCAGACATGGACCACCAGGTACCCATGTAGGAATGGATCTGGGAACAAAAATGGAGCTACCCTGCTGGGCAGAGATTCCAACAGAGGGTGGCAATGCCCCTTTTCTGGAAATCTGGGGTACCACTTGCTAACCTCAAGTGACTTGTAGAAGAAGGAAAGGTGCAGCAGAGTGGATAAACATCCCCTGAGTCCTGTGCTATTTACAGAAGGGAAGAGAGGAGGAACAAGAGGCAGGAGAGGGTGGAAGGACTATTGAACACCAGCCATGAGCCAGGCAGCCCACTGGGCTCTTTGGTGTCCTAAGCACTCCATGGCACTCTCAAGACTGACAGTGCTGTCCAGTCCTTACAACTCCATAAGGCAAGCCTTCTTAGTCTCCACTTCTGGACTTCAAAACTGAGTTTCAGCCAAGAGAAGTCATTAGTGTAAGAGGAAGTAAAAATCTAACTCGGCCTACCTTGTTTCAAAACCTGCATGCCTCACCCCTGTGAGATGCAAATCCTCCCCAGAACTGGCTGCTGGTAAAGGGTCATTCCAGAGTGGGGTGAGGGTGAGGAGATAATGGTGAGAGAAAGAAGGGAGAGAAAGAAGCTCCTGCCCTGGCAGAGTCTCCCAGGTAGCTATTTATTTAGAGCAGGGGACCAGGACGACAGGTGGTTTCTTAGGCTTAGAGCTAGAAAGTAGGTACCAGGGAGAGAGATAGAGACAGAGACAGAGAGACCGAGAGACAGAGACAGAGAGGAGGAAGAAGAGAGAGAACAGAGAGATAGATAAAAAGAGAGGAAGAAGAGGGAAGACAGACAGGAGAAAGATGGGATACATACTTAAGTTGGGACGAACTTAGGCAAGCACAGCTTCAGAGAGTGTGACTGTCCCAGAGTGTGAGGCAGGCTTGGCTTCCCAGGAGCTTGGCTCTATGGATGGGTGCTCTGCCAATGGGTCTATGCATATTTATTCGTCATGGTTGTTGCCAGTATTACAACGGCATTCTCTGACTTGTGTGCCTTTAGGCCAAAGGAGTGCAGAAGAGCACCTGATTTGAAACAAGTCAATTCCTGTTTCCAGGTCAGAGTTGAAAGTGTCAAAAATCCCAGGCTCCCCCAGCCTGCATCTTTATGACCACAGGCCACTGTTGAAATTCTTTGCAAGGGAAGTAGCGTGTGTTGCTTTTTCTAGCAGTGGAAATACATACAAATGACTTACTTTAGAAACTCTGGCCACGTCACTAATTTGCTGATAAATGATTACCTACCAGCTGAGGTGCAGACCCGGAAATCAAACTGCAAAAATGAAGATCCCTCTTTACGCAGACCGCTGTGCTGTGGGAGGATGCAAACAAGGTCATAGAGTTTATAATTCACAGCCAGGAAATGTCATGAACTCCTGGAACTGAAATAGGCAAGGGTCTACGCTACCCACACAAGCAGTGCAAGATCGGAAGAGAGTCACAGACATGAGGATGACCTCTTGATGGAAGTGATCAAGCCAAATTTGGGAATGAGAACCCAACATCTGGTGAAGGGGAGATGAGCAAGATAACCTGCAAGATGTCCAATGAAAGCCAGCCGATGTTGAAACCTCCCATGTTATCATCATTATTCTAATTACTTTTGTTTAGATGGAGTCTCACTATGTAGCCCAGGCTGGCCTTTAGCTCAAGATCCTCTGCCTCTCGGGTCCTGGGACTCCAGGTGCACACCACTCTCCCAGGCTCCTTATCACTATCTTTAATAATGCTCTTTAATGATGCTCTTGTTCTTGTTAGCTGGCTCAGAAGAGCCGTTGGAACAAAAGATAATAATTCATTTAAGAAATGGACAGAACTTTGAAATTCAGCTAGTTTTTTTTTCTTTTCCTTTTTTCTTTCTTTTTTTAATTTTCAAGTAGAGGTCAGAGCTAGGTTTTAGAAATGTTTTGAAAACTGTGGGTTTTGTTCCCATGTTCCCATGGACTAATTAATGCTTCCATGGCTGACTATCCCATAAATCTTCACCCACACAAATAGTGAAGCACTCAGCCAAATAATCCCATTGGTCCTAGCACTTTTTTTTTTTCAAGACAGGGTTTCTCTATGTAGCCTTGGCTGTCCTGGACTTGCTTTGTAGACCAGGCTGGCCACAAACTCACAAAGATCCACCTGCCTCTGCCTTCCTGAGTGCTGGGATTAAAGGCATACGCTACCGCGCTTGGCAGAGACAATTCTTATACCACTATTGAAGACAATGGAATCCACAGAGGATTATATTCATATCTATATTTTAGAAAGATAATTGTATAGATAGCTTATCTGAAAACATTTTAAACTCTGCTAATATTGTGCTTGGATAACCACTTAATTTTGTTGTTGTTGTTTGCTTGCTTTTTTCAAGACAGGGTTTTTCTGTGTAGCCCTGGATGTCTTGGAACACCCTCTGTAGACCAGGCTGGCTTTGAACTCACAGAGACCCACCTGTCTCTGCCACTTGAGTACTGGGATTTAGAGGCATGTGCTGTCCCCACCCAGTTCACTTAGAAATTCTTGATAGTGTTTCTTCTATTACATTTCTTTCTTGATCTTCTCATCTGCTTCTCATCTTGCTTTGTTGAGCCTCTGCTTTTTGCATGAGGGGCGGCCAACAGAGACCCATTTCCTGGACTTTGAGTTTCTAAAAGCCAGTGGTGAAGGACTATGACTTATACAAGAGATTAAGGACAACACATTAATATCCCATTTGCAGTTCCTGTCTCCAGTCTCTGGGATAGGACAGAGAGAAAATGCAAACTCTACATAGTCCTTTGGGGATTCTCTGGTCTTCATTTGTCAAACTTTTTAAGACAGTGTCTATGTGACCCAAAGATTCTCAAACTCATTAGTGCTGGGGGTGCAGGTGTGTCCTGCCACATGCAGCTTTTAAAGTCTTCTTAATAGCTAGGATTCAGTGATCCAACCCTCTAAGCAGCTTGCGAGACCGGACACAGGAACGCTGCCTTTTCTAGGAAAGAGGCTGGACCTTATTATGGCACATCTAGACAGACAGGCTTGTTCCTCAGTGTGGACTGAGAGCAAGACAATGGCTCTCTCTGTGCTGTGAGAGGAAGAGGGAGGGTGGCTGGTTTTAATGGGCTTAAGGTGGGGACCCCTAAGCTGCCACCTCTCCAAGGTACTGCAAGAATGATGATGTCATCAGGTACCATTCCAATGTGGGCAAATGTCAGCCACAGACGCACACCCTGAATCTTATTGCCTGAACAAAGAAATAACTCTGAATGGGTTTAGATAAAAATATGACTCCGTTGGTGAGATAGAGGCTGAAATACAAATGCAGTGGGAATATAAAAAAATGTATTTCTCTATGGGCTTTGATTTAGAATCAATACTCTCTGGTGGTAGAGGTTTGTTTACTTGTTAGTCCATGTGCCTGGGGTTCTAATAGCCTTTAAGGAATTTTGGCTAAAGCTGCCAGATTATTTGTATGTGGTAGGGAACATTCTCACTTTCATAGCCCTGGATAGTCTCGAACTTGCAGTGTTCCTTGGCCTTTGCCTCCTGAATGCTAGAATTACAGGTTTATGCCACCACACCCAGTGAACCCAGAGATTTTTTTTTAATGTGACAAGTTTTTATTCTGACCCTGCTTTGGGGCTCAGTGTTGCAATGCTATAGTTCCTGGGATGCCAGAAAGCAATGACTACTGCAACCCAAGTTTATATGAAGAGCTGGAAAATCAGCACATGGCGGTCATGGCCAGACCTGCCTTTGGAAAGCCCCTAAGTGAATGTCAATAGAAAGTTCTCAGTTCTCTTAGCACAAGAACAGATAAAGAAGGATTGTTTAGCATGTGAAACTGGCGCTGAATAAAAGAAAAATTATGTAAATATTGTGCAGAAAATATCTTGGAAGCCCAAACCTGGACACAGGCCTGGGGCGAGTGGGTTGCTGAGTGAAAGAATAGTGCCTAGCCAAGAGGCGGGGCCTGCGCCTGTGATCCCAGCTCTAAGGAAATAGTAGCAGGAGGATCTTGGATTCGAGGCTACAATTCAAGGCTACATAGGAAACTTTTGTGTCACAAAAGGAAGGAAAGGAAGAGAGGGAGAGACAATCAGGTGAGAACACTGAGTCAGAAGGGAGGGTGGGGTGGTGCTAGATCTCAGTTGGTAGAGTACTTGCTTACTATACAGGAAGCCCCAAGTTGCATCCTCAGTGCCTCACAAACTAGTAATAATGTGGTCATACCTGTAATTCTAGAAATTCAAGACTGGCCCGGGGT
The DNA here is from genome assembly GCA_028658305.1 of Pachyuromys duprasi. Taxonomy (NCBI): domain Eukaryota; kingdom Metazoa; phylum Chordata; class Mammalia; order Rodentia; family Muridae; genus Pachyuromys; species Pachyuromys duprasi. The sequence continues at coordinate 30,740,159 of CM053767.1, forward strand.
ACCTAGCAAGTTCAAGGCCAGCCCTGTCTCAAAAGAAAGAAAAAAAAAGAAATGAAAGAAAAACCAAATAAAAGGATGGACAGAAGGGAGGAAAAAAAGAAAAATCACCTGGTTCAGTGATGCATGTTGTTCTAGGGGCCTCCACAGCCCCTGGTCTGGCACCTGGGGCCACAGTTACCATGCTAGGTCCTTATAGTTTAGGAGCAAAAAGAGAACCTGGTGACTGATGTTGTGCTATGTCTGTGATCCACTATGCTTTAACTAGTCTAGCAGAGAAGTGTGATGCAATAAGCAATTAATCCTATTCTATTCTCTTTTTGCTTGTGTTTGTGTTTGGGGTGCATTCATATGTATATTCATACATGTGTGTGCGTGCAGTGTGAATGTATGTATGTATATATGTATGCCCAAGGTTGATATCAGGTGTCCCCTTCCGTTGCTCTCTACCTTACATCCTGAGCAAGGTCTCTTGCTGAACCTAGAACTTGCCATTTTAGCTAGTCTGGCTTGTCAGCTTGCTCGGGAATCATCTCAGCCGCTGGTGTGCTGGAATGCCCATCTGATTTCCCACGGGCTCTGGAGATCTGAATGCTGATCCTTAAGCTTGAACAGGAAGCTCTTTCACTACCTGCTAAGCCATGTCTCCAGGACTTCTACTCTCTAGAGTAGGTTAACATCTACAATATACAAGTCAGTTCTACTCTGTGCCAATAGTTTGGGTTGTTTTATTTACATTTAAAGTAGCAGATGCAATTATTGATTTAGTAGAACCTATGTGTGCCTGGGCAAAGGGTCAGAGTCATCCCATAGAAGTAATTTCCCTGTAAAAACAAGTTATTTTCTTCACTGATGTTTTCAAATACTCCACTACAAACAACTTGAGGGAAGGGTTTGTTTTGGCTCACAGTTTGAGGGAATACAGTCCACCAAGGTGAAAACGTATGGCAGCCAAGGTGTGTGGTTGTTGGTCACACTGTGGACTGAGGAAGCAAAGAGGCAAGAATGATCGTGCTTCTCCCTCTTTTCCCTTCTGTTTGGTACAGAACCCCAGCCCTTATTACAGTGCCACGTGCCCTCAGGATGCATCTTCCCTCATTAATTAAACATCTTAGGAAGCATCTCACAGACACATATCTTAGAGTTTCTGTTGTTGTGATGAAACACCGTGACCAAAAGCAACTTGAGCAACTTATTTCATGTTATATATTTCTCGGAAACTGTCTGTCACTGACGGAAGTTAAGGCAGGAACTCAATCAAGGCAAGAACCTGGAGGCAGAACCTGATGCAGAGACCACACTTAGTTGCTTACTCTTCATGGCTTGCTGAGCCTGCTTTCTCCAAGGTGATTCTAAATCCAGTCAAGCAGAAAATGAAGACCAACCAAGACAGCAGGGAGTGAAAAGTGAAATGCAAGCGAGGTGTGTAAGTTCAAGGCCCGCTTGGGTTACAAAGCGTGACTGTTTTCTAAAAGAAATTGGCATTCTTAATAATTATGTCATCAGGCTGGGCAGTGGTGGCATACACTTCTGAGCCCAGCACTCGGGAGGCAGAGGCAGGTGGATTCCTATGGTCAGCCTGGTCTATAAAGAGAGTCCAGGAAAGCCAAGGCTACACAGAGAAACGGTGTCTTGCACCTCCTCTGCTCCCAAAAATGATGTCATCAATGTAGATTGACAGAGCACTGCAGTACACTGATGAGATGTCACTTCCTGCTTATTGCCCACTGTCTAGTCATAGGAACTCATGTCTGTATTTGTTTCGGAAAGCAAACATTCGCAGGCTGGGGTGAGAGTGAAAATGGAAGCTTGCATGCAATATGTCTGCATTTTTAAAAGCTCCTTATCTAGCTAAGAAGTTGTAGTATAAAATATGTTATATCCTATTGCCTTGAAAAATATACCTTCAGGAAAACCCAGAATAGCAACTTTGAATATGAAATTCTTTTCCTCTTTCAGTTTTGCCTCCTTTCCCTAGAGGGCCTCCTCTGCTTTGTGAGATTTTTTGTTGCTGTAAAAAAAAAAAAATACTGAGGAAATCAACTTAAAGAAGCAAAGACTGATTTTGGCTCAGGGCTGCAGAGGGTTCAGTTGATGGTTGCTTGGCTCCCTGGGCTCCTCTTGTGTTCAGGCAGAACACTGGTGTGAACATGTGGTGGAATAAAATTGTCGAGACAGAGAGAGACAGACAGAGACAGAGAGAGATAGAGAGACAGAGACAGAAAGACAGACAGAGACACAGAGGGAAAGACCTTTCAAGGCCCCCAAAGACTTACTTTCTTCAACTAGCTCTACCTGACGGCCCATTAACCTACAAATTCATCATTGGATTAGGGCCCTCATGATCCAGTTATCCCCAAAGGCTCTATCTCTGAATTCCATCCACTGGGCAGAATTCAAGCTTTTGGAAAACATTTTAAATCCAAACATTTAATCTACTCTGCTCCCATAAACCTGTCCCGTATATTAAAAACACTCCAGTATGCATATTTATTTCTGTGTTTACAGCTATCTGCTGGTCATGTCTCAGGCCTGGAAGGACACATGGCCATGGGACAATCCATTTTCAGAGCTCAGCAAAGTGAAAAGCCCTACAGAGGGTTCAGGGTCCTGACACAGGGAATTCAGGCACCCTGGGTACTAAGGAGAGGTCTGGAACGTGGTGAAGGACACTGAGTGGATATATTCCCTGGCCTCTGTGATGAGTTCCACTACAGGAAAATGATGCCCAAGCAGCCCTTTTTCCTTGGGTATTTTCCTGCTGGTTTTAGTTTAGGGGCACAGTTTATAGGAAGAAAATACAATGCGCAATCTCTTCTAAACCTAGGGTTGTTTTCAGACTTAACTTTATTTCACAAGGGCCCTGCTATTCGATGAAATTTAGTCTGGAGAAATTTGCTTTGGGGAAAAGGGTTTCAGGGTCCAGCTGTATAGCCCTGGCTGTTCTTGAACGTCTGCCCCTGTCTCCCTAGGAAAGGGATTACAAGCATGCACCACCACGCTTGCCCTAAAACATGCTTTTACTGTAACAAATGTTGATGGCAATCTTTTCAGAGTGGAGGTGTATAGCCCGCATTGTTTTTAACCACCAAAGAGAATTGTTATCGTTTTTCTAATTATAGCAGAAGTTCTCAACCTGTGGGTCTCGACCCCCCTTGGGATTGTGTATCAGATGTTTACATTATGATTACTAACAGGAACAAAATGACAGTTATGAAGTAGTAACAAAGTAATTTTTGGTCGGGTTGGGGGTCACCAGAACATGAGAGTCTGTATTAAAGGACTGCAACGTTAGGAAGGTGGAAGGCCAGTTTGTAGAATCATGCCCCATGTAAAAACAAGCATAGTTCCAGACTCCCATTTACATCAGCCCTAGTGCCTGCTGGGCTCGGCAGGTGCTGAATGAATGATTAGTTGGGTCCGGTGACAGTGTCTGTTTCTCCCACAGTCTCAGAAATGGAGTGGCCCCGGCCAGTCTTCGCTTGACATCAGCTTCCTTACCTGTGCAATGTTGGGGAGATGACCCTGTCTGTCAAGTGCTTGCCCTACAGGAGGAAGGAGCTGGTGTGAGACCCACCACATGTAATCTGTGCTCGCTACCATCTTAGCAGGAAGATCCCTGGGGCTTGCTCCTCAGCAAGTCTTGGTAAATCAGTGAACCCCAGGTTTGGTGAGAGACCCTGTCTGAGAAAGTAAGATAGAGAGTGATTGAAGATGACAGCCGCTGCCAATCTCTGGCTTCAACATGCACACACCCTCAGAAGTGTGCATGCGTGCGCACTCCTATATGACCTACACACACGAAATCTAAAAGCACAATCGGACCATGAGCAGGGGTTAAATGGTCTGAACTCCCTTTTACTGCCCAAATTCTTAGGCCCTGAGGCTCTGGTTGGCTATTAAGCACTCTGATGTCAACAAAATCGAGTCCCTCTTTTTCCCTCAAGCATAAGTGGGCCTTTTTCTCCAGGTGCAACAGAGAACCTTTGTCCCGAGTCCATCTGTCCTGAATCACCAATGACAAGAGTCCCTCCACTCATTTCCAGGAGCCAGCCTGAATGGCCCTGCTCAGCCAGGCGGCAGCATGCCTGCAGGCTTTGGCGTAACTGAAAATTTTCTTTCCCTCCACACTAGTTTAATTGAGCTTTCACTTTTGTGTCTGCAGGTTCAGGAGATACTCTAGAGGGTTTTGTGGTTTACACGTGTTTAGACTTAATTTAAACCAGGAACTCATTTCCTCTGGCCTCCACGGCCTAAGTACATGTATGTGCTCCCTCCATCCCCCCCCCCCCCCGGCCCACACCTCCCTTTTCAGGCAAAGCAATCAGAGGTAGCCGGCTTTAATGTATTGTAGATGTCCATTCCAGCCCCTGCTCTGAGAAATTGTTCCATCCTGGGGAACTCTCCCTGTGCCCAGAGGTTGAATACAGCCTGTTGGACAGCTAGACAGAAAGATCTTCCACCTGCCTACTCTGTCACAAGCTGGCCCAGTTGGGGTGAGGGGGGCTGAGCATCAAGGCTGCTGGAACAGGGACAAATCTGAAGCTTGCGTATGGGTCTCAGACCCATAGCCCTAAACTTGGCAAAGCTGAGTAGGAGAGACAGGAGGAAGCCTAGCACTGTAATGGCTCCTTCCCCGTGGGTTCCCTATTTTCCTCATTTTCACATGTCCGCTGTTTAGCTCTCCCATATGACCCTTTTTCCTTCCCCTTCTCCAGCCACTGTGACCAGCTCAGGTCCCACAGATGTTTCTCAACATGACCGTTCTCTCTGGTTCTCACTCCTGCATTCCCGCTTCTCTGTGTGAATATGTGAGGAAGCTGTTCTCATGAGGCCTCGGGGATGTTGACACCCGAGGGCCTCTCACCTGCTTGTAAGAGGTGAACGGCGTTCTGCTTCCATAGCGAAACACACAATGCTGAATGATGGATTAGTAACGGAAATTTACTTCTCATAATTCTGACTCCTGGGAAATCCAAAAACCCAGCCAGGTTAGGTTTGGAGCCTGGTGACACTTTGTTGTGAGCTTCAAGAGGGCACATTGAACAGCGTCTTCATGAAGGGAACTGGCAGGGTAGAGACAGCAAGCCCTCTTTTGTAAAACCCTTGATCCCATTCGTGATGGGGGTCCTCATGGCCTAGTTACCCCCTTAAAGGCACAACTTTTTAATACATTTACTCTGAAGATTAAGATCCAAAGCTAATGTCGGAGGGTCACAAACATTCAATCTGTAACACAAATGTCCAGCAAGGCAGTTTGCTGGGGATTGTTTGGGTTAGTCTTGGCAGTCTCTTTTGGGCAAAGTTATAAAGTAGGGAGGCCATGTGCTTCAGCCTCAGCTTCACCGTTCTGAAGCATCCCTCTTCAACTCCACTCTAACCACAGCCCTTTCCTAAACACTCTCTCCAACAAAGGAACCTTTGCTCCTTCCTTATTACACCAGGATCTAAGCAAGGCTTTCCCTTCTCAGGGTTGTTTGTCACAGAATATAGTGAGTGAAAGGGTCTATCAGGGCTATGGCAGCGAATGGGGCTGAAAAAACGAGATAAAGAGGGGCAGAAAGGAAGAGGTGTAGCAGCGGATCGACTTCCTGTGCCACTGCAAGGTCAATTCAAAGTTTGCTGAAAGGTCAAAACAGCCTGGTGTTTGTTTACTTCACTGTTTTGTCTGTTATCCTGCCTGAAGTGGTATTTTGTTTTGTTTTTGTCTGTAGCTTTTTTTCTGTACTTAGTGGAAGCCCTGCCTCCTCACTGGGGTTGGCCGGCTGACCGAAAGCAGGATGAAAGCCTGGCATTCCTGCTTTCAGTTTGTTTCTGTCTGTGTCCTTCCTGAAACCTTGGCACAGACTCCGTCGTCACTGAGCGTGGCCAGTGTAGGCACTCAGGAGCGTCTGTCTGGAAACCAGGGCTACAATGTATCACCTGCCTGCGGTCAAGGCTGAGGCTCACAGGTGGGAGTGACTGAGGCGTTGCTTCTGCTGCATTTCAGGCACCCCCAAAGGTGCCTGAAAGTCTCGAGCCTCCCATCCTGAACACTGTCCCGCTGTCACCTTAGAGTCCAGAAAAAGCAGAGCTCGTGGGGCAGGTCAGGCTGTGGTGAGCTCACCGGCCAGGCTTGAGCACCATCTCATGGGAATCAGGTTGCCCCTCAAACAATGCCAACTTTTTCAAGCACTCTTGCAGAACCAGAACTGAGATAATGATCAATCTGACCACACTTTGACCAAAACTGCTTAAGTATGCATACCTCTTGCCTACTGTCCCAGTTCTTTCTCTAGTTCAACCTAAACTTCATGCCAAACCACCAAAGATGGGCTGAAATGCTTACCTTGTCTTTCCCAAATGGCTACTTTGATTAAACTTTTTTTTCTTCTGTCTTTTCACCATTAATAACATTAGCTTTCTTTGGGGTGAATGTTTGGACCTGACATCTTAGAACCCTTCAAGAGGTGGGTCTCTGACCCAGGACTCTGGTTACATAGTCTAAAAACACTAATATGTGTGTGTGTGTGTGTGGGGGGGGGGAAATCATAGATTATTTTTTAATTGCCTAAAATTTATAACTAAGGGAAAAGACTCCTTACTCTAGCATGACAACTGAATTCAGCAAGGTCACCTTACAGAGGTCATCTTATACAATATAAGTTGGCAACAATTGCTGTTCAGGAATATTTAGGTGAATAAGACTTACAGTTTTTATTCTTTTGCTTCTTTTTGTTTCTCCAGACAGGATTTCTTTGCACAGCCTTGGTTGTCCTGAACTCATTTTGTAGATGAGGCTGGCCTCAAACTCACCTGTGTCTGCCTCCCTGCGTGCTGGGTATCACAGGTGTATGCCACTGAGCCCTAGCAAGACTTACAGATTTATATTTTTGACTGTGGAGAATGTGGTTCCTGGATCAACAGTGTGGGCATCACTTGGAGTATGTTAAAATGCTGGCCCCCAGGTACCGCTTACAGCCTGGTAATCAAATCTTCAGATCATTGTGTTCCCAGGTAATCTCAAAACAGCCTATATCCTAAGGTCTACAAAGCAAACTTGACAAATAGTAAGAATGCCTGTACACTTTAAGTTCTACGGTGCCAGGCTGGTTTCCATTCTCAGGATCTTTGAACATGTTTGGAGTAGGTAAGTCCACTGAACCTTGTCTGTAAGAAATAAAGAAATAAAGAAATCCCCCAGAGGCACCCAAGTTTGGGAGCCATCAAAATAATTTCTCATGTCTTTCCACTGAAGAAGAAAATGAGGCTGGAGAGATAAAATGGCCTACCCAAATAGTTATCAGGTTGACATCAAGATTCTGTACATAAAAATAGTCACGTTATTACTCGTTAAACTCAATTAGACTACACTTACAGAGTTTGTTTCAGGGAATTCACATTGTTTTCGTCCATCTTGGTTGTTAAAACAACACAGACCAGTGACTTAAGAAGCATATGTTACAATTAAGCCTAACCCCTCAACCCAGCACTGGGGATCGTGTCAATGGCTTCACACATCTTAGGCAAGCATTTTACCATTTGGTACATCCTCAGCCCTCTTCACCTTTTATTTCAAGGCGAGGTCTCACTAAGTTGTCCAAGTTAGCCTTAAACCCACTCTGCAGTCCAGATTGATCCTAAATTCATGATCCTCCTGCCTCAGCCTCCAGGGTAGCTAGAATTACAGGCATATACCATCAGGCTTAGCTCACACTCTGGTTTTTAAAAGCAGACACCTGAAACCGAGAAGAAAGCCTTCACCCGGTATTAAATATGATGGCACCTTCATCTCCCCACTTTAGTCCCAGCCCCCAGGGGTATGAGAATGTTATACCAGCTGCTGCAGGTAGGAAACTGTGTCAGTTAGATTTTGTTAGCCGAACACTGGTGACTAGAGACGTTTAGGAAAAGGGACTCTCAACTGAAAAAAAAAATGCCTCCGTAAAATCGGCTTGTAGGAAAGTCTGTGGAGTTATCTTCTTGATTAACGATTAATGTGAGAGGGCCTATGCCACTGTGGGCAGGGACACCCTGGACAGATGTTTCTGGGTTATATAAAAAAGCAAGCAGAGTGAGCCATGGGGGAGCAAGCCAAGAAGAAGCATCTTCTATGGCCTCTCCTTCAGTTCCTGCTGTGACTTTTCTCAGTGATAGACTGATCAGGATGGATAAGCCAAAGGAGCTCTTTCTTCCCAAGTTGATTCTGGCCGCCATGTCCAGACCGAGAACTAACTAGGACAGATACCAGGCTTATAACACCCAGACTGCCAGTAGGATATTTGTAACCTGGTGCAGAAAAGGAGAGATGCAAGATCTCCTAGAAACATATTCGGGATAACAAGACACTTTGTAATAAGGACCACGATAAATAAGTCAAATCTGGATGCCCAGCCTATTAAACCAGTGCTTGCTTGTCAGGGATAGGGTGAGCTCTCATCTTGATAAACTCTAGACTCTCGCCCAGGCATACCCGTGAGGGAGTTTATTGATTAGGTTAATTGAGGTGGAAAGACTTACCCTAAATGTGGGTGGTGCCACTCTCTGGCTGGGATCCATAACTGAGTAAAAAGGAGAGAGCCAGCTGACCATATGCATTTTATACAGACTAGGCGTTCTCCTTCCTCGATTTCTGACTGCAGATGTGATGTGAGCAGCTGACTCCAGCCCCTCCCACCTCAACCTCCCTGCTAGAAACAGACCAGACCCTTGAACTATAAACCAGAAAAACAAACAAACAAAAAACCCCTTTCTTGCTTAAGTTGCGTTTGCCAGGGTAGTTTATCATAGCAACAAGACAAAGAAACTAAGACACCTCTTCTGAAAAACAGGTTGAATGTCCCCTTGGTTTCTTGAATTATGAATAATTAACTTAACACTGGTATAATAACTAAAAGCTGGTAGAATAAATTCCTAAACTCTACTGCAAAGAAAATACAAAAGTAATTTGTTATTTAAACAAACAGATGTTTCATTGTATAGGTGCTCAGTAACATGTACAAAGAAGACTCATTAAAAAAAATACTCATATAAAAGTCCCTGTTACTAAAGGGCTGGGGTCGTGGGCCAGTGGCAGAACACATATTTAATGTGCCTACAGTGCTAGGGTCAATCCCTAGCTCCGCCAGAGGGGGAAAACACTTTTATTGGGGCAGCTACAGATACAGACTAACACAGATGTAACACTGATCTGCAAAATCCACTTTGAGCTAACAACAGTAAGCTCCGACCCTAACAAAGCCCTGGTTTTCCTGAATTTTCTTGAGGTTTCATGTGTGGAAGGCTCCGTGTATACTAAAATTGTGTGAGCAATGCTTTGTGTCTTCGTATAAAAAGAAACTAGGTTCCAGGCTCAGAATGAAGCGTAGGCGTTTCACCTCCCAGAGAGTCCTGTGACAGAGGGGCTACTTTCTTCTGCCAGCTGTCCAACATCATTGCAGAGTTCCATCCCAGCACTGTGACAACCAACAAAATCCATATACACTTCCAGCACACACGGAGGGACAAGAGTCCCAATGAGAACTAGGGATAGAGGAGGTAAACAGGGAGAGCAGAGCTGGCCTATTTCCAGCAGCCCAGGGTCCCTCTGGGGATCTGAAATGTAGATTAGGAGGTTTGAGCAGGCTTTAGAGGCTCCATCTCGACCTGGTCCCCAGACCAAGGTTGGAGAGTTTCAGAGGAGAAAAAAAAAAACCCAAAAACCTTGGGTAGAGGAAGCAAAGACTTCACAAAGAAGGGAATACAAGCAGACCTTTGAAGAAAGAGTGGCCTGGAGCTGTCAGGCTCCCCCGATGCCCAGCTGTGGTGAGGCAGGCGGAGGTGCCATAATCCACCCTGCCGAAGCCAGCGAGCGGCTAGGAGCCAATTGCAGCAGTCCTGCTCAGCACCTCGCTGTAGGGGATGAATCTGGCAGACCCCAGCCAAGTTCATTTCCTTCAATAAATCCAGCAGCTTCCCCTTTGATAAATACTGTCAGAGCTGGAACATGTGGTGCTAACAAAATATGGTTTTAATTTGGGGCCCGCCGCACTCACGGTTAAATACTGTGTGTATACAATAGGAGTCTCACAGCCAGCCAAGTTAATATGCCTGGGCTGAAAATGGCCAAGCCCGTGAGGATTCAGTTATACACATGTTGTTGCTCTGAAAAGCAACGTAATCATAGTCATCAATTTTAATACTTCTCGTGAACGTGGACGCGTTTAAAGTGTGGCCTCTTTCGCCTTTGTATCCAGTGCAGAAGCTCCACACATTTGCTTCCCTGATGTTTTATACCGCTTGTTGACATATGCTGTTTGACATTCAGAAATAACACGCCGATTTAATCAACAACGCAGAGCTGCTTTCAGACTTGATGGTCCCCCAGCCTCGTCGCAAAGGCAGAAGGGGGTGGGGAGGGGGCTGGGGGCAAGGGAGGAAACCAGCCTCAGAGTTTAACAACAGACAGGCTTGTCGTGGCCCGCCTCAGTCCCGGGAACAGAAACTTAGTGTTTTTGTCAGGCTTGAGTGTGTCCGTCTTGGAACAGCCCAGGGAAAGCCGGGAACTGGCTGAACGGCTCTCGAAGTGGCCCTGGCAAGAGACAGTGCTGGTAACTGGACCTCCGGGAGAGCATGAATAATGAACGAGGCGATGCTTCCAGACCGCGGGTCACGGGAACTGCGGGAGGCCATTGCTCGGCACACCGAAGATCACAGCACCTGGCTGGAAAACAAAGCTGAGGACGAGGTCAGCTGCAGGTGCCCTGCAGGCAGTGAGCAACAGAGAAAAGTGAAGAGGTCCGGCTCCTGGAGTGGGGATTTTCACAAAAGACCAGCTTCTAGGAACAGGGAGGGAAGTGAGCTGGGTCCACCCATAAAAAAAAGGCATTAATCAACAAACAGCCGAAAGTTTATCCCTAAGGCATAAAGGGAACTGCTTCTTTGATTATCCTGAAGGCATTTGCACCCTGAATTTAAACGCTTTTTTAAAATGTCAAGGCCAGGAGTATAGTTCAGTAGGAGAGGGTTCATTTAGCATTCTCCAGATCCCACACTGTATCCAGCATTAAAAAAAAAAAAAAGTATTTCTCCTTTTATTTTTATATACTCATTTTGAGAGACCAAGACTAATATCCTCTGAGCAACAATTTCCCAGTCAATTGTTCTTCATGAAGGGAATTTCTAAGATAAGAATCCTTTGAAGGAATCTTTAGTGTCGGATGTGAACTCTTCCTTCTCAGAGCTGGGGGCAGAACCAGGGCCTATTGAGTCTTTAGCCCATAAGCTTTTGGTGCATGTATGCAAGTGTGTGTATTTGTGTAAAATTCTATGACAGTGAAAGGCATTGATGGAGATGTTTTTGATTAATTAATTTGTCTTTTTTTTACTTTCTGTTTTGTTTGTTTTGTTTTGAGACAGGATTTCTGTGTGTATCCCTGGCTGTCCTGGAACTCACTATGTAGACCAGGCTGGCCTTGAGCTCAGAGACCTGCTTGTCTCTGCCTCCAGAGTACACACACCACCACGCCCGGCTATTTTCCTCTTTTAATACAGCGTCTTGCTATGCAGCAGTTCTGACTTCCCTAGAACTGACCACGTAACTCAAGCTGGCCTCGAACACATGGCAATCCTCCATGTGGTGTGTGGCATGCACCACCACATCCAGCCATGGGCATTCCTCTTCGTGGTTAAGGCAAGTCTCCTGGGCTAACCACCTTTCTGAAAGGTGCTGAGAGGTGGTTAGGTGCAACCAAATGGGACTGAGTAGACAGGGAGAACCCCTCCTTCCTCCCCTCCTGCCCCGGGCACTTGACAGAAGTCTCCGGAGGCCTCTGTATTTTCTCTCATTTACTGGATGGGGAGAGAAAGGCAGTCCTTGCCTACCTCTAATAGTCTGGAGGCGCTGGGACTTCAGGCAGGTGAACATTTGGGCCACTGCTCCTTTGGCACTGGCTTCTTCTTTCTTTGAATTTCTTCCTCACTAATGGAAGGATTGGGAGGAGGGTGCACAGTCTATCTGAGAAAGAACTCAGGCTTCTAATGGTATAGAGATTGTGTGCCGTTAGTGGGGGGAGGTTCCCACATATTCATCACAGTGATGAAATGCTATAGGGACAAGAGGTCAGTGGGCATTTAATCCAAACCGAACTTAGCAAGTGGAACAAGCCTCTAATTGGAGGCCTGGATTCCACATTAAAAGCCATTCTCCACCTGATACCTTTTAAAGACACCGCTGTGGTATCTAAATTTCACAGATTTCACTCACTGCAGGTCCCTAAGCGAAGCACCAATCCGTCAGAGCACCTGCCTCCCAAGCCGTAGACCAGGGACTGAGTGGGGAAAGTCAGCATTTCTTTTTTAGGCTCTGGATCTCTCTGATGTATAAGCATTTAACTCCCTGCTGGTGCCTCAGTTCCATTCTCCTCCAATATCCCTTTTAATGAGCTGTTGCACTGTGCCTCAGCCCTTCTAGTAACTAAGAACCAAGATTTTCATCAGAGAATGCCCCCCACCCACCCACAGTTCCAGATGTAATTGAATTCCACTGGTTGTGGGTGGAGCATCTAGGCCCTGCCTAGGCCAGTCATTTCATCCCACTTCATAGCCATATGATTGGTCTAGACAGAGCCTAGGAGAGGTGGTGATGTTTTTCTGGGCACTCCTGGGAAAGCATTCCCCTGTTTCTGTTTTGGGTACCTGGGAGGATGTGAGCATCTCTTGTCCCCTAAGGGCCATAGGAAAACAAGACTAATTCTAACCATGTAGTAGCCATATTTTAAAGCTGGAAATGAAAACAACAAAATCTAGGCACCAGGAAAATGTAACTCATAATGAGAAAAAAAAAAGTAACTAATAAACACAGATTCATTCTGTTAGAATGAACAGATCTGGTGACTGTGGTAAGGGTGTTAAAGACCTTATGGAAAGATACACCTGCTGTAAGTGAATAGACAGAACATTTCATAAGATTTGGAAGCTTTTGTAAAAAGCCAGATGGGGGGTATAACCCAGTTGAGAGTACTTAACAGCATATGCGGAGTCCCAGCCCCTCATGAACAGGGCATGATGGCACGTTCTGATAGTCCCAGCATTCAGGGAGGTAGAGAGAGGAGCATTCAGGGGTTCATGGCCATCCTAGGCTGTGAGAAGAGTTGGAGGTTAGTCTGGGCTACCTGGAAACCTATATCATAAGGTAATAAAATAAAATAAAGAACCAAGAAAGCCTGGGAACCGAAGAATACAACTCCTGAGGCTACAGCGCTTACTGTGTTGTCAGGAAACGCAATGACCTTTCTTCCTGGGTGCCGGAACCGCATGTACTGCCGTGCCTGAATAGCGGGTATCATTTCAAAGTTGGTTCCCTTCAAGTTTTCAGAAGGCCGCTGAGCCACAAGCCATGTGCATCCATGTCTTCATACGTGTCAGAAGGAAGAAGCAAGAAGGCCTTTTCCTATAACTGGGAAATATAAGGGTTTCACTTCAATCTGACGTAGCTAACTTAAATTGAGCTATCAGAAAAAAAAACACAAAAAACATAACTTAGATGCTAGCAAAACCATTCTAGATCAAGTCTTCAAGGCAGTGCTTCTACCTAGCTTCCTAAAAATGGGGCTGTGGTGGGGGCTGGGGAGTTGGGCAGGCATTACTTAATTGAGAAGAATAGTGAGTTCCATTATCATTTATTTGGTCACATCGTGTAAACTGGCAAACCCATAGAGCCACTCTTAAAACTGTCTAATCATGGGGCTTTCTCTGCTCCTAGATGTTTTTCTAGCTCCTCAGAAGGAACTGAGATCTTCCAGGCAGGAATCTGTATGCTGACACAGCTTGTAAGCATTTTAGGAAAACATTAAACACGGTGTCTATGGCTGGGCATTGTGGCACACGTCTATAACACCAGTGCTGGGAGAATCAATGTTTTAAACCATCCAGCCTGAATTACATGGAGAGACCATGTTTTAAAAAAATCAATTAATTAAAAAAAGATGGGTGGGTGGGTAGATAGATAGATGAAGAGAGAGATTATCATCTATCTATCTACAGAGATACATACATACATACATACATACATACATACATACATAAAACATGGGTTCAGTGTACCACAGCACCACCAGGGCTTTAACAATAACAAAATTCAAGACAACAATAATGCAAAATAGAGGCAAGACACTGGTTTTGACAGCTGGAAATGATGGGAAGAGAATTTTGGTTGAATAGTATACAGATTGCAGTGACTTCTTACATAACTAACCTAAACTAACCTGTTCTGGTAGAGGAACCAATTCTCCAGACTGTGTTTTTCATGCCTACTTGGATTTGCATTCTAAGTTAGCCAGTGTGCTTTGTAGCATAAATACACTTCCTGGAGAACTAGGAAAACAAAATGATGGCAGAGGTCACAGCTCGCAGTCTAAGAATTAGCAATCGTGTTATGGTGAGACATAAAAGACTTCAGAGGAAGGTGAAAGGAAAGTTGGTCAGTTCAACTTTACCATTTATGTACCAACTTGTTTCTCTTTTTACTTTCTGAGATACAGGTTTATTATACTTTTGTTTTATGTTAACTGCAGAATTTGTGTATCATCAGTGTAATTAACTATCTCAAAGCTCTGTGCCATCAATTTTATTAATCAGTTACCTTGCGCATACCTGATTAACTTGGAGATACTCCAGCTGTTTATCAAGTCCGTTCATTGCCCAGGTGTGCTTAGCATGGGTGAAAAACCGAGTAGATATCCCCAGAAAAAGTGAGGAGGTAGGAGGACACAGAGAGAACTACTGGGGGACAGTCATACTAGCTTCAGTGTCAACCCACAAGACAGAGAGGAAGCCCCTGGGGAAGGTTTGCCTTACTCAATCTTCTGGTGGTGATAGTGGTGGTGATGGTGGTGATGGTGTTGATGGTGATGGTGGTGTTGATGGTGGTGGCGGTGATGGTGGTGGTGGTGGTGGTGGTGATGGTGGTGGTGATGGTGGTAGTGGTGGTGGTGATGGTGATTATGTTGGTGATGGTGGTGATGGTGATTATGTTGGTGATGGTGGTGACGGTGGTGTTGATGGTGGTAGTGATGATGGTGGTGATGGTGGTGGTGGTGAAGATGGTGGTGATGGTGGTAGTCGTGGTGATGGTGTGGGTGCTGCTGCTGCTGCTGCAGCTTCTGGTGGTGGTAGGGATTCTTTTCAAACCACAGCGTTTGGCAAACTAAGAAATAAAGAGACAGAAAGTAAATATTATGCCACATTTGGCAAACAGTAGTGCAAAGAAACCCAAGGTCAGCCCTGAGCTTGGAGAAAATACTGCTGGTTAGGCATTGTTCTCTGCAGCCCAACTGCACATTCACTGCGGCTTCTGAAGGACACCTCCCTGTGTAAGGCAGGAACCAGGCCTTCAGGACCTAGACACTGACTCTAAAATGGTTCTAGTGGAGTTTCTCTCCACAGCCTGTGACCTGCGCACGCTACAGCTGACCATTTTACTCTCGGAGGCCCGGATATTTCACCCTTTGCAGCTTTCTCTTTGGGCACCTGTGTTTCCTTGCCTGAACTGGAGCTGTCCTTACCCAGGGGGTCTTGCTTTCCCTTCAGCCCTGGCACCGTGCACCAAGATCAGGAAGCAGAGATGCTGTCTCCTAGGATACTGGTGTGGCCTCAGGTCACTGCTGTCAACTGGCCTGCCCCCCTGAAACCCAAGCATCATCGTCCTTGTTCACTGGTCTGGACATCCCCTCTCCTTGCCAGAGAGAAGCCTGATGCTACATGGAATGAAGGGAGTGGTGACCTCAGGGCAAGACTTCACCCAGCTGAGCTTCAACCGTGTGAAAAGGAATTAAAGAAAAGCTTAAAAGGCAAAGGAAACCACCAAAAAAGGAAAGCTGAGAAAATGTGTTTGACTGAGGGGGGCCATGATCCAGCCCCAACAAGCAGCAGAATGTGATCCTGGCTTTTGAGTCAAGGATAGAGGAACGGGGTTGTGGACTCTCCCTCCATGGCTGAGAAAAGCTGCTGAGGTCAGACGCATGTCATGGTGTCCCTGCCTGGATACTTAGAGAGGCCGTTGTGTGAATCTGTGAAGATGAAGCCTGGATTTTGTTGGAGACCCCAAGATGCTGGAGATGCCAGAGTTGTGGGGTATCTGTCAAGGAGAGCTGCTAACATGGAGAAGAACCAGCCTAAGAGAGAGAAGTGTGTTACAGTCAACAAAACAGAGAGGAGTTGGAGATCTGAAGAGCGCTTTGGCATCAGACATGGAGACGGAGAATTTGAAGTTTGCCCCATTGGTTGTCAGTCTTGCTTTGGTCCAGCATTTCCTCACTATGCTCCTTTCCCTCCCCTTTGGAATGGTAATGTAGACTCTGTGCTATTGGTACGTTGGAAGTATGTGATCTGCTTTTTGATTTTTATTTTTACAGTGTAAGAGATTTCCTGGAGTATATGAAGAGACTTTGAACTTTTTGGGTTTTTTTTGTTTTTTGTTTTGTTTTGTTTTGTTTTGTTTTGTTTTGTTTTGTTTTGAGACAGGGTTTCTCTGTGTAGCCCTGACTGTCCTGGAACTCACTCTTTTGACCAGGTTGACCTCAAACTTGCAGACATCTACCTGATGTCTGCCTGCCTCTGCTTCCTGAATACTGAGATTAAAGGCATGTGCGGCCATGGCCGCAGCCACCATCACCACCACCACCTGGCCAATCTTTAGACTTTTAAACAGCGTTGAGACTGTGATAGACTACAGGGACTATAGAGGGATTTTAATCCTGCAACCTGGCTACTCTGGTGGGAATATAGATATACCCTTAGCACACACCTTTACTCCCAAACAATGAAGGTAGAGTTAGCTTTAGGAGGAAGCACCCGTGTTTTGAAAGTGATGTCTGAGAAGCAGACAAAGTGAGAAATCAGAGAGAGATATGACAGAATGAGCCAGAGATAGGAGACACTCAACTCTCACCAGACAAGACAAGAAAAAGAGGAGTTAGGAGAGCAGTGCAGAGGGAGAGGAGGAGGAGGCAGTTTTACCTGGACAGTTGTACAGAGACAGGTTACACAGAGAGAACAAGCTAGACACTGGTGAACACAGAATGAGCCAGAGAATGAGAAGGAGCTGGAAGATAAGAACAGATTACCCAAGTTACTATGAAGACAAGCGGAACAATTCAATCAGAGGCGGAGAGAGAAGTCAGATTGAAGCAGACAGAACAGCTGAGTTGAACCAGCCAGCCAGATTTCAGAAGAGCTAGAAACGGTGAGCTTATTCAGCTGTAAATCTTAGAGGCTGAAAACATTCTAGGCCTAGGTTAGATTGTACAGAGGCTAGAAGCTTCCAGGACTAGGCCTAGGTTAGCAAACGGAGGCAGTAAGCCTTCAAGACAACAATTACTTCAAGCCAATAAGAGTTACTTTTACAAGGGACTTTTGAAGTTAAACAAAATGCATTTTGCATTATGATATGGCTACTAGCCTGTGGGAGCTAGGGAGTGGAATGCAAATGACCCCCATAGCTCATAGATTTGAATAGTTACCAGGAAGTGGCACTATTTGAGAAGAATTAGCAAGTGTGGCCAGCCCTGATGGAGAAAATGTGTCACTGGGGGGTGGGCTTGAAGTTTCAGAAGTCCGTGCCAGGCCCGAGTGCTCTCTGCCTGTAGATCAGGACGTAGCTCTCAGCTACTGCTCCAGTATACCATCCTGCCTGCCAGTGTGCTTCCTGTGCCATACCCCCACCCCCTGCAATGATAATGGACTAAACCCCTGAAATCATAAGCAAGCCCCCAATGAAATGCTTTCCTTTATAAGAGTTGTCTTGGCCATGGTGTCTCTTCACAGCAACAGAACAATGACTAAGACAGATTCCAACCTAAGGTATGTTACTAGTTATCCTTTCCCCATCTTTGACCTGTCCATCTTTACATGAAGCATGTGAGCGTGCTCCAATACTCCCATTCTGGAAAACAAACAAACACAAATTCACTCCTGGAGACCAACTTTGCTTTTGAGCCAAAAGAAGTCATTGGATCCCTTGGAACTGGAGTTAAGGATGGTTGTAAACTGCCATGTAGGTGCTGGGAATAGACGGCTGGGTCCTCCAGAAGAGCATCCAGTGCTCTTAACCACTGAGTCATCTCTCTAGACCCCTCCATCTTTTAAAAAATTATTTAATTTATTTATTTTGAGACAGGATATCTCACTGGGAGCTGCTGGCAGGCTACGGAGTCCCAGAGATCATCAGCCTGTCTGTACCCCCTAGCACCAGGATTACAAAATCAAACCACATCAGGTTTTCACAAGGTGATCAAATGCCGATCCTCTTGCAAGCACTTTTTTTTTTTTTAAATTAAGGATCTTCCCAATCCCAAATCTAGGTTTCTTGGAAACCAAACTATCATACCTTCCTGAGGTTCTCCCTCCTTCCTGTTTTTCTCTATTGCTACTTTTTATTTGGCTAGTTGACTTTTGTTTTCTTACTTATTTGAGACCAGGGTGGCCTGAAACTCACTATATAGCTAAGAACTTCTAATCCTCCATCACAGATGTGCACCTCTGCATTCCAGCTCTGACCTATACGATTTGGAACCTCTCAAGTTCAGCCTCCTCTTATTCTGCCATCACTTCTCCTGGCCTCTTGTCTATACTGAGAGCTCCCAAATTCATACGGTAGCCCAGCCTTTAACCTGCTAAGTCATTCAAAGACCTGCTGTACAGGAACACACCAGACTTAGTTTGTTCAGAATGAGACTTACGGCCATCTTTACTGTGTTACAGAGTTTTGTATTTTTTAATTAAAATTTTAAATATTAGTTACAGTTTATTAACTTTATTCCCACTCCCTCATTCCCTCCCAACTCCACCCTCCCTCCCTGCCCTTTTCCAAGTCCACTGATAGGGGAAGACCTCCTCCCCTTTCATCTGACCCTGGTTTATCAGGTATCTTCAGGACTGGCTGCAAAGTCCTCTGTGGCTTGTCAGGGTTGCTCCTCCCTGGGGGAGGGGGGAGGTCAAAGAGCCGCTATTGAGTTCATCTCAGACATAGTCCCTGTTCCCCTTACTAGGGTACTCACTTGGATACTGAGCTACCATGGGCTATGTCCAAACAGAGGTTCTAGGTTATATCCATACATGGTTCTTGGTTGGAGAAACATTCTCATAAAAGACCCCTGTGTCTAGATATATTTGGTCCTTGTGGAGCTCCTGTCCTCTCCAGGTCTTACTAACTCCCCCTTCTTTCATACGATTCCCTGCAGAGTTTTGTATTTTGTTTGTTTTCTCTTCCAGAATCACTCTTTTCCCAAGAGGCTATCTTGGTTAATGTATTCACTGGCTTCTATCAGAGTTTGTCCACTGGGGATCTTTGGAGGAGAATGAAACCTAGGGATAGTGAAGCCACATATTTATCTGTTGAGCTTCCCCTCTTTGAGGTTGCCACAGTCTGATTCCCCGGGCTAAAGTCACTGCTTATTTCCATGGGACCTTCGCCACATGATGCTCCCCCTGATGTCTTGAGTAATAAGTCTCAACTGCTCTTAGCTCCTGGTTCTTGCTTCCTCTCTTTCCACCTCTTTCTTCTTTCTCTTGCTCCTTTCTTCCTCTACTCCATTATAAATAGTTGTCTAATAACCCTAGTTTGACCATACCCCTGTTTCTTGTAATTGATATTGGAAGCTGCATCAAGAAACAGATTCTCAAAATGGAGTCTGGGCTTGGTTGGTTGTATTGCAGAACTCAAGAATAACCTTGTGGGGAACAGGAAGTTTTGAAGCATGAGAAATGACATAGACCTGAATGCAGTGGTGTCACTTTAAAGAAAACTATCAGTTGTCACTGCATGGGGTGCAGAGTAAACAGGGACAAGACATTGGGAGAAAAAAATGGACTGTGACACTTGATTGCTTTGTCAAAGGCAACAGAGTCACCTAGCTTCTTTTTAATGCTCCAGAGAGCATACCTGGGCAACAAGATATGCTAAGAACTATGAATAGATATTGAACTACATCCGTGTGGAGTTCAGCATCCACGGCAACCTTGAGAGTTATTCAACAATCTACAGTTACTGTTAACAACCAGGATCTGATGCCAACTGTTGGTCAACAGAACAAGGTTTCTAATACTGATGAAAGGCCTTAGTGTTACATGGCTGAGGCTGAGAACTAAACTCTCCAAACCCTCTTTCTAGAAGAAAAACAAAAAAGCAAACTCTTGTTGGGGGGTGAGGCCCAGGGCTCTGTTCTTTCAAAATAAAGTGTTTGCACAGTAAACAAACAAACAGAAACAAACTTGTATGTGCAGTTGAGTTTAGGAATTACTAAATCAGGTGTCAATAGAGGAGCCACAGTTATGCTAAAAACCAAAGTAGGTCTCAACAGAGTCAACTTAGCTATGCAAAAAGTTAAAGCAGGCCTTAACACAATGAAGCAAATGTTCACAGGCTTCAACCTCACCAGGGGATTCCCGTTAAGACACAGGTTTTAATTTAGTAGTTTTTCAGCAGTTCTGCCTGGGGATCGACTGAACTCTTAGGTAAGCCCAAGGTTCTGCTTGTCTGGAATCCACAGGGGGGGCTGAAGGAGCAGAAGGAGCCTGCAAGGAAAGCAAAGCTCTAAGGGAGCTGTTTGCATGAAAGTGAAGTTGCCTTGGTGAGACTCTCTTCGGGGCCCACTGAACAGGTCATGTCTGGCCAAGACCGGAAAAATGGATAGTAAGAGGGGCACCAGGTCCTAGAGCAGGTGACTCTCTGAGGGGACTCTCCTGTCACTAGGGGAGACGGTGGTGTTACTGCAGTGGACTTGGCCTTGCTGGTCTTAATGGGGCCACCAGAGACATGGCAAATACAATATCTTGATTTAATTTGCCATGCGAAGACAGGGATGCAAAGGTCTGTGGCAGCAGCTAACAGAGAGCACATGTCAGTTTCTCTAAGATTAGAGAGACTGGTGAGTATTTCTTGGGGTGACTGGGGACTAGGAAAGAGAAACAACCAGAAATGCTACCTGGGGTCAAGGTTAAGAATAATGGCTGTAGCGTTCAGATGATAATAGAGTCTTCACTGAATTCGTGCAATAGGGCAGGAGTCCAGTGAGACCTGAACCCATGTGACCGATCGCCTTTCCCAGAATGCATAAATGTATAGCATGAAGCCCGGCCTAGTAACTGGCAGGCTCCCCATGCCGGTTCCCTGAGGACTGCTGTAGTGGGAAGAATCGATACATCATTCCATCCCCAGATCGAACAGAAACCTTATTTTTATTCTGCTCACCATGGGTCAGCTTCCCTCTGGGTTCAGCCCTCAGTATTTTATCCTCCAGCTTTCTCTGAATGGACTTCTTTAATGGACTCACCTCTCCTTGGTCCCAGCTTGTGTAGGACATTAGTCATTACCCCAGATGAGAGAAATAGAGTAGCCCTCATAATTGCATATTGTATCCCTCCGTTTAAAAAGAAACTTAAACCACATATGAAGACATAGCGGTCGTAGACCACTGCAAAATATAAAAGGATGCAGACTGAAACTTTCTCCATCTCCCTCTATTTACCTACATTTGAATCTGTGTATTTATCACAAGTGGAATAATTCTGTTCCTATTATTTTGTGACACGTTTTCTTAATAGTTTATTGTAAACTCTATGTTACAGCATATGGATCATTTGATATACTTTTAATTAAACTATTTATGGTGAGAGTAGCAGTAAATTTGCAGGGACTGGTAAGAAATGACACAGAAAGAACTTCTGTACTGTTTCTCCAGGTCCTAGGTTCCTTCAATGGTAGTATGTTTTTGCTGTTGTTGTGTTCAGTTTTTTTCTTTTTTAAGACAAGGTCTCACATGTTCCAAGCTGGCCTTGAATTCACCATATAGTTGAGGATGGCCTTGAACCTCTGTCCCACCTGCCTGCATAGCCCTACTGGGATTATAGGCATGTACCATGATGCCTGTTTTCTGCTAGGAGTCAAATTCATGCATGCTAGGCAAGCAATGTACCAAAAGATCTACTATCCCCAGCCTAATGATAGTATCTTGAAAATCTTTAGTACAGTTTCACAATGGAATATTATTGATATTGATCTGATTCATGCATCTTTTCCAGACTTTCTCTATTGTTTTAAAAACTTACTTGTGTGCATGTGCACTGTGTGCTTAATTCTATGCAATTTTTATCACATGCACAGATTCAAATATTGGTCATCATAGTGGAGATAAGTAAGTCCATCACCTAAGACCTCTAATAGTTGCAGGAGATTTGATCACACTGTGAGTCCTGTGTACTGGAAAAACCTGTTTTTAGTTGTGTGGCTCAGCCCTAGCACACACCTTTAATCCAAGAACTTTCTGTAAACAGGATTAAATAAAATCAATCATAGGTCAAGAAGCTGAGAAAGCAGCAGTTGACAGGAAGTGAACATAGGAAAAAAACCATAGAGAGTGAGAAGAAGTCCAGAGGACAGATAGAGAGATGCACAGGAAGTAGAAAGGAGGGACATTCAGTTTTTAAGACAGTGTAAAGGAGAAGGGACTTTTTTCTTCTGGGATGTTGGCTGAGTAGGAAGGTCAGCTGGATGTTTTCTCTGCCTCTCTGAGCTAGTAGACATTCCCTCCAGCATCTGGCTCCTAAGTCTTTATTGGTAAAATTGAACGTTTGAGATTTTGTTTAAAAACAAACCCCTAATTTGCCGTTTTGTAGCCACATCTACTTCTTTTTTCTGCTTCTTCCCTTTCCTCTCATCTGTTCTCCATTTCTTGGTCATCTCATTAACTAAATGGAATTGTGTTGTTTGTATGCTTTTAGAACTGACTTTTTATTCATAACTTCCCTGGAGTTCACTCAGGTTGTGTTCATCAACTTTGTTATTGCTGCATAGTAGTCTATGATGTGGAGGTACACAGCTTGGCCAGTCAACTCTTTCCAACATATAGATTGTTTCTAATTTGAAGCTATTAGGAAAAAGGAATGCTGTGACCATTCACATACAGATTTTGTATGGACACAGTTATGGTTTTCTTGTTTTGTTTTGTTTTCTGGGATAAATGTCCAAGAAGAAAATGTCGAGGTTGTGTGGTAATTGCATGGTTAGAGGAAAAGTGCCTTGTCTGTTTTTATGGTGCTAATAACGGAATACCACAGACTAAGTAAGATATCAGGAAAGAGTTATTTTATCTGACAGTTCCAGCATGATACCCGATCTTGCTAGTGGGATCCTGAGGTGACATAGGACATCATATGGTGTCTTCATATGTTGGTGCATGCACACAGGAACACACCTGGGCAGTGTGCCTATTCCCGTACGCTGCTCTGCTCCCTCTTGTAAAGCCACGAATATTCAATCGTGATGTCTTATCTCACCCCCTCACCTCTGGAGGCCCTGCCTCTAAGCAGCATTGTGGGAGTAAGTGTCCACCCTCAGTGCAGATTCAGTTTCAGCAGAGTCTTCAGAGAGAGTAAAGCATATGAAATCCCAGCGGTGGGCATCTCACTGAACTCACATGGAAGGATGGGGCTGTGAAGTGTTTTAGGAGACTAGTCTGGCAGAGCAGACCCCTTTACAAATCCACATACAATTCACCTCATTGTTTACGATACCTGTATTATATAAAGTGTGTATTTTCTAAGAAGTTTATGTACCTGGGTGTTCTTTGCAGGATTATTTGTGCTAGGGGGAAAAATTTAAACAACCAAATATATACAGCACTATGTTCTGGCTCCTTTTATTTATTTCTTATGTTCGTCCCTCAGGCGAAAGCTGTCACACTGTTTTAATTTGAAGCTGCTACAAGAATTAGAGTGCTTCATTTTTCCTCCAGAGGTTTTCTTTCTTGCATATCTTTTGTTGGCCCTGCTGAGCAGTTCGTCTCTTATGGATTTGGAGGCGAGTTATAGGTGTTAACTTTTTATTTGTTGGTCCACTTCTCAGACTTTGAGCTTAGTACTTGAAAATGTTTGTGTAACTAAGTCTGTCGCATTCTTCTTGTCTTGTTTGGGAAAATTTTTCCTTCTTCTGCCTTAGTCTCATTCTTACTTTAGCAGAGTTATACCATATGTACTGGTTTGTCAGTCACCTGAGATCTCTTTTTAAACAGGTAAGGGATAGACAGACCCTATAAATAAGTAAAAATGCTGTATGAGCCACGGAAGGTACTTTTTATTTATTCCGGACTGTCATGATTCTTGGCTAATGTAAATCTTGCTGTGTGAAATGGATTTCCATGTGATGGTGGAAGGAGTAATTATATGATAACTTTAAAGGATTTCTAGCACCAAGGGGAAGGCACTGTTTATACGTGCTGCTAATGATGTGTTTGCACATTTTCAAACAGCAGAGGTTTTGCTCACATGGATTTGCAGCCTGGCTTTTCCTGGCTTGCTCTGAGAAGAATATTGAAGGAGAGGTCACGGTTTTTCTTTTTGACTGAGACACTGGTGAGTCAAAGACTTGGCTAGCTACGGGCAGGATGAAGAGCTTGCCATCCCGAGACCTGCAGTTGATGGCAGCTACGGTGGCTGGCGGAGGGATGCAAAGTGATGCAACGTGTTCGCTCAGAATGTAAGTACAAGCACTCGCTTAGTAAAAATCATTTGGCCTCAGCAACAAGAAAATGAAGTCATTTGGAAGAAACGAAAATAAAACAAAGACATGAAAATGGAGATTAGGTCCACATGTTGGCCCATGTCTCTCCTTGGAAGGAGTGGTCACAATTTTTCGATCCTCAAAAGCAACCACATATTAAATCCATTTAGCTAATTTGGACCTGTTTGCCATTTACCACAAGGAAAATAAATGATGGCCGGGCTGTAGGCCGGCGACTGGAAAGCCAGTTCCCCTAAAATGGAAGGAGATCAACGACACTTGTATTATGTAATCGGTGCGGTATGCCAGCGCCCGTGGCCTGGTTAGCCCCGAGAAGCTCTTGTTTCAAATGAATGCCCATTTAGTGAAATTTTGTATAATTTTTTCCTAGAACTACCCTGCTCAATTACAGCAGAGCCGATTCTGCTAATCACAGGCTGCAGAGTTTGAGGACTGAGAACAGTCATTTGGATGAGATCCCTTTTTTTTTTTTATGCACAGCCAGGTTTCAGTAGAGCAGTGGGGAAGAAGTGTTGTGACGCTGCTCTGATTCCCCGTTTTTATTCCTGACAGGTGGGAATCTCCGTGAGAATGTGACCACAGAACGGACCAGCTTTCTCTGCTCATCCCGCCGATTCATTTCAAAGCTGGGCAGCTAAGGAAAGGTTCGTTCCAACTTGCCTGAGGTCAAATAGTGAAATGTTCATGATAACCTCAGACACAGTTTTCCCCCCATCGTACAAAACCATGCTCTCACCCAAAGCAGACTGGCCCATTTCAGGTAACTCAGACCTTTTCCATGTCTCTCCTGGGTCTACCCTGCGCTGCGCGATCACTCCGCTCTTACTCGCTCGCTTGCTTACGCTCTCTCTCAGCTTTTGCTGGTAACTGGGCTTTGGGAACAGTGGGCTAAAGGGTCATAGACTTGTTAGTTGAAGACTGAGTTGTCACCAGAGAGTGAGAAAACGGTGTCTTCCTACTGAATCAAGAATTTTAAAAAATCCTCAAGTCTTAAATATTTTCACAGGCCTTTGAGAAGTTCCGAGGAGGCCCTAGACAGAGAGGGCTCACTGTGTTTGGGGGCTTGGGAATTGGGAAGGACCTGAGCAGGAGTGAAATGCTGGGACCATTATCTTCTCCGCTCTGAAGCTCCTGTCTTCTACTGGCTGTGCCCTGGGCTCCCTGGGATAGACTCCGCAGTACTGTACAGAGGTTCTAGAGTAGTGGGACTTGATAAGAATCACAGATTAGAAAACTTCGGGGCATACTGTCTTTCTTTTTTCTTCCCTGAGCACCCTTGTCACTGAGCTACACCCCCGACCTTATATTATCTCAGCTTATTGAAGTCCATGTGAAGTTTTACTGTCAGATTAAATTCCGTTGCTCACCCTATAGGCTCAGGTCACTTTTCTTTTCTTTATCCTGTTGCTGTTAACAGCCGTTAGTGTGAACTTACAGCTGTTGTAACCAGCTGTAAGTTGTGCCAATTCTTTGTCTGCCTTTGTTCCTCCTTCCTGACAGTATTTAGTTTCTTTTAGAAACAGTATTTAGTTTCTTAAGTTCTTTTCCTGTGTATGCTACATTGTATCCATTCTGGTGGCTGGTCTTCTGCTTAGGAGTCCCGCCTCTTCTAGATCTGAGACTTGCTAAGGTTTTCTGGATCCTTCAGTCATGAGCAAGTAACAGAGGACCTCAAGGACGGTTGTCAGGAAGGCTTTTGGCATTCTAGTCTTCCCCTGGGTCCTGCCCTTTGCTAGGCCTGGCACTTGAATCTCTCAATTCTGTTGGTAATTAGATACTTCTCAATACATGTCTTCTCTATTCTGTCTTTTGCAGCCAAGAATCTTCACAGGAGACCCTTTTCCTGTAGTACCATCAGATGTGAGCTTACAGTGTTGTCTTCAAATGCATTCCATCGATAGTATTACCCACGGTTGGCTCCCTCTCTCTGGTGGTATAGTCCTAGACATTGGCTTTCTTTTAGTTGACACTTACATAAAATATTTCCATGGCTTTCTAGATCCAAACAAAAGACTTCATCAGATATTCAGTCTCAGCTGTCAGTCATATGAGGCCTCCATTCCCCAGCTATGACCCCTGATGCAGTAATCCATTCCCCTGAGACAAAGATATTACAAAATTTTGTCCACTAAGAGAACTAAAATTGAAAAGAATGAAAACACCCACTGTTTGCAAGGATATGAAAATGCCTATAACATTCACATGTTTGTTGGTGGGAATAGAAAAACAAAAACCCAAGCTCCCAGGAAGGAGGCTGAGGCAGTTTAAAGCTATCCTTGTTTCAACAAACAACAACAACAAACAGTATAATCATTTTGGAACTCTGGCAGATTTTAAGAAAATTAAAGGTATTTCTATAATTTAATAATCATACTTCTAGGTATATTACCCAAGGGGAAAAATCAGTACATAAGTGCATAAAGTCTTATAATAGAATGTTCATAGAAGCTTTAGTTAAAATATTCCAAAATTAAAAATGGCTCAACTGTCTATCAGCAGAAAAATGATAAAGAAATGATAAGCCATATGATTATCTACAGTGTTAGAAATGGACAGGTTGCTGGTACATATGATAGTATGTGTGAATTCACAAAGAATTTCATTAAGCCAAAGGAGCAAGGACCCCGCACAACACCATTTATAAGAAACTGGAAGAACAGACAAAACCCAACCTTGACAATAGAAGTCGGAATTCCCTGAAGGACTGTAGCATTGAATCTACGTGGTTACAGGAGTTTCACAGTTGTATACCCCTAGGAAAAAGTCGTTAGGGACTAGAGAAATAGCTCAAAGCTGTTCTTCCACAGTGTCTGGGTTCCCAGCACCCAAACTGCAGCTCACCAATCCCAGCGGATGTAATGCCTCCTTCTGGCCTCTGAGGGTTCAGGCTCATGCTGATACTCATGCAGACAAAACACCCATTCACATAGAATGAATAAAAAAAATTTTTAAATGTAAAAGAAAAATGAAAAATTATTGAAATGCACCCTCTTCAGTTCTGTAAAAAGTAGAAAAGGTGAAATAAAAGAATTACACTGATAGCCACATTCCTCTTTTATCTTGTTAATTCTGTAGCCTGTTAAAACTAATCTCATTAGGAGAGTTTGAAAACTTTCTGTGCTTCTCCTCCATTCTTTGTTTAGGAAGCCAAAAAGCTTGCTCTTCCAGGAACTTTTTGATGTTCAAAGGGGGATCATTAGGCAAAAGTAATGATTAACACAAAGAAATGACTAGCTGAATGGGTGGGCTTTCAGGCATCAATAGAGGAGGCATTTTTAGGTTAAAAGAAGGTCAAGAAAAGCTCCCAGAATATTGCAAACTGAATGGGTGGAAATGAGTAATAAGGTCATACAGACACTTCTGCTGAGCCCCAGGTATAGCCAGAAGCTTTTGATCTTGTGCTTCTGTGATGGGTCGACTTGTTTCCAACAGACAGGAGGAAGACTTCCGATTCTGAGGCCAGCCCTTCCTCTTAAAACCGGTAGTGGAGTTTCTTGCTGCAAAACAGGAGGCCCCTCACCCTCATTGCAAGTAAGAGCAGAAATCAGGAAAGGAAGAGCTGAGGGCTCACTGCCAAGGTGCAGGTGGAACTGGACAATCAAGAAACATGGCTGCGGGGCTGAGAGATGGCTCAGCGGTTAAGAGCACTGGCTGTTCTTCCAGAGGTCCTGAGTTCAATTCCCAGCAACAACAAGGTGGCTCACAACCATCTAGAGTGTAATCTGACACCCTCTTCTGTCATGAAGGCATACATGCAAATAGAGCATCCATATAAATAAATAAATAAATAAATCTTAAAAAAAAAGAGGAAGAAAGAAGCATGGTATACAGAGAAGCAAAGGGAAAAGACAGCAGAGAAAAGGAGAAGCCATCAGAAAGTAAAGTAAAAATAGACAGTGTAGGTGGGGGAGACCCGGAAACCGGGGCTCCTGTGCAGTTAGCACCTGCAGCATGTGAGTCTCCTCGCCCCTTGTCTTCATCTTCGTTGCTGTAACAGAATGCCCCAGACAGGGTACCTCACAGACAACAGACATTTGTTAACTAAATGCCCATTGCAGGCTTGGAAATCCCAAGAGCATTTTGCCAGCATCTGGTGAGGGTCTTCATATTGTGTCATCCAATGGCAGAGGGTGAGAGGACTGATGTCATAATATGTACCTTTAATTCCAGCACTTGGGACATAGAGGCAGGCAGATCTCTGAGAGTTTGAGGTCAGCCTGATCTTCAGAGTGAGTTCTGGGACAGCCAGGGCTACGTAGAGCGACCCCATCTCAAAAATAAGCAAGTAAGTAAATAAATAAAATAATGAAAGGCTACAAGAAGGTTGAATTCACTTTTATAAGCCCACTTTGAAGATAACTAACCCATTCCCGTGATAGCATTCATTAGTTCACAGGGTAAAACCATCATGACCTAATCACCTTAAAAAACAAAACAAAGAAGCAAACAAATAAAACAGTAGCAACAAGCCTTTCATAATGTGTGTGCATGCAGGGGCAGGAATGCCATATGCACATCAGAGGACAACCTTCAAGAGTTGATTCTCTCCTTCCACCATGGAATCTCAGAGGTGTAACTCAGGTTGTCAAGATCAGTGGCAGGCCCTGAGCCACCTCGCTGACTACAAATACGTAGCCCAAGCTGGCCTCCATCTTGTGATCTTCCTGCCTCTGCTTCTTCAGCATTCACCACCATGGCCAGCCTGACCACCTTTTATTGAGTGCCAATAACTAAACCCCCAATCCTGGAACTGATTTTCTAATATTTGAGTGCCTTCAAGCCATAGTGTCCCTCATGGAGCAACTGAGTGGCCCCTTGGCCCTTTGGTCTCTGTTCCCTCCCTCCTCTGTACCTTCCACAATGCTGTGGTTTTCCTAAAGTCCCATCTGATTACGTCATGCCTCAGCTTAAAAACTGCTCCACAGCACAAAGCTGCCTCTTTTAAAAGCCCCAGCATCTTCATTTAGCCCCAAAGAGCTTGTACTTGCTACTTCTCCTGCCTCGTTTATTTTGCAAATAATGAGTGGCTGTGTTTTGTAAATGTCAGTTTTAATCTTTTCACTTAAGAACCCTAGGATGGAACTGGATGTATTTACACAACCCAGCTCCAGGAGGACCTGATGTACAAACCCGCCAGTGGCACAGGTGGCCCGGAAAGAGCTCATCTGTCCCACCAGGATGGTCTGCACCATTGCCTGCCAAGTGGGGCTGGGCAGTTGGGATAACCTTACTGAGGTCTGAGTTAGGAAAAGATGTTAGCCTCTCATGACTCTGATTAAGAGCTCTGGTTTTGACAAGGTGCTTTCTTCTCCAAATCCTGGATACCTTTAAAGACTCATTTCAGATGATGATATTACAGCCTGGCCCAACTGGGCTTGGGAACGAGGTTTGGGTTTCTGTTCGATTTGTTTGTTTATTTTGGTTTTTTGGAGGTATCCTTGGTTGGTGAAAATAAAGAACTTGCTACCCAAAGCTGACAGTCACATGAAGGGGTACTGGTAGTCCCTGGTCCTCTCTCCAGAGGGCCAGGCAAGCGTAGACAAGTCAGTCAGAAAGTTAAGGGTCCAGTCTCTCACTGTGGCAGGGAAACTGTACAAGAGCAGCCGCTAGCTGAAACTAAGTCAGATGTGCTAGGAGGGTGGTTCTAAGTGATTAGTTTCTCGAGACCAGGAATGCACCTGGGGTAATGAAACTGTGCCAGAGGCAGACTCGTACAAAGAGCAAGGCCCCAGTCTGGAATCGGGAAGTGGATCAGATCCCAGTCATGTAGGCCAAGCTGACCCACCAGGGGGGACTCCTGGGAGGTGGGAACCCTGTGAGTCTTCAGGTGGGAAAGTGCTGCATCTGTGAACTATCAGCAGACTGTTGATCCAGCCTGGCCAGCTGTGAACGGTGCTAACATCACTCAGCTCAAGGACTAGGTATGGCTGAACCTGAGCGTAAGGCTAAGGCTGGCTTCGAGCCAGAGCTGTCTCCAGAGCTGGACCCCTGCTCTGCCCTTCCCCAGCCCCCACTGTGACATTTGTGACACCTGTATGTACTCCGCATTCTCCTGCTGTAAGTAGTCTCTGTAGTACAGGGCCAGCACTTAAGAGTAAGTGAGAGTTAAGTGGGGGCCTAATTGCGCATGGCTGCATGACAGTACATGCCTTAGTGTGTGCTACGCTCCCCAACCCAGCTCCTGCTTGTCATTCCTTCATCACCCAAGAAGGATTTCTCTTCCTCCCCAGCAGTAAAAGGTAGACGCTGATGTTTCTCACTCTCCCTGGGAATAGCCCGGGGCCCATCAAGAAATGGAGGGCAAAGCCTTGAACCTCTTATCTCCCTTCCCCTGACATCTCAGGGTTCAGCCCCCTTAACAAAACCCATCAATTTCTCCTTTCTTTCTGTCCCAGCATCAGTGGAAAAACTCGATTCGGTTGCCGTGGAGACATCACTGACTTCAGAGAGGCTGTTGATGAGAGATGAAAGCCATGTCTGCCTGCTGAGCCGAGCAGCT
Organism: Pachyuromys duprasi; assembly: GCA_028658305.1. NCBI lineage: Eukaryota > Metazoa > Chordata > Mammalia > Rodentia > Muridae > Pachyuromys > Pachyuromys duprasi. Next base: position 30,771,187 of record CM053767.1, read on the forward strand.
GTCAGAAAGAGTTGGCTGTTAGCAGAGGAAGCCACTAATTTCAAGCCCTGATCATTTAGGAGCGATGGGCTCCGCTGAGAAGGGAGAGCTAAGCCTGGCAGTGAGCTAAGGTTTGCTCCAGGAGAGCTTTTTTTTTTTTTTTTCTGTTCAGGATTTTTTTGTTTGTTTATTTTATCACTGCTGTAGTCACTGTGCTTTTTTTCTCCTCATCTCCTCCTGAATAAATCACCCTTCAGTGGTGTGCTAGGTTAATTAGGCCTTGTGGGCAGCCCCAGGAAACCCAAAGCCTCTCATGACGTCATTTCCTTTGGAAAGTCTATTTGGGATTGCAAACCACCAAATTACGAACAAGGCTTTCTATTTATTCATCAACAGTCTCCTCCAGGTGCACAAGAGGAGAGAAGTGATGTTGAGAGATCCATGTCTATGTGTGTGTGCCTGTGTGTGGGGAAGTCTGTACGTGTGTCTGTGTCTGTGTGCCTGTGTGTGGGTAAGTCTGTACGTGTGTCTGTGTCTGTGTGTCTGTGCATGTGTCTGTGCACGTGTGTCTGGAAAAGTGAGAGAAAGCGGCCACCTTTCAAAGGACACAGTGTCATGACCTGTGTGGTCTTCAGAAAATTCATCCATTCAGGGTTTCTGTTTGCTTGTTTTTATTCTTTTCATTTATTTAATGAAAATTTTTGAGAAAAAAATTGAATTCTGGGATGTTACAATTTTGATCTCACACATTTATTTGTTTGTTCACTTTTCTAAAATGGGCTAAGCCAACTGGAAACACACAGCAGGGTGTTTCCAGAACACTTTTCCCGGGAGATATAGATAAAATCTACTCTTTTATAGAGCACTGAGGATAAACCAAAAATACCAACCCACCCAGGTGTAGATGAGTGTGGGGAGCCAGTGAGTTTATTTTGGCTTATTTACAAAGCATGGTTGAGGGGTTACTTACAGGAGCAGGGGCCCCCAAAGCAGCTGTCTCACTCCAGCACTGAGAACAACTTCTCCATAGCAGAAAGGGAGTTCCCTCAGCCTTCCACCATCTCTCCGGCTCTCGATACCATACGCGGTAGGGCAGATTACGTGAGCAGGCTTGGAGGTGTAGGAGGATGTGGCCAAGAATCTCAGGTAAGGATCCAGGAACCCTCCTCATGTCTCCTTCCACGTCAGTAATCCTGGTCTCTAAGGACCCTTACAAGTAGTCACAGCTGTCTGAGAAACGTGGTAGCCGTTAGACTACCCTAACAGCATTCTTCAAGCGTTTGGGAGCTAAGCAGCCCGGGGACAAGGCTGCAGCTGGTCCTCGGACCCAAACTTTCTTCTCAAAGTCCATCCAGGTCTTTGGTACATGTCACCTCAGTTGTTCCTTCCCAGTTCAAGCGGTTCTTTTGTTTTTGATATGGAGCATCAGTGCAAATTTCCATGAAGGATTCGGAACCTGACTGGCTGAGTCGCTGTGAAGCAGGTGCAACCTGGACGTTTGGATAGGGATGGCTTGGGCCAGGGCAGGTACATGTTTTCAGGTCTGTCTCTCTGCAAAGATGGGTATCTGGGCATTTGCTGATGGTCTTGGGTATGAACTCTTACCTGGCTTGAGCTACCTGGCACTGAGAAACAGATGGAGAATACAGCTAAGGAATCAGGAGTAGGGGTCATCCTTACTTTCAGGACATGACATATCCAGAGCTCTGAAGCTCCAGAAAAGAAAGCTCAGGACAGAGGGGCCTCAGAACCTTCCTTCATCACATCTCCACCCACAGGCATGCAGCCCTCACCTTACCCGTGCATGGGCAAGCTCAGCTGCTGACACCTGTCAGTGTAATGTGTCTTTCTTTCCCTGAATTAGCCTCAACTCACCCCTCCCCCCACCCCCAAATCTATGCACACAGGATGAGCATAGATTTGCACGTTTCACTGAAGAAAGTTTGAATCCCATTGATGGGGTATCAAGGTTACACCACTTTTGAAATAAAAATGTATATATGTATGTGTGTGTATATATAGAATATGCCAGTTATACAAAACATTTTGGGAAAGGGGATAATCTTCACTCATTTAATAGTTACCTACTGCAGTCATTTATGGTGGTTCAAGCACTCCCCTAAATATTAAATCTGCCTTTAAGGAATAGATATTAGCTTCTCTTGAAACAATCTCTCTCAAGGTATTCTTTCTTCACAATAAACCTTGCCCATTTTATTTATTTTGCAAGGGGGTAGGCATGTGCACGCTACTGTGAGAGTATGGGGGACAGAGGATAACTTGTGAGAGTGAGTTCTCTTTCCACCATTTGGGTCCTGGGGGTTGGATCCTCAGGCTTGGTGGTAAGTGCCTTTACCTGCTGAGCCAACTCACCCATCTTAATTGTACAGGTTGTGTTTTGACAACAGGGTAGGGTATTATAACCTTCACCCAAATCAAGGCATAGAAAATTTTGTCACCCTAAGAAGTTGCTTCACAAATTTACCCTGACCTTCTTCCAACCACAGGCCACAACTGATCTGATATCTTTTGCCTTTCTTTTGCTTTTTGTAAACTGTTGAGGAGCGTAACATTTCAATTTGAAATATGGCCAAATAACAAAACAGGATTTTGCGTTCGCAAGTAGGCAGGAGCTCTGAAAAAGACACAAAGCTATGGTGTGGAGCATGAGAGTTAAGTGGAGCTTCTGAGCTGAGGTCTGGGGTCGGCAATCAGCGTGAGAGGAAGTGAGAGTAAAGGGCTGGAGGAATAGTGTGTACAAAGGTTCACCCACAGCACTTCCATTGCTCAAGGATGGAGGAGGTGTCAGAGAAATCAGCTTAACCAAGGGGTCTCTTTACAAGCTTCCTTTGGCCACTGAGTGACTCACTCACTCAGTAAGGCAGGCAAGTGATAGAGTCCAGTTTGCATCCTGGAAGGATTATTCCACACTCACAGATGAAGCAGAGGCAAGGAAGAGCAGACGACCTGAAATGAGGCTGGCAACCTCAGCCGTGGAGATGGTAGGCAGTGGAGGAGGAGAGGGTACATACAGCTGGTCTTCAGGAGGCAGGACAGCAGGACTTAGTAATACGGTGGTGGAGAGGGCGAGAAAGAAGGGCTTAAGAATGTCGCCCTGGCTTCTAGACTGGATGCTTGTTTGAAAATAAAAATGGTGGCACCATTGAGGGGAATCACTGCTGCTGAAGCCAGCTGGCAGCACGGGAATGGAGACATGGGTTCCGGGCAATGTCCAGTGTGTGTGTGGATGTGCAAGTCTAGATCTCAGAGAAGATATACTGTTTTACTCTTTGTAAAGTAACTTCTAGGTTCTTCTATAGCTTGGTAGAAAACCAAAGGATTTGTCTCATCAAAAGGAACTCTCTCTCTTTCTTTCTTTCTTTCTTTCTTTCTTTCTTTCTTTCTTTCTTTCTTTCTTTCTTTCTTTCTTTCTTTCTTTCTTTCTTGGTTGTTTGTTTGTTTGAGACGTGTTCTTCATGTAACCCTAAGGAGCTCTGGGATGAAATGTGTGTGTTGCCACCAGAGCTGGCCAAGGGGAACTTTTTCTTTTTCTTTACCTTTTCTTTTTTTTCTTTTCATTTCCTCTTTCCCTCTCTTTCCTTCCTTCTTTCTTCCATTTCTTTTCTTTTCTTTTTTTTTTTTTTTTTTGAGAAAAGGGTTTCTCTGTGTATCCCTGGCTGTAGAGCAGACTGGCCTTGAACCATACTTGGCCAAGAGAAACTTTTTTCATTAAGTAGAATTTTCTTCCTAAATAGTTTGCTCTAGAAAGACCTGATTCTTTTTTGTATCATTTTGTTTTGTTTGTTTGTTTGTTTGTTTGTTTGTTTTTGAGACAGGGTGTCTCTATGTAGCCTTGGCTATCCTGGGCTCATGTTGTAGACCAGGCTGACCTCACAGAGATGTGAATTCACAGATATCTGCCTGCCTCAGCCTCTGCCTGCTGAGTGCTGGGATTAAAGGAGTGTGCCATCATGCCTGACTGAAAGGCCTGACTCTTTGTTACAAACCTTTGAAACACTGGGAAAGGACTATGGGTTTTTGGTGCATTTCTTCCCATTTGTTGATCACCTGTTAGATGAGGAAAGAGCACCCCAAGGCTGAGAGCTTTCTCATCACATGTTGCCTAGGGGCCCAGATGTTCCCTGTTTTGTGATATTGATACTGTACTCTGTGTATTTATAAAATCAAGCCTCGAGGAAAGTTTCAGCACACTGTCTACAAGAGGATTAAATGGTCAAAGAATAATGTTCCCTCTCCAGTGTCCCTTACTCTTTGAAACAGAAAGATGTTTTGGGAGATGTATTGTCCATGCTCTCTAGGAAGGCGAACTAGCAGCATATGTAGAAATTTATTAAAGATTGCCTCATCAACATGGAGTCCACAGTCTGCCACGTGCATGCTGAAGAATAAGCAAGGCCAGGGGTGTAAACCTCAGCATGAGCCTGAGAGCTCCCAAATCAGGGTTGAGGTCCAACGACAGAAAGAGAGGAGTTCTCCAGCTCATACAGATGGCAGAAGTCATCCTTTCTCCACTTCTTCTGTGCTGTTTGTTCAGGGATTAGATAATGTACAACTACACTCAAGACACCCTTATTCTTCATTCAGTCTACAAATTAAGTGCTAATGTCTTCCAGAAACATCTGCAGCAAATGCAGAAATAGTATTTTTCCATTTGTCTTGGTAGTCCACACCCCAGTCATATTGACAAAGGAAACCGTCAAAAACCTTCTCAGCTTTGTTTTGTTAGAGAATAACTGGATAAACCTAGTCCGAGGTGGTGTCACCGGGGAAGAGAAGGACTAGGAAGCATATACCAGATTGTTTGTAAAGGAGGGAAAAGTCACATTATTACTCTCCAGGTCAAAGGAAGCCATCCATAGTCTTTTAAGAAATTCTGCTGGACATGGTAGCACATGTCTGAAATCCCAGCACTCAGGGAGGCAGAGGCAGGCAGATCTCTGTGAGTTCGAGGCCACCCTGGTTCACAAATCATGTCCAGGACAGCCAAGGCTACATAGAAAAACCCTGTCTTGAAAAACAAAACAAAGAAAAAGAAAGAATAAAAGAAAAAGAAAGAAAAAGTCCATCTGAAATTGGATTTCAGAAATGGAATTCTGTAGACAATGCCATTCTTCTCAGGATTCTCAAGGTAAAATTTAACAGCCTATTTCTTTGTCATTCCCACAGATGTAGGCGAGAGGGGTATTGCCTTTCTGCCACGGTAACAAAATGCACGAGATAATCAATTTATGAAGAGGAAAGTTTTTCCAGTTCCTGGTTTTAAAGGTTACACTCCATGACCAAGAGGGCTCATTTCAGGCAAGCCTTTGGTGAGGTTGTTGGTGGCAAAGTCTACCTTTAAGCATGTATGAGCAAACTCTCCACACTGTGGCCAGAGGCAAAGGAGAAGAGAGTGGGTGCCATGACCCTCTTCTGGAGCATACATCCAATGGTCCAGGACTTTTTCTGCTAGGTCCAACCTCACCATAGCTTTGCCTAGGGATTATGCCTTTAGCACATGGGTCTTCAGGATGCATTCAAATCCAAACAATAGCAAGGACTAGGTAGACAGACTCACAACACACAGGCCAAGTTTTCTTGGCCACGTGGTGAAGTGAATCACAGATCCTCTTTTAAATAGGCATTTTCACCTTCTGTTATTTCAGTAGGAATCCAGGCAGCTGCAAAGCTTACCCAACATGTGCTGTCAGGCAGCTTACCAAAGTCCCAAGTGGACTGTCTTAATGAACTGTGCTTCTGACATACCTTTCAGAATGGGGATGTGGGGATGTTGTCTAGCACGTTTGAGACCCTGGGTTCCATTCCCAGCCCATTGTTTACATTCATAACAGCAATAACCCAGTGAAAACATCACTCTATCATACCCCTCCACTGCTTATGGCAGAGAACACTCAAATATAAAAAGCATGACTTGTGGGCAGTTGTTTCAACTATCTGAGAATGCTAAGGTATTACGTGTTTGACTCTTCCTCTGCTCTCCATTAGGCTGACGCTCAGTTTCCCCTGCCTGCGTACTAGTTCTCTGAGGGGACTTTAAAAACATGTTTGCTTTTATTATAACCTAAGTCACATTCTTCTCACACTGGTTGCTGTGTCTCCTGAAGGGGTTACGTCAAGAGAAATTCAACACCCACCCTTCTCATTTGCTCTTTGATTTGCACACTCATCAAAAGACTAGAGCCATTTGATACCTCACAAGATTTTTCCCCCTTGGTAGACACTGAGGGAAGGGGGAGTCACCTGGCCCCAGCATCTGGTGACTGGGTTCTGTTCCCATTTCAACTGTTGACTCAATAAATGCCCTTGGGCAAGTCACTGAACCTCTTCATGTTTTGGTCTCTGGGGATGAAATCTGCCAACTGCATTATGTGGGTTTGAACCTCACTGCCCTCTGGGATAAAAATAGGGGAGGACCAGGTGTCAGCTGGTCCAAAACTGATGTAAGAAGGATGGCCATGGAATCTCAAAGATGTCCTTGAGCTATAAATTCTGTAATGGAGTCATGGGACACAGTAGCCCTCAGGCTTTTGGCCCATGTGAGAAGTTCCAGCCCTTGAAATTTTTCCAGCCAGGCAAGAATTGGTGTTAACCTTCTACTCTTGAATATTCTGTCTGGCCTTGACCCCACTTCTCAGTATTTCTCCTGCTGTAATACTCGACACAGATTGCTGTTCTTTGCCTTATCAGAAAGCTTTTGGACTGTGAACTTCTCAAGGGAGAAGATAATGTCAACTGTATGCACTAGCTTCACTATCAAGTACACATCAGGCAAGTGGGCATCATACATGAAATATTTGCCTCATGGACTAGTGAATGAATACTCCTCAGCCTCCAAAGAACATTCCACTCCTATGTCACTGGGGTCAATGTTTCCTGACCAAGATAAGGTAGGCTCTGATTCCACCTTCCCATGATACTTACTACCATGTAGTGATGAAAATAGTTCTCCCATAGTTGTCTTCATTATTAACTTTACTAGATTTAGAAACACTTAGAAACATGCCTGTGGGTGAATTTGGGAGGATGTTTCCAGAGTTTTAACTGACAAGGGAAGATTTACTCGTGGAGATCCCAGACTAAATAAAAAGGAAAAAGGGAGAAAGCATTTTTTGAGATGCAAAAGGATTTGTTCACCCAGTTCCAGGAGCTGAGCGGCTATGTTGTTATTGCTTGAGACAGGTTTCTCTATGCAGTCATGCTATATAACTCGATGTGAAGACCAGGCTGGCCTCAAACTCATAGAGATCCTCCTGTCTCCAGTGCTGGGATCAAAGGCCTATGCCATCATGCCTAGCCTGTTCTGTTCATCCTTTCATAAGATGTGGAAGAACAGTCTTAAAAGCAGATGTAAACGCCATAACCAGAATTGCCTGGATTTGTGACTGAATGCAAGACATGTGTAGAACCACATGTCTGATGTTATGAGGAAAGGCTAGCCAAAAGCTTACACCTCGCTTATATGAGAGTACAGGCAGCCTGAGGAGGTGTAGCCAGTCCATTTGCATGAATACTATTCAACAGGCCCATTTCACAGGTCACAACTTTTACCAGTGATAAGTCCTTTCTAGCGGTCGTTATCTAATTAGTCAAACTTCTGCTCTTGACTCTGGCTAAAGACAGCCAAGACAACAGGGACAACCACCTAAATAACTTTCACACTTAACTCAGAAGCAGCGAAAGTAGTTCAGACATCTAAAAACTCACTGTAGGAGACTCACAGAGTACTACTTTTTGACTCAGCCCTAGAAGGCATTCTTGGGCTTCATGTCTTCCTAGCTCCCAGGGGAGGTTGAGTCTCTTATCTAGCTGGCTTCCCGAGCTAAAGTGTAACCCAAAGCTGCCCCTTTGGGCTTCCCATAGACAGGCTGATGACTCAGCCTGTAGGCTGTAAATGAGAGGACTTGGGTCGCTGGGTTTCCTTATGATCCCCTCTCTGTAACAGAGAGATTCAGATTCAAGGGAAAGTCATCCAAAAGACCAAGAACACTTGGTTTCACTGACTGGAGGTCCCTCACTTGCCTCCCAGTGTTATTGCTAAATGCCATGTCAAGGTCGGCTGGCATCATTCACAAGCATTTTTGCAGGTGCTCACTCACCTGTTCTCTTCCCACCTCTTAACTGGGTGTGGGTGTCACTACTCAGTCATCCATATTGGTCAGGTCCAGAAGCATGTTGGGGGGCAGTTTCAAGTTAGCCGTACCACTATCGCTCTAGTGATTCTGATTCTCTCTGTTGATATCAGAGAGTGTCTAGTGTCCCTAGAATATTCTCTCTCTCTCTCTCTCTCTCTCTCTCTCTCTTTGTTTCTCTCTCTCCCCTGTCTTATATTAGCCCTTCAGTTCTCAACCGGCATTACTAGCTCTGATTGCTGCTCTGCCTTGCAGGACACATATTCACTGGCTCTTGGTATACCCAATCAGCTGTTTTCCTGCCTGGCTGACTTCCGTGGAACTCCTCAGATACAACACATAGCCTGCTGCTGCTGACTTCTGCAGCTATATTGTCCTCCTGGCTACTCCTGCAAGAACAAGCCCTGCAAACAACAGGTTCTCTTACCCTTTTCTCCTTTCTTTCTTTCTTTCTTTCTAGTGGGATGGGGTAGAGGGACTCCTGGGGATTGAACCTAGGGACTCCTGCTAGACAAGTCTTCCACCAGCTAGCTACAGCCCATCCCTGGCTCCCTTAACTCTAAGGCTACTAGTCATGGGGTCTTTTTCTTTTTTCCCATCTGAGCTCTCAAGCTTGACCAGTGAATTTATGCATAGTATTAATCTTCTATGCATCTCTGCATGTAAGAAGTTATTTTCATTTTCTGTCATTCCCCTGTTAGGGGAAGCCCAAAGGACAGTTTCAGGCTACACTCTGCCCTGTTTGCCTTCTCCCCTTGAGAAGTCAGACATCAGATTAACTCATGTCCAAACACACTTAGATGCAAAAGCTGGTCAGTTCCATTTCTTTCTGGGAAGTTTCAGCAAGTAACAAACAGATTTGGTAGGATGCCCAGAAACAAGAACATTGATAGCTGGGCCACAGTGGGACATGACAAAGCCACGAGACCGTTTGTTTTTTGGTTTGTTTCCCGACAGGGTTACTCTCTGTAGTCTTGTCTGTCCTGGACTCAGTTTGTAGACCAGGCTGGCCTTGAACTCACAGAGATCCACTTGCCTCTGCCTCCCTGAGCACTGGGTTTACATACTTCTTTTATGTTTTGAATTAATTATAATATGATAACATCATTTCCCCTCCTCTTTCCTCCCTCCAAGCCCGCCTATAGACTTCCTGCTTACTGTCTTTCAAATTCATGGTCTCTTCATTAACCGTTGTTTCATAAATACACACAGGAATGCATATGTATTCCTAACTGCGCATTAAATTTTGAAGCCTACAGATAGACATGATAAAGGTTCCAGCCCCAGAGAAAAGAGAATCCAAGGAGACTGAGCTAGATCAGAGTTGAAAACCAATGGCCCTACTCAGCAGGCTGCTTGGCTCCTGGCAGAACTTGGTCCAGTAGCTTTTCCCACCTTTCTGAGTAACACTTACCTTTGAGACACACAGACATCAAGACAGAGATGACTTAACCTTTCACTGTAGAAGGCAAGACAATAGATCCTTCACTCTGTTGGGACCATTTAATTCTGCCATGAGAGAAACCCAAAAACAAAATCAAAAACAGTCAAAGGCACACACATGACTGAGTTTCCTTAGACCATTATTTATAGACACAGAAATTTGAACTTTACAAAAAATTATTTTTATTTTTTATTATTTTATTTTAGTGTTTGAGTGTTTACCTGCACGTGTGACTGTAGACTGTGTACATGCAGTGTCTACTGAGGCCAGAAGAGGGATTCAGATCTCCTAAGAGACAGTGGAGAGCCGCCATGTTGTGCCGGGAACTAAGCCTAGTCCTACTAGACTAAGAGGAAGTGGAGTGTAGCCTTTTGGGAGCAGCATCTGCCTTTCCTTGGAGGATGGCTTTTTGAGGCTGGATTTTTACAATGTGTCTAGGAGCTCAGTCCTCCTGCCTTGGTCATAGCTATGTACTGTAACCATGCCGACAGAAACAAAGAGACAAAGAGACATTGTGCACCTCCTTTTGGCTACCAGATACCCAAACAAGGATCCCCAAGGAATTGAAATTTCTCTAGGAATCATTCTGAGAAGAAAAAGGCGGAAAGCCAGGTCCCTATCGGGAGAGGAGCTTGGTTTCCAGGAAAACCTTCCACATGGTTCTGGAAGGTTAGCCGGCAGCTTTGCAGGAGAGCCTAGAGTGAAGATAATGAAGGTTCAGGGAACCACAGCTTTATCGGGGCTGCCTACCTGTGCATACATGTTTTAAAACTAAGCTATGCTGGTACCTCTGAAGATGGTTTTAGGGGTCTCTGGGCCTCCTTATTTATTCCTCTTCCCACTGTGCCTATACTAAGTAGACCGCAACCCCCTTATTTTTGCTTTTAGTGTCACTTGTGTGTTTAGTTGGTGTACGTGAACAGCTGTTTGACACTAGCTTGTCAGAACTGCCGGGGCTCAGAGCCTAAACCTCTGGCAACAGTACCTCCACCAGGCCTGTCTCAGAACATGTTTTTTATGTATAAACAAGGACATATAAAAGCTACACATGTTTCTTTCGATACACTGAGAACTTCTCAGGTCTGCTGCCTGATGACTGGACATCCTGACACAGGGAATCACAAAGCAGTGCTAGGGCTCTGGGCCACCGCTGGTGTGTTGTGCACTTCCTGTATAGCAATGGCGTCACCCTGGTGATGAGTGCCCGCACTGAGATGCTCTCTCTTTGTGGTTCAGCTTCTGTGACCCAGAAGAGCTCTACAGGTAGGCCGTGATCTCAGGAGGAGCATTCCAGAACATGCTCAAATTCCCTGCTCCCATTCGGAGCCAGACGGGGCTGAGCATCTGGCAGCCCACAGTTGCCGGCCTCCAGTTCTCTTTGAGGGACACAAAGCTTTTGATTTCTCTATGCCTCATTATTTTTTTTTTTTACCTGCCCAACTGTGTTATGTCACGTTTGCTGGTTTTATTCCCCAAAGTCCCCTCAGATTTTCTTTTTGCAATGCTTAAAGCCACTCTTCAGAAGCTAGACATTTTACACTAGGCATGAAATGTATACAATATTATGTGTCACACCTTGGGTTAAATAAACTGCAGCCATCAGTTGTTTAACATGTTAGCCTTACCACTTAAACTTTCCTGAACTGGGCATCGTAGCACACACATTTGATCCCAGGACTCGGAAGGCAGGGCCAGGGGCAGTGGCAGTGACAGAGGAAGCAGATCTCTATGTATTTAGACCAGCCTCATCTACACATAGCAAACTCCAGGTCAGCCAAGGCTACATAGTGAGACCCAGTCTCAAAACAAAACAACAACAAACAAAAAACAACAAACAAACAAAACAAAACAAAACAACCCCAAACTGACTTTGTAGATTTTTCTATCTCCCTGGGTTATCCTCTCCCTGGGAGTCATCTCAGTTCCTGTGTGGGGTCAGGGCTGGGGTGAGAAGGGGCATAACAGCACCAAGGCCTTGGGAGACGGAGCTTCTGGCCCTCAGCTCTCTTCTGCTTTCCAACCTGACATGTTCTGTCTTCACAGTCAAGTGCCAGCATCTACCATCTATGACCCTAGCCATCCCATGGCCTCTAGTTACCAAGGCCACAAAGACTCATTCTCTCAATGTTGGCCTCGAGATCCTCTGGCTCTGTGTGGCCTAGAGGGCTAGGCCACTTGAGGATGCTTGGCTGCCTTCTCAGCCCCATGCTGGGCATGGAGCACTCTTTGAGGACCTGTCCATGTCTCCTAGCTCAGCCCTTGTTGGTGCCTTGCTAGTGAAAGGTCTCTTCTGTGTTTGTAGAGCCTGTGGCCCACTTCCAGGGATGTGAACCATGACCACCACTGTGCTGTTTCCTCTTTGGCCGGCATGGGTTTTCATTGCTCCCCACCCGAGACCAAAGCAAAGCCAACTGCCCAGATCTGCCCTGTCTCTGCCCCTCAGTACTAGGTTTACAGGCATGTGTCCTTTCCCATGGATGCTGGGGACCCAGCCTCAAGTCTCTGTGCCTGCACCGCAAGGGCTCTTTCCCACCAAGCCATCGCTTCAGCCTTGATATGCTTTTTTTAAGATTCGCCTAAGAAAATCCCACAGCTGCCTAAGTCAATCTTGAATTTGTAGAACAACAAAGAGGAAATGTTCTGGAAATGAAGGACCGAACAGAAGGGTCTCTCCTGTGGCACTGAAGTGGATTAGTCGGCATTTACATGTTGCTGTATTTCTGGATCTAGAATGTTCCCCAGTGGAACCATGGGCTCAAGCTTTCGGCCGGTGGCCTATTGTGCCATCTATCAGGAAGCAGTGGAACCTGTAAGAGAGGACCTCAGCAGTGGGGGAAGTTAGGGCAAGGAAAGCGTGCCCTCGGGGCCCTGGCCCCTCCTTCTTTGATCCTGACCACCATGAAGAAAGCAGCCTTCCCCTACACAGCAACCTCATGATCTGTCAGCCTTGCCAGCACAGGCACAAAACAACAGCACCAAGTGATTGTGGACTGATAGGTAGGGTGTTATATGCTGACATTTCTTCTTCTTCTTCTTCTTCTTCTTCTTCTTCTTCTTCTTCTTCTTCTTCTTCTTCTTTTAAGTTGACTATTTCAGGTATTTTGTCATAGTAAGAAAAATTGCTTAATATATCTTTAATCTCATATTACAGAGTCAGCACTTCGGGTTAATATAGGGTGATGGTTTATTTGGTAATGGGGAAAGAAGAGAGAAAGAAAGGATGAAGAAAAATAGACTGGTTTTTGGCACAAGTACAGTGAAGGCCAATGTGTTCCTAAAGTTACCTGTGGGCAGGAGGGCATTTCATGCCTATGCACAACCACACACAAATATGGGATGGGTTATGGGATGTATTCCCCAATTGCCCAAAACTATATTGCCTACAGATCATCTATCCCTGTTATGGATCAGGCTCAGCCTCCCCCGTTCCTGCCCCCGTTCCTCTTCTGCCTAGCCTGGCCTGAAGACCCCCCCCCAGAATTCAGGGGGTCTCCAGTCACATGCTTGCTGAAGCTTTCCTCCATTCTGTGGAGAATATATATTCTCCATGTTTTCACTCTCACTTTCAATAAAACTATAATTAATGTTACTGGGGTAAATTGGGGCTCCCTTTGGGGTTCTTAGTCTCATTAATAAACTAATTTTTAAATAGACTTGGAAGGAAGTTTGAGGACCATTTAATTAGAATTTCAGAGAGAGGGAGAGAGAGAAACACAGGGCAAGGCTGTAAAATCTTAGCAGCTTCTAGGGAGAAGAGGCCAGCCAATCAGAGGCAAGCGGGAGGGACAGGGGGAAGGAACTTCAGAGAATGAGGGAGGAAGCCCACAGTGCCAGGAAAAGTGCAAACAGGCTTTGGCCAGTGTCTGAAAGAAAAAGACACAAGAAGAAAATGGGGACTTTACTTTCTGAGCTGGGATTCAAAGAAGTGGGCGGGCTCTACAGTGCTAGGAGATGGGAGTTTCCTAAGCCTACAAAGAGGCTTTTGGTTAGGAGAAGTAGTTACCTCTTGGAGGGGATATCTAGTTCTCCCCTCTCCTAGCTTCTCTTCTGGTGAAGCAGCTTTCCTTGGCAGTAGAATGCCACCTAGGTGATGGGACAAGTCCAGCTGGATTAACTCTGAAAAAGAGGAGTTAGCATGGAATATTTGAAGTAGCTTCAAAGGTCAGGTCAACATCCAAGGCTTTGGCAGAATTGAGATGTTTATTCTTTCCACCAGGAGGAAGTAGCCTGCTTTAATCAGATGCCTCCACCTTTCCACAAGTCACTGAAACCCACAGGAAGCACTTGCCTTTCTAGGCCATGAGGGAGGGGTCTGTCCTCAGTCACCTCCAGGACCCGTCTCTCTGTGTTGTCTAACTCATTACTGGAGACACCTGCTTGCGCAAGGCAACCTGGTGCTCAGACCCTTAGGCCCCCTCTCAGTAGCAAGAGAATTATTTTCAGCAATGTTTAGACCTAACTGGAAAATATAAAGTTAACATAAAAAGAACAAACAAAACAGAAACATTGTAACCTGGGACAGACAGACCCCGCCTAGTGTCAAATTGACAATTCAAGGTAACTAGGAGAGCTTCAACTGTTTAACAATCTTCAGAGTGTGGTTTGTTTGTTTGTTTGTTGTTTGTTTTTGCTTTTTTGCGTGTGAACGAGACCACCCAGCAATGCAGTGGGGCAGGTGAAACAGGCTCAGTACGTGCCTTTCACTGGGGAGACCATGGTGGGATTAAGAGGTTGGGCCCACATCCTTGCAGCATCCTGGGAGAGGGCCTGTGACTTAATTCATTAGCCTCACATAAGGAAGCCTCCACCAAGAAAAGGAAAGGGGGAGGAAATGGTTCAGCGGTTTTTAGCGCCCACAAGATGGCAACTCCAATCCCAGAAAATCCAACAATCTCTTCTGTCCTCTGCTGGCACCAGGTACACCAGGTACATCTGTACACATAAAACAAGTGTAAAAGCAGGATGCGGGTTCATGTAGGGAGTCAGAGTTTACATGAGCTCTTGGATTGCAGAATAAATTTAGGGTAGAGATGTACCCTGGGAAGGCTTTGGGGGGTTCCTTGGCCCTCCTTGTGTATTTTGTCCTATGTGTGTTTTTCTACAATTAGGCAGTTGTAAGCAAAGTGCTTTGATTTGTTCCAAGAACTAATTTGGCAAATCCACTAAACCTGTGGAGGGGGTCATGGCTGGCTGATCAGCCCGGCTTGTGGTTGGCATCTGAAATGGAGGGAATCTTGTGGGACTGAGCACTCAACTTGTGGGATGCTATCATCAAGTGGGCAGCATGAGGTTGGAAAGAACTAGGGAATGCCCAGCTGGTGTCAGCTGGAGTGCCCTTGGAATGTAGGGAGACAACCTCCACACATCTGGTGTTTTGTATTGTATGCGTGGGGTGGAAAGAAGTGATTTTTGTAATTGTGGGACCTGTGTAAGGAGACGAATACAATTTATAAGTGCAAATTAGGTACAGAGTTTTGGAAAGGGGATTGGGCCTGGGAGGAATCCTAGAAGCTTGAACTTTCTCAGTCTGTGCGTGAATTTGCTTACCATGTGGGGAGGCCTGTTGGGATTCAGACCCAGGACAAGCCGCTGAGGCACCTATTTAATATACCAAAGCAGACCTGGCCTCCACGTTTTCCCAGCATCCATCCCTCAGTCCCTACCTGAACCTTCCAGCCCAGGGGCTGGGCTTCCTCTCCCTGAGAGGTTCTGCATTATATCAGCCAGACATTTTGGTTCTCTCTCTCTCTGCACACTTTCTGTCTCTGCTTCCCCCCCCACCCCCATCCCGCCTTTCCTCCTGCATCCAATCCCAAACTCTGAGATTGCAGATAGAAATCACGCCTGGTCCCTCTCCCTCTCCCGCTGTGCTTCCCCCTCTTCTCATTCCCTCTCCTCCTCTCCCCTCCTCCCACACTTTTTTTTTCCCACCCTCCCTCCTTTTCTCCCTCTCTGAGGCAGGAGAATTGAGTTGGAGGACAGCCTCACCTACACAATAAGACCCTGCCTCAAGGAAAACTAAAGCAAAACAAAACAAAAAACCCCGGACGTGCATGGTGACATGCCCCGTCTACAGTCAAAGCACCAGCGAGATGGAGGCATGAGGCTCAAGAATTTGAAGCCAGAAAGTTGATGCCAGCAAAGACTGCATGAGATTCTGCCTCAAAAATAACCAAAAAAGTAGATATAAATTAAAAAGAGAAAGAGAAAATAGTTACAACTACAGTGCTTAGTTGAGATTAAAAAGGCATCAAATGCGCATGAACTGTAAGGGATAAAAACCATGGTATATACAATATTTTGTGTGTGTGATTAGTGTACCAACATAGCGCAATTTATTACACAATTGGCAAAAAAAATTAATGCTTTCAACAATATACAAAATGCATTGTATTGATACATTGTATACAAACACATTGGCATTGATAATAAATTATACATGGAATTTATATATTACATACATAACACAAATATAAATGATATATTGTCTGTTTACTCACACTAACACCTACTGACTTTCTAAAATTTAGTAAAGTTCACAAATATGATAGCATATAATAACAGAGTTTGTGGTTATAGGCTTCCACAGGGGTCTTACAGAGTGCCCGCAAACAAAGGGAGAAGTGTGTATCTCCACACAGCCCCAGGTCACAGGGACCACCTGGGAAAACACCAGCTAGTTTACATCTCCATCCAGTTCCCTGCACAGGGAACACCTTACTACCAAGTTAAAAGAAGAAGAGAAAGGGCAGATGGTGAATTTTTAGAGTCCATTCTTACCCTGTTTGGAAAGGAGGGAGCATCCATGAAGGCAATTTACACCAGGCCCAGTGTCCTCTATACTCTGGGGGATGGATGGAGTGTATGATAGAGTGTCCCAGAGTGCTGAAGAGACACCTCTGCCCAAACCGAATGGGTTCAGGACAGAGACCTAGTGACAAGGAGGGATGGAGTGCCTGGCCCCTGCCCAAGACAAGAGCCACCTTTGTGGACAGTTATCACAGTGTCTTGTGGATCTGTGTGGCTTGCGCCTGTGTGCTAACGTGTGTGTGGGATGGGTTGGGGTGGCCATTGCTACTTCAGTTTCCTTGCACAGGTCAAAGGCAACTTGGAAAGTTCTAGCCTCTGTCTACTGAGACAGATGAAGCCAGAAGCACAATCTGTAATGGAGGAGCTTCTGAGGAGGACCGACCCAAGCTAATCAGTCCTAGAGAAGAACAGATGTCCCTTGGCATCTGTGTGGGAGGGTTTTGGGTCCCCGGGTACCCAGATGCACACTGCATGCATAGAACCCACACCCCGCCTGCCATTACTCTAGTCGGGTCCAGATTACTTAGCATTTGAGATAGATCAAAGGTATTTGATCTATGAATCAAAGGTTAAAGCCAAGGGCACGAAAACTGCAAATGTGAGGGACCAACTGCGATTAATTCTGATTTATGGAGAAAAAACTGCAAGCCAAAGTGAAAAGAAGATTTGGTGGTTCTTTGAGGAAACTTGCTTTTTGAGACCAAGTCTTTGTAGTTCTGGCTGGCCACATGGCCTTAAACTTAGGGCGATTCTCCTGCCTCGGCCTCCAAAGTGCTAGAATTGCAAGCATTCCACCCTGCCTCTTTGAGAAACTCTTAAGGCAGGGTGGTATGCCTGATTTGAATAAAAAAGAAGAAATTTGGGCCAGGTTGTCAAAGGCCATGAATATTCTAGTACATGGATTGGAAAAAGAGAGAACAGCGGAAGCTTAAACAAACAAACACAAACCCTTACAATTTAAAAAACAAAGTAAAATCGAAGCTGAAGAGATAGCTCAATACTTAAGAGCACTGGCTGCTTTTCCAGAAGACCCAGGTTTGATTTCTGCCATCTACGTGATAGCTCACAGCTGCAGCTCCAGATCCAGGGAATCCAATTACGCCTTCTTCCAGCCCTTCGGGCCACCATGCACATTCTTGGTGCATGGACATACATGCAGGCAAAACATCCTTCACATAGAATAAAACAAACAAAAACAAAAACTGAGTCCCTCTTAGGAGTTATCAACCACCAAGAGCTCTTCAGCTAGGAGCAGGGGCTTGAGAGCCCTCCCCTCTCCATGCTGGAATGCCCATGCTCCACACCAGCACTCTGCGCAGCGGGCTGACTCATAGAAGGCTTGGAACCCCCTACCAGCTCAATGGGAGCAAGCAGGAGCCACTGATGTCTACAGTCCACAGGCCATACTAGGGCAGAAGGGGCAAGCTGGAGGATTATTGTAAGGACACATGGGTTTCAAACAGCTGGCGAGAACTCCCAGATTGCTTCTCTTTCTACTATTGTTCTTTGGGCTTCTTCAGATGAGGCATCCCTAGGCAGTCTAAGCTGACCTGGAACTTGCCATCCAGCCCAGGCTGGTGTTGAATATGTGATCCTCCTGCCTCAGTCTCCGAAATGCTGAGATTGCAGGCTGGTACCGCCAGACCTCGCATCTCCCTCTGCTCTTTAGATTGCATCTCATGCTGAATTGAATTACGGGAACTCCTTATGCACCACTCCCCATCACTCAGTCTAAGCAAATACTGAATGTATGGATCTCTGCATCTATGAAATTGGCAGAATTGCTTTCAAATTAGGTTTCTGCCCCAGCAGACCCATCCTAGAGAGTCACAGGGTGTGGGGAATTTAGCCGTATGCTGAATCCTAGTGGGCTAATGAGCCCTAAGCAAATACTGGGCAGGGAGCTAGGTCAGTCCACAGTCCTGACAGAGACACAGGTCATCTGTGCTTCCCATAGGGCTTTGCAGTTCTCTGGGTTGCCCGGAGGACAAAAGGTCCTGCCAGGGACGATTGTGATAAAGCAGTTTATAAAGAAAGAGAAAAGGAGAGGACAAGGCATACTTTCTGCAGGGTGTATTGCTGACTGTATTTATGCCTGGGAGGGGGAAGTTATTTGCTTTTCTCCTGGCCCACTGGAAACTCAGACTCACCAAAAAGGAAAAAAAAATGACATTGCGTTAGCAAAATTCACATAGATTCTACATTCCACCGGAATAATCTAGAATGTATGTGCTAATTCTTCTCAATTGCAGGTCACAGTCCAGGACAGGCCAGCCTTACTTGACAGTAACAGATTGAAAGACAAACTTCTTCATCTCCAGGCTTTGCCCTTGGCTAACTATAAAAAGGAATAAATAGCATTAACATGAATTTGAACTTCCTGAGAAACTGAAGTCGCTGGACCAATTCACCCAGGCCTTTCTTCCAGCACTGCTGTCTCCTCACCAGTCACTTACTGAGGCCCCAGGCAGGCAGCCAGGTTTCCCTGGGGTTTGGTTAGAGGAACTCCCTTTGCTCAGTGATGTCTCTCCACTGTCACCTGACAGACTGTACACATTACTTCTAAATTCTAGCCCAGGCTGTTCTTGCTGTGACACGTGTGGACACAAGACACTGCAGTTTTGGGGGCTCAGACACATAAAATCAATCTAAAGCCATTAGAACACATTTTTAGTTTCATGTTCTATTTCGCATTCTTGTTTATGAAGCGTATCCTAACTGCCTCCTTCCAGCCCTTTTGCGGCTGGCTGCTGGTGGCCTGCCTTTCCCGTCTGCAAAAGGTCTCAAAGCTCATTAAAGGGACCCAACTCTCCTTCACTCATGGCATGGCTAATGCCAGCTCCAGGTAAAGTCCAGTGGATGAGGTCAGTCAATCACTGTGGCTCCACCCACGTGCCCATGCTGGTTGGCCTGACAGTCAGTTGTAGAGGAAAAAGGTCTGCATAGAAACCCTCAGCAGGGTCAGGTCACTCCTAAGAAGCTCTCCCTTTCTTGTCACTGCTGGACTTTGCCATGCTTGCTGGTTTCACTTGGAACCTGTGTAGCCAGCCTTATAAGCAGGTGGGAAGCTGACAGACAGCAGAGAGTAGCTAAGTGATAGAAGGAAAGGACCAGCTGCTTGTTTCTGCCCTTACCACAGGAGAAGATAATACGTTTCTGGTTTTTAAATTTGAGTTAGAGTTTTATGTTAAAGCTTCCCAAGTGTGCCACGAGTTCTTAACCTGAGGTAAACAGACTTGAGAGGTCTGAAATGGAATTCAGAGGCCCATGAGCATTGCATGTGAGCAGCAATGTAGTATTCTCATCCATTAAGACTGTGGACAACAAGCCTTAGAAAATTACTGAATTTGTGACTCAAGAAGGCAGGAACAGAACACAAAGACACTTCCTCATAACATTTTGGTTGTCCCAACACTCTCACAGTGTTTGCCCTCTCTGAGAGATGCTTTCTGTTTTATTATTTGCACAAATAGAATCTCCTCCTCCTGTAAGCTCTTTGGCCATCTGGTGTTTCTGTTCCCATATCCAGTCATAGCTGCACAGCTCTGGTCACCCAGCAGATCCTCATTAAATGTTTGCTGACCTAACTTTGCCTCTGGGAAATGGCGTGGAAGAAGGTGGCTGTCTTTTGTGATATCAATCAGCTAAGTCCACAGACATTCTAGCTTTCTTTAATCTGATTTACTGTCTCCAGGTCTTTATGAATTGCCCCAACTAGAGATGAGTTGTAAGTTGAACAAAAGTTCAATGCTTATGATTATGCCTGTAAAAGCAGGAGGACAAGACAGCGAGGAAAACAAAAGAAGAAATCTCACTTCAAGGAGGCAAGGAGCACATTTTGGTTTAACCCTCTCTGTTTCAGGTATGTGATGGTAGAGTCAGGGCTACCCAGGCCTAGGCCAGACCCCACCCATTTTCAAATGCCAGCCTCCAGCTAGAAGAGCTGGGAGAATTCCAGGAGAAGCTGAGCAAAGAAAGCTTTCCCAGTTTTGGCTCTGTTCATCCACAGAGACAGTGAAGGTGTCACCAAATGAGAGCAGGCCTCCTCACTTCATCTTCACCAAAGCCTGTGAAAACACTACTGCATTTCTGGTTTACAGAAAAGGAAACACTTCACCACCACAGCCAAAATCCTTGACAGAATTAGAGCCAGAAAGGCAGTCAGTTTTGTATCTATCAGATCCAAATAAAACTTCATTTCTTCCAATTCTGGCAGTTTATACAAAAGCCAGAATGCTTCGGGACTCTCTATCAAGAGGAGTCATTTCCCCTATCACTGGCAGGAGAGCTACAGGGCTCTCTATGGTGCCTATTAGCATAGCAAAGGACATGCTGACCTCCAGGCTTCCTCAGGGGCACAAGTACCCATTACACATAGAATTCATCGAAGCTCTTCCCACCTCCTCCTCTACCCTAAACTTCTCTTTCTCCTGGGCTTCCCTTACCTCAGCTACGCTTTCTCCTTATAAGCCTGCTATTTCAGCGACATTTCCTCCATTGTCCTCCTTTGTTTTTCTCTCTCTGTCTCCCTCCTCCCCTCCCACTGATCCTCATTCTGCTTCTCTTGTGGCCAGGTCCAGTCTTCTGGTCATGTTTACTCTACTACTATCTCTCTGTGCTCTCAATTTTTCCAGATGCTTCTGGGTCTCTGTCTTTGTCTGTCTGTCTGCCTCCCTTTCTGCCTGCCTATCTGCCTGTCTGCTTGTCTGCCTGTCTCTCTCTCTGTCATATCTACAATAAAAACCTTTCCCTTAACCATGCCATGAAGCTGCCACATCATCAGTTTATACAATATCCTCTTTTATAACTTGCGTCTATTACTACAGTTAGTCTTTCCTCAGGGATAAGTGAATAAAATATATTAAAAACTGAAAGTGTAAATTAAACTTTTTTATTTAAATACATGTGTGTTGCATGTTCGGCATGGCTGTACGTATGTGTGCCGCATGCATGTGTGATGCTCTCGGAGCCGGAGCAGGGTATCTGGCGTGCTGAACCTGGAGTTACAGATGGCTGTGATTTGCTACGTGGTTGTGGGTGCTGGGAATTGAACCCAGGACCTCTGGAAGATCATCCAGTGCTCTGAACTGCTCAGCCATCACTCCTGCTCCCCGAGAGAGTAAAACTTGATGTGCAACTCCACGGCGTCCCATCTGAATGCTTGTTCTAACTGTTCACTGAGTTGTACAGACTTTGGGTCTGGTTAACTTGGATGTGTGACACCTTTAGTTATTTGCATGTTTTCTTAATATATAAGAAAGGTTATAAAATTAAAAACAAATAAAATAGACAAATTAAAATAAAAATAAATTGAAGAAAGGGGAAATAGAGCTGTGTCTAGTGCAATATCTGCTTCTAAAACCATGCCCCTGTGGGTCAGCGTTCTCCAGACAATCACAATCAATAGCAAATCCATGTTTTCTCCCTTTTATCCTGTGTCTATGTGTATATACACAGAGAGGGGCAGAGATATACAGAGGATTTACTTTGAAGAATTGGCTCGCTGAGTTCCAAAGGCTGAGCAGACCTACCATCTGCAGTCTACAAGTTGGGGATCCAGAAAAACTGGTAACTCAGTCTGAGCTCAAAGGCCTGACAAGCAAGAGGGGGAGGGGGTACAGACAGTGTAACTGTCAGAGGGGGAAGAGATGAGAACTCCCAGATTTAGAGCAGGCACTGTTGCCTCTGCTCTCTGAGGGGGCACCTCAGCTTTTGGTGGTACCCTTGAGGTTTCTACTGTTGTATAAATGACACTGGGTAAGTGACCATTATCAGAGGCTATTCTAAAAAGAGAAGTGGTTCTGAACTTTTAGGATTAGACTCTAAAACACCATGGGTACAAAAACTCCAAATAATGATACTATTAAAAACATTATCAATAGTAGTAATTAAGGTAGGTATTAGTTTTAGATTTAAAAAAAGACCATTTAAAGACACATCACAACTAAATGTTGAATCCATTTTTCATCAGTGCAGTGTTATCACATTAGCTTAAAATGCACAAGGCCCTGGCTTCAATTCCCAACACTGGGGAAAAAAATTCTTTAAAAGGAACAAAGATATCACTTTTTTTTTAATAGTCTGTCAGCTTGACTTCTCAATCTGTACTTATCTCATTAATACATGTTGATGATTAAAAACAAAAGGCAAGGGGGAAGTAAAAGGAGCAGATAAACCCTTCCCTCCTCTACCTTTGTGTTCTCTAGGCCTTTAGTGTGTTATGGGATGCCCACCACTGGGCAGCCTACTTTCTGGAGTCAAGTAGTGATCCCACCTCTTTTCAGTCTGTGCCAAAACACCTGCCCCAAGAAAGTTAAGGAATGGTGGTTTTATTTTGCTTTCAGGTTCAGAGGCTTTGTTCTGGTGTGAGAGTGTGGCAGAGAGGAGGAGCCGTGTGAGGAAGTGGCGGGGGTGGGGTGGGTGGACAGGCAGAAGGGAGGGGGAAGGCTATGTGAGCTGGCTGTCTCTGCAAATCCTTTCCTTTCACACCACTGGGCCCCAGCCTATGAAAGGGTGTTACCCATATGAAGGTGAAGTCGCGCCCCATTACTGCTCTAGAAGCACTCCACAGATACAAAAAGTGCCTTTCTCTGATCTTATAGGGATTCTCAATCCAATTACATTGACAAGAGTAAGCATCACACCCGCACAAATTCATCTGTAAATAATGTTTAATACAGGCACTTCATGGCCAGTCAAGATGAAATTACCCATCTGAGCGGGGGTTCCAAGCCACATCCACACATGGTCCTTGATTGTAGAAACCGTCTCATACAAGACTCCTGTGCCCTGCTCAGTTTGGTCTTTGTGGGCTCTTGACAGCACCTGAATCCAACCCTGTAGCTAGGCTTAAGAGTACAGAAAATTGCCATGGTGGAGGCAGCGAGAGACTATATAATGCCTGTTCTATTGTCACAAAACAGAGGACAAGGCTGTCCAGGGATTCCATTTACAGCCTCGAAGGCTCTCTGGCTCTGCCTTCTTGTCTACTCCCAGACCTTACACTGGGATGGCTAAAAGATGGAACAAACCAGGCTAGCACCTTTGCAGTTGATCACATGGACCCGGGATAAGCCAAACAAACCTTCCTGAGAACTGACCAGTCCCTTTTCAGATCAATACCATGAAACTATATGAGCAAGATAAATCTACTTGATTATACTTTATTATTTTTCTCACCAGTATTCTGGAGTGTCAGACAAAATTGCAAAGGAGGTAATATTACAGTTTGATGCCTTCAGGTCCTCCCTCATGATTCTCACAATTACAATCCCTTAAACTTCAAGAGCTCAAAATTATTCCTGTCAGAACTCTTTGTCTCTTTGTTCGTGCTGTGGAGTAAATGGCTAATAGCCGGTGGACAATGCACAGCTCAGACGCTTTACATCTGTCCTATGGGAAAAATATGTGCGTTTGTGTGGCTATGTCCTGAAATAATACATTTGTTCAATAAACATTTATTGAGGCTCACTAGAACAAAGCCTTAGGGGAAAATGAGATTTATATGAATTCGCACAAAGGGGTAAAAACCGGGGCAAGGAACACTGGCTGTCCTGCCTGGCATTACTAGATTTATTCCTACCAATTTGCTTCAGCTTACTTGAGTGTTATTAATCACTTCAAGATGTGCTGTTCATAATACAAAGAACGGACCACGGGAAGTACTGGAGAGGTGCGGCTCTGTTACTGCTGAAGCTAAAACTTGCAGCATCAGGCAGCTGTAACAGGCCGACTGTGTGCGTGCATGAAGGAAGCACTAGGCAGCTGTTATGGACCAAGTATTGTGTATTCTCTCCAAACCTCTAAGTCAGAGCTCTAACTCCTCGTGTGATGGTATTTGGACAAGGTGCCTTTGGGAAGTAATTAAGCTGAGATGAGATCATGAGAGTTTTCATGATGAGATTAGCACCTTTAGAAGAAGAAACCAGAGAGCTCATTTTCACCTCCCTGAATGTGCACAAGGAAACTGTGAGCACACGGCACAATGGTGCTTGTCTAGAAGCCAAAAAAGAGTCCTTGGAATGAAGTTCTACCTTGCTTGGACCTTGATCTTGGGTACTCCAGCCTTCAGATCTGGGAGGAATGATTTCATGGCGTTTACTCATTTACATTGTTTTGTTATGGCAGTCTGAATTAATTAAAGTACTAATCGAGCAAAATAATAGTTAATGTATTTTAAATCCCATGATACACACACACACACACACACACACACACACACACACATATATATATATATATATATATATATATATATATATATATTTAAGAGGAGCATATATATTAAGAGAAGCTTATAACACACACACACACATATTAAGAGGAGCTTCAGTAGTGAAGAAAAATGGTCCTTGGTTTGGCTCTCACACAGCTCTGACCACATGTTACATGTTGGCTTGTTTAGGGGTTTGAAGGAAGACACATATATTTTCAATTAAAAAAAAAGGACAAAGACTGTTTTCTAAGTCTTTGTGTGCATCATGCGGATTTTCAAAATGTTAGCAACTTTTCACATGTAAGTTTTATATAAAGCGAGGCCATCTCTTAAGGCGGAAGTGTTCTGCTCTACAGCTCACCACAAGGGCTTCTTTGGCCGACACTGTACGTGTGAAATTCCTCAGTGCCGAGTGAGGACACTGGTTGCTTGTTTCCTGGGACAAACATTCATTTTACTTTATGACTCAATTAACTTTGTTTATCATTCCGTGGCTGATGGACATGTGAGCTGTTTTCTATTTTTCAACCTTCACAAACAACCCTGAGAAGACATTTCTGAGCATGTCTTTGAGCAACTAAAGGAACTGATTTCTGTCAGGAATACGCTTCAGGATGAAAGCATTCTGTCCGTGTATCGGTGTGTGTTTTGCTGTCATAGGCATAGTGAGGGCATTTTTTTTTTAACCGATTGCTGTACATTTGTGCTGACACTCAGCGTTGTACGCACTGTTAGCTGTTTTACTTGATGTTGTGACAATGCACCTGAAAGAAGCAGCTTAAGAGAGGAAGGATTTGTCCTGGCTCGTGGTTTGAGAGGACACAGTACACGATGGTGGGGCAGTGTGGGGGCTGGGACTGTCTTGTGGGAGTGAGAGCTTCTTACATCTTAGTAGACCAGAAAGCAAAGATGCTTGGGCCAGAAGTGAGGCCTGGCTATGAGCCTCAAGGCCTATCTGAAAATGATCTAATTTCTCCAGCTAGGCCTCACCTCTTCATTTTACCACTTTCCAAACCACACTGGGTAGGGACCGAGTATTCACACACAAGAGCCTGGGGCTTTGAGGGGGAAACACACAACATTTCAAATTTGACCCAGAAACTGTTAACCTTTGTTTGGATATATAAAAATGGATAATTTTGGTTTTAATTTACACTTCCTGATAAAATGGTTCAGCAACATCCATACATGGTTAGCCACTTAAGAGTTCTTTTGTAAGTATCTACTCAGGTCCTTTGCCCATTTTTTCTTTTGTGTTTTTAATTTACTAATCTGCAAGTCTTTGTGTAAATTGGGTATAAGAGCTTCCCTATAAATGCCATGAATGACTTCTCCCCCTCTATGGTTTGTTCTTTTAACGTGTCGTTTATAAACAAAAATTCCAAGTTTCAGGTTGTTATCCAATTTTGTCAATCTTGTTTTAAAGGCCAAGGGAAGTGTTTCTTCAGCGCACAGCTGGTGTGGCCCAAGGGGATCAGGCTACAATCTGGGCGGGCAGCAGAATTCTGCAGCCTTGTCAGTATGATACTCTTCCGCAGGCGTGAAATACGCAAGAGTGTGGGAGTTATGGAGACTTGCACCTAGGCTCCAGAAAGCTGCTCAGGCGAGGCACGTTGCAAGGCCAGAGTCCCTGTAAGGAAGCCTGGAGAGGCCTTTGTGTGAGGCTGTGAAGGAAACGCCCAAGTTCCAGCATGTTGGCGATGCCAGAACTGTTGAGAGAGCTGCAGGCTTGAAGTAAAACAGAGAGTGTGGGCGGTACCGTTCTGCCAGCTAGGACCTCCCCCGCACCCCAAGCCGAATGAGGAGAAAGTTTGGTCTCTGATTCCTGACCGCAGATGCAATGTAACACACGCTTCACGTTCCAGCCGCCATGACTTTCTGTGGCGTCATGACCCGCATCCTCTCAATTGAGCCCAAGCCCTTCCCTACTGAAATTGCTTCTGTTAGGTATCTGGTCGCGACAACAAGAAAATCACAAATATGGTCAGCAAAGAAAAGGAAGACTTCAACAAGAAGGGCATTCCAGTTTTACGTGGCACACTGTCACAATCACACACACGCAGTCACACATCGTTTGCCATCCGTGTTTCATCCCGTTCATGTCAGAGGCTCCCAAGCATGGAAGTGAGGCGCACCACACAGGAGCAAGACTGCCAGCAGGCAGAAATGATGGGATCCACCTTCAGTGTCCCCATAGCAACCCACGTGGGATTTATCCAATGGTGGTAACCGCGGGATGTGCCGGGACCAGTAGCTCTTGAAGGAGTCCTCCGAGCCTTTAGTGCCAGACTGGACCAGCTAAAGCATCCAGCCTTATGGACTGAGAAGTTACCAGGTTCTCAGAATCTCCAGTGTGTGAGAAGGCATGGTTGAACTACCCAGCTAATCCAATAAACCGAATAAATCCCCTCTGTAACATCTATTTGTTCCACCAGTTCGGTTCTCGAGAGAGCTAGTAAGTGCCTCTCTTGGGCTATT
Source organism: Pachyuromys duprasi (assembly GCA_028658305.1). NCBI lineage: Eukaryota > Metazoa > Chordata > Mammalia > Rodentia > Muridae > Pachyuromys > Pachyuromys duprasi. The sequence goes on from CM053767.1 coordinate 30,798,263, forward strand.
CCAAGCTGTATGTACTGCGCACACCTTGCTCCTCACCCCCTACTGACTGCAGGTTCCACCAGGTGGGAGACCTCCCCTTTTGTCCCCGATTGCATACAATGGGTGTGGCCTAGAGCATGGTGGAGATACTCTGTAAGTAGCTGTACTCTTTGGTTTTGCTAAGTTTTTGATGGTTTTGTGTCAGGGCATCAGACTGACCTTGAGTTTGCCGTGTAGCCAGCCAGGAGTGACCCAGAACTCCTGAGGCTCTGGGATTACAGGCATGCACCATCAGTCCTGGCTGTGAGCAGCTGTTAAAGGAAAGACAGCTAGCCAAGAGATGTTAGAGGTTACCTGGTCCCATCACAACTTGAAAAAGAGAGCAGGTGCTATGTGTACAGCGGGTCTATACAGAAATTTGGGTTTCTTTTTTTCTCATCCGTCTCTCAGCCCATTCCACTCCTTTCTGTAAACAGATGGAAGTTGAACACTGTCAGCTGGTAATTAGGTAAAATAACAGGCTATAGTGAAGACGGTGTTTCTGCAGGTTTTGCCACATGAAAGAACACTGCCTTTCTGATCTATTAAGTTACCATCCAGAGCAAATGCCAACTGTGAGTAGAAAGATCAAAACATGAGCTATTATAATCAATAAGGAGGACTATTGATCAAGTGAGTCATTATTCTGCTCCAGGGAACAACGGTCTGAATTGTCTGCAAAGGTAAATGATAAAAACTCAGTTTGAAAGAAAGAAAAAAAAAGCATAAATATATATATACATACATTGAACCCAATGTCAGATTAGTAACAATGACTAGTAATGAAACAAAACAGTCATTAAAAGAAGCAAGCACTCAGTTTGCTCCCTTTGAGAACTGTGGGGGATGTAGCCCATTTTGTTGACTGGCCATCTTTGCTAAGTTCTTTACCTGAGCAGTGTTAGGCAAGGCTGCTTTCAACAGTGAGTGTGATCTACTGTTGTTCTGTTTCCCACAGGAGCCTGAGCCTTCTGGAGCACTAGCCGGAAGTGCACACTCCTCCGCTAGATGGTCAGGGCTACATCAGTTTCTGGGCAGAAAAGAGTGAAGAATGCAGTCGAAGCTTCCGCCTCTCCGGACAGTGTCTGGCTGAGAAGGGTGGAACATAGAACCAAGATTTGTGCTACAAGATCTCCAGTTCAGCCAGAGGGATGGGAGAAAAAATTTCTCTGAAATAAGTGTCACTGCTCTTTTAGCTGGGCTGCTCAGGCCAGGGAGCTCAGGGCTCTGAAATCCGAGCCAGGTGGTAACAAGGGTGGGTCCTGACTCGGGAACGGTGGGTGACAGAGGCTCTGAGTTCAAGAGCTGACGTGCCGATGAATAGCGGAGGATCTCAGTGGCTGCCCGGCCCGCAGTCAAGCCTGGGAGTCAATCAGTGAATTCTTGAGGGAGGAGAGAAGTCCTTCTTACCTCAGAAAAAGTGATGAGTCTCAGACCCTCATGATGTAGGAACAGAGTGAAGGAATGCTTATTCCATGAATCAGGGCCTTATAAACCTTGGGCAGTGGGAGGGGTTTGGGGAGTGAATGTGTGTGATTTGCTAGGATTAGGAGCGCTAGGGATACTTTATTTACATGCAGCAGCACAGTCCTATCATAAGAAGGGGAAGAGCTCCAGGTATGATTAGAAGTTTGGAAATATTTCATTTGTTGAAAGCTAAGACACCAAGACATCTCCCGAGCATGGAAGCTTTTTCCAGGAATCCTCTGGTGCACAAGGTATGAGTTTCTTATCTAGGAAGGGTCGGGCCTGTAATCTGAGGGCTGTGTGACACTCCTTAGAGGATCTGGGAGTCTCCCCAGATCAGGCAGAAAGGAAGAAACCCAGCTGAGGAAGGGAGTCTGCCATTTGGTTCAGAACTCAGGGGCTTTCTGGAAATGTCAGACAAGATCTTAACAGCAGGGTCCAACAATCTCCAAAGCCTTCAAAGGGAATCCCCGCTCTGCAGAGAGGCTGTACCACAGGGAAGATGCACCTCCTGTTCTGCCCCAACTCTTCCTCTGTCCCCTCTCTTGTTGTCCTTTCTAGAACTCTGCTTTACTAAAATAAATAGAGTAAAAGAAGAGTACCCAGGTCAATACATAGTTTCCCTGCCTTGTTTTCGCTTTCTTTCCCCCGTCTCTCACTCTATTCAGGTTTATTTTCTGTAAGCTAATCCGAAAGCTACATTCCACAATTAGACAAGCATCCTTCTAGAACTGAGAGCGCCTACCTGTAATTCCAGCACTCAAGAGGCTGAGGTAAGAGGATTGCCATGAGCCTGAAACCTGCTCAGCATGCCTAATGAGTGAGAAGTTATCCTCAGCTATAAGACGAGGATCTGTCTCAAAACACACACACACACACACACACACACACACACATTAAAAGTTAAAAATACCGTTACAGCAATTTGTGCACCAATTAGCATAACTGATCCAAAGATGAGCCGAGTTATGAGGTCGCCCTAAGTCCTTGCCAGAGAATGGGATAAATACCTTAGCAAGTCAGCAATGGTCCACACGGGGAACAGCTCCATGGCTCCAGGGACATCACACCACATGGTTGAGGAGAGAACGGCTGATGGGTTGTAAAGTGCTAGGCATTAAGGATGTCCACACAAGATTTGCCTTTTGATGCCTGGTTTATTCACACAATCATTCCTTACAATACCATATTAGTATAAAGATTATGACAATCTCATTAAACAGACGTCTCACCAAGCAGAGGTAAGGTTGGTCAGACACATAATGTTGCAAGGTTCCGCTGTGGAGTTCTCCCCAGTAATAATGTTTTGGGAGTTTGCAAACTTGACCAGCATTCTCTGCATTCTCTGTGAAGGTCCTTCAGCTGTGCCAGGCCAGGAGGATGATGCTGTTGGAGGTCCTTGACAGACAGTCCTTGAGAGTGTCTGGCTGGTGGCTAGCACTGGCCTGTGGGAACTCAGCAACAGTGCCAAGAACTGCATAGTTGCTGAAACCAGAGTTAAAGGGTCTCCAAGTCCCTTTGCCAATGGGGGTTGGTCCAGAGGTGGAGACGCTGTGTGTCTGGAACACGGTGGTGAGAAACCAGGGTTTGCTGCCAATGTTCCAATTATTATTATTATTATTCCAGTGGGCATTAGTTTTGTGCTATCAGGGCTCACAGCTCAGGGCTCATTCACTAAAATGTCAATGCTACTTTGAGATTGGTTCATATTGGAGCAAGCATTACATTATTCTAAGTCCTACAAAATGGTTTCACTCACGTTCCTAACAATGGGGACTTTGCTGTCTGACCCTTCAGGAAGCCTACCTGAGCTGCTAGCAAAATATCATGCATGGCACCTGCCTCTCCCTCATGCAAGGTCCTTGTTGGCATCTCAGTGGGCAGTCAAGTCATGGAGGTTCTTACCTATTCGCCAGTGGAAGCTTATAGGCTTGGCTGACACTGTCCCAACACTAGCTTTTGACCTAGTAGTGAACTACCTAGGGTCAAAAAGATTGTAAAAAGGAATGGAGTCTCAATTTTTGTTTGAGTATCTTCCAGTATCTTCCAGTATTTAAAGCAGGGACTTGATTGTTACTGAGTAATCAGATTGGTTTTGATCAGTCTGCAGCCCATAGCTTCAGCCATGACTTATATTTACTGTTCTTGATAAGAAGCAAGGCAAATAGGTCCTAGCGGTTAGTGGAAGGTAGCAGGAGTGGAATGCCCCACAAATTCATCTTTTGATCTCCTTATTGATTTCTTGGTGGTTTTTAGACCCAAGATGACAGATTTCAGGTTCTAGGGAAATAACTGTTATGCTAATGGTTTTGGTGGATTAATTGAGAATGGCCTCCACAGGTTCATAGGTTTGAATACTTGGTCACTAGGGACTGGCACTATTTGAAAGGATTAGGAGGTGTGGCCTTGTTGGAGAAAGTGTGTCTCTGGGGTTAGGCTTTGAGGTTTCAAAAAACTCAGAGCATCTCTCTCTCTCTCTCTCTCTCTCTCTCTCTCTCTCTCTCTCTCTCTCTCTCTCTCTCTCTCCTGCCTGCAGGCCCAGATGGAGTACTGTCAGCTCCTTCTCCAGCAGCACCTCTGACTTCATGCCATCATGCTTCCCACCATGACAATAATGGACTGAATCTCCGAAACTGTAAGCCAGCCCCAGTTAAATGTTTTCCTTTGTAAGAGTTGCTGGGATCACAGATTCTCTTCACAGCAATGGGACACTGACTAAAACAATGGTGTTTCACTAAGCCGTGGCGTGCTTAGTAAAAATTCTACCAATGAGCTGGATCTCTGGTCCCCCAGTTCCTTTTAATTTTATTCAGATTTGTTTATTTTTGTTGTATGCATCTGTGTGCCTGTGTCTATTGTGCCATGTGCATGCCTGGGGCCCTTGAAGGTCAAAAGAATGCACCAAGTCCCCTAGAATTGAAGTTATAGGCAGTTGAGAGCCATCGTGTGCATGCCAGGACCCAAACATGGCTCCTCTGCGAGAGCATCTCTCCAGCTCCAGTTCCTTTTTTTTTCATTTAGACGTAAGGTCTCACTGAGTAGCTGGGGCTGGCTTTGAACTCATGACCTTCCTGCCTTAACCTCCTTAGTACCTGGAATTACGGGTGTGCATCACAAAACCCAGCAGTAACTGCTGCTTAATAATGGGGCATTCTCTCAGCAGCCAATGAAAGGCAGAGCTAGGGGATGCAGGCCAGCGAATCAGAATGATGCCTTCAGCTGTGGTTTTGGCAGAGAAGCCACCGGTTATAGAGAAGGGGTAGAAAGGAACACTGAGTGCTTCTCCCGGTGAGGGATCCCTGGGGAAGGATGGCAGGAGCATCTTCCTGCATGGATGAAGTGTCCCTCCCAGAAAAAGAAATGATGGCTTGTTAGGAGAGATCAAGTTCCGGGATGCTGAATGTGTTGTGTTTTTTTTTTTTTTTTAACATCTATTACAAAAAACAAAACACAAAAACCAAAAACAAACCTAAAGCACTGGCCTTTTTTTTTTTTTTTTTTGCTTACAGTTTTTTTTTCTTGTATTCTTTTATTCTGATTATTATTCACACGTCATTATCAATCAGTTTCTTTGCATACATTGAATCAAGCCCAGGTAAAGCACTGAGTTGGGCAGTGTTCATGCGAACTGACTTGTATTTTTTTTTCTGAGCTCTAAAACACAAAGAAATGTCTTTGTTCCCATACTATTGCCCTCTGCCTTATTTTTTTTTTTTCCTTAAGCCATAAACTCAGAGTACAGTGAGAAACCTGACCTACCACATCTGTCTGGGGTCTTGCGTGCATGCAGGGAAGGCTGCTTCAGGCAGGCCTTCTTTTCAGCTGGAAACGTTTGGAGGCAGATGAACTGGCACAAAGCAAACATAATTGTGTTAACTTCAAAGATGGAAAATATCATGCATGTTAAATTCTATAACCTGTCATGAAGGAAATAATTTGTTTGGGTCCAATTTTATTCTGGATCTGTTTACTGTGGCTTAGAATAAAAATGGTGCCTGTTGACTTTATGACTTGATGCCTTTATTGAACCATAACAGTTTTAAGTTGCAGAGTTCTACTCTTCTACCTGTGGTAGTAAACGTATATGTGGCATGTGTTCTCTGCTACAGAATCTTCATAAGCGTTCAAGTCAGTCTCCTTGACTCTGAAGATGAAGAAATCAGTGCTGACAAAATTGACCACTTATCCAAGGTAACAGCCAGATGGAAGAGCAGTTTTATTTAAAATCCCAAATCTCACAAATAAGCGTTATTCCAATCGCATATTTGACAAGCAAGTGATATCTATAGGTAGCCACCATGGAGAATTTTAAATCTGTTAGAAAACAAAACAAAACGACAGTGTTTCTGTCCTCATTAAGTGTTTTGAACTTGCATTCCAATCATGATTATTAATCAGTTACTTTACCTTCTTGCTTTGACTCAACACAGCTCGTGTTTACTTTTCTGTTTAAACGAAACCTTACTTTCATGTTTCTGGTTCACTGGAGAAGATACTAGAGAGCGGGGATCAAAGGACTTTTAGTGATCATTCACTGTCATTCTTCAGCTTTAGAGAGGAAGCCAGGACCAGGGGTGCACTGAGGAGTCAGCAGAGGCTTGTGCGTTTGAAAACAGCCTAGGCTGCATAGTGAGTCTCCCTAGCTCAAAGAACAAACAAACAAACAAATAAAAATATAGATGAAGAAAGCAGCATAAAAAAGAATGACTACTTAGCCAAGGTGGCTTGGATTTAGAATTAAGTCTCTAGGGCTGGTAAGATTTCCCCAATTCCATACTGTTTTTAATTTTTCTACATGTTTTGTTATTTTAAAATTTTGACTCTGCCCTTTTGAGTTTTATTTTATGAGTCAAGGTGTAATCTTCCATATCCATAGCCCTATTTTTTTTCCCCTTCTCTCACATCTTGAGCAAAGTTTCCTAGGAATTAAAAGGAGACTTGAGAGGAATGAGTGTAATAAAAATTAAGTTAGAGAGAGAGAGTGGATGTAAGTACCAAAAGAATTTGTAGATCATCACGAAGATGATGTAATCTGAGGAAGGATCCTTTGAGGAGGACCTGTGGGAAATGACAGGAATGTGACAGCATCCTTTGGGCCCTGAGTAGCTGGACTGGCAAAAGTATTTCTTGTTTGGTAGCAAATTGTGTATGGTTATAACCTGATTAAACAACAACAAATAGGAGGTACAGAGATCCGTTGTTTTCCACTAAGCTCCTGAACAGGCCACAGCAAAAAATAAACAGAGTCATACACATTAAAGATCTAGTCATTAAGCCACACCTAAGGTACATATCTGACTGTCCCAGAAACCAGAGATTACGATCTAATCTCCAAACTGACCTGACAATTAAGATGCCTTGGTTTTAGTTTTTACACAGAAGTAACCTCGAATAACCTGATATTACTTGATCCTTTCTTTAAAATTGTTCTGATTCCCTGTCCCCACCACATTAGGAAAATAACTGCTTTCTTCTCCCGAGCCTATCAGAACACTTGCTATATTTTAAGCCATGACTGAAAATCAGAACTTTAAAAGAAATTGTAAGCTGGGAATAGAGGCCTGGGCCTTTAATCCTATCACTGGGGAGGCAGAGGCAGGTGGATCTCTGTCTACATAGTCTGGTCTACATAGTGTGTTTCAGGAAAGCCAGAGCTACAAAGTGAGACTGTCTCTCAAAACAAAAAGAAAGAAAGAAAGAAAGAAAGAAAGAAAGAAAGAAAGAAAGAAAGAAGAAAGGAAGGAAGAAAGAAAGAATGAAAATTATAATTTTATTGTCTGGCAACAGCTACACTGAGAATTTGGACATGTTTGTAGCTTTGCACTTTCTTGATATTGGTGCCAGTTCTGGTGATTCTGAGCATTCCTGAGGAGCTTTATTGCTGACTCATCAAGCTGTCGTCTGGGGCATCTCCCTAAGCAAGGCTGAGGGAAACGCATGGGATACAAATGTCTGTAAGGATGTGGTATGTCATCTATTTCCACTCAAGACACTCTTATCAGCCAACTTCTAGGCTGCTCTACCATAGAGAAGTATGACAGAAGATAAAAGCTGCACACTTTGTCTCAGATAGGTACAGGTCCTAATTTTAGCATTTTCTCTCTCTCTCTCTCTCTCTCTCTCTCTCTGTGTGTGTGTGTGTGTGTGTGTGCATACTGTATGGCTGGGTGTGCACATGTGTGCATATGTTTGTGGAGGCCAAACATTGACAGCAGATGTCTTCCTCAATTTTGAGATAGGATGACTCACTGAAGCTGGAACCCACCAATTCAGCCATGCTGGCTGGACAGCAACCTCCAGGGATCCTCCAGTCTCTGTGCCCAAAGCACAGGCCCCATAGGTACATGACACTGTGTTGCAGAAGAAACCCAAAAGCAATCAGTAGAGGTTACAGAGGATGTACTAATGCGTTTTCTTAGGAGACGTCAAATCACAGAGTAGAATTTAGTTGAGGGAGAGCTGCACACAGATACCCCAAAGATAAGTAGTGTGCTAACCAGGCCTGTTAGAGAGAAGCAGACTTCATGATGCTGGGATGTAAATGTCTGTTTACCAGGACTGGCCAGCCTTAGGCCCATCCCCAAAGATGACGTCTCTAACAGGCAGCTCAAGGGGGCAGCTCAGGGTCACAACACAACAGGTGTTAAGTCCTGGCCTGCCACAAAGCCCCTAGTTCTCTTCTCGAGAAAAAGCATGATTCTGCCAGATGGGCAAGATACTTCAGAAATAATTCTGGCAACAACTTTGCTATGCAAATCTCCCATCTGCACTGGCCAGACTTGTAGGCTCCTGTCTCTTTAAATTGTTCAAAGTGTAACCTGGGGCCGGAACCGGAAAGAGATGTAAAGATGATAGTGTATGTGTGTGCAGGATGCATAAGTCTAAGGTGTTAGCAAAACACGTTAGTGAAATCTCACGTTCCAGGCCAGCTTTTCTGTGAGCATTAGCCAGAGCTGGACAAGCACCATTAGAGCTTCCTCTTGGCTTCTAAGTGAATGCTTTCTCACTTGGAAGGCATATCATTTCTATAGTAACTAGCACTTTACAAGGGGAGTCATCTCCCCAGGCTCCCAGATTTCTTCAGCGATATAAGTCTAAGTGTTATTGGAGCTTTAGAACAAAGCCCCAGCCCTAAAAATCCCAACAGGCAAGGCTTAACCATTTGTCTCAATATTCCAATCAAGGGAATGAATAGTGGTGAAGGGCAGAAAAAGAAGAGTTGACTTACTGGACAGCTGAGAGAGGGACAGAGTTTGCCGATCCCTAAGTCTGAGCTTTGGGTTTAATAGAGGAAGGACTGGGGCAGGAAGCGAGAGGTGTGCGTAATTCAGTAGTCTCAGCCAAGGCTTGTCCAGCCCTATCGTGACCCCAGGTCTGCACCGTGGCACGAAGAGGACCCTGTGAGATGGAGGCTCCGGCTTAGGAGTGATCTCATCATGAGGTGATCCGTCTGCAAGCATCTGCTTTTCCTAGATGCCACAGCGACTGCAGGGCTAGGAGTGACTGGGGACGTCCATGTACCTTTGGGGGTGTCTATGTCTAGAATGAGGCAGTGGGAGACAGTGGGGCAACTCATAGCACGTAGCACAGCTTTAACCCGCTGGTCCGCCGGGTTAAACAGGAGGATGTCTCAAACCTCGGGGTGTTTTCATTCTTTTAAATTGTGTGTGGGGTGTGAGGGAGGGGGGAGATGTGCACCTCAGTGCAGGTCCTCTTGGATGCCAGAGGCCTTGAATCCCCTGGAGCTGCAGTTACAAGATGGCGAGAGCTGTCCAGCATGGGTTCTGGGAACTGAACTCTGATCCCCTGGACAAGCAGCAAGAGTTCTTAACTACTGTGCCATTGCTCCATCCCCTGACCCAAAGGAGACAGTTACAAAATGCAGGCAGGGTTGCCAGGCTTTCATGCCTCATGTAGCTCTCTTATTAGCCTAAGTGAGAAGGCAGCAATTCTTTTTAGCAAAAGCAGTTTCAAAAGTATCTGTTCTAAAAGTTTTCCCACTGATAAAACAAAGGTAATGACACTTTGTAAGTCTGTTATACAAAATTAAATACAGTAGGTGATGCCCATGGGGCAGTGATTGCCATGCAGTTGTCATGGTGACCTTAATGTTTCTGGCACTACAAAGCCGAGGAAAGGAGGGGAGAAGACTGAAGTATAAAATGGCAGGTGTTCCTTCATCCTTGAATGGAGGTGGACCAGGAGAGATTAGAGCTGGCTGGTTGAAATAATGAAGTGGATGGGAAGAAAGAGGGATGAAGGAAGGCAATTTCTGGAACAAAAGGCAAAGGTAGAGGAGGTGACTTACAGAGCCTCCATATGGAAGAGGAAGCAGTGACCTGAGCAGTGACAAATGGTCATCCCACAGCCTCTCAGTGACGCCCAGGGACAAGCAACATAGGCATCACCTGTAAGGGCTCCGAAACGTAGCGAATGGAATCATAATTTGCACTTGAACACAGTGCCCAGGAGACTCCCGAATCCACGAGCTCCCCAGATTCAGTGGTGGTTTTCTCTGTTGGCGGTTAAGCAGCTTCAAGTCAACAGGAAGGCTTCAGGCTTTTGTTTTCTGCAAATCAGTGCTGACTTCCAGGATGTGTCTTTTCTCTTAGTCCTTGATCTGGACAGAAGTTCAGAGAGGGAGACTGAGGCTGAGGGTTCCTGAGGTTCTCAGAATTTCTCATCTTGCTCTGAGCTACTGGGAGTGAGGGGCCCAGGAGGTGAAAGGTTGCCGCTCCTGGGCTGTTAAACAGGAAGAGGATTAGGGTTGTCCTTCTAGACATCTCTGGTCAGTAAGGCAGGCACCTGGTGTCCTCCTTCCTGCTCTTCAGCTCTTCCTGGTGCCCAACTTTGCCTCTAAACAATACAGACTCCTCTTTGTGCCCTGCATTTTTGTTCTTCCTTGTAAACAGGGTAGGAGATCACAGTGGGGAAGCTACCTCACCTCCCTGCTCCAATTCTCTGACATGAAATTCAGGCTTTAAAATCACAATGCTAGGTACCCAGGGTTCTCAGGGCAGTGAGAACCAGAAGTGTGGCCTTCTGATGAGGATCATCTTCTGGATTTTATGTCGAAGTAGCCACTTAAGGGAGGGAAGTGAGAAGCTATTACACAAAAAAATAAGAAACCGAGGGCCTGAGAGAACACTCACCACTTAACAAAATCAGTTACTAATCTGTTCTGCCAGGAGTCAGTGTGAGAGAGTATGAGCCCAGGATGGCCAGATAATTTTTCTTCCTTCTTCCTGTCTTTCTTTCCTTCTTTTTTTTCTTTCTTTTTCTTCAAGAAAGCTGAAAGCTGGCTTTTATGCCAACTCCTAAATGTTGACAGTTAATTTAATAAAAATAAAAAACTTGCTGCTCATTACAAAACAAATTTGAGAGCTGACGTAACCTATACCCCACGGGCCATGAGTGTCCAGTGTCTTTCCTAAGTCTTTCAAAACAGAAGAATTGAAGTCTTTATTAATGGTACTTGAATTTGCTACATGCTCCATTGTGGCAAGCCCTGGTGATTCTTGCTCAAGGGAAAGGAAGATTTACCCTTCATAATGGACAGTTTGAACAAAAGGTTGTCACATTCTTTACCAGTCAGTATAGAGTTAAGCTCTATTGTCTTTGTGGGATGTTAGGGATCAAATCCAGGGTCTCATGTGGATAAGACAAGCACTCTGCCAGCTGTTCCCAGCCACAAACCCATAGAAAAAATATAAAAGAATTCAACAAGTCACATCGTAGGGTGAAAACAGCCTGACATAATTAGTTGATTAATCATTGTTAGCCTGTGTGCTGATACATGAGTAAGGCATGCTCGGGGTATTGATTACACCCACGCCAGGATTCCTTTGTAGCGATCACTTGAAGGGCACAGTGACCACAGAGGTCCACCTCAAGTTACCACCGTTTGCAAAGTGAAAATCGGGTACACAGCCAGATGTAATTTAAGCGCATCTTCCTATGGGTGGTGAGTGCTTACTGCTGCGCTGCTCTGGCTGGATTGCTTTCAGTCTTAATGGGAAGCTTTATGAGAGAGAAACCTAATCTCACCTAGGTAATAATATGTCCACTCAACCTTTCTTCCCAGAACCAGCCCGAGCTTCGAGCTTCGCACTTTTGGGGTTGGAAGGAGGGGTGGGGATTGGCAGAGGTTGCTCTCTGAATGTGAATATCTCCAGGCAAAGCAGGCGTGGGGACACCTTGCATCTTTAAGTCATTCTGGAGGCTTTCCAGAGCGAAAGGTGATGTGGTAAGGCCAGGGTACCTGGCATTTGTGTCTTGAGGGCATTGGCCTGAAACTTGGGAGTGGGTAGAGCTCATTCGGCAGTCTGAGTGCCATTGGCTCCAACTTCCCTTTATCTTTCCTTTCATTTCCTTTTCTTTCTTTCTTTCTTTCTTTCTTTCTTTCTTTCTTTCTTTCTTTCTTTCTTTCTTTCTTTCTTTCCTTCTTTCTTTTTTATTTCTTCTGTTTTTTGAGGCAGGGTTTTTCTGTGTAGCCTTGGTTGTCCTGGAACTTACTCTGTAGACCAGACTGGCTTTGAACTCATAGAAATCCACCTGCCTCTGCCTCCCAAGCGCTGGGACTAAAGGTGTGTGTGTCGCCACCACGCAGCTTCTTTTTTCCTTAATTTTGAAAGGGATTAACTAAAATATAATTACGTCATTTCCCCCTTTACTCTTGTCTAACACTTCCTGTGTCCTTCCTCTCTAATCTCTTCTATGCCGGCTCCCTCGATTCATGGCCTCTTTTTCTTTGATTATTATTGTTACATGTATACGCAAAATATGTAAATGCAACCTGCTGAATCTGTTTAGTGTTACGTGTACTTGTAACTTCGCGGCTGACCACTTGTGTATTTTATAGCCAATCAGAAGTTCATCCCTGGAGATAATTGACTCTGTCTCAGAACTTGTAAGTTGCCTGTTGTGGTGGTTTGAATAGGTTTGGCCTCCATAGATTTAAGTGTTTGAATGCTTGGCCATAGGGAGGGTCACTACTAAGAGATGTGGCCTTGTTGGAGGAAGCATGTCACTGTGGGGGCGGGCTTTGAGACTTCCTGTGCTCAAGTTCTTCCCGGTGTGGTACACAGTCCCTGGTTACCTGCAGATCAAGATGTAGAACCCTTGCCTCCTCCAGCACCATGTCTGCCTGCACGCCGCCATGCTTCCCACCATGATGATAATGGACTAAACTTCTGAAACTGTAAGCCAGCCCAATAAAATGTTTTCCTTTATAAGAGTTACCATGGCCATGGAGTCTCTTCACAACAATGAAACCCTAAGACCTCTGTAGTTCTTTTGTCTAGGGTTTGGTCCTCTTATATTTCCTCTTCCGTGTTAGCAGGTCTATTAGAGTTTGGGATTTTTTTTTTTTAAGATTTATTGTATTTGTGTGTGGTGTGTGTGTGTGTGTGTGTGTGTGAGAGAGAGAGATCTGTGGCAATGTGGTTGTAGGGAGTGTCAGTGGAGGTCAGATAACATGAGGTCCAATCCCCTGAAGCTTGAGTTATAGCTGGTTGTGAGCTGCCAGCTGTAGGTGCTGGAAACCAAACTCCAGTCCTCTGAAAGAGCGGCACACTCTTAACTCTCCGGCCCTGTCTTAGGGTTTTATTGCTGTTCCAGGGGTCCTGGGTTCAATTCAAAGCAACCACATGATGGCTCACAACCATCTATAATGAGATCTGATGCCCTCTTCTGTCATGCAGGCATATACAAAACTCATATGCATAAATAAATTAATCTTAAAACAATAAAACCTGAAAGAAAGAAAGAAAGAAAGAAAGAAAATTTACTCATAGAGACTGAATTGCCAACCAGAGAGCACACATGGACGGATCTAGGCCCTCAGCACATGTGTAACAGTTGTGCAGCGTGGTCTTCATGTGGAACTCCTGACAGCAGGAGGAGGCGCTCTGACTCTGTGGCCTGCCTTTGGATCCCCCCACCCCTGTCTTTGTCTAGCCACAATAGGAGAAGACGTTCCTAGTCTTACTGCAACTTGATATGCTGAGGTGGGTTTCTGTACATTGGAGGCCTCCCCTTCTCTGAGGAGAAAGAAAGGAGGGGAAAAGAGGAGGGGAAAGGAACAAGGAGCAAGGGGAAGCAGAAATCAAGATGTAAAATGAATGAATGAATACATTTTTTAAAGGTCTAATGTTGAAAAAATAATCGAATCTAAAGCCTGGCGCTGGGGATGAAACCCAGGGCCAAGAGCATTCTAGGTAAGTGCTATACTGCTGAGTCACACCCAAGCCCCATATAAACATCAACACAGGAAATTACTATTACTTACGTTACTTTGAGCTAGTTTAAAAGAAAAATAAAAGGGCAATCCTTTTGTGAACGAGCAAACTAAATAAAATATCAAAACCTGATCGAAGCTGTTAGAATAGGTAATTATAAAGTAATCTTATGAACGGATACAAATTTCTAATACCAAGTTCCAGTTCAACCTCACATGATGACAGCAGAAATGTTTACTACTGTTTTCTCCCCAGAGAAGCACAAACCTGATGGACATAAGGAACAAGAGAAATAGGGTTAAGGTATGGCTTACCAGCTTAGTGGTAGAACATATATTGAATACACTTGAGGTCCTGGGTTCAACTGCTAGCACTCTCCTCCGCTGCCCAGAAGACAGAGCAGGAGACAATGGCCATGCAATTTAGCTCATCTGAAAATGCCTGGCTATAGAAAACTAAACCTGACAGGTGGTGGTACTGCCTTTAATCCCAGCACAAGAGGCAGAGGCAGGCAGATCTCTGTGAGCTCAAGGGGCAGCCCCGTCTACAGAGGGAGTTCCAGGACAGCACAGAGAAACCCTACCTCAGAAAAAGAAAGGAAGGAAGGAAGCTAAACCTTAAGCCAGAATTGCATTCCATCTTAGCAGTGTCCAGGACCTGAAGAGTTGGAGGAGGCAAATTCCTCTATAAATGGAGAAAGACACGACTGTATCAGGAACATCTAGGTTCCCCGGTTCCCTGCCTTGCCTTCCGAAGGATGAATTGCCTCCACTCCTGGCAGAAAGCTATCTGGACTCAGGGCTACCAGACAAGCACCCGAGGCAAGGATATTCTACCACAAGTGAAAACTGGAGGAGGATGGGTTACAGAAAGCTGTTTCCCTGTGCCCTTGCTATCTTCTGTGCTTGTCTCCCAAAACGCTGATACCTACATTTATCCATCTCAGAAAGAAGGTGAGAGGTTTCTTCTTTGGGGCCTGATTGCACAGGAAAGAAAACCTAAAGATGCTGTCATACTTACTTTTCTGCTGGAGTGCTAAGATGCTATAACCAAGGCAACTATAGAAGAAAGAGATTACTTGTTGCTTCTGTTTTCAGAGGGTTACAGTCTGTGGCCATTATGGAAGGGAGCGTCACACCAAGCAAGCAGTTTTGAGAAAAAAAAATGCAGCAGAGAGAGAGGGGTGGTGGTGGACTGGGACTGGCTGGTAATGGCTTGGGAGTTTGAAACCTCAAAGCTTGCTCCAAGTGATACAGTTCCTCCAACAAGGCCACACCTCCTAATCCTTCCCAAATAGTTTCAACAACTGTAGACCAAGCTGTAAACACATGAGCATGAGCCTGTGGTGGCCATTCTCATTCAGGCGACCGCAGATGCTGACAGAAGACCCCAGTGAAGCAGAGAGAAGGGCAGGAAGACCCACCTTCAACACCTTCTACCCCTGGTCACCAAACTCAGTTACCATGCATCATTCTTCAGTAGGAGTAGTTAGCCAGGGATTGCCATACAGGAGAGGGGATTGACATGAAAAGCAGAGATGAAAGAAGAAAAGAAAAGAAATCTGAGCAGAAGAAAACCTTTTAAAGCCTTAATATCTCCAGAGGGAAGAAAAGATTTCACGCTGAAGATATAGAGGAGGCTGAGGCAAGAGTCCATCGCTTGAGCCTAACTGCTTGGCTCGGCCATTTGGGGTCCGCACTGTGCCTCCGTCTCTGTGGTGCGCAGACTGTGGGTAGTGCTTGAGCTCTGGCCTGCACAACACCGTGAGACACCATCCCTTAAAAAGTGAAAAGGGGAAGCTTAAAAGGAACATAGACTTTGGAGATTTAAAATAGAACTGCAGAAAGGGCAGTAGAAGAGTCAAATTTAGTAAAAAATAAAATAAAATAAAATCCAGGACACTATGTCTAATTTGAATTTCAAGTGAGCCACAAACACTTTTTTTTAGTGCAAGTATACCACACGCAATATTTAGTTTATCTGAAATTAAAATTCTCCTGCGTATCCATCCCAAGGTCAAGATGAAATTTCCATGAAAACACAAAAAGAGACAGAAAGATAGAAAAAAAAACCTAAAAGATCAATTGAGGAATACCAATATTTGAATAGGAGTTATAGAAAGGAATTGCAGATGGAGTGAGTTACTAAGGACAATGAAGGGAAGGGTCTAGCCAGAGCCAAGTTCAAGAAATAAACCTCCGTCTGCTCTGAAAGGAAACTCCAGAGCACTGAAGGCAAAACACCAAAAGGTGAATCCAGGCAAAACATCTCTGTCAGACATGGTGGAACCATGACTTCTGAATTCCCAGGGGAAATTATTTTCCATCTAGAATTGTACACTTTGCTAAGCAGACCATCAAGTGTGAGAATATGAACATAGAACACACACACACACACACACACACACCATTTAGAACTCTCAGAAAGCTTTCAGTAGAGGTATTTCAGGACACGTAAGAGGAAAAAAGAAGAGACGGACTCAGAGACAGATAGGGAGAGGGAGATATAGAAATAGAGAGATAGGGAGATGAAAAGATAGGGATACAAATATATATATTTCTATATAAATACACACACACACACATGAGGCTAAAGAGATGGCTCAGTGGTTAAGATCACTTGCTGCTCTTCCAGAGGACCCAAGTTCAATTCCTAGCAACCACATGGTGGCTCACAACCATCTGTAATAGGATCCAATGCCCTCTTCTGGTGTGCATGAAGACAGTTTGCTCTCTCTATAAAACAAATTAATGAATATTAAAACAAAACTTGTATAACTTATATGTGTATGTATATACTGTATACACATATATATATATATGTGCAAGATGAGGAAGGAGAGAGTTGTGCTGTGTTGGTTAGTTTTATGTCATTTTGACTACTGCTAAGAGCATCGGTGAGGAGGGAACCTCATTTGAGAAAACGAGTTCATAAGACTGGGCCGTAGGCAAGTCTGTGGGGGATTTTTAAAATTAGTGATCGATGGTGGAACAATAAGAAGATAGAGAACTAGAGAGGGCGTTGTGGTGGTTTGAACAAGAAATGCTCCCCTTAGGCTCATGTATTTGGACACTTGTTAGTGACACTGTTTGAAGAGGTTGCAGGACCGTAGAGCGGTGATTCTCAACCTTCCTAACGCTGCAATCCTTTAACACAGATCTTCACGTTATGGCGACCCCAACCATAACATCATTCCATTGCTACTCCGCAACTGTAATCTTGCTCCTGTTAGGAATCAGGATGCAAACATCCGCTGTGCTGGATATGTGATCCCACAGGGATCGTGACCCGCAGGCTGACAACCACTGCTTTAGAGGGCAGAGCTTCGCTGGAGGGAGTGTATCACAGGGGCAGGGAGCAGGCTTTGAGAGCACATTGCCTCAACACACTCCCAGTTCACTCTCAGATTCCTACATCTGGAGGGAAATCTCAGACTTCCTGCCCTACCAATCTGGACTCTTTTTCTGGAACCACATGCCAAAGTAAACTACTTTTTCCTTAAGTTATGTTTGACCATATATAATCACAGCAACAGAAAAGTAAGTTAAATGGGAAGAGAGGAGGTATCTTGTAAATGGAAGAAGTGGAGATTATGGGATGGCATCTGTACCAAGAGAAATACCAGCCCTGACTGCAGCAGGACAGGAAGTTGAGGTGGGACCTCTGAGCGAACAGGATGATGAACACGCGATGCTTAGAAGCAAAAAAAATGAATTTTTTACTATGTCAGAGTTTGAGTGTATCTTAGTTACTTTTTTATTGCTGTGAAGAGACACCATGATGAAGACAACTTATTAAAAAGAAAATAGTTTCTCGGAGGCTTACAATTTCAGAGGGTGAGTCCCTGAGCGTCATGTCGGGGAACATGGCAGCAGGCAGGCATGGCTCTGGAGCAATAGCTGAGAGCTCACATCTGATCCCCAAGAAAGAGGCAGAGAGAGCACGGGCTTTTTGAAACCTCAAAACCTCTCCCAGGAACACACCTCCTCCTACAAGGCCACACCTCCTAACCCTTCCCAAACAGTTCCATCAACTGTGAACCAAGTGTTCAAACATATGAGCCTATGAGGGCCTTTCTCATTGAAACCACACATCACTAGCATAAAATTATGATAAACTACATGACACTATTTAGGCGTGAGTCTGCCTGGGTGTACAAGCTAAATCCCATAATCCCAAAGCTTCTATATGATATTAAAAATAGACATATCAGGAAACAGCTATGTGAGCATGTAATTTAGAAGTAGAAAAACAAACGGCTACGGAGAGGGACTGATATTTTGTACTTTTAAGCTTCCTGAGAACATTAAAAATCATTCATAGACTTGGGGAGAACAAGAGCTCCACAAAGACCAAACTGAGCAGGGCACAGGGGTCTTGTATGAGACGGTTTCTACAATCAAGGACCATGTGTGGATGTGGCCTGGAACCCCCGCAGAGGGGCCCATGATAGCTCGGTGTAGGACTGAAGACCCTAGTGAGGGAAACAGGGACTGTTTCAGTCATGATCTT
>CM053767.1:30816998-30912039 GCA_028658305.1 Pachyuromys duprasi
CATTGGAGACAGTCTCTCCTGACAAGGATGACTCTGAAAGAGCGGGTGTCTTTCTGGCACCCACTGGAGATAGACTCAGCTGACATAGTTCACAGGCCCGCATGCTAGAAAGCAGGATTTGTTGCTAAAACTAACGGTGTTCCTTGAAAAGAGAATTTCAAATAACCCAAACCCAGCTGACCTCCAGAAGGAACTAGGACAGGGTTTCCCCCTGGGAGAGGGACTGGCAAAGGAGCAAGACTGCTATCAAGATGCTGGGCCAAGGAGGAGGGTGGGCAGTGGCCAGCTGCAAGCCAACACCAGCAGACCCTGAGGCAAGAAGGATTAGGCCTCAATTTCACTCCATAAACAGACACAGTTTGGTTGAAAACACTGGTTGCCAGAGTGCTGCTTGCCTTCTGGAAAAATTAAACATCTCCTCTTGGGCACCTGTTTGTAACGGACAGACTGGAGGTGTGTTGTAACAATATACAATTTCAGTTAGTAAATGACCTCAAGAGTCCACATGCCCTGGAAAGAAAGTGGCTGAATGGTTCAGTTAGTGAGGCTGCACGCACACAGGCAGGTGTTCCGTCACGGTTTGCAGCACAGAACCCATGTGAAGAAAGAGGAAAGGGAACACAAAATCATCTTAAACCAAGAAATAGACTTCACTCAGTGATCAACGAGCAGATGCTGGACTCCTCCCATCTTATTTCCATAACCAGTAGTTGCAGAAGTTACCCTAAAACAAGGCATCGTCTCTGATGAAGGACGGGGACCACTCTGCATGGTGACGTCCATATTAGAAGCCATCGAGCTGTGGAGTAGGTTATTGGCTACGCCTTACGCCCATCTCCATCAGAAGTCAGATGAGGTTCTACAGCCTTGGGTATAACCCCAGATGTGGAGACCAAAGACAGATAGAGGGTGACAGCTGAGGGCTGGGTCAAGGGTCGCAGAACTGTTAATGGTTTTTAGCAAAGGGCTTCAAGGCCAAGTATATTTGGGATCAGTGAATCAGTCTCTCTCTCTACTTCCCTCCCTTCCTTCCCCTACCTCCACCCTCATCTTTGAAGACATGTGTTGCCCAGTTTAAACCAGTCTCTTGGAATCTATAAGAGAGAGCCAAATAGAGCGTTTTCCACGTATTTGACTACTGACATCTTTTTCTGAGCACCTGTACTAGTCAGGGAAACTGCTCTAAGCCCATGTATCCATTTGCACATGTATTTGAAGAAGGCTGTAGTCTTGGTATAATATTTTAAAACAGATTGATTAGGTTGGCAGGGAAAGGCTTGGTCACACCTAGATCGGTGAGGCTGGCTGTGTTGTTTTATATCTGTCTGTTTTGAGATGGAGCCCAAGCGGACCACAAATTCACCACCATCACCTCAACCTCATGAGTGCTGAGATCACAGACATGCACCAGCACCACCCCAGCTTCTGCTTAGTTCTTGGACTAAAAACGGGCCCCTCCTGACAGCTGTATTTCCCTGGACACACCGCAGAGCTAATGCTTCAGACCAGTCCTGACGCTGATTCTCATCTACTATTTGCTTGTTTATGAGTCTAAAGTGCTGTTTGCACCCTACCAAACTGATTTTACTAACTTCTAAAGGGTTGCAATTTCTAGTATGAAAACTACCAAATCCTATCTAAGGTAAGTGCATTAAAATTCTTATACCCCTTTACTTAGAGAAGTCTGCTTTATATTTTACTAGGTCAGCAAAGAGCAAAACTGGGCTGGCACAGGCTGGGCTATCTGCCTCTCAGGGAATGCTAGTGCCCTAGAGATGGAGTGCATCATAAAGAACAAGATCCTGTAGATGCTTTCAAATTGTCAATGCGATTTCATATTCTAGTCTTATTCTGTGGCCATTTAGTCTTGTGTCCTGTGTTAGATCTTGTCATGATCACTCACAAAGGAGCTCTCAGTGAGTCAAGTTGCTATGGATTCAAGTCCAGCACACCTGTACTACAGGTGAAAAGAAAAGAAAAATAAAGCGGGGGGTGGGGGGTTTCTATTTTATTTTGGGTCCATGGCTGGGAATCCAGAAGCAGAGGCAGATCAGTAAGAAGAACAAATCAGTTCATCTATGTCAGTTTCATGTGACACAAGATCCTTCAGAAATAAAGAGCCAAAGAAAAAAGCAGATGTGATTCTTGTCAGGTTTCATTTTTTGAAACAAGGCCTCACCATATAACCCAGCTGTCTCCAAACTTGCCATCCTCCTGCTTCTGTTTGCCAACTTCTGGGATCTTAGGAGCATGTCGCTGTGCAGGTTTTTATGTTAGGCGTGATGAGAAGATAGTCATGGAGGGGCGACGGGAATAAGATGTACTGGTGATGAACGTAGGGCCGGAATTAGCAAGCCCTGCCTGTGCACATCGTCCTTTGAGTCTTGAGAGATGAGGACATTTCTTCCTTAGAGGCATGGGAAAGCACTTCATGAATGACAGTTTAGAACCTGCTTCGGGGAACAAAGCAAGAAAATGGGTAAGCCACCTTCTTGCCTATCTGTTCTCACAGATGCCAGGGTGCCATATTTTAGGGTAATGAGCTCTGACCACAGGAAGACAAAACAAACAACAGGCAGGGGCTATCCAGGGACCCCCACTGACTTCCCAGCGGCCTCATGGTTAGCAGCTTGCCGGCTTGATTTTTGTACCTGTCTCTGAGCCCACATACGCAGAACTCCCTATGGTTTCTTGCTGTGTTTTGAAGCTGCTGAGATTTGAAAAATAACAGCTTCAAAAAGAGTTCTTGTAGGATACGCTGATATGGCTACTGGGGAGGGCTGTCTGAGGAGGCAGGTTCACGTGTGACCACAAGTGTGCGACCATAGGGGCAACATGGAGAGATTCCCATTTGAAAAATTCTCTTGGTACCAGACCCTGAGCCTAAAAGTGTTGGCTGCGACCAGCCGGGGTCTTCTCTGCCTCCTACAGTGCATAAAAGGCTCGTCCAGTGATTTGTCTTTTAAACCAGCAATCAAATACATTTTGCAAGGCACTGTGGCTTTTCAAGGAGTCTAGAAAATGCCTACATTTTCAGCTTTTCTTTCCCACCTTTCTTCTTTCCTTGATTCACTTGGTTTCCTCCTGAGCATTTTGGCGTGGCGTTCCTCATTGTTGTTCTTTGAGGAAATACCTGAAATGTAAAATGCAATCTCTTTTGGAAATTAAAAAGGAAATCTGAGGGCAGGTAATGGCGCTTGGGAAGCCACAGGGGGACGGACGATGGGTGGCAGGTGCCGCAGAAGCTGAGGTCCACTCAGAGTGGCAAATGGCTTCAAGTAATTTCAAGACTGGAAAAAAAAAAAAAGAAAGGGGATTTCACTTCCCTAAATCAATTTAACTGTTCAAATGATTATCGCTCCCCCGGTGTTTGGGAAAATATGAAATGAAAGGAAGCGACTTCTGCAGGCTCTCAAAGTTTTCAAAAGCCATTAAACCCACAAAGTCTGTTTGGGTTTTATCTGATGTAATGGGTCCTGACCCGACAAGTTTATTGTCTGGGAAAGAGTGCCAGGAGAGTTCGCCAGTCAGGAGAATGGCTCTAACTGCCACTTCTGCATTCCCTGCTCTTCAGCTGACTGTCCGGGTAGCCACTGGCTTCAGCTTCTCCTTTTTATGAGGGGTCATGCACACATGTACCGACTCCCATTGCTATTGCTATGGAGTCTGAGCTCTCTGATTGCAAGTCAGAATATTTCCACCCAGAGCGGCGGTTCTCAGCCTTCCTAACGCTGCGACCCTTTATTAATATAGTTCCTAATGTTGCAGTGAGCCCAACCATGAAATCATTTTTTATGGCAACTTCTTTACTATAATTTTGCTGCTGTTATGAATCGTAATGCAAACATCCGTGCTTTCTGATGATTTAGGTGACCCCTGTGAAGAAAGTCGTTCAACAACCCCTCCCCCACACACAAGGGGCTGCAACCCACAGGTTGAGAACCACTGACTTAGAAAACATGTGTCCCTGGGGAACATTTTCAATGCTTGAGCCATTACAACTTCCCCTCGGCATGGACTTACAGCTCTCCAAACTTGTCATGAGTTGGAAGCACTACCAAGCTCAAAGCTTACATAATATACCTGACCTCTGAAGAGTGTGGTTCGTGGTGAAGAGCGGGGTCCCATGGCTGAGTGGAAACGACAATATGCTGATGATACAAGCAGCACAGAGGGGTGCCTCAGGGGGGAAAGTTCCTTCAGAGAGCACGTTACAGGTCCACGGAAAGACCTGAATCCTAAGCATGGCTTCTCAGTACATACAGTCATGTCATCAGTGAAGAACCCTGAGTCAGGGCCTGCTGATAGGGCAGGAGGGAGGGTCAGGGAGGGCTACTGACATCCAGCAGACAGAGGCCAAGCAGGCTGCTTAGCATCGTCCACTGATTGGGATGTCACCACACACACACACACAAAAAATCTGATAAAAAATGACAGTTGCCTCAAAGTTCCTATAAAAATACATTGACCATGTAGAGTCTACTCAGTGTCTTAAGACCAAGGCAACACTGCCTTGTATAGCTTTAATAAAGGTTGAGAAAACAGAAAAAGCTCAGCTCTTTATGGGCCAAACCCATCGACAAAAGGGAATGGGTAAGAAATAAATGCAGATGCCAGTTCTCCTAGCAGTTAGCCCTAGAGACAGAACCTTCCCCAATATTTAAATGCCATTTGTTCCAGGCAGAGATGAGTAGATGGAAGCCAGAAGCTCCCAGGAGAGAGCCAGGGAGGGGGGGACGGGGAGAACTCACTTTAAAAGGACCTGTTTAGTGGGGAGAATTTTTTAAGTCATAGTCTGGACCCTGAGGTTAAGGCACAAATAGACTGAGTTAAGGGACCTATGCTGTTCTGTTTTGTTTTTTTTTAGTCGAATATGTGTGGCCTATGTGTGTGTGTGCCTGTGTGTGTGTTTACCTATGTGTATGCCCTTATATGTGTATGCCTGTGTGTATGTGTCTATTTGTGGTGTGTTCGAGTGCCTACTGTGTGTGCCTACATGTGTATATGTATATACACGTGCTTATGTGTGTGTGTGTGTGTGTGCCTCTGTGAATGTATTGCAGGACATACAGAAATCAGCTATCTCCTTCCAAATTATAGGTTTCAAGGATTCAGCTCAGGCCATCAGGCTTGGCCACAAGTACATTTATCCTCTGGGCTAAGCCATAGGCCCACTAAGAGTTGTATCTTAACTAATAATTCCTCAGGGCCATCTAAAAATAAATTTACCTCAGCTGGATCCTTCTAGAAAAACCTATCTTCATGCAAAGAAACACACTAAGTTGTGGTGATTCTCCGAGATTTGTGTAAATCAAATCCAAAGGCTTTCGGGATTCCTGTGAACAGAGCCCCATTCAGTCTCATTTTTCAAAAGATTTATTTTATTTTTTACATTCTGAGTATGTGGGGATGTATATGCTTGGGGCACAGGGCCCACAAAGGTCAGAGGCATCGACTCCCCTAGTGCTGGGGTTACAGTTGTGAGCCAGCTGGCAAGGCCGCTGGGGCCTGAACCTGGGTGCTCAGCAAGAGCAACACGTGTACTCAACTACGGAGCCATCTCTCCAGCCCAATGTCTGACATTCAATTGGAGGTCAAGGCACAATACAAGAGAAAAATGGGCTGAGAAATATCACTGTCAGGGTGTGCCTCTCTTTCCACAATCTTCTATAAGAAGCACTTACAGGTTTGTTTGTTTGTTTGTTTTGGGGACAGGATTTCTCTGTATAGCCTTGGTTGACCTGGACTCACTTTTGTAAACCAGGCTGGCCTTGAACTCACAGATATCCTCCTGCCTCTGCCTCCCTGGGTGTTGGAATAACAGGTGTGCACCACCATGTAGGTCTTTCAACGAAAGGAACGCTGGGCTGCTCTGGGCTCATGAGGTTGGTAGCCTCTGCACCCAGGAGCAAGCTCCTTGTTTCCTTCCAGAGAGAGAGAAGAGAGGGGCAGCCATGAACCTCTAAGGTGAAGGGCACCATCGCGTCTCTCCGCACACAGCCTCCTTGGCTGAATTCTCCAAAGTGCCAGTTCTAGAACTGATGCAAGGAGGCTGGAGGATGCCAGACCTGGCTGGAGAGCAGAGTAGAAAACCCTGCAAAAAGGCCATATGACCTTCCCACAAACCTGAAGGTCAACGAGGTTTTTATTTCATTCATTCATTTTTGCAATCCTAATAGTTGAATCAGGGCATGGTTTACGTAAGAAATGAGCTACATACTCAGGTCTTAAAGGATTTGCTGATTTTTATTCCATGGGTATGGGTGTTTGCAGCATGTATGTCTATGTACCATATGTGTGCAGTGCCCACGGAGGCCAGGAGAGGGCTCTGGGTCAGCGGGGACTGCAGTTACAGGCGGTTGGGAACCACTGTGTAGGTGCTGAGAACAGAACCCAGCTCTTCTGCAAGAGCGGCCAGTGCGCTTAACCTCTGAGCATCTCTCCAAACTATTTTTTTTTTTTAATTTTTAAAGACAAGATTTCTGTACTATGTAGCTCTGGTTGTCCAGGAGCACACTATACCAGGCTTTCGAGATCTCCTGCCTCTGCCTCCCTCATGCTGGGATTAAAGGTGTGTGCTACCACGCCTGGGCTCTCCAACCCTTTATTCTGTGTTTTAA
Organism: Pachyuromys duprasi; assembly: GCA_028658305.1. Taxonomy (NCBI): domain Eukaryota; kingdom Metazoa; phylum Chordata; class Mammalia; order Rodentia; family Muridae; genus Pachyuromys; species Pachyuromys duprasi. The sequence goes on from CM053767.1 coordinate 30,823,619, forward strand.
AGTGTTTTTGGTTTGAGACAGTCTCATGAACTTGCCCAGATTGGCCTCCAATTTATAATCCTCCTGACTCATGTTTATGAAACTGCAGGGTCACAGGCTGTACCATTCCCCTCCCCCACCGTGCAATGTGCCACTTGAACTAATATTAGAACTTCTATTTTTGATTTTTTTTTTCAAATTTAAATTCCTGTTAAAGTTTAAACACATATGTAGACTTCTTCGGTGGCAATTTAAACATCTAGACATAAAAAGATGTCTACATTGAAATGTTTTGAAACGTTAAGAATATCTCAACCCCAATACAGTCATTGGGGTTGGGGAGGTGGCTCTGTTGGCTAAATGCTTTCCATATAAGCATGAGGACCTGCGTTTGGGCTCCAGCACCCAGGGAAAAAGCTGGGTCTGTAATCCTGGCAACCAGGAGGCAGAGACTGCTGCATCCCTGGAGCGTTCTATCCAGTCAGCTTAGCAAAACCAGTAAGCTCCAGGTCCAGTAGGAGACTCATCTCCAAAAACAAGGTAGGGTATGACTGATGGAAACAGCCTAGGTTGATCCTTGACCTCCACATGTGTGGGTGGGTACATAGGAACACACAAATACATGTGTAGACATTCTCCTCGCTCTTCACACAATGAATACAAAAGTTTGCTAAGCCTCTTAGTTTGAGGAAGGGCAGTATAAGCCTTAAAGTGGCCTTACTCCTCTGAGCAGAGAGCAAGTATGAGCTGTGAGCTATGTGTTAGGATGACCACAAGAAGTAAATCAAAGTCACCCAGTTGTCCATCTGAGTGCTACGCCACAGCTGAGCGCTATATGGTCTGCAAGGACGGAAACTCCAACAGTCTTTTCATAAACCCAGAAGAGTCCACAAAATATCAAAGCTAGAATGTTCCTCAGGTCACAGGACTCTGGTCCCTAAAGGAACTGTCCAAATGACTTGCTGACACCCATCAGCTCCTGAGGAGCTTCGTAACTGAGCATGAAATGACAATGACTCTGCTCTTCAAAGCACTCGGCCAGCAAGAGGCTGTAATGTTCGGCAAGAAAACTCTTCTCAGCATCCACATGAGCCACAGTAAGCGTCAGTGACTACAAACCGGTAGACATAGCCTTGATCCAAGAACCCGGAGCCCAAGGCAGCTTCCTACTGTCCACGTGATCTCAGGCAGTCTTCTAAGCCCCCTGGGTCCCATCAGCAAATGAGGATGGATGGTGGCAGCTGCTGCCTCCCCCAGAAGGCTGAACATCTGAGAGAGCTTCACGAATCACTGACCAAACAACCAGTGTCTTACTGTTCTTGTCAAAAGGTAATGAGAGAATCAAATTGTATCCTATTAAGGAAATATGTTTATAATCAAATTACTTCCTGAGAACTTCATGTTTCCTGGCATGGTCTTTTATTTCTCTCCTAATATGAAATCTTCCAGGAAACCTATGTTTTCCTGAGAAGAAAATTGCATGGCCACTCAATATATTTTGAAACAGTTTATTCTATGACAATCTCCTTTGGCCATTCTACATGTGATCTTTTGGAGGAGGTCCTGGACAATTTTCTTTTCTTATTACAAGGGATAAAAATCGATGCAAGTCAGTGTAAACAAGAGCATTTATATAAGAACAAGACCAACCAAATTGCAGCTTACATGCCTCTCATCGGAAGCGGAGCCATTCCTCAGACAAACTCACCACAAGTCCACTGTCACAAACTCAGCCCAGCCAACATGCTCATGTCCACAGGACCTCACTGGCCCTGTGTCTGTCAGCCAACTATGGTAGTTCGTGTGTCTCAGTTTAATCTCCTCCACCCCTTCTTTCTTGCCTGGAATGCACAAGCAGTGCTTTTCTCCACATCTGCTTTTTTCTTTTCTTTTTCTTCTTTTTTCTACAAAAACACTCAGTTCTTGGAACACAGATCTACCCAGGACCAGTGTGACAACATTCAGAAGCGCACTGTTGCAGGGCCATCTTTGGACGAGTCGCTTGATCGCCATGCCTCAGTGTTTTCATCTGGAAAAGTGGGCATAACATTTCCAGCAACTGAGCTTAGTTCGCAGTGCCCAGTATTAACCAGTAGAATTTATAAAACTGAACAAGAACAGGCCTAGATCCGCATAATCCAGACTTTGTATCAAATCCTAAAATAATATGATCACCCTGAGTTTGTTGGCTAGGTCCTCCAAGAGCGCGGTTTGACCTAGGTCTGGAAGGAAGCAACTGAAATGACTTGGGAGAAAATTATGTTTCGGTTTTCACTGGCCGCAATTACTTACTTACTCATAATTCTGCAATTTGAGAAACAAGCGTGTCCAACCACAGCCTCTGGGCTGCTTGCAGCCAAAAACAGCTCAAGACTGGTGTGATCTAGAACTGTAAACTTGTTAAATGTGTGTGTGTGTTCAGACATGATTGCAGAATTTTTTACCTTGCATTTTATAGATGAAAATGCCATATTATAAGGTCAAAAGGTTAAACACATATGCTAGGGTTTGGCAGATGTGGCTAATCTGTGCTTCATCCACTGGCTGGGCCATCCAAGATGGTCTCTTTATTTACATGACTGACATATCAGGCAGCAGTGGGCCAGGGACTTCTCTGTCCTTGTGAGTTTCATGTTCAGTTTGGAGGACAGCATAACACAGAGGAAGCAGATGAAGTGTGAGGTGGCTCGGTCTTACTGCCAGGCTGCGCAAGCACCCACTGTCCTCTTAAAGGGTACACTTCCAATGGCCCAAAGCCTCCTAAAAGACACCACTGCTCAAAGGCTTCGCCGCCGTCCAACAACGTCCCCCGAAGACAGAATCTTTCATACTCAGAACTAAAACCTTATGGACTTTCTATGTCCACTCCAGCTCTGAATAATGACACAGAGACATATTTATTTATAATAGCTTTAGGCTTTAGCTTATTGTTGTTCCCAACTAGCTCTTATGACCTGTATTAACCCGTTTATATTATAATCTACTTTCTGCCACGTGCTTCTTTACCTCCCCTTAGTTGCACAGATCCGACTTCCTCCGTTGAATCCTTTCGCACCTCTTTCTTTTCCAGAGTTCGTATCTCTCCGGAAGTCCTGCCTATTCTCTCCTGCCTCTGCTATAGGCCGTTCAGCTCTCTATTCAACCAATCAGAAGGGGACGTAGAACAACTTTTCATGCAGATGTAGAAAAGGGCCAAGACGACTGTTTTCCTTTAGGTTGAATATTTGAATCTTATGTGTGTCAAAAGAGAAATGGGTTTTAGTTCTTTCTGCATCCTGATACTTTGTATACTGTTGACTTACTCAATGTTCTGGGCTCTGTGGGTATGCAGAGAGCTCTGTAACGCATGATGGGACACTGCTGGGTGAGCAGTGCCGAGGTTTGTTTGTGTTTCATACTTTTTATACTTTGAGGGGGGGAAAAAGTGAAAGAAAAACTGTAGTATTGGAGGGAAACAATGTGACCAAGGAAAAGATGAATTCAACAAGCAGCCTCGTGGGACTCGGTGCACACTCTGGGTTCCAGTTATCCGGAGCTGCTCCGCGCCTCCTCAGCAAACGCTTTGGATCTAAGAAGCTAGTCTCTTGGGTTGGCCGATGCCTGCCCTGCTTTCCACTTACTCACATTCTGTCTTGCTTTAAAAGAAGACAAGACCGTTGGACCAGTATTGCAATTCTGTAGAGTCATTTCTTATTACAACAATAACGTGATTACAAAAATTGGCATATTTAAGGCCTAACGCCATTCTAATAAAGGCAAATTTTTCTTTAGAAAACAGACAAACAATACCAAATTCTGGTCCATACTCAGCTCTTCCCCGGTACAGAAATCATCATTTGAATATACAGAGACAGCCTCTACGTGGTGCACAAAAACATCACTCCAACACAGGACTTTATAACAAAACCAAACACAAACAAGCAAAAAAACAAAGAAACTACGGCAAAACATGAGTATCAGGAAACCTTGTAAGCTGGGCTCATCCGTGTCATGGACTAACACAGAGAGAAGTCAAAACACAAAGTAAATAAAATCCTCCTGGGATCAGGCAAGATGAGCAGGAGAGCCGTCACAACAGCCGCTTAGCTGTTGATTTAAACAGAAACACCACCTGCAGGTTTAATTTGGTTCTAAAATAGTTAATTCAGTTCTAAAATAGGATGTAGCTCAATGGTAAGACTTACCAACCACGGGGGTTCATGACCCAAACTGCAGAAGAGCACGTTTATAATGTCATATACCCTGTTGCGAAATAAAAAATACCTGGGAAAATTCAAAGGAGGGAAGATTTACTTTGGCTGATCCTGGTTGGTTCCGGGCCTTAGTGAGACAGAACATTGTGGCAGGGAGTGTGTGGCGCTCACTGCAGGGTGCCTGGACAGCAAGGGTTACAGGGAAGAAACACTCTTCAAACCCAAGTTCCCAGTGACCACTTCTTCCAGTGGGCTCAGGAGCTGTACACCCTCTCGCCATCTGGAGGCTCAGTTTGGGGAGGTTTAAGAGGCAAGCCCTTGAAGGGGAAGTGTGTCACTAGAGGTTGGTTTGGAGCGTTCACAGCCTTGGCCCCGCTTCCCGTTCTTTGTGTTCATGTTTCCTGTAGAAGACACCGTCCCTCAGCTTCCTGCTCCTACTGCCACACCTGCTGCTTGCCGCCCGCTTCCCCGCTCTGGAACCACAAGCCAACTTATATCCTACTTACACAAACTGCCTTGGTCGTAGGATTTTACACAGCAACAGAAAGGTAACTCGTGTAACCTAACAGCCCGTCCACTACTGAACCGTGTCTTCACAGCTTTAACCCCCTGGTGATGGATGCGGTGGCTTCTTAATTGTACTACCACCCAGGAGTGAAGCCTTTGACACACCAGCCTTTGGGGAAGATGCCCCATGCTCAAACCATGGCATTTCTTAGACTATAAGATTCAAAGGTCTAAATTAGGGAACGCAGAGCCCTCAAACCCAAGCACAGCTAGAATCCTTTTCTTGGGAGTTTGGATAATCTTTCCCCGATTCCATGTCAAATGTGCTTGTTGAACTCATGCAGATCTTTAAGATTGCCTGCAGTGAAGGTGATGAAGACCCTAGTCGTGAGTCCACTAGAAAGCTTGTTCTTGTGGATGCTCTTTTCCTCTCTCAATGGTAGTATTTTTCCTCTCTACTTTTCTTCCTCCTGGTTCTCAAAGATCGGTGCAACTATATTGTCTCTTCTGGGATTTTTTTCTTAATTTGTTTGTTTTGTTTTTCCCATGGGAATAGATTAAGAAAAAAATTCTCAAAGATTTTCTTTGATTCTGGATATTTCTTTTATTCTTTGTTTCTGTTACCATGTATGTATATATAGTTAATGAAAGCAGGTTACTTATAAAGAATAGTAGTTTGTTTGGCTCAGGAGTTGCGGGCATGCAAGGGAGTGGTACAGCAGCTCTTGAGCCTCTGATGAAGACCTCAGGCTGCATAATAACATAGATGATGCCACATTACACCAAGTGTGATAGCTCAGCCTCTCTTTCCCTTTGTCTTAATTACTATTCTATTGCAATGACAAAACACCATGACCAAGGCAGCTTACAGAAGAGTTTCCTGGGACTTAAGGCCATCATGTCACTGAGCACAGCTGCAGGCAGGTGTGACTCTGCCTCAGTATCTGAGAGTTTAGATCTGATCCACAAACGCAAGGCAGAGAGATAACTGGGATTCGCATGGGTTTGTAAAACCTAAATCCCACCCTCCTCCAAGAAGGGCACACCTTCTAATCCTTCCCAAGCAGTTCCACCAACTGTGGACGGAGCCTTTGGGGTCTGTCCTCATTCAAACCACCTCACCAGGATCCTAATCCTAATTATTTTCCAAAGACCTGAGTTCCAAATGCCATTAGCATGAATTGTGGAATTGTGTATCCAACACATGTTCAAAAGGTTGTTGCCTTGTGTGGTAATCTTTTCTCCATAGCTGGGGACTGGTAGGATTTGGCATAGGGATAGATGTGAAGTTGGTGTTAGGGATGTGAGGCCACATGGAGTATAGTTTCTTAGCTGGAGCCTGAAAATCTGTGCAGGAAACGCCACGCCCTGACTCTGAGTGTGCCTCTCTCCCAGGCTGAAGAGGAATGAGTCATCCTCCTCCGTCCAGAGTTACTTCCACCTGTCTCTCTCACCTGTTCTAAAAACAAAAAGGCTCAGGACTTTTGTTCTCTTCCCTAGAGAGCTAGCAGTGTTCTGTTGTGTTGGTCAGTTTTCTAGTACTATAACAAACACCAAGACAATCAATGTATAAAGAGGGAATGCTTATTTTGGCTTATGGTTTTGTAGAGGTTCTGAACCTGTAGGTTGAACCCCTTGGGGGGGGGAATTACATTTAGATATCCATGCATATCAGATATTTACACTGAGATTTATAACATAAGCAAAAAATTACAGTTATGAGTAGCAACAAAATAATTCTATGGTGGGGGGGGTGCTCGCCACAACATGAGGAACTGTATTAAAGGGTCGCAGCATTAGAAAGGTTGAGAGCCACTTGTTTAGAATGTTTCCACTCATGGCCAAAGAAGCCTGCTGTTTGAGTGTGTGTGCCAAAGCAGCACATCACACCTCAATATGTAGTCAAGCAAAAGCACAGACCTTATAGCCTGGGAGCAAAAGATGAGAGCGTAGGGTTCCAGCCTTCCCTTCAAATCTCACCTCCAGTGACTTGAAGACCTCACACAAGGCCCCACCTCATACATGTTCCACTGTCTCCTTGAGGTGCCACCCACGACAGCAGCCCCAGAGCAACAAAACATGCTCACCACAGAAAAGGCCTCATGGATGCAGTCATTACCCAAGAGGATGTAGCCATCTTTGCAGATTGTTGTCAGAAACAGGGGTACCAAAGGAAGAAGTGCCAGAAGCCAGACTTGAGGTCATAGCCCAGAGAAGCTCAAGCAACCTGCCATTGCCTCTGCCTCCCACAGGGACCTCTGTGTCACTAAAGTCCCTGTCCACCTTCTTTCCCTTCTAATTTTCAAACTTCTCTGAGGCACTTTTAGGCTGTGCTCACTGGGAGCTAACTCCCTGGTGGCTGGCACAGAGAGGAAGCTTGGCTCCCGGCTGCCGAGTGATGCCTGAAGATCACCCTGCAAGGAATCACCCTCCACTTGTTATTTCACATTCTGTTTCCAGAGTGTGTCCTTCAGGACATTTTTTCCTGTCGCAGACTGTATCCAGTGTATACAAGAGGTGACACGCTTAGAAACGGCTCTGTCAACAGGGTCCCTCTGCCTCTACCTCCTCTGCCGGAAACGGTGAGGCTGAACACAACTCCTATCAGAAACTGACATTTAGAAACTATAAAGCCAATTATGGAGCTGGCTGGGAAATGACTGTGGCGAGCATTACCAGAGAGCTAGAAGGGAGAATACATGCACGTTGGACATGACCTTTAAGACGTAACCTTTGGAAGACAGCACAGATAGTAAATAGCCAGGCTCTGGGTTTAATCATTTGATAGTTATGGCACTTTAGAGGCATAACAAGAGGGAAATCTAGCTATTTCTTCAGGAAAATGTTTTTTTTCTTCCGCGTTGTAAGTTTGTCTGTCTAGACTGCTGTAAGGAGGAACCACAAACTGAGTGGACTGAAAGGGTATTTTATTTTCTCACAGTTCGGGGCAGGGGAGGGCCAGAAGTCCAAGATGAAAGTGTCTGTTGGGGTGCCCCTTGCAGAATTGGGGGGGCCCTTGAGGCCTCTCTCATTGGCTTGCAGGTAGCCACTCTCACAATCCCTTCATAGGCTGTCCTTTGAGTGCACAACGCTGGGGTGTCTTTTCATGGAAACAGTCATGCTGGGATAGAACCGCCCATATGTCTCATCTAATTGTTTAAATTATTTTATTTGATTTACATTGGTGTTCTGCTTCCATGTACGTCTGTGTGCGTGTGTCAGATCCCCTGGAACTGGAATTACAGACAATTATGAACTACATGTGGGTGTTGGGATTTGAACTTGGGTCCTTTGGAAGAGCAGCCAGTGCTCTTAACTGATGAGCCATCTCTCTAGTCCCCCTAATTTCACCTCTTTCATGTCCTTTTGGCATATGAATTTGGGGTCACAATCTAGTTCATCATACTTTGTTGCTTATCTTGGGTTTAAAGGTAGCATTTATTCTATTAGATCTATTAGGTTATTGAGACAGGAGCGTGCCACAGGTGGTTGAGAGAAGAGTATAGGGAACGTTAGAAAGGACAGCACCAACATGACTGCTGTGTCAGACATCTTTATCCCGGTCTCTGCTGACTTGTGCAGCATTAGAAGCAGCGGCACCGGCAAAGTCAAGGCTGGAGTAACTTGTCAGGTGACATGGCCAACCTGCTAGGTCAGGACTAGGTGCCACGGCTGTCTGCCTCGTAGTTTCCTTGTAGGATGACTTTCGGCAGGACGACTGCCTTGGTTGTCCTGGAAAAACCAGAACAGGCTTGGCTTTTCAAAGGCAAGAGATGCAAAGCGGTGCCTTTAGTTCCTTGATGGAGCTGCCGAGCATGCATAAGGCTTTGGATTTGATCTCAGCACCATCCTTGTCTCGGTCCCTGTCCCTCCCCCCCAAATAATAAACCCCAAATCATAGTTGCAGTTGAAACCAGCTCATGTCATGAACTCTGGAAATGAAGTCCAAAATGGGGAATAGGATTAATGCTGTTTCTATAATAGTTTCTTCCCTGGATTGCACCCAGTTTTTACTGGGATATATAAGATTACACAGCAATGTGGAAGGTTATACGACAGAGATCCATATTTTCTCTGGATGATAAGATGACAAATTCCTTTAATTCACCTGCATACTTTAATTTTTTTAAACAGAAAGATAGATATACTTAATAATTGAAAAAAAATACTCATTCTCCAAGGACGGGAACATTTTCACTTCACTATTCTAGCCTTTCATTTGCTCCCGAGCACTTGACAGGATGGATGTACTGCCTTTAGTCTGTGAGTTTGCTCGTTGGTACACAGATTAAAAATGTAATGAACTCTGCGCCTCAGCAGAGAGCACCTGGAAGGTGTCACTGGGGTTACACATGCTGCAGATTTCACTTCCGGGTCATAGCCAGACTTTCTACCCTCTCACCTGGAAGACATGTTTTAATAGTTTGAAAACTGATCAGACATTAGCCAGGACCCTTCATTTGAAGGGCAGCTGCTTATTTCCACTTTTGTTCTTTATAGTAAATGGAAAAAAGCATCAGTGAGATAATGCATTTTTTGCTCTTCTTTTATGCCAAAGTCACTACTTAAAAAGTTTAGTGTCATGATCGTTCCATAACAAACACAGTAATGCCTGAGGCTTACATCGACTCTTCAGGCTACCTAATACCATCTCACCACATAATGGCCAATGAAATTATTTATACACTTGAAGCAAATACATAATAGTGAATACACAGATTTATCAAGTTTTACTCATTGGGATCTTTCTCTCATGGTTTGGGAATCATAGACAAAGACATATTTGATAATTCCAGGGCAGAAAATATGTAACTTTCAATTAAAAACATCTTCTATAGAAGGTTGGAGAGGTGGCTCAGAGGTTAAGAGCATGGACTGCTCTTGCAGAGGACCCAGGTTCAACTCCTAGCGCCCACAGGGCAGCTCACAACTACTGTCTGTAACTCCAGTCCCAGGGGATCCAACACCCTCACACATACATACATGCTGGGAAAACATCAATGTACATAAAATAAAAATAAATTATTAAAAAAAGGTCTTCTATGAAAATGAAATTTTGATTTAATATTTTTTTTAATTGACTAAGGGGATGGAACAATGGCCCAGCAGTTAAGAACACTGGCTGCTCTTCCAGAGAACCCAAATTCTATTCCCAGAACCACTTATAACTCCAATTCCACAGGATCTGACATCCTCTTCTAGCTCATAGACGACCAGTATGCACATGACACACAAGCATACATGCAGGAAAAACACCAATACACGTAACAATGAAAAACAAATACATAACTTTATTGGCTAAAATGGTTTTTTTAAAGCTTACCATTAAGAAAAATATCTTAGAGCATACATTTACCAAGTGCGCCCTTGCCCTTCATTTTAACCTATACGCAAGCTCTCCTTGCAGAAACGCAGAGTCATCCTTGTTCCTACAGTGACTGATTCTTTTACTTGATTTGTTTTCTTGTGCTTTGTAAGTAATTAAGCTCCGAAGGTTCAGGCTTTCTAGTCTGAAATAATCATTTTCTCCTCTCTTCTTCCTTTCCTGCCTTTCTTTCTTTCTTTTCTTTATCCCTTCCTTTCTCTTTTCCTGTTCTTCTCTCCCCCTTCTCCCCCTTCTCTCTGCCTCACCTCCTCCCTTCCTTCCTTTCCTCCTTCTTTACTTCTTTGCTGTATTTTGACCCGAGGGCTTCCTGCAATGCCACACACAAGTCCTACTACTAACCTATAGTCTTTATCCAAGACAGTTTTTAACCAGACTTAAAACAGTAGGCTTGTTTTGTTTTTGCTGAGCCAGCCGCTCACTAGGTAGCCCTTACGGTGTCTTTTTTTTCCCCTTCTTTAAAATTCAGACTTCACTGATATCTCCTAGCCTCAGTAGTTCAAATAGCTTGTCTGCATATTCTTCCACGGTGAAGGAATTTTATGACCAAAGGCCGCTTTCTGCCATACTGCCATTATCTGATTTCCCGTGTTACAAATTACAGCCCTGTCTCTGATGCACTGGGAATCATCTGGCCAGTGAGGCTTTCTGACCTGGAAGGCTGAGGATGTGTAGACAGCCAGCCTGCCCGCCTAGGGTCATCTTTTTCCATCGATCAGGACAGTGCAGCAAGTTCCACCATAAACTTTCTTTGATTTCCTTGGACAGCTTGTCCCGGCCATGATGCGGGTGGGGATGGAAAGTGTTGAGAACTTCTCAGATTCAGACTCCCTTACTATACTTCTGCTGCTTTCTGAGGCTGTACTGCTTGGGGTCCATTGCTCTCATCAGGATACACTATACCAGGTTTCAAATTCTGTGCTGTTCTAGGTACCAGTCTTTGCTCCCCTGGACAGTGGCAGGGACAGAGGAGTAGGAGACATTGCTTCTCTCTCAACCCAGACCCTCTTAGTCCCTTTCTGTTGCTGGGTCTGCAGATTTGTCCCACTCTCTTGCCCAGGTAGGCTGAATTCAGCCATCCATTTGAGTTTCCAGCAGTGTGAAATCTCTGTTTCTCCAACTGTTGCGGCAGCAGCAGCAGATAAGACCAAGCAGAAAAATGAATTTTAGGACAGTAGAGAGATAAGCACACGTATAGACATATGTCAAAAAAAATAAAAGATTAATGATATGACCCCAGATCTCTAGGAACTCTAGAGTATGTTGGGAAATCAAACCTAGGAATCCATAGGGTGGAGTACAGAAGTCCAGAGGCTTAGACAACATGGACAATTGAATTAGAGCTATGAGTCTCGAAACCTGCAGAAAAAAAAAATCAGCTTCCAAAACCTCCGAATAACATATGGGGCATTTGACATAGTCAAGATGTTAAAAATACAAAACAAAGGGACAATGTACTAAAGGCTGTAAGAGAGAATGTGGTGGTTTGAAGGTGAATGCCCCCCCCCCCCCGGACTTATATATTTGGATCCTTGGTTCCTAGTTGGTAGAACTGTTAGGAAGGATTAGGTGTGGCCTTGTTGAAGATGTGTCAGTGGGGTTGGTCAGTGGTTAAGGTTTCAAAAGCACATGCCAGGCCCAGTCTCTCTCTCTCTCTCTCTCTCTCTCTCTCTCTCTCTCTCTCTCTCTCTCCCTCTCTCTCTCTGCCTACTTGCCTGTGGATAAGATGTAAGCTCTCAGCTTATTGCTCCAACATCATGCCTGCCTGCTGCCATGTTCCCCACCATAATGATCAGAGACTAACCCTCTGAACATAGACTAACCCTCTGAAATTGCTTGCAAGCCTCCAGTTAAATGCTTTCTTTTGCAAGTTGCCTTGGTTTTGGTATCTCTTGACAGCAACAGAACACTAAGACCCAAGAAGTGCCGACTCAGCCACAAATGCAGAAAGAGTAAAATAACAGATCTTTCACCAACAACCCTAGGAGCCAGGAAAGCAGATAACTATCAACCAAGATTGCTGTGTTCAGCAAAATTATCGCCCCGAATTGATGGAGACGTAAAAACATTTTAAGACAAGCACAAGTCAGGGCAATTCATGAAACGTAAGCTGACATGCCAGAAGATTCTTGGAGAAATATTATTCGGAAAGGAAGAAGGAAGATAACTCAGTCCATGAGAACAGCCAAGGATGCTTTCTAAGAGAGGAACAGATGGACAGAGGGAAGCTGGGAAGGGATCAATCACGTCCAACACAGAAAAACAGCAAAGCCCTCCTACTGACAGCAAGGAAAAGAGCCAGAGGCCCACCAAGGGCAACCAGCAAACCACAGCTTTAGCTAGTCTCTCCACAACAAGCCCACGTGCAAACAGACTCATGTCACCATAAACTGATAAACCGATAATGAGAATGTCGTGCATTGGCACAATGGAGTTTTATTCAGCTATAAAGGAAAATGAAATTATGAAATTTGCAGGAAAATGGGTGGATCTGGAAGTTATTATTCTAAGTGAGGTATCCCAGACTCAGAAAGACAAATGCTGCACTTCTGTTCTTTCAGGCAGACCCTACCCTGTAACTGTCACGTAAGCTTGTTTAGGGAGGAGTTGGTTTGGGTGTGGGTCATGAAACCAGCAGGAGCAACACAGGATGGGGAAAGAGGAGAGGAATGAGATGGGAGGGTCATAGAACCCAGCAGCAAGGAAATGGGTAGGGGGCCTGAACAGGGGGGACTGGAGAGTGAGGATGAGAACAAAGTGTGAAAATGTCACAAGGAAGCATGTGACTTTGTATGCTAATTTAAAAGGGGGTTGCCCTGTTTCCATGCTGTTAGCCTCAGCTACCTCTTTCTTGGTGGCCTATTGGCTTCCTGTTTAAAATTCTGAGGAAATGCAGCAGATTATCTGCAATCCAGTTTTAATTTACACGAACCACACCCACCAGAGGAAGTAATGTGCATGTTAACTCTTAGAAAAGTAGGGGTTAAAGGTGTGTGTGTATTGTTGGTTTTTTTTTTTTTTTTTTTTCTCTTGCGGTGGTGTGGGTGGAATCCAAAGCCTTATCTATGCTAGCCTGCGTTCTACCACTGGCTTATAGCCACAGTCAAGAAGTAGAAAGGAAGGTTGTACCAAATTCTAGTAACCTCCTGTGAAAACTAAACGTATCTTTATGTTTCAACTGTAGCTGTTGCTGCCTTTCCTCCTCCACTTAGAAAACTTCATAGCTTCATATCAATTGTTCAGAAGGTTCCAAAAGACGTAAGCCCACTCCCAGGTGATTCTATGTGCATTCTGTGCTCTATTCTTTGGTTAACACATTCTCCCTGGCACTAAATATTTGCCTATTCCAGTATTTGAATAGGAATTAAAATATTTTCAACAAATATAAATTAAAATATCACCTCCCGAGTTCTGGTGAAATACATCATTACAATGCAATCCTTCTGCAATGACAGCAATGCTCTGTAAAAGGCGTAAAGCTGCAAAATAAAAAAGAACAGGGAAACAACAACAAAACAAAAATCAACAAGCAGCATCAGAAAACTGGAAACTGAAGTTGTTCACACCAAACAATTTCAGGATAAGTTTTCTCATTCCCAACACCTCGAGAAAGCTGGCCGTCGACATGCCCAGCCTGTGTCCACCAAATGCCAGCGCGCCCTCTTCCAGTTTTGATAACATTTGCCAAATGTTTCCTGGGGGACATGCAATTGCCTTCAGCTGGAAACTACTAATTTAGGGAGCTTAAAGAATGCCAAAGGATAGCCCCCCCCACAGGCACATTCTGCCCACCTCGCCCCTCACCCATGAAAAGCCCAAAAAGGGCAGACACCAGGCAAAACAAAAAAACAAACAAACAACAAAAACAAAGTAGGATCGCCTGACATTTTGCCTGAGACACACACCAGATCTCTGCTGGAGTCATGCTTCGGTCTCCAGGCTTGCAGGACAGTTGAGAGCAGGAGTTCTCGCTCTGTTCCTTAAGTGGGGTTTTATGCAGAATGGGATCAACTTAGCTCTGGACATCCAGGTATACATTTTCCTGGCAGGAGATTGAAGGATCCTTTTGATTCAAAGCTAATGGGGGTGGGGGGGGACAGTGAGATGACTCAGAGGGCAGACATGCTTGCTGTCCTCGCCTGGCAACCCCCACAAGCCACATCAGGGGGGAGGAGAGAACAGAGCCATAGGAAGTTGTCTTCATCCTTTCCATATGCGCTCTGGTGTGTGCGCTCACACAGGCACGTCATGCGTATACAGATGCACATACACAGCCATAAAAACTTGGTAAATATTTTGAAGGGTATTTTGAAAACAGAAGAAGCCTTGAAGAGAAGAGAACAAATTCTGTTGTTCAAATTGACTCCCAAATCACCTCCCAAAAAACTGTCAGTTATCTTTCCTCCTCTGCTTCACCCAAATGGTCTAGTCGAGCATTTTCAGGGGCTGTCTCCTGTGCTAACAGACAGCCAAGAAGGGCCAAGCATTTGGGGAAAGCATCCAGCATGAAAGAGTAAGAGAAGAAGAGAGGAGGGGAGGCTCAGTGGATAAAGGTGCTTGCGGTACAAACACTGCAGCCTGAGTCCAATCCTCGGAGCTCACCTGAGGTGGGAGAGAGGTAATTAGCTCCACAGCCGTCCATCGCCCCCACACATGCATCGCAGACAATCGAACTCACGCAACTTTTTAAATTAAAATAAGAGGAAACAGTAAGCACAAACACCGTGGGTGCCGATGGGAACTACGAGTTTTAAACGAAGCTTCAGGAATCAGCTTCCTCGTGTCGTTACTGCAACAACATGCCTGACAGGAGAAGCTCAAGGAGCGGGTTATTTGGATTCACAGTTGGAAAGTACAGCCCATCATGGTGGGGAAGTTGGGGTGGCAGAAGCTTCGGGCAGCTGGTCACATCCACCCAAATTCAGAAGGCAGAGCCGGATGTGGGCACACACTCACCTGGCTTTCTCCTTTTTTTATCCAGTCCAGGACCCAAGCCTAGGGAATGATGCTGCCCAGACTTGGGGGGCGGGGTTCCCCTCCTCAATTAGTTTAACTTAGATAAATTACTTTAACACGCAAAGTGGCTTGTTGCCTTGGTGATTCTGGGTGCCATCAAGCTGGCAAGTAAGATTAACCATCACTTGTCCCTTCCTACATCTCCTTTCCTAAATACTGTTCTGCCTCGGGTGAGGGTCAGGGAAACAGTCTCACAAAAGTGCTCATTAAATAAGGAGGCCATGAAGAAGAATGCCAGGGCCAGGGAAGAAGTTTCAGGGGATGCTAGGATGGTGTGGTGTAGGCCTGGTGAGCAATAGGTATTGGTAAAACATCAGACCACTTCTACACAAGACACCAGTCACCAACCAACTGAAAACTAATGGTTACACAGAGAAAAAAAATCTGGCTGATACAAACCATATGACCACAGTTGACTTTGTCTGTGTGATGGAATGCGCAAAGGGCTAGAAACATTATTGTAGCAAAGAGCTGGAAACATTGTTGCAGCAAAGAACTAGAAACATTGTTGTAGCGTTCCTCCCAGTCCCGAGTAATGGTTGTAGGTGGTAATGAGGGGTCCCTGAACGCACCAAGAAGGCAATCGTTCTATGTGATGAAAGGCCTGAGCTCAGAAACTATGAAGCAAAAAAAAAAAAAAATGCCTGCAGAGCTGTTCTACGCTTCTGTCTGTGCAAGGTTTGGCTCCACAGGCAATCCCCGCTCTTTAAAGGGCCCCGTGACTAGGACAGCAGCTCTCGTAGGGGCTGCTTGTTGGTGGAATTTTGTCCTATTAGTCACCTTTTTTGCCTCTGGTGTGAAAAATACTGAAGACAGTTTAAAAGAGATGAGATGCATTTGGGTCCACATTTTTAGAGCCTTCTGTCTGCTGCTGTCCATCTTCTATCATGAGGCTGTGCTGTGGAGGCACATCAGGACAGGGAGCACATGGTAGAGTGAACCAGCTCATGGATACCAAAAAAGGGCATTGGTTCCCCTAGGAACTGAGTTAAAGATGGTTGTGAGGCACCATGTGGGTGCTGGACACCAAACCCAGGTCCTCAGAAAGAGCAGCCATGCCCTTAGCTGCGGATACATCCCTCTAACCCTTAGCTGTGCATTTTAAAAGCTTTTAGTGTGGCACTCATTTTTGGCAAGCCCTCTACGAGACAATATTTAATTCCCCATCCCCCCTTTCTGTGTATGTGTGTGTGAGAGAGATGATAGATGATGATGATAGATAGATAGGTAGGTAGGTAGATAGATAGATAGATAGATAGATAGATAGATAGATAGATAGATATGGTTTCAGAGAATTCCAGAGAGAAAGAGATGGTTTCAGAGCCTTTCACTTGGCTGTTTTCCCTCTGTCGGGTTTTACCCCAAACACCGAGAAAGGAGTTGAGGCTTGTTATCATCAAGAATGTTTTAAACGGATGCCCAGAAACCAGGAACTGCTACGGCTGGCTCTGCAGACCTGGAGGACTCACTGTCGTCTGGGACAGAACTCGATTCATCACCGTGTCCTTACCTATCCCCACCGCAACCAGCTACACGTGTGTTTTAAAACCAACTGTAAATGCAAGAGCCTTGTTCACACGGTCTCAAGGAGTTCAAGAAGGCAAACAGAAGAGCAAGAACTGAAGCCCCACTAGCACCTTGTAACTATGAAGTCGTCATCATGAACTCCGTGCATAATACAGTTGCACATATTCCTTAGGGGAAAGACCTGGGAAACATTGCTGGGGTGCCTTGTCACCCCAGCCTCTTTAAGATGACGACTTCTAGGACCTGAGACTAGTTCTTAAAAGTACCAAGTCGTCTGGTTTTGTCGGAAGGACTGCCCTTACCCTTCATTCTTAATGTCTTCTGTGTGTGTGTGTGTGTGTGTGTGTGTGCACGATGTAAACTGTATCTTTATTGGTTACCCAATACTGTTGCATTCACTAAGGTCTCCCTGCTTCTCTGCAGTCCAGGCTCTGTAAGTAGCTGCTCCTCTCCGCCTTGTGGTAATTGCATCCATTCAGCTCCTGCTGATTAAGCACTAACCTGCCCTCCATATTATATGTGTGTGGGGTGGGAGAGTCGAGGAGATCACGGCTGCCCTTCGTTTCTCAGTGAGCTCAGCTCGTTGTGACTGGCCTGCAGAGGGGAGCTGCCACAGAATTCTCAGAGATGCCTGTGCACCACACACCGAGCATTCCCCGTGGCCCGGGCAAATCATGCATCCCCTGGGTCCTCTCGCAGGCTCCACGCTTTGCACACTGTACAGAACTCCAGCCTGGCTACTTCTCACAAGAGCCAGGCAGATCGGCTCCTGCCACGTGCTCTGGTACTTCCTCCTGCATTTGCGAGGATCGCTGCTCTCCAGGCTTCTGCCAGCCGTCCTGCTGGCATGTTCGCACTGTCCCCTGGGTGTCTCGCTAGAGTAATGGATCCTGTATCTTTTGATAAGGTTCCCAACAAACAAGTTCTCTCTCCCTGACAGACACTTTTCCAGCCTTCATCGGCCATGGTTAGAATTTCTGTCCCGGGCACTCTCCTCTGCACAGCGCCAGCGTCTGCTGGCCAGCTCTTGCAGCTCTTTTCGTGTCTGGTGCCTTTCCCTCTGAGATGAGTCATGATCCGACTTAAACCCAGCGGTAGGTCTAGGGTCAGGGTAGGATGCCAGAGCTGACCCCAGAGGACAGGGGTGTTTTATAGCAGAATGGACTCTGTTTTTTTTCTTTTTTCTTTTCCTTTCTTCTTTTTTTTCTTTTTTGAGACAAGATTTCTCTGTGTAGCCTTGGCTGCCCTGGAACTCATTCTGTAGACCAGGATGGTCTCAGACTCAGAGATCTGCCTGCCTCTGCATCCCGAGCACTGGGATTAAGGGCATGCGCCATTACCATGCCCCCCCCCCCCCTTCAAGAAGAGAGTATTGTCCAGGACACAGAGACTGGAGGGGCCAATTCCTCCAGCTCAGTTCTGTAGCTTCCCCATCCAGATGTTTTTCTTCTGTTACTGGCTTCTATTTTTGTCAGGCAGGGCTGTGCTGGCTGGGTTTATGTTAAGTAGATACAGGCTATAGTCATCAGAGTAGAAGAAAAGCCTCAATTGAGAAAATACTTGGTAAGATCAGGCTGTAGGTAAGCCTGCAGGGCTTTTTCTTAAATAGTGTTTGATGTGGGATGGCTCAGCCCATCACGGGTGGGGACATCCCTGGGCTGGTGGTCCTGGGTGCTATAAGAAAGCAGGCCAGTAAGCAGCACTGAGCACTGGATCGGGTCCTCTGGGTTCCTGCCCTGACTCCATTCAGTGAATCATAAGGAAAACAAACCCTTTCCTTCTCAACTTGCTTTTTTGAGGTCATGATGTTTCACCACAGCAACTGTCACCCTGACTAATACGGGGCCCTGATCTTGGTGTAGTAAGTCTGTCAGGTTTGAAAGATTAACCTTTGCTCTCTGGTATTGCGCTTTGAACCCATGGTAGGCAAATATTCTGCCACTAAACTGTGTCTCCAGCTCTTTTTTGCATCCTGTTTTCTTTCTTTCTTTCTTTCTTTCTTTCTTTCTTTCTTTCTTTCTTTCTTTTCAACAGGGTCTCATGTAGCGTGAGTTTGCCTCAGACCTTATACGTATCTGAGAATAACCCCTTTCCTCCACCTCCCAGGTGTTGGAGTTATAAACATGTACCATAATGTCTGACATTCTCCTCTGAGACAGGATCTGGATAGCCTTGAACTCACTATGTAGTTCAGGCATGATTTGAACCTGATACCTTTCGGTCTCAGTCTCCTCCTGAGTAGCTGGGGTTACAAGCCTGTGTCCCAGCCTGGCTGATTATCCTTTAGTTGCTGTTTTGTTTCTTTGTTTCCACTGTGTTTATCACTAAAATTTCTTCTTCTTGGCCAACAAACTCCTGACCCATCTCCCCAGGATCAGCTCAAAACCCAACCTGTTCTGCTATTTTCACAGAAGACAACCAGTTCCAGAGATTCAAGGAAAGAGAGAGAGAGAGAAAGGCAACTGTGCTGTGCAGGTTCCACCCAGAGACATGCCAGGTAGAGTCACAGGATTCGAAGGAGAGTTGGTGGCCTCATAGTGACAGAACCTAACTAAAGAGGAAGGCAAGCCCGAGGCTCTACAACTCAACCCTGGGCCATGTTGGACCTGGAATAAGTGACACCAGGAGAAAGAAGAAGACTAGGTATTGTTATTTTTGTGTGTTGGCCTGCCTTCTGGTACTCGGAAGGAAGGCTGTCCAGGAAACCCTCAGCAAATCTGAGTTACAGCTACAAGGACTGGGGAGGTATTCCAGCTCTGAGGTGGGACAATGTCCCAAGGGTATCCTGAGGCACAGGAGCCCAGGAACCTCATAGCTCTGAGAGGAGGCCTCTTCAACATTGAAAGCTTCCAGGGGAGGATTGACCCAACCCCTAAGGAGCTGAGGAGCCTAGGAGCCTGAGCTTTGCTCCTTCTTCATTTCTTCTTTCTTTTCTTCTTCTTCCTCTGACAAGAGAGTCTCAGCAGGCAGTAAATCTCTTAAAAGAGGACTATTGAAGGGACGAATCCAAGAGTGGATGCCTCTGCTCCCAGGGGGAGGCTGCAAGGAACTGTGGCAAACACAGCCTTTATGTGCGGTTCCCTAGGGGGCGGAGCTTTCTGCGTCAGGGATTTCCAGAGTGTGGATTGGTGAGATTTCAAGCCCTGAGCCTTGAGAAGCTCAGAGATTGGTGGACTTTCCTGTTCAGGGATTGGTCAGTTTTCTTGCTCAAGGATTGGTGGGTTTTAGTAGGAAGCTCAGAGATTGGTCAGTTTGCTTGCTCAGGGAATGGTGAGTTTTGGTCCAGTCTTTCACCCCAAATTTGCATAATCTGGGATGAGTCCTACCGAGGGGCTGGAGATGATGGTTACAGGGGTCTGGGGTGAGGGGAGCCAGGCTGCTGGCAGAGGTATGGCCGCTTTTCTGCCTTGAGGGGGTCATAAAGTTTATAAAATGTCCAAAATGTACAAAGAGTGCACTGTGAAGGCAGTCGACTGACGCAGGAAAGCTCATGGACAGCTCCCATGGCAGTGGCTGCAGACATTCAAGGCAGGAGACATTCTGGGGTAGGAAATGTGTCCGGTTCCCATAGGTTGAGGCAGGAAGAGTCACCATGGACAGCTCCCTTGGAGGCCAGGAGTTGGCTGAGGCAGGAGAAATCAACCTGGACAGCTCCACTGAGGCGTTGCCCATGGTTTTGTCTCCTACCTCCACAGCTCCAGGGTGGGAAGGAGGCAGGAAGGAGAACTGGCAGGGAGCTGCTTGCTACTATGTATTTAATTGGAGAAGCCGCTTGCTACTATGTATTTCATTGGAGGAGCCACTTGCTACTATGTATTTCATTGGAGGAGCCGCTTGCTACTATGTGTTTACTTGGCCCCTGAAACACAGCTCTTGGAGGGTGCGGTGGACTGTTTTGATTCTCAGCTGCCACAAAAAGGGAGGGGCGCCAGTGGGTCACCACAGATTGTGGGGTCTCAGAATGGCTTGGGGTGGCCTGCCACCTCAGCTTGGTGGGCCGCCCCATGCCTTGGGAAGCGTTGGGACGGCTGAGGCTCGGGATTGCCTCAGCCTGGGGCATCCGCGGCAGTGGTCTTGGGGTAAGCATGTTGCCTTGGCTCCAGCCTTACCCAAGGGAGGTGTGTTATAATATATATAAAGAAGCTGCCGCAACATATTTGGCATAAGAAAGGAAGTTTATTGTACAAGGGGGAAGAGGAGAGAGTCTCCCCAGAGAGACAGAGAGAGGGAGAAAAACAGAGGAAGAGAGAGACACACAGAGAGAGAGGACTGCGGGGTGGCAGGCAAGTCATATCTCTGCACCAGGCACCTGGTGTTGAAAGTGATGACATCAGAGGTTGCTAGGCAACTTAGCCTAACATTCCTCCCTATTGCTTTAATTAAAAATGGCGAAGTTAGGATGGGTTAGCGAGGCAGGAATGAAGGTGTTGTGTTCAGAAAAGACTGCTTCCCGCTAACTTGGGGATGGTAA
This sequence comes from Pachyuromys duprasi, assembly GCA_028658305.1. Classification (NCBI taxonomy): domain Eukaryota; kingdom Metazoa; phylum Chordata; class Mammalia; order Rodentia; family Muridae; genus Pachyuromys; species Pachyuromys duprasi. The sequence continues at coordinate 30,844,695 of CM053767.1, forward strand.
GATCTTTGGGGACCTTAAGGGAATTGGAGGGCATTGGCAAAGTCCTCAGAAAGCCAGCTTTCTCATTGCTGTGTCCAAGATCTGTGAGAACATCTGGGGCTAGGAGGAAAGATGTGCTTCTGGCTTGACGAAGTCTGCAAGGTTATTAGGCTGGAGCACCTGTGGGTAGCTGCTTTGAAGCTATCTTGTGTGAGACCCTAACTGAAATTGAAGCCCCGTCTGAGACTCCACTAGAGTCTGAGCTGAGCTTACTCCAGGACAGGCCTCAGTTCACTGTCCAAAGGAGCAAGCCCAAGTTTCCGTTTCCCTGAAATGAGTTAACATTTACTGGAAAAACACACACACACACAGAAAATGGTCAGCCAATCAGAGGAGACCTGACCCTCTGCTGGACCATCTGCTGGACTATCTGGAAGGAAAGATAACTCATGACCAGCCCAAAAGTAGCCCAAGTTTTCTTTATTTTTTTGTTTGGTTTTGGTTTTGGTGGGTTTTTCCCCTTCATGCTTTTAAGCTTGAATGCTAAAGATTACCTAACCTACCCTAAAATTCTCCCTGAGTGCCTCTAAAAGAAACCTGTGAGTTCAGTTTGGGGATTTTCACCATTTTGCTTTGCATAGGCAGGAACCCCAATGCACTGGATTTCTGCAAAATAAAACACTCCATGCTGTTTGCATACTATGTGAGTCTGGGGTGTTTTCATCAGCGAGCTCCGGACCCTAACACTTGGATGTAGGAAATACCTGGCCCTGCAGGATACTGGGACCTGTATATGAGAAGAACACAAAGTTAAATAGGTTGGAGGGGGTAGTGTTTTAAGGTGCACATTTGAAACTTTTAGACCTGTGGTTTTTGTAGTTGGAGGAGGGAAGTCCCAAAACTATGGAAAGGGGGGAGGAATCCCACCCTCTGAAATTGGAAATAGGTGCAGTACTTATCTGGAGTCCATTTTGACCCCTGAGTTAGATTTCCAGTAGTTTACAAGAATTCTTTTTAAATTTACAAAGGGAGACACACTTCAGACACGCTAGCATTTTAGACACGCCAATATTACTGTTTTCAATCTGCAGTGAAATGCACATTGTAGGAAAAGGCAGTAGACATATTTTTGTGTTATAGCATAGCAGAGGTTAGGGGGGGAGGGAAACCTTGGGTTAAAAGCATGAACACTCTTCGGGGCGAGCTTTGGAAAGGCAGAAGCCTCATGGGTATTTCTGACATCTGGGAAACGGTAACGAGGGTGTCCTCAGGGAGGACAGAAACCTCCTGTAGAGCAGAAGGGCAAAAGCTCACTTGGTCTTAATTTTTAGCATGAGCACACATTTATGAAAGGACTTTTCCCCCCTTTAATCAGAAGACTGGATGTATATAAATTTAACACAATGAGAAACAACTTTTAAGTCTATACTTAAAAGACAGACCAAAAGAAATTTAAAATCCTGAGCTTAAAGCCATGATAGTGGATCGTGTAGTGGCATTTTGTTTATACCAGAGTTAGGCTGATAAATTAGAGCGCCCGTGATTAATGTCAAAGGGCTGAACAGTCTTAATACTACAGTAGCTCAGCAGCAAGAAGAATCTGAAGCATTTTTATCTGTTTTGGATACCTTAAATCACCTTTTTAGACCCCAAAATACTTTCTCAGGTCTTCATACGTTAAGTTTCTGTATCCTTAGGCCACTTTCCTATTTACCACGAGACACAGGTGAGACTGTTGGGAGCAGTGGCTGTCTTTTAGCGAAAGGAACAGTAAACATGTACATCTGAGGCCTGCTTTTTGAGTAGGCAACTGTATCTAGACCTGATAATAGCAGCTCTAGGAGTGAGGCCTAAGGCCTGGTCCCCTGCACATGAAGAGGACCGAGACAGCATCTGAAGCCTCCCACAACAGAGGTTGGCAATGTGACCATGGGACCCGAGTGTTAGGGTCTTTCAGCCAGACCCCAGGGCACCCCTTAGGGTACAGCGGACCCAGAGACCAGGTGGTACAAGCTGGCAGAGCAGGTCATCATGAGCTTCACCAGGGGCTGCAGCAGACACCCGAGCGACATGCTTTCACCTGTTACCAAGATTTTCGAGCTGGTAGAAAGCAGACCTGAAGCCTTACCCTGAGCTCAATGAGGTGGTGGAGGCTGCCAAATCTGGAAGCCGTCACTCCTCCACCAGGCCCAGGAACTCAAAGGCTGGAAGTGTCTGTGGTCTTGTGCTGACTAGACCTCCATGTCTGTGCACAGAGGGCCAGCCTCTGTGGGAGCACGTTGACTTCCAAGGCCAGTCTGCCGGCAGGCGGGGCAACACTTGTTGAGGCAGCTGTGGGACCAGTGTCCGACCTGGCAGCATTTGAAAGTTTCCTGATGGAGTTTACTTAGGCTGGCCCCTGGCAGGATGGGGCATCGCAGACCTTGTGTTTCCTCCGAGGGAATGCTGAGAGCCTTAGGGCAGCAGCCACGGTCTGGTCCAGGAGCACAGTTGTTTATTTGGTGTTTGCTTCTTTGTAGCTGAGCCTATCAGGAAGGCTCCTCTCGGGTTTTAAAGATCCCCAAAACTCATTCTTACCTGCTTCTGGATGGGAGTTCAGGGACTATCCTCAGCCCCTTAGTTAAGATGACATATTTAAGGCAGTGATTTTTAATCTTTTTGAGTAAAGATACATCATAACAACTAAGCTTTGACACTGTGAACAACAGAACATCACTAGAATTAATATATCCCAGTTTAAAAGTATCTTTGGAATTATATCACATAGTGTAAGAGTATCTAGGCAAAAGCTTTGACCTAGTAACCCCGAGTTATTAGTTTTACTCATATTGGTTTTGACCCTAGTCTATTAAAACACAGGTGAGTAAGAATGCACTTTAGAATCGCCAGTACAGTAGAACAGTATAAAACAACCTAAAAATTACATTTTAATTTATTATATCAAATCCGTTGACCAGAAGGCCTAGAGGTGAACCCAGAGCACAGGCAGTTGGCAGCAGGAGAAACAGCGTTCATCCATGCAACCAAGAACTAGCAAAGGCATAAGTAGTTAGACATAGATTTTAAATTGGCTTGTTAATCTGGATAGATCTTTATAATCTTGTTCACCATCGTATAAAGAATTTTTTAGATCAGGGTTGAATCATATAAACAGTATGTTGTAAAAATATAACTGAATTTCTATGAAAAAACCATACCAATTTAAAATGAAACTTGTTGCTTAGTCTAAAAAGGAGATGAAATAATAAACAGATTTAATTATGACTAAGAAATTTTATAGATGTCATCTTAAGATGGTGGTCATCTTAAGATGGTGGAGTCACATGGTGGGTATTTAAAAACATCTGTGTTGATTTACATTTGAGTGATTGTGTTTAAGTTACACACATACACGCATGGAGTTGAACTAGAGTTATAAACATATGCACATGTACATATATATGTCCTAAGCAGGAATTGAACTTAGATTTTAAAAATCATAACCAAAAAGCAAATTATAAATTCTTATATAAGAGTTTACAATCTTAAGGTATATATATATATATATATATATATATATATATATATATATATATATATATATTGAGAGCAGAACTCAAAGAAATCAGACAGAAAAGAGTGTTTTAGGAGTTGGGAAGTAGATTTTTAGGGCCAAGACTTTGGGGGCTTAGGGTAAGTTTAAAAAGAAGATGTTTGGGGATCATTTGTCTGTGGCAGCGAAAAGTTGGGAATTTGGTATGTCAATTTTTGGAGCTTTGAATGTGGCCAGATTTTTCATAATAGAGAGTCCATTGAAGGGGGAGAGGGGAGGGAAAGGGCTAGTTTGAAGTCCTGCAGACCAGCTGGAGGGGGAGAGGGGTGAGCAGCCTCGAATGGGCCAGGGTTTGGAACAAGGGAAAAGGAATAGAGAAAGAAAGGTTTTTCGTGTTCTCCCCATCACTTGGGCAGCGTGATGAGGCAGTCTAACAGCATCCCAATGCGGAGAGCTTGGAGGTCCAAATGGAGGCACTGTCTCATGGGTGAAGAGAGACAAGTAAATTCTTTCAGCCAGACCCCAGGGCACCCCTTAGGGTACAGCGGACCCAGAGACCAGGTGGCACAAGCTGGCAGAGCAGGTCATCATGAGCTTCACCAGGGGCTGCGGCAGACACCCGAGCGACATGCTTTCACCTGTTACCAAGATTTTCGAGCTGGTAGAAGATATCACCCAGCCAAGGAATCCGAGTAGAGGTCAGTGAAAACAGCCAGGCTTTGCCATCCACAATGACCAGGAAGGAAAACCTACTAGTCAACCAGTTGGAGCCCAGCAGTCGATGGAACAGAAGGCAAATTTGTTGCAGGTGGCATGGCAGGCAGAAAGGGTCCTGGCATGTCCAGACACTGCCAGAAGAGCCCACTGAGTTTCATAGAGCACCAATGGCAGTCTGAGTATGTTTGACATTTGGCCATATTGGGAGATAGTTCATGTAGAGAGCTCACCAAAAGCTTTACTTTATTTGGGCAGAAAAACTCACTGTAGTGTGGGGAGGTCACAGAACTATGATGGACATTGAGCAAAGCTAAGGGGGATTGTGGGGATTCACGAAGCAGTGAGCACAGTTTGTGGAATCACATCACTGATAGAAACTATAGGCACCCTGGAGCAGAAAGGAACCTTTTAGAGGACAACCTGTTCCCAGCACCCAAACTTGACTCCAAAGTCTGAAACCTTGTGTTTCCTGGGCAGCTGAAGATACTAGGGTGTAACATAAAAGGACACAAAACAAGCAGCTATGTGGGGAAGGAGACTGGGGCTCTTGGGAATCCAGGGCAACACTGGGGCGAGCTGAAGAGATGTACAAGAAACATTCCCTGCTCAGCCACTTGAAGGCAGCAAGGAGAGAAGAACCAGGAGACAATTAAAGTGAGCAAGATGGAGTTTGGAAGGTCTCTAGAGCTGGGTTCAGAAGACACTGCCCACTCTGTGCCATTGATGAACCATACAACTCTGGACCCCAAAGAGGACGACAGTGGAAAGGGATGGACCGGTCATTGACTGGGGTTGATGGGTGGAATAGCCTAGTGGCAGTTGTGACAGAGAGATACATGGCTGCTAGGTCAGAGAGGGTTCCTTTCGAGGATGGGTGGGAAGGACAGTCTCACGAACAAGGTGCAGCCATGCCTAGATAGTGGAAGGTATAGAGCTTTCCATACTCGAAGTAGCTGCTCTTTTGAAAAGTGTTCACAGACAGGGGGTTCAGATTTATCTTTCATTATTTGAGGGCTTTTCTTAGACAGGTCAGTATTCTTGGCAACAGACCCGTTCTTGAGGCTTCGTGGGTCCCTGATCCTTGTGGAATCTATCCCTGGAGGTACCCTATGGCCTGGTCCTGAAAAAGGAGTCTCAAGATTGCCACCCCCCCCCAAAATCATACAGTAAGGGCTAGCCCATGGTCCAAGACTTCCCTGATCTGGGCTCCTACTCTGCGAGCAGGTGGGAGATTCACCAGTGGTGAAATCAACAGTCCCCTTGATTCTGGAGGTCATCCATGTGAAGAGCTGACATGGGGTCACTGGCCTTTTCACTGGCCATCGAGGGGGGATGGTCTGATGCAACTCTCATCCTCCTCTCCCCAGGCTCTTTCTGCCCCGTGCACGCTGGCTTCTGTGGGTCATGGTCCTGCCATTGAGTCTGCTGCTTCCATTTTGGCACCGTAGGTGTGGAAATGGCACCAGGGGATTCAAAAGCCCCGAGAAAACTGGGTCTCTGTTTCCTCTCACAGTAGGAGGGGTTGGCCTGGAGACAGGGTTCGACCATTCCACTTCCAAAAGGCTTCGGTGAATCTTCTAGGGCATATTTTCTTCAGTAGGTGGCCCCCTTCTGTCTCCTCAAAGATGGCCTGTAGCCCTCACCCTTCTCTTTGCCACTTTTCTAGGAATAGCTTAGCAAATTTCGACCATCTCCATACAGAAAAGTCACAACTGGCTCTCTACAATGTGCCATAGTCAGATACTTCAAGCCAGGAGTCTCCAGACCTGATTAACCCTTTTTGAAGCTATTCTCTTAATTAGTGAAGACAGGAATAGCTTTAAAAAAAATTAAAACATTTGGAGAGTATTCTGCTGCCCTTGTAAGAGAAAAGAGATTCATCCTATACAACCAATGGTGTCTCCTGGCTTTCACACTTCAGAAAGTCGTTCTTTGTCCTGTATTCTCCTTGAGCATCGGCTGAACACAGCAATACTCCTTTATTACAGTTATTATTTTTCCAAGTATTTTCAAGTGACTGACATCATAGGACAAGTACAGCATGGGCTACCTAGCGAGTTCCAGGTCAGCCTGGACTACACAGAGCCTGCCTCAAAGGAAAATCTGAAATCTGTAACAAAAGAATCAGGTGCGCCATTTACCAGCCACTGCAGACTGCTTCTATAACAACATAGTTCATCACAACCCCTGTTGTAGCATATATGTAGTGACATGAACACGTGTTGCTCTAGCCAAAATTTATGCTGTATTGGAAGAAGAAACGTGTTTGTGTGTGTGCGTGTTGTACGGCACTGAGAAATATACAAACAAAGATGCCCTTTTTACATGATAGGAAGCCAAAAGGCTGGATCTAAAATTTTATTTCAGAGAATTAAAATACAGCCACAATAGCAAGTGTCTGTAGGAAGCCAAAACAAGAGGGTCACATGAGCCCAGGAGTTCAAGTGGTCGCCCTCCAGGCTTTGCAATGCCTTTCAGAGACAAGAATGGGACGTGAAAGTTGGCCAAGAAGGACAAAAGACTCCAAAAAACAAACCCAAGGAAAGGCTCAGAAAGAAAACATAGAACCAAAGGCTATGACGAATAAGTTCAAAAGTGTTCCCAAAACGACTTGTGACAAATTACCAAAAAGTTCTTAGCTGTAAGTTTGTCCACCCAGCTGTGTCCTCTGACAAACTGGCCAGGGCAACCTTCAAGAGATCCTTAGAAAACATCTACCAAACTGATCCCAAAGCCCAGAGCTCAAGTAATTCATACTTAGATGCCAAGGTTGGAGATACCCCAGGTGCTGGTAAAGGTGCAGGAACAGGTCCCAGCAACTGTCCATCTGGACAGATGATTAAATAAAACATTTGATTAAATAAGAACTAAAACAAGCAACTAGCCAGTACCTTCCTCCACTTTAGCTCCTATTCAATTTCACTCAGACAGTAAACAGTTAAATATAATTTTTATACAGTTCCTTCAAAGTTATAAATATAGAAATATAAAATGCTCACATATTTCAAAGACAAGTAAGGCATCCGCTCTGTATTCTTATACGGAACTATGCAGTGTGAACCTAAGGCTTCTACGGAAAGGTTGCTGTATATTAAAGATTTCATAACTGACAAAGCAGTCCCTGTGTGAGTTGGGACCTTTTCTCTCTGTGTTGATAACTAAAGCTGCCAGGCAGACAGCACACTATTTATCATCCTGTCTGGGAATATGAAAATGTGAAAACGATATGCAGCCAGCATCAGTGGTGGTATACACCTGTTATTCCAGCATTTCAGAGACAAGGGCAGGAAAATCAAATTCAAAGCCAGCCTGAGTGATACAGCAAGGCCCTGTCTCAAAACAAACTACCCCAGATACACAATGCTTTTCTTTATCATAAAAATTATTGGAAAAAAAGTTTTGTTTTGAGACAGCTCTTACACAGTAGCCCAGGCCTTGCCTGGAATGAATACCATAGATCGCATAGGTCTCAGACTTGGGGCCATTCTCCTGTTTCCGCTTCCACGGTGCTAGAATTATAAGAAATATTTTTTAAAATATATGTTTTTGGTAGGTAGACAAAAATGGTGTTTTCAATGAAGTGAAGACAGCCTTTAAAAAATTAAACCATTTGGAGAGCCTATTTCATAGTAGATTTGTAACATTTTAAAAGATGGGGTTCGGTAAATTTCCCAGGCTATTGTTGAATTCATAATCCTCCTGCCTCAACCTCCAAGGTAGCTGAAAATGCAGGCATATAATTCCATGTCTGGCTGCCTCACTTAGAAATTATTTTTTCTTTTATGTCAACGAGTGTCTTAGGGTTTCTATTGCTGTGAAGAGACACCATGGCTATGGTAACTCTTATAGAGGAAAACATTTAATTGGGGCTGGCTTACAGTTTCAGAGGTTTAGTCCTTTCTTGTCATACTGGGAGCGTGGCGATATGCAGGCAGACATGGTGCTGGGGAAGGAGCTAAGAGTTCTACATCTTGATCCATGGGACGCAGAAGGAGACTGTGTGCCACATTGGGCATAGCTAGAACATAAGTGACCTCAAAGTGGCACACTTCCTCCAATAAGGCCTCACCTCTAATAGTGCCCTTCCCTGTGGGCCAAGTCTACAGTGCCCTTCTTATTCAAATCATCACATTTCACTCCCTGTTCCCCACAGGTCTGTAGCTCTACCATAATTCAGAAATGCATTCAGCCCAATTTCAAAAGTGCCCATAGTCAATGAGAGTCACAAATTTGTGTAAAAATCCAAAGTTCAAAGGTTTTTTTTTTCTCTGAAACTGATGCGATCTCTTAACTGTAATCTCGTGAAAAATTAAAATCAGAGAGAAAACTACATACTTCGAACATATAATGGCACAGGATATACATTACCATTCTAAAAAGGAGGAAAGGAAATGTAAGCAAAGCAAGACTGAAACCAAGCTGGGCAAACTCCAAACTCTGCTTCTCCTTGTCTGATGTCAAGGCACTCTTCAGATCCCCAACTGCTTTCAGCTTTGTTGACTGTAACACACTTCCCTCTCTTGGGCTGGCTCAGCCTGTTATCAGCTTTCCTCAGCTTTCCTCCCAGGCCTCTAGCTTCTCCAATATTTGGGAGTCTCCAAGGCAATCCAGGCTTTACCTTCACAGCTTTGCACAATGGCCTCTCAAGGCCTCCACACATGGACACCCCTGCAACACTTCTGGCCTCAATAGCTTTCCTTAGTCACAGGGAGATTCCATAAACCCTTTCCTCCATCCTTGACTCAACTAGAACCACATGGCCGATGCTGCCAAGTTCTGATGCTTGCTGGGGTTGGGACACAGCCCTCTCATTTGATTATATCCTCGGTATTTTGATTGGATGTATGTCTGTACACCATGTATGTACCTGGTGCCTGGAGAGGCCAGAAATGAGGACTGGATCCCCTCAAAATGGAGCTAAAGGCTTTCTAGCCATTACGTTGCAGCTTGGAACCAAATCCAGATCCTCTGGAAGAGTAGTCAGTGCTCTTAACATATGGTCCATCTCTGCCTCTCTCCAGCTCCACAGCTGCCTCATTTTAAATAAATAATTATAACAATCGATTATAAATTGTCTGACAGTGAGTGTGGGCATGAAGGTACCAGTCAATATAAAGAGGCCAGCTGATGAATTAGGGGAGGCAGTTCTCCCCTTTCATTATGGGTCCAAAAGATTAAACTCAGGACGTCATGTTTGTGTGTCGAGCACTTACCAGCTGATCCATCTTCCTAGTAGAGGTTGTCTAGGATGCTAAGGCCGCCACGCTAAAAAGGAAGTGCTTACAGTTATCAGGTGGGGGAGGGGATGCCTGTAATCTCAGCATTTGGAAAGTAAAGACAAGAAGGTCATGAATTCAAAGTCATCCTTAGCTACACAGTGAGTTTATGTTTACCTGTTGACTACATGACACCCCAACCCCTGAAACAACCACACAAAAGAAAGAAAACAAAACACAGACTAACAGGATCCTGTAAGAAACACACCTCACACCCAGTGACAGACATTGCCTTAGGATAAAAGGATGGGAATAAGTATTCCAAGCAAAAAGAAATAAGAAATAACCATGTGTAGCTATTCTAATATCTGATAAAATAGACTTCAAACTGAATCCAATCAAAAAAGATAATGAGGTATAATTTTATACTCGTTAAAGGAAAAAAATCTAACAACAGTATATTACAGTCCTAAAATATATGTACCAAAAGCAGGAGCAACCAATTTCATAAAATAAAAACGATTGGTCTTAAAACCACAGATCAAAACCAACACAGTGATAGTGAGTGACTTCAATACCTTACTCTCAGCAATAGACAAGTCATCTGGGGGAAAAAACACAACTAAAAGAAACTGGAGTTAAATGATATCATAAGTTAAACGAACTTAGCAGACATCTACAGAACATTCCATCCAAACAGTAAAGAATATGTTTTTTTCCTCAGCATTCTGTGGGACTGGCTCCAAAACAAGCCATATAGCAAGACACAAGTCAATGCTTAAAAAATGCAGAAAAATTAAAATCACATCCCTCATTCTATATGACCACCATGAGTTAAAGCTGGATATCAGTAACAAAAGCAAAGACAGAAAGTAAACAAATGAATAGAAGCTAAATAACACATTATTGACCCAAAACTGAATGAAAGGAGATATCAAGAAGAAAACTTAAAAATTTCTAGAATTGGCATACACATTTAATCCCAGCAGGCAGAGCTCTGTAAAATCAAGGGCAGCCTGATCTACAGAGAGAGTTCTGGGAAAGCCAAGGCTACAAGACAGAGAAACCCTGACTTGAAAAACAAAAACAAAAACAAAAGTCCCTGGGATTGAATGAAAATGAAAACAAAACTTATCAAAACCTGTGGGATGCCATCAAGGCAGTCCTAACAGGAAAATATATAGTGTATAAAAACTTGAAAGATCTTAAATTAACAATTAAAGATGTACCTGAAAAGCTTAGAAAAATAAGAACAATCAACACCAGAGAAGGTATAAGAGAAGAGATCATCAAAATCAGGACAGAAACTAGTGAAATGGAAACAAAAACATTACAAATAATCAATGAAATAAAGAATTGGTTCTTTGGAAAGATCAAATAAGACTGATAACGTTTTAGCCAAATTAACCAGAAGAAACAATCTAAATTAATAAAATTAAAGATGAAGAGGGAAACATTACAACAGGTACTGAGAAAATCAGAGAATCATAAGGGCATACTTTAAAAATCTATATGCCTCCAAACTAGAAAGTCTAAAAAGAACTGGTTAAAGTATAGACATGTATGACCAATGAGAAAGCAGCTAAAGACAGCCCAGCAACAGAATTCTACCAGAATTTCAAAATAGAATGAACAGCAACATTTCTCAAACTAGTCTTCAAGATAGAAAAGATGGAACATTTCCAAATTACTTTCATGAAGTTAGCATTACCCTGATATAAAAGCCAGACAAAGACCCAACCAAAGAAGAAAATTATATCTGATGAATATAGACACAAACTTCTCAACAAAATACTGGCAAACTGAGTCAAAGAAACACACCAAAAATCATTCAACATTATCAAATTGGTTTCTTCCTAATGATACAGGGATGATTCAATATACATAAATCAATAAATGTAATTCACCACATAAAGAGACTTAAAGACTGATCATCCCACAGCTCCATTAGATGTGGAAAAAACCTTTGACAAAATCTAGCAAGCATGCATGATAAAAGTCTTGGGGAAAATAGAGAAAATGGAGAGCATGTCTCAAAACATAAAGCAATATACAGGACAACCACAACCATCATCATTTTAAATGAAAAACAAACAAACAAAACTCAAAGCATTTCCACTAAAAGCAGGAACAATACAAAAATTTTCACTCTTTCTTCTGTTGAATATAGTACTTGAAGTCTTATCTAGAAGGTAAGTCAAGTCAAAACAGGAGATACAAGTATGAAAAAAGAGATTAAATTATCTTTTTTTTTTTTTTGCAGGTGATGTGACTCTATAAAAGACCCTAAAAATTCCACCTCCTATAGCTCCTACAGCTGATAAATACATTAAGAAAAGTAGAGGACGCAAATTAATGAACAAAAATCAGCATTTTCCCGGAGGTCAAATTTAAAAGTCATGGGATAATTACTTTGGAAACCAGAAATACATATTGGAGAAAAGACAGAATCTTCAACAAATGTGCTGGTTGGGCTGAATATACATGTAGAAAAATAAACTTCAATCCTCATCTCTTATTCTGCACAGAACTCAACTCAAGTGAGTCAAGACCTACAACATGAAACAGACACCCTGCCTATAATAGAAGAGAAAGTAGGGAATACACTTAAACTCATTGGCACAGGAAAGGGATTTCTGAACAGAAGCCCAATAGTGCAGGCATATAGGTCAACAATTAACAAATGGTACCTCATGAAACTAAAAAGTTTCTGTATAGAAAAAGACACCATCACACTAGTAAAGAGGAAGTTCACCGAATGGGGGAAAAATCTTTACCAGTTATATATTAGACAGAAGCTTAGTATCTAAAATATATAAAGAACTCAAAAAGTTAGACATCAAGAAGACAAACAATGAAATTTAAATGGAGCATGGAACTAAAAATAGAGTTTTCAAAGGATGAAATATAAGTGATAAGAAGTGACAGATTTTTTTTAAAGTTCATTATCCATAGTCTTCAAGGAAATACAAGTTAAAATTACTTTGAATTTTCATCTTAGCTCAATCAAAATACCTAAGATTAAAACAAACAAACAAACAAAAACCTAATGATGACAAACGTTGGTGATATGAGGAAAGCAATTACTCATTGCTAGTGGGCATGCAAGCTGGTGCAACTGCTATGAAAAGCAGTGTGATATTTCCTCAAAAAGCTAAACATAGACCTACCTTATTATCCATTATATATCCTTGGCATATCCTCAAAGTGCTCTTATCTTACAGCAGAGATGTAAGTCTATTCATGTCCACTGCTCCTCTATTCATAAGAGCCGGGAAATGGAAACAGCTTAGGTGTCCATCAGCTGATGAATGGATGATGAAAATGTGGTACATTTACATGATGGAATATTGCTCAGCTATTAACAAAACTAATAAACTTGGGGCTGGAGAAATAGCTTAAAAATACTGGCTGCTTTTCCAAAAGGCCCAGGTTAAATTTCTAACACCACACAGCAGCTCAGAACTGTACCTTCAGTTCCAGGGAATCCAGTGCCTTTTTCTGGCCTTCATGGGGACTGTAGGTATGTGATGCACTTAAATGTAGGTAAACCATCTATATAAACAATAAATCATAAAGTTAAATTAAATTATGAAATTTGCAGGGAAATGAATGAAACTGGAAACAGTCATGCTGAGGCCCAGAAAGACCGATGTTGAATGTTTTCTATCATCTGTAGATGTTACCTTTGAGCCTTTAGATATGTTTGTTTCATTTGGAAAAATACACAGGTCAGGAAATTACTAAGAGGTCATGGAGAGGGACTTTCAATGAAAAAGAAATAGAGACCACTGGTGTAAAGGTTTAAAGGGAATTGTAGAACAAGAAGGGATAAACTGTAGAACAAGAAGGGATAAATTGGGTGGGAAGAGTAGGAAACAATCAAACAGGGAACCTGGAAAGGGATAATAAAAATATTTGTCAAAACGCATATGAAAACCTATTGCTGTAGAAACTTCCTAAAATACAACTATACATTTAAAATAGTTATAATGTAGTTACTCTGCAGCAAGGCAACAATGCATCCCCTAGACATCAGAGGGTGACAAATTAAAAGGTCAGGTCAGTGCTAGGAAAGTGTCTGCCCCCCCCCCCCCCGTTTTGAGTTGCTATCCAGTGAGGTCTTAAAGCCCTCAAACATCATGAGCTATCTCTAATAGTCCTTGTCATTCTACAGAACTTGATGGTAATACCCTGATGCTGGGGACGCCATACACTTGCATCCTAGAACATGTTGAAATCAAAGTGGTACAGACCTAGAAATTCTATTCCTATTGGCTATCCCTTCATAGTGCCGGAGGAGAAAAGTAAGCATCAGTCACTCCCAGCTGTAAACTCTGTGAACTACAATGGTGACTGGCTGGACAGGACACGCTTGTTCTACAATTCCCCTTTAAACTTTTACACTGGTGGTCTGTTGTCCGGCCAGCCATTCTCATCCACCCCACTAATGAAATAGTGGCCCAGACATCATGGAGGTGGCCACCTTCTGCTTAGATTCAAGGCCCGAGCCACAAAACCTGGCCCTATCATCAGGCTGAGAACCTGTGGTTAGGCAGGTCTTAAGCCACAGAGAGAACTATTACTACTGAAGGGAGGCCCTGGACTAGGCACAGACCATGCCCAAGCACCACTTTTCAACACAAAGAGATTCTTTACTAAGCAAGATGGCTGAATCTGAATCAGGTAGAAACAGCAGCAGCTGGCTCTGCAGGGGTGATTTTTAAGGAAGAAAAAAAAAGTGGAAGTCTGTGCTAAGATGAGCTAAGTCTTGATTGGACCTGTTAGTTAGTGTAGCCAGATAAGAAATTTTGATAGCTGGACCTTGGTAGTCAGCCTCAGGAAAGAGGAAGTGACCAAACAAGAAGCTAGACTTGAGCTGGGGGTCGGGGTGCACACCTTTAATCCCAGCACTCAAGAGGCACAGGTAGTCAGATCTCTTTAAGTTTGAGGCCAGCCTGGTCTACACAGCGAGTCTAGGACAGCCAGGGCCACACACACAGAAACCCTGTCTCAAAAAACAAAAACAAAAACAAACAAACGAACAACAGAAAAACAAAAAAGGAACTAGACTTTGGTGGCCAGCTTTAGAAATGATAAAGTGGTTAGATTAGGAAGTCTGGTGGTTTAGCAAGGAGGAGGGGAGGGCAGGACCCACAAGCGCCATGTTTGTCCTCTTTGCCTGGCAGAGCCCTTTAACTATTACTCTGCAAAACTGGCATACTATTAGAACAAGTCGTAATGAACAAGAGAGTCCCACAACTGGCCAATGGTGCAGAAATTAAGAGACTGAAAGAAGTGTAGCCCTAAAGGCAACATCTGTATCCCACCTCCTCCTCCAATGGGTCAGGGGTCACGGTGGCAAAGAGGATGGAAAGATCATAAAGAGCCAGAGGAAGTGGATGATCATGAGCAAACCGTGTCTCTGGGCACAGCAGAGTAGCTGCCCATGTGTGCTTCCAGTGGGTATCAACACCATACATAAGACCTGTGCAAGCCTAAGACAGATCAAATCCAGCAAGGTACCATTGGCAACTGTTAGCGGCTGAGCAGAGAAGGGTCAGTTTTCGGTAAGAGTGTAGCCCCTCAGGAGGCAGAAGCAGGCATATCTCTTAGTTCAAGGCCATCCTGGCCTACAGAATGGGATCCAGTACAGTGAGGGGTGTATAGAAATACCTTGTCTCAAAAAAATAACAACAGGAAAAGAAAGTGTAGCCCCTGCTAAGTTGTTCACATTCCTGTGGAAGGGCACACATCCAAGAGTATTTGGGCAGCACAAATTGGCCTAGATTAGGAGGAAACAAACAAACAAACAAAGGACATAAATGTAGGAAAGGAGTAGGGGGAAGGGTTGTGGGAGAGAGGGTGAAAGAAATCAAAACTTACTGTGCAAGATTCCCAAAGAACTGATAAAAGAAATATGAAAGAAAAAGAAAATGAGGATTATTTAAAGGTTAAACCTAATTACATGGCAGGTATATATCTCCACACAAAGGTCTTCTTTGGCAGATAGTAAGTTTGACCTAGAATAGTTTCTTCAGGTTTTAAGAATGTCATGTTTATACCCAGAAAAGCACACTCTATCTTTTAAAAGATCTACGCGTTGTTTGAAAGGTCACACATAGCATGTGGTTGAAGCAGGCATTCCCTTCCTGTTGGCAGATGTGATATGATTCATGCTGGAGTTGAAAGCTGGACATCTCAAAACAAGACAGGTGTTGCTCTTAAGGAAAAGAAAGCTGGGAGCAGACTTTCAGGGGTTACGGGGCTGCGCAGTGTTGGCTGTTGATGGTTGTTCTAGAGCAGCAAATGCTCTAAATCAAGAAGCCATTTCTCCAGCCCCCTCGATTTCTTTCTTTCTTTCTTTGCTTCCTTCCTTCCTTCCTTCTTTCTTTCTTTTTATTTCTTTAAACAGAGATTGCCTGAGTTGTTTTAAAACACTTAGTTTGTCTGGGTGTGGTAGTGTGTGCCTGTGATTCCCACGTTGGAGAGCCTGAGGTGCTAGGTTCTCCTGAGCTCAGCTATCCACGGCCTGGGACAGCAGGTCTGGGCAACACTCAAAACCCGTGTCTCAAATAAAATAAATAAGGCAAAACTCGCAAAGCTAACTCCTGTCCTATGCAAACTGAGTGGCATAAAGAGCACTAAGTAGTGACAATCAAGAATGTTGTGATATTATGGTAGGGTTTTGACCAAGGTTTCTACCTAAGACTCCCTAGTCAAGACAGGCCATTGAAACTGATTTCTCTTTGTAATCTGTGTGATGGGCTTTCTAGAGGAACAGAACTGAGAGAATGAAAACACCCCTCCGGCCCCCAACCCTCTTCCCCCCCCCCCACACACACAGTTGGCTTACAAGCTGTGGTCCAGCTCGTCCCACAATGGCTGTCTCTTGACCTAAATCAAGAATCCATTTGTTCAGTCCTGAGGCTGGATGCCTCGGGTGTTCTTTGGTGCACACCAGAATCCCGCAGAAGCAGCTCTAAGGCCGGTAGAGGAAGGCCTCAGCAGCGGGATAAAGTTGCCAGTGAGAATGAGGGCATGCAGGCAAAGGGCCAAAGCACTTTTCTTTGAGGTCCTTTGTGTTGTCAGGAGAAGGTGCCACCCAGATGTGGGGTGTTTTCTCACCTCAGAAGATCAAATCAAGAAAATCCCTCCCAGCTGAGCCCTGTGGGTTTCAGCTGATTCCAAACAAAGTCATGTTGACAACCAAGATCAGCATCGCCCAAGCCAAGGCATAAAGATTTTCCCGATTTCTGTCTTGTAGCTAACTGCAAAGAAATTCCCTGATTGACCCTTGTCCATTGATAAGCAGTAGGTCCCAGGAGACACCGCAGGGGTGCCGCATGGCCTAAGAGGAGAGGTACAGAGAGGCCAGGACAAATGGGTGGCACTTGGCCTCTAGCAGCTACGTCTGTGCTGTGTAGCCTCCAGAAGAGTCTTGAGAGCTTCGGAGAGCTGAGTGTGCGAGTGTCCCGGAGGGAGGAGGGAAGCTCGCGGCCTCTCCCTATGTCTCCTGTGTGTACCACCCCATCTCTTTCATTTGCAGCATCCTTCATACTCCATTAGTGCGCATGCTTAGTGCTTCGTTGGTTTGGAGAGATGCCTCAGCGGTTTGTTCGAACTTAGACTGTAGTTGTGGAAACGCTGGATTATGGCCGGAAGCACAGGTTAAAAACAAAAACAAAAAAACCCCGGAGCTGGTGTAAGGCACCAGGGAGGCAGCTGTGGAGACTGAGCCCTCGCCCTGCGGGACCTCCCACACACCTGGCTCAGGGCTTGAAGCTCAGAGTGTTCCTGCCAAGCACGCACAAGACCCTAGGTTTACACTGAACACAAGAGGGGCAGTGGGAGATCAACAGAGAACAGATTAACGGAGAAATGCTGCAAACTCATTAGGGGTTGGGGGAAGGAACAGCCATCTTTCTGAGCATCACCGTGGGCCAAAGTAACCACAAGAGTCCAGCAAACCACAAGGGACTGACAGCAGAAAGGCCTTAGAAATGGATGGTTCCCAGGACTGCACTGCAAATATGTTGAAAGAGCACTTTTGCCCAGAGCAGAGGTGATGTCAGCAGAAATGGAGACAGCGCGAGCAAGCCCAGGTGGCATGCCATTAGTCACACTTCTCTCGTTGCTGTCTCCAGTTCTATGCAGGCGTTCTACTCCTCAGACATACCTGTCGACATAAGATGGGGCAGGGCCAAACCCTGGGTACCACTTTTTTTTTAATGAATGATATACTTAGGGTCACCTTGAGAAAAACCAACAAAGATTCAATGATGGCCCCAAATCAAACACAAGGTGTATAAGCAGTTAGATAAGAAAAATAGTGGGTCTGCCAGGCAGTGGTGGTGGACATCTACATCCTGGCATCGAGAGTCAGAGGCAGGTAGATCTACCAGCCTGGCCTACAGAATGAGTTCCAGGAAAGCCAGAGCTACACAGAGAAACCCTGTCTCAAAAAAACAAAAACAAAACAAAACAAAAAAGGGGGGGCAGATACTGGGTTAAGTGGTATTTTAGAAGGAGTTGGTGTCCTTCTTTACATCATCTGCTGACACATAAAAGCAGATGCACACGGAACCAAAGTTAACATTCACAAAACCTCCATAGATAAATTGGTTTTCATCAAAATAAAAACTTTACTACTTCCAAAAAATCATCAAGAAAGTGAAGATAACCCGCAGGGTGGGAGAAAATAATTGTGATTCTTATCGAGCACACACACACACACATACACACATGCCTGTAAACATTTCTTGACTTAGGGTGGTTTTCACATCCTGATGAACCTATTATAAATACGAAATGTATATAATATTCCCAATCTGCTGAACACCGGAACTAGCAAGCCAGTACCCTGGAGAGGATCATGGCTGTCTGGGAAGGGTGGTTCACTGCTGCTGTCCAATAATAGGAAGACGGAGAGACCGAGAAAGGATTGCAGTGCATACTGCTCACTTAGAAGGAAAGGTCAAAATTCAGAATGGTTACCAATGAATGTACATGGCTTTCATGGCACTATAGAGTTGAAAGTCATCAAGTCGAACTCTCATAGGCTAGAAGCCATCTGGGTAAAACATTGTTTAATCCCCACAACCAGGGCAAGTGAGGGGGTTCAGTGGGTAAAGGTTCCTTGCTTCTAAGCCCCAATGTTCTGAGTTTGCTTCCCCAGGACCATATGGTGAAGGAGAGAACCAATTTCCACAAGTTGTCCTATGACTTCTACATGTGTGCGGTGGTACACATGTTCTCTACTCTGCCCTCTCAAAATAATAAAAAAGTAATAAAAATATAATTCAGACTTTAAAATAAGCACAGACTTTGAATAGATGTGTCTTCAGACAGTACACGGATGGCTAGTAAGCACAGAGGAAGATGCTCAACGTCATAGAAGAAACCCCATCAGAGACATGAAAATCAAAACCACAGTGGGCTACCCACAAGCTGGGTGTAGCCATCAAGACACGTAACAAAACAGAGCTGGCAAGGGTGCTATTGACCGAGAGCCATATAGAGGGGCTGGAGAAAACAGCTTAGCAGTCCCTCAGAAAAGTTAAATGGTTTCGGGGATAAAGTTCAGTGGTAGAGTGTTTTCCTAGCGTGTGTGAGGTCCTAGGTTTGCTCTGTGACACAGAAAAAAAAATTATGATACAGCGGACTCACAGAAACACATCTTCATAGCAGCACGGTTCTTAAGAGAGAAGCTGTGAGGACAACTCAAATGACCGCTGATTGCTTAGTGAAATGTGGTGTCACTACTAAACCATGGAATACACTCAGTGTAAGGAGAAAAGAGGAACGGTACTGGCCACACAGAAATGGCTCTTGGGCACACTGTGCTGCAAGCTAAGTCAGATCCAGAAGACCACTCACTATAAGATGCCCAGAACACCCAAGTCCACTGAGATAGAAAGTAAAGGGCCGGTTCACTCAGGCAGCTGGCAGGATGGCTGGAGAGGAACACGGAGCTTCTGTGCGGGATTCTGAAAAGTTCTGGAGTCAGCGGTGATGGTTGCGTGGTGGGTGAGGTCAGGCACCAGTTCTATTAACAAACTGTGGAACTGTGGAACTGCTAAAGTGAAACGAGAAAAGGTTGTTGGAATGGGGCTGTTTTTATATCTAGACCTGTTTGGTAAGCATGTAAGACCATAGCTTGAAAACATTATAGTGAACTAAAAAAATAGCCTCAGTTAGATGCAGTTGGTTATAGAACTAGGAATTTCCCATTAGCCCATACTCCAAAAAAGCAGAAGCATCACCACACCATGCCAAATGAAGCAGGTGGCTAGTTGGAGGCAACCAGGCATTTCTTGTGTTGCGATTTCCTCAAAGATAAAATCTTCCATCTTGGAGGGAGGCTCCTTAAGCCCTAGTTCTAAGGGGAGGTGAAGCATTCCAACCTGCAGGGAAGCTTACCAAGCTCAGGAAGTAAGCAACTCAAAAACTTCAGGAACTCCCTGAAACCCGACCAGAGCAGCAGAGTGGCCTGGGAGAGGTAGAGACCCAGAGAGCTGCTTCTGCCAAGAGACCAGAGACATGTTTCTGCCAAATTGTGCTTGTCAGTGCTCTGGGTTTCTGGCTTTCATGAATGGCCACCCATGCTGGGGTGGGCATTCGAGACACATCTCTGAGTTATTTCTGCTCCTGTTTTAACGGCTCACCCATGCTTCTATAAGAAACCCCAATAAAACTCATTGGTTCGTCAAGTTGGACTTTGGTGGTCCCGTTCTTTGTTCTGTCACTGGCATCCCATCTGGGTGGGCAGGATGCTTGTCCTTGTTAACCTCAGGAAGAGTGTCACACAGCAATTCTCTGCTTCAGCATCTGGCCTCTGTAAGCCTGCCACTAAGGCAGTGGGTGAACCCTCTGAATCCATTCTGGCTCCGAGTGCAGCCACATTCACGAATCATCCTTTCGTCAAAGAAACTTATTTCGTACAAAGTCTTAACATTATGCTACTGCAGAGCACAGTGACATGACTTTTCTTCTCTCTTCTTCTGCCTTTGAAGCACCCTTGTCTCCTTACTTAGAACCTCTAATTCCCTACACAATTAGTAAAACTTGTTAAAACAACTCAACTCAAATTTAAAGGCAGAAACCTTACTTTTTCCTAGGGGAAATTACACTCACGGGGTCAAGAAGAAGTAAAATAAGCTGTGCTGAGAAAGAAGAATCAGAATAGGGGCTTTCCCCAGAGAGTCATGACATTTCCTGGGGTGACAAACTGATAGTAATGGTCTCTATATGGACAGATACAAATTTGGGTTAGATAGGTTAATGCAGCGTTTATACGCTGAAGATTTGTACATTTTGAATCCTCTCCTACTCTGTGCATCTCTCAAACCTCCACCCTGCCAACAGTCATGGATCAGGTAGTGCAGTGTGTAAAGGACTCAATTCGGCTGATTAAGAGATGCTCCAAACCCGATAGGAAAGAATCCCAGAAGATTGCCGTGGCCACATGGCAGGATTCGCTTCCATGGGATTCATTGGCTTCTCTGTGAAACTGATCCATGTCCTTATTGAACAACATTATTGTGGGTGGCTGAGTGCTTCCTCATCCCGGGAACTAGGGAACAAAGGAAGGTGTGACAAGCTCATGAAGTAAAAAGCTGCCCATAGACTTTCCTCTCTTGCTTTCCTTTCCTCCTCCCTATGAGGTTTTCTGTTTCTAAATTAAAATAATTTCCAAATAAACATTTTTTCCATTAGAAATTTTGAGCATTTTATGGTATGTAAATTGTACAGAAGACAGTAAGTATTGTATTCAAATATGATATGCATGAGAAGCATATTTTAATATATCTAAATAGGTAGATTAATGGATGTAGATAATAAATACACAATGAAAACAAGCATTGTAGGGGCTGGAGAGATGGCTAAGAGGTTAAGAGCACTGACTGCTCTTCCAAAGGTTTTAAGTTCAATTCCCAGCAACCACATGTTGGCTCACAACCATCTATAATGAGATCTGGTGCCCTCTTCTGGCTTGCAAGCACACATGCAGGCAGAATACTGCATAAATAATAAAATAAATCTTAAAAAAATAAAAAATCAAGCATTATAAGATGTCAGTGATAAAGAACAGATGGCAGGTAGGTGAGTCTTCACTGCCTTGCACTTAAAATTTTTGAATAAAATATGAAGCGAGAAAGGAACCCTATACAAAGATCTGACTTTCCAGACACCTTTTTACTCAATTGCCTCTTTTTTCTGTTGGCTACAGAATTCATCTTTAGCCCTTAAAAATCACTTCCTGTCCCCTCCCATAAATGTTAACATCCTTGAACCAGTTGTGAACACTCTCCAGGATAAAGATCATTTCCCCCCTGGAATAAAATTAAGTTCTAAATTCAAATTTTCAGTTTATAGTGTCTCACCACTCAAACTTTCTTAATGCTGAATGAGTGTCTCAAATACTATTGATCATTTCCACAGAGCCTAACAGCAGTCTCCTAAGAAACAATTTGCATGTAACTTTAAAAAGATAAATGTCTTCAGACATTGTCTATAGAAGGGTCCTAATGGAGTACAGAATTAGAATTGGGGTACCTTGTAATTATCGGTTCATAACCTCTGAATTCTAGCCTTACTTCCTCTTAGTGTGCATGCTAATAACTTGAAACCAGTTTTGGATAATTTCAGTGCATTCAGCCACTCAGAGAAACCAGAAAATATTCTATAGTGTATGTTAAAATTGCCAGGTATCATTTGGCAGAAATCTTCTGCCATTCTTGTCCGTCCATTTTCCATTTTCTTGTAACTAATTTATCTTGGAAGATTCCCCTGAGTGAAATTGCTTATGATTAGATTTTTCATGGGTTCTTCATTAACTTCTTTCCATGATGGATATATTAGTGGCCTTTTAGTAACATTTACCTTAAGATTTTTTTTTTCTGATAATATAATTGTAGCTAAGACAGCATTCTTGAGCTTCAATTATCTGTCTATGGGTTGGATTCGTTGTAAACTATCTTCAGAGGATTCTAGATCACCAGGAAGGCGTATAAGCTTTCCAGCTAAGTTTACACGTTTATATACTTTCCCGTGCCATTAGTTTACCACACCACCTCTGTGAGAAGGGCTCAAGTCCACGTTCTCAGCGATTGTTTTATAACCACAGATCATGAAATGTCTGTCTGTCAGACATCATGCTAGGTGCCTGCAGAGCATCATTTAAATTCAACCAGCCCCACAGACACTGAACCCTTATTTTGTAGATCGGGGTACAGAAGCTCAGGTGTGTTAGTGAGTGCTGAAGGGCAACCCCAGCAGTCAAAGGCAGGTTCACCTGCTCCTTAAATCCCATAACTCTGCCCCATCAGGAAAGCTGCTGGGTAATCCCCACTATACTGCTATACAGTCCTAAGCCTGGCTGTATACTCATTCTTGTCATTAGTATCACTTTATTGATTTCGTCAGCTATTTATTTTTATACTTTTGCAATGACAAATTTTAATGAGATGCCTAGAACTCTCTTAGATTTGTATTCTGTTGACTTATAAAGAAAGGGGAAGGGGAAGCACTTTTAGTTAACGTTAGCAAACATTTGCTTTCAGTGGTCTCATGTTTCTTTTCTGGTGCACACACAGCTTTTGAAATAACTAAGGCAAGCTATGCACGTTCAACGGCCTCTGATTGCTGGGACCACCTTTTCACTGTCCTGCTGTAACTGGGAAGCTAAGGCAGAATTGTGAGTCTGAGGCAAGTGTGCCAGTCGGTGTTGGCTATGTCCTTGACAGGACCCGGAACCTGCTAGGGTGTCAGTCTCCAGCACACTAAGGTGAGGTCAGCCTCAGGGTATGCCTGTGAGGGCTTATCTAGATGAGGTTGCCTGAGGTGGGAAGACCCATCCCAGAGGGCAGCCCCAGTCCCTGCAGTTGGGTCTTGGACTGCATTAAAGAGAAAGCTGAACACAAGCGTTCTTGTGCTCCTTGATTGTGGGCCCCGTGTCTACCTGCCTCAAGCTCCTATCATTCTCATTTCCCCACCTACTGTATCCTCAAACTGTGAACCAAAAATTAGCCCCTCCAAGTTGTTTTTGTTGAGTGCTTTATCACAGCAACAAGAAAAGGAACGAAGGCAGCAACTCTGGTGTTCCTGTCTTCCACAACAAAACACCAAAACAGCAACTGGAAATCTCGTCATTCTAATTCAGAAGTTATTATTTACATTAGATGGTTCAGGCGATGGACCAGTTAGATGGGTCAAGTGAGTTAAGGCCCTTGTTGAAAAAGTCCAGAATCTACCTAAAGGTAGAAGGAAAGAACTAACTCCACAAAGTTGTTCTCTGACCTCAACACTTTCTTCATGCGCGCGCGCACACACACATACACATACCAAAAAAAATTTAGGAGTTCCTCTGCTGTACATGCCATCTTCTTCCAGATGACTCACATTCACTGTGATAACACAGACCTAGGGCCACCTTCTGCCCCTCTGGTTTCAAGTGATTTACGTGGGGGCCAGCGTGGAACACTTGTCCTGTGGTTCTATGTGGTGTCAGGATACCAAGTTTTGTAAGCATATCACATTTTCTCACGTAGGTATGCCTCTGCTGTTGATTTTAACTTTTCCCTCCCCACCTTAAAAATCATGTCAGTCAAATTCTCCAACAATGACATGGCGCAATGAGATATCCTGGGTTTATGGTACAGACAGAGGAGAGAGAAGAGAGCAGTGACTTCTCCACTCGTTTCCAGATTTAAATGAGTGCAGCTCAGAGGGACATGCAGGTCTAAGAGTAAATATTCTCCCAATGCTCTTCATTTCAAATGCATGTATCTAGCTAGGTGTGGTGGTGCAAGCCTGCATTCCCAGCATTTGGGAGTCTGAGTTCAGCCTGAGCCACGTAGTGACTTCAAGGGCAACATGGGCTACACAGCAAGACACAGCCTCAAAATCAAACGTGTGTTTAATCCCCGTGTTCATAAGGGAGGGGCTGGTGGGTGGATCTTTCTGAGTTTGAGGCTAGCTAAGCAAATAAAAGCAAACACAGCAAAACTTGCCCCTCCCCCCAAAACACAAATCAACAAGATCCCAAAACAACCAAAACCCAAATTAGATATACTTAATGAAAAGGCTGGGACAGACCAACTGCTTGGAACCAGTGAGGCTGACGGGAAGAGGTTTAGACCACCTGAGGAGCCTGGAAAGGACACTCTCCCACCTGTTCAGTTGCCTGCAGGCTGTGTAGTATGCCCCAGGATGCCAGCTTTGTGAGCTGTCAGCCATGCTGAGGCGGGATTTGGTGATACAGCTGTCTTTGAGTCATTTCTGTCCCTCACTTATACTTAAGTAATCCCAGTAAAACTCATTAATTCATTAAAAAAAAACTGGGGCGAAGATTTCTTGCTTTAGTTTTGCTTGCTTTTTATATTACATTAACTCTTTCAACTAGGATGGTTTCCGTTTGTTATCTAAGTATTCCAGGGGAATGGATCCAGATTCCTTATATAAAGCCACAGAGATTTGTATATTTTTCCCATAGATTTTTAACTTTTAGGTTACTTAAGATCACTAATAACCATACAATACTTTTTTGCATGGACTCATTAGAGTACTCAGAGCAAAGCCTTTTAGAACATTCTAGAATTATCATCGTTTTATATCCTGTTTTGATCTATGATCTGTGGCTCACAGTATCTCTATAAATGTGAAATCAATGGATATGGAACGCCAACTGTAGTGCATTTTCCGATGGCTATTTTTCTTTCTGGGGTTCAGTTGAATTTATGAGTACAAGTGTGCCTGGCACATGGACTGTTCTATGTGTACTAATATCTGGGGCTGGGAAGACCCCTTGAAAGAGGAAATATTGTTAATAAAAGTAACAGGCAAGTTGAATTCCTGAGACAAAACAGTCCAAGGACTCTGCCTCAATATTTTCTCACGTCCTTCATATTTACAAGTTTTTCTAAGCAAATAAATGTATTACTGTAATTCAGGCTCCTACTTTCATTTGTTGTCAAACTAGACTGCCTGATGAATGTGAGGTGACAAGTGTCCTATCAAAGACAGAGAGATCCTCAATGATGACACTTCAGAGGAGTAAATGTAACACTTCTATTAGATTTCGTCTAACTTGGACACAAGAAACCCAGATAGAGAACACTGATGAAGATGAGCAAGAGGGTATGAAAACCCTGAGGTACCCTGGTTAAGGAAGATCTTACCTTGCCATCTCTCTGTCATCTTTACTGAAGTCTCTTCACACTGTGTTATTTGGGCAATTTGGACCATCCTCCCTAAGGTTAAGAGGGAGGTAATTCAGTGTAACACAGAGTTGTGTTGGCTTAGAGGCTTTAAACTCTGGGAGATGGGAAGTCAACATTTAACTGCTGAAGCCTCCTTTACCACAGGATGAACTGCCAGTTAGAGCCAGTCACCTCGTGAGTTACTGTTATTGTTTGGTCATAAAGATGTACACATTTTGAGACAATTCTCACTAAACTTAGTTTTACTGTAATCTCTGTTCTTCTTAATGAAAATTATGCAGAATGCACTGTTTTTAGGAGCTTGTATTTTTGCGTTACAGTAAAATTCAGTACTTGAATTTATAGATTACAATGACAGTATAGAAAGTATAGAATATGACAATTAACAGCTTCACAGGGATTTGAAGAAGTGATTCCCAGGACAGACGGGGTTGACAGGGCTGAGCGAGCTCACTGATGCTCTAAAGAACAGCACCTCTTGGGGTCATTTTAACTGGGCGGTAGAGAGGTGGAGATCCAGTCAGGTGGCAGAGGCCTTGCCCAGCGAGCCTGAGTCCAGCGCCGGGTCCCCAGCATCCCACCACCAGCCAATTGCGTGATACTTTGATTGATGCTAGTTTAGAGAAGCAGAAGTTAACTTTCCATTTTCAAGAACCAGTGAGCCATCATCCATGAGGTCTTGCAGTTGAATAACAGGAAACTGTACTTGTTTTTCAAGCCATTTGGCAACTGCCAGAAGTTGTTGGTCATAAAACGCACGTCCAATTAACTGCAGCCCTATGGGCAAGCCTTGGCGTGACAGTGCCACGGGGACATTCACTGCGGGCAAGCCTGAGGAAGAGGAGAGACCATCAGTTGAACTCTCCTTCCCTGTGCTCACACATACAGAGAGAATATGGCTTAAAACAAACTAGGAAGCCAGGTGTGGTGGCACATGCCTTATGTATGCATGTACATATGCATGTATGTATGTATCTCCATCCCTCAATGTAATGGTTAATTTCATGTCAACTTGCCACAAGCCAGAGTTATCAAGAGGAAGCAGACTCAACTGAGAAAATGCCTCCATAAATTCTGGCTGTAGGCAAGCCTGTAGGGCATTTTCTTAGTGATATATGGGGAAGGGTCCAACCTATTGTGGGAGGTGCCATCCCTGGGCTTGGGGTCCTGAGTTCTATAAGAAAGCAGGCTGAGCAAGTCATGATGAGCAAGCCTGTAAGCAGCACCCTTCATGGCCTCTGAATCAGCTCCTGTCCTGCTTGAGTTTCTGTTCTGACTTCCGTTGATGATGATGATGACGTGGAAGAGTAAGCCACTTTTCCTCCACAACTTGCTTTTTGGTCATGATGTTTCATCATGGCAGCAGTAGAAGCCCTAACTAAAGCACACAAATTGCTTAGGAATGATCTGGCAGCCAGCTTAGCTTTGCACTGGGCCTGAGGCAAGGGCTGCTGCTCACTGCTGTGTGTTCAGTGACTCCTGGGGAGTGTCCTGTCTCTAACTCCCATTGGAACACTGGGGTTACAGATGCACACGACTGCATCCAGCTTCACGTGGTGCGGGGGCTGATGCAGCCAGTGCTCTACCCACCGAGTCATCTCCTCAGCCCCATGAGCTATCTTCCTGAGCAAACAACTTTTGTTTTCGAAAGCGGGCCAGATGCTTGGAACTGCTTCCTGATGTAAGAAGTAGCTTCCTCCTAAAAATGTTTACTTGGCCCAATTACAAGGAAGTAGTCAGGAAAATCAAGCATGCAGCCTGAACTCTTCAGGAAAGTGTCATTTAGGAGAAAATGTTGAAAAGGTGGGGACTTCCCACAGAGAGTGAGGGTCTGGGGAAAAGTGGCTCAGCAGGCTCCCTTTTCTATGTAAAAGAACTTTAGCTTAACATAGAAAAATGCGTTTATCACATGTACCATTACACTTTGCTCTTGTCACATATGTCATTACACTTTGCCCCCCTGATTCAGCTGTTCCTTTTCCTCCCCCAAATGAAGCACCGTTCCCCAGGCGGCCCAAGCCCTGGGATCCAAGGTGAGCGCCACCTTTTCTTCAAGTGTCATAAGATGAAGAACAATTGAACCAGAACCCTACGCCCAGCAAGAACATCTTTAAAGGAGAATCAAGACATTGACATAAGGAAAGCTTAGAGAACTTGCTGCCAGCTGACCTACCCTAAAAGGCAGGTAGAAGAATGTCTACCTTTAAACATGAAAAAAGTAATAAAAGGAAAACCCAGGTCTCCTCTAGGAACAAAGAGTGAATGCAAAAAACAGAAGTGAGGTAAACCTGATAGTCTGCTGACTGAAACACAGCCTGGTGTAGTTCTACAAACAGTAACAGATACATTGAGGTGATCGCTACAAACCTTAAAAAAGATAATAAACAACAGTGGATATCAGGGCAAACCAGCATTAAAAGATATTTTTGGCATTGCTGAGAAAATATGAAGATGGACTGTATTTAGATTATTTGAGGGCTCATATTAGTTTTCTCAGATGTGGCAACGGAACTGTGTTTAGGAAAGAGAGTCCTTGTTCTCAGATTTGTGCTAAATTACTCAGCTGTAAAATGTCATGTCTAAATACAGTAAGGTTGGGTGAGGTAGGGGGCTTTGTAGAAAGACAGAAAGGGAAGGAAGTCGATGTAAGATTTAACAAGAATGGATTAGGGTAAGGGCATATCAATACTCACTGATAAGACAAGACAACGTGTATATACAGTACGCATGCACAGACCACACACATATCCTCCCAAGTGTCCTAGAAGGGGAGGGTACTATTTTCAGGAAACAATCAACCTGAACTGGAGACCAGGGAGTCTTTCTCACCTGCCATATTCACGGGCTGTGTGAAAATGTCATCCTGGGCACTGCGCGTCCTGTTGTCTTCCTTGATGAACTCTAAGTACGGGACAGCCTCACTGAGGGTGGTGGGGGTTAGCAGGACATCTACTCCAGAGTCAAAAACATCCATGAAATCTTTCACAATGAGACGCCTCACTTTCTGTGCTTTGACAAAATAATTCTCATAATTTCTGTGGAAAAATACAAAAATAACTTAAAAGATTTTCTCTGCTTCTGCTTTGGTTTAAGGCAATTCTCTTACATTAGGTTATTAAAGAACCATTGAATCCACAGCTTTATGATCAGGGACCACTAAGACTATTATTATTTATTTACTGTGTTGGGGAGGAAGAGACAGAAGGGCTAAATGGAGGTCTGAGGACCAGCAGGCAGGGTCACCTCCCTCTTCCACAATGTGGGTCTCAGGAATTAAAGTCGAGTCATCAGTCAGCCTTGGTGGCATATGCTTTTACTTACTGAGTCTTCTTGCTGGTCAGTCACTATTTTACTTTTTGAGACAAGGTCTCACTATGAAGAATGGCTGGCCTAGAACTCACTATGTAGATCCTAGGTAGTGCTGGAAATCAAGACCTGGCTA
The DNA here is from genome assembly GCA_028658305.1 of Pachyuromys duprasi. Classification (NCBI taxonomy): domain Eukaryota; kingdom Metazoa; phylum Chordata; class Mammalia; order Rodentia; family Muridae; genus Pachyuromys; species Pachyuromys duprasi. The sequence continues at coordinate 30,873,804 of CM053767.1, forward strand.
CCACATCTGGCAGTACACAACTAAGATTCCTTTATTTTGGATTTTTAAGACAGGGTTTCTCTATGTAGCCCTGGCTGTCCTGGAACTCACTCTGTAGACTAGGCTGACCTCAAACTCAAGAGGTCTGCTTGCCTTTTCCTCCTGAGTGCTGGGATAAAAGGCATGTACCACTAGACGTGGCTGATTCTTAACAACTTATTAAGATGAATTTTGTTCAATTGTACTGTTATTCTGAAAGTTTATCACTGGAGTTTATTCATTAGAATTTGCTACTAGATGCAGTTTTACCTAATAACCACAAAATAATACTGTCCAGTAGGGATCACTAAGTCAGAGCATTTTTTTCCAGTGAGATACATGGTGTAAGTTACTTTTAGGTACAGTTGTAATGAAACTTTTGTTATGTAAATGTTTTTGCTTTAATCTCAAGTGTGAGATTTTAGTTGGGCTATAGTTTGTCCACACCTGTTACTGTCTCCTGCGGATGTGGCTTTTGCCAGTTGGTAATGGCCTTCCACTTGGGGCAGGGAGAGGGGCGTGGTCTAGGACTCTGAGAGTGTAAATATGAGAGCTGAGAAAGAGAAGGTGTGGTGGTCGGTGTTGGCATGTAGCAGTTTGGAGAGACCAGAGATGGACAGTGTGACGGTTTGGAGCAGACAGATAGGGAAGAAAGCTTCGAGGTGCAGCGGTGTGCAGGAGACTGCTGCTGGCTGCATTTGCAGTTGGTGGAGCTTGGTATAGAGCCCTAAGAGATCCATTGACCCTCAGTAGCCAGGAGAAGTAGAGAGGCCCTCTCTCCCCAATAACCGTCTCTCTCTCTTACATGGGGGGGTGGGGGAAGGAGGGTAAGGGAGGTTAGGGCCTAAACACCCCAGATAAAGTAAGAGTGTAAAAATGAGTGTTACATAAGTAGATAAAAACTTGGATCCCAGGGGCTTTTGCAACTTTCTATCATTATATCTCAGGCTAGCTACAGTGTAATGATAACTGTCTCACATCTGCTGAATCAGACAATAGGGAGTAGTCCTGGAAGCAGCTTCCAGAAAGAGAAACAATGTAAGGAGGCGGTGTTGCAGCTTTGTATTTTATGAGCAGCTTAGGAGGGCAGAGATAAAGTTAAAGGAAGGGTGCTCAAACTCTATTAGCAGATTAGAGCCAGACATAGACATAACCACTGATGCAGAGAGAGGGAAGAAGAAAACTCCTCAGCTTCTCCTGAAGATGCTCTAATGTGCTAGGCTCCTCAGGTGTGAAACTGGACAAGACAACAACACCTGTACCACTGAGAATGAATTGTAAGATAAAAATAGGATTTTTCTTTTCTTTTAACCCTACGGAAACATCACATGTCCTTCCCACACCATCTGGCCAACGGGCTCAACAGATACAGATGCAGGTGTCCTCCACTATTGCTTTCTACACAGTCCTCTGTGGAGCAGTCTTTTCCTGTAAATCCCAGTGATCCTCCTGTCTCCACCCTGTCAGACCTGGGATTATCCACATGCATAGGATGCCCGGTTTGTAAGTAGGAGCTGGGTTCTGAACTCTGGTCCTCATTATTATGCAGCAAGAACTCCTTACCACTAAACTGTCTTTCTAGTTCCTTATTCTCTATTGTCGTTGCTGTTTTGTTTGTTAATAGGATCTCATGTCTGAAGCTAGCTTTGAAGTCACTATGCAACCAATGATGAAATGGGATTACAGGGATAATATCAATATCAATGTTGGGCATCAAACCTGTGGCCTCAGATATCAAGGCAGATACTCTACTAATTGAGCCGGGAAGTAACAGATATAAAAAAATTAAGGTTTCACTATGAGTCTCATCATCTCTTTTGAGGCACTGCTGGGTAGAACCTCTCAGATGACAACTCTGTCAGAAAAGAGAAAAGGACTTGGAGGTGAGAGGAGCTCCACAAGAAGACCAAGAAAGCCAACTAACCAAGGCCCAGAGGAGCTTGTTGAGACTGAAGCATCAACCAAGGACCATGCAGGAACTGGACCTAGGTCCCCTGCAAAGATGTAGCAGTTGGACAGCTTACCCTTCATGTGGGTTCCCTAGTAAGGGACCTGGGGACTGCGTCAGACATGGACTCACTTGCCAGCTTTTTGATTACTTTACAACTTGATGACCTGAGGTGGATGGGAAAGGAAGCTCCCCTTTTCTCAGGAAAAGGGGATGGAGGAGGGGTAGGGAAAGAAGGGGAAGAGAAATGGGGCCACAAAAAGGATATAAAGTAAATTTTTAAAAAAAGAAAGAAAAAAGGAAAAATAAGCCTGAGGAGAAAAATTATTGTTTTCTTTTGAGACCAAGAATGTTTACAAATGTGATGTTTTGGTTATTGCTATGACATGATAAAGGGGATATTTTGTAAGGTGATAAAGCCATAGTGGCAATGATTTATTTTCGTTGAGTATAAACTAGAAGCAAAGAGACTGATAATGAGATTATTGCCTTTGCCTTTATGCTGCTAATATGAAATATTCTTGCTTAGTGACTGCTTAATATCAGTTTCAAAATTGAAATTTACTTGTCATAGCATGCTCTAGGAGAGTATTAAATAAAGGCAAATGTCTATTTAAAAATTTTAAAGGTTCAAGAACAGCAAAACTTTATAAACATAAAATTTTATGAAAATTTCAAGAAAAGCAATAATTCTAAGAAACTGTCTTACTCTTTTAATAAGAAAAAGTTTCCTGAGAGGATTCTTCCCCTCACCACATCATTGAATCCCTCTTGTCTGGTTGCAGCATACAAGGCTTCAGTAGACGCATCAATGCTAGACCTGTGACCTGAGCACAGAGATAAACATTACTTGAGAAAGAATTAAAGGCTTGGCTATAAAACAGCACTGTGAACAATATGGATTTCAGAGAGTTTTCCTGTCCAAGTTCTTATTTGCTTGTGATTGACTGATCACTTAGTTATGAGGACTAACCAGAGAAAAAAAGAATAACCACAAAAGAACCATTCATCCATCCATCCACCCATCCATTGGTGTCTGTCCGTCCATCCATCCGTCTGTCCATCCATGCACACTTTGACTGAGCTCCACCTTGTCAGACACTACATAGGGTGGGCTGGGCACACAAAGAAAATCCCTTCAAGATTTTTCCTTCGGTCCAGAGAACCAAACATAAAACAGAGGTATGATAAAATATATAAGTTCAATACTAAAATAATAGAGGAAAAATGATTTCCTGACTTACTTTCCCGAATCATTATAATTAGCATGTGAACCTTTCAAATGTTTGCGGTATCTTAAGCACCCCCAGAGCAGCCTTCTTACCATATTGTAGCCCATCAAATCTTGCCATATTCGATGCTACTTCTGATGTGCACAGCACATGGTAGCAGACAATTGAGTAGCAGGTGTGTGGCAGGGAGACGTCAATCACTTTGGCTCCCTCAGACTCAAAGAGGTCAGCAGCTTGGGACCAGAGAGACCGAACTTCACTTGACAATTCTGGTACCAGATATTCCTTAGGGAAAACAAAACACAGAAATTGGAACGTCTAGACTGACTCGTAAACATCTATATACTAAAATCTTTGTACACTAAGACACTGATAATACAGCTGGCAGGTGCCTAGAAAGATGGGATGGAAGTATTGGTGGCATGTGAGCCAGTGCAGTCCTGAACAGTGTTAGCTGGACGTGACAGTGTAAGCCTGGTTATCTGATGGGACTCATTTGCTGCGTTCACTATGTATCAAATGCCCTGTTGACACTTTTCGGAGGGCCTCTCAGCTTTTCACACACATTGCATGGGTAGCATCATTCCTCAGTTTATGGATGAAAAGTATTGAGATTAGGGAAGTGAAGTAGCATTCCTCAGGCTGCACATCTCACCAACATAGGATCTAGGACTATACTAGGTTCACTTCTAAAGCCTGGGTTTATCTTGTTCTTTAAAGAAGGCACAGATTGTTACCTTGGCGAATGTCTTTTTAAAAGCACCAATTCTCTATAGTGGGTGAATGTCTGTGGATGCATTGTAGGGGTGTAGAGGTAATGGGTGCCATAGCAGAGGGCTGGAGGCCAGGAATGCCGTTAAACATTCTGTGATGCAAAAGATGGTTTTCCAACACAGAAAGAATCTTCTAGAATAAAATATCAATGGTGCCAAAATTAAGAAGTCTCATTATTCTGCAGGGTAACTTATTTTCTTTTTAAAATATTTTTAAAATATATGAAATATTACTATGTCATCAGGTATATAATTGGCTCAGGTGGAACACACCTGTAATTTTAGCAATTGAGAGACAGAAGCAGGAGGGTAACTGAGTGGGAAGTCGGTCTGTGTTTGACAGTGAGGAGCACCCGTTTCACTAGAGCTTGGTTCCCAGGACCTACATAGGTGCCCCACCAGCACCTGTAACTCCAGCTCCAGGAGTCTGATGTCTCCGGCCCTATGGCCACTTATATACCCACATGCACACATTCACCCACATGTGATTTAAAATAATAAAAGGGACTGGAGAGATGGCCCAGCAGTTAAGGACACTGGATGTTCTTCCAAAGGAAAGAGGTCAACTCCCAGCACCCAGGTCAGACACTCATAACCATCTATAACTTCAGCTCCAGGGCATATGATGCCCTCCTATGGCTTCCATAAGTACAACATACACACATGGCACCAAATATACATGTAGCAAAATATCCATACACATACAAAATTCTTTTTAAATAAATTAAAATTTAAATAAAACCCCACAAAACATGCATACACAGACGCCTGGGCACACACACAGGTTTGATATTTTTAAACTTTAAAGTGTCAGTAATTTATTATTTACGTGTATAGGTTATTAACTTCTATTGTAATAAGTATAGTCTAAATGGCAATAAAAAAAATAAATGCAATAACATATAATGGGTCCTTGCTAAAGAAGGTATGCCTATGTCTTTTGCATCAGGGATCAGCAAACTGTGACCACAGACAAAATGTCATAGTTATTCACTTTTGAAAATAAAATTTTGCTGGTATACAGACATATTTCTTTATTTACATATTGCCTATGGCTGCTTTTTCACTATTAGTGCTGAGTTAAAAAGCCCAGATCTATGACCCAAAACAGTGTCTCTTTCTTTCCAAGGAAAGTTTACAGACTCCTGTTTACCCTTGTTTTAATAGGCTAATCAAACTTAATCCTCCCAGCTCTCCGGGTCTATATTTTATCATCCTCATTTCACAAATGGAGATGCTGGGCTTAGGGGGGAGTAGTCATATGCTTACATGCTCACATGGCCAATAAAAGGGGTGGAACAGAGACGCAAACCCACGAGATTGCCTCCTACCTCTGTGCTCTGCATTTGACTTTTCTGAGTAACGGAAGTTACCTTTGGAATTCCTACACACAGTCTGCTCACATCCATTGCACTGGGAGTCATGAATCGCTGAACAGGGTCTTGCACTGTGGTGGAATCTTTGGGGTCATGTCCAGCCAGTACATCTGCAGGGAGAAATCCTTACGTGTGACAGACATATTGTTTACAGTGAGACTTTCAAATAATATGTAACCATGGAAATACCTAACACAATTGCCGTATCATCCACACATCTGGTAAATATTCCTGGCACATCCATCGAATTCACCAGGGGAATGAGGCCATGACGGGAAACTAAGCCATAACTTGGTTTGAAACCAACAATCCCACAATGGGCTGCTGGGTTTCTTGTGGATCCGCCAGTATCTGATCCTAGCGCCCTGGGATGGAAAAGAGAATTCTTTTCAGAGAAAAGACATTCTTTAATTGCACTCAGAAATCTACCGTGTTAAGAGTGTAGTTCCCGTTAATCATATAGGGTAACCTATATTCATTTCAAAGGATTCGTATGGTTCAGAAAAGCACAAAAACTCAGCAAGAAACACTGTTAGCATCTTGGCAGACTCAACCCTCCTTCCTGCCTCTGTCTCTTGCGTGCTGGGTTATGAGCATGTACCACTGTGCCTGGCCTTTCAACTGTTTATTAAGAAATGTGTTTGTAATCTTAAGTTCCCATCCTTGTTTGTTTATAATCATCTACAAAGAAAATCACCTACAAAATTTGAGAATATTTAATTGGATTAATTTAATATAAAAAATTGGAAATATTTGAAATTTAAATTTTTAAAAGATTTTAAAATCTTTAAATAAGCAGTATGCTTTCACAAGCTAAACACTGTTGAGGGCTGGAGAGATGGCTCGGCAGTTAAGAGCACTGTCTGCTCTTCCACAGGTCCTGAGTTCAATTCCCAGCAACCACGTGGTGGCTATGCCACCTACACTGGGAATCTGGTGGCCTCTTCTGTCATGCAGGTATACATGCAGATAGAGCACTCATATACATAAAATAAGTAAATACATCTTAAAAACAAACAAACAAAAAACCTAAACACAGTCCCCAGAAATCCAGACACCACCCCATTGTGCTCCTACCCAGAGTCACAGCTAGAGATGTACCATAATTCACACTGGTAGCTACACTGTTTTCATCTGGCAGCATGATAACTTCTAGCAAACCTTTGTTGCTAAACAGCTTCACATGCAAATCTCTGTTCCTGTTTGACTGCTTTTAGGTTTCTGGCTTCTAAGAAACAAGGTTAATGAACAAAAAGGTCTGTTTGTTATTATAAATTCTTAACCTGTATGATCAAAATATTTGTTGCAGATCAGGCCAAAAGTTGTATATTTATTTGTAGTGAGCTGTGTTTTAATGTTTCAGCATCATCACTGGGTTTTTAAAAATTTGGTTAATCTGATTTAAAAAATAGTTCTTAAATGTTCGCGTTGAAAAACTTTTCGTTACCCAACAAAGTAAATGCTCATTTCAAGCCTACAGAATATGTGGTATTCTTATTAAAAAACAAAAAGCAACAACAAAGACTAAAATCTAGGGGAAAAAAGTAACAGGAAGGACATTGTGCTAAGTAAAGCAAGCCACTCACAAGACAGCGCATGTGGGAAGGACATGTAAAAAGCATCGACAACAGTCTAATCCACAAGACAGCAAGGAGAAGGCTGCTAGACACTGGGGGGGTAGGGTAGGGTAATAAATGCTGACTTTCAGTTTTCCAAGATGAAAAAAAAAATTCTGCAGATTAAATGCAAGATTACATATGCATAGTTTACCACAACTGAAAATTTAAACAATTATTTAAAAACAGCGTTGTTGGATTGTACATGCCTAATACAACATTTAAAGTATTGTACAATTATATGATACAGAAGTGAAAATTCTTACTGCAGCACCCATAATAGCCCTGGTTACAGACCTCCTTTTTTTAAAAAAAGTTCTTTTTAAAAATTTTTTAAAAGAGTTTTACTTATTATGTATACAGTGTTCTGCCTACATGTGTGTCTGAACACCAAAAGAGGGCACCAGATCTCATTATAGATTTATAGATGGTTGTGAGCCACCATGTGGTTGCTGGGAATTGAACTCAGGACCTTTGGAAGAGCAGCCAGTACTCCTAACCTCTGGTGGTTGTGAGCCACCATGTGGTTGCTGGGAATTGAACTCAGGACCTTTGGAAGAGCAGCCAGTGCTCCTAACTATGGCTCCAGCCCCATAGTTACACACTTTCATCCAGACACTCCCATATATGGCTGACACCCATGTCCAAGTAATAACTACTCAGCAGGAGTTATATATCCTGTCCTTAACTTGTTTTCATTAAATGCACCTTGAATAACTTCCCATATCACTCTATAGTGCCATGTCTCATCTTTCTATGTGGCTCAAGAACCTCCTTATTTAAAAACTATAATAAAACAAATGAATCAGTACAAGGGAGACAGAAGCAGACCTTTGCAGTTTAGGTACATTCAATCTGAAGTTACCTTTGGTTGATGCTTCTACTGATAAAATCTAGCAATTATATTGAAAGTGTTGCTTCCGAATGAGTAATGTGCCTAACCATAACATGTTTCTTGTGCTCTACAGAAAATGCAAATTGTATTTCCTTTCTCACCAAGTCCATTTAAGCTACAAAGTCAGTCTGTTGCTTTCATAATTTTAAAAAGATACTGTCTCTTATTAGCATTCACTGACGGCTGTGTAGAAGTAAAACCTACATTTCCATAGGAATTATGTGTCAAAATGCCATCTTCTCAAAGTAGATTCAGAAAGATGAACACTAAGTGGGATGATGAGGGTGGAAAAAAACACACCTGATCCTCCACTTCTAACCTGTCAGAACACTCATTAATATTAATGCAATGCTGTACTGCTCAGAGATAAATGAAATGCCTTTTCTTCTTAACAAGGTTTCAGAAATATGAAAATGAAAAGTCTGAGGAAACTACAGCTCCGTTGTTCTGAAATATGTAAATAAATTATTGGTTGCAATGCCTGTGAAAGAGTGTAGTTTCAGTGGCTAACTAGAGGGAAAATATATACATATTATATTACTGAGAAAAACCATTCAACTTACTTAAGTTGAGAATGATAAATAAGTATTTATTTACAGTTCTTTAGGTGGTTGAGAATGTTTGACAGGGCAGACACATGCCCATGGGCTCGGCACTGAGGAGCTGAAACAAGAGGATCGGAGGTTCTCGGCCACTGCTGGCCACATGGTGGGAGTGATGTCAACCTGGGCTGTGAGTGAGACTGCACTTCAGATGCCAGCTCTCCCTAGAAAAAGGAGATCTCTTAAAAGTGGGATTTACAACGCGGCTGGAGGGCTCTTATCAGTGCACGGCAGATAATCAGCCCCTAAGAAGGCTGAAAAGCTCTGCTTAGGGAGACACTTTCAGTTGCTGATTTATGAAAACACTGTTTTAAATATCTCATTGATACACACTAAGGGATTTTTTTTTTCTTTTTAGAGATTTTCTGAAGGCTAAATCACCATGACCAGCTCATCAGCAACGAACTGAAGCACTCTGTCATTTACATACTGAACAGATGCCAGAATAAATTATTAAAAAATAAGATTTATGCAGCCTATTCATGTTCAATGTTTTATTTGGAAAGATCCAGAAAGCCATGTTTTAAAAGAGTCAGAGACTACAGAAGGAAAGTTGAAATGTTATTTTAAGTTTTAACGTGCAAAGTTCACATGGTGGGCTACCGTTGAGTACACCTGGATAGCATTTCAATACACCCTTAAGCACAGACAGCTCACCAAAAAGAAAAAGAGATGTCAGGGTCTGAATCCCTGAGCTGCTGGGCTTTGCATGTAGCGCGGCATGTGTATCTGGGTGGGGTTTAGAGCGGACAGACAGCGTCTTACGCAAAGCAGGTGAACGCGGCCACGGCGGCTGCGCTGCCGCCTGAGCTTCCTCCAGCTATCAGCCAGTGCGAGTCCGCCCGCTCATCGCGATGCCTCCTTTCCCTGTGTTGCTTTGAGTAACTCCACGGGTTCCGAACTGGTCCAAACACACCGTCTGTGCTTCCGGATCTGAGATGGAGAAGCAAAGCAATGCCATTTCATGTCCCCAGGGACACTCATGGGACTTTTCTTAGGCCGCTGTCGCTTGAGATGGAAAAGGCTGAGACTATCACACGCAGCTCTTAATCAGGCAGCTCTGGAGTGTGCCATGGGAAGTAAGCTAGCGGTGGAAGTACAGAAAATTACTAGCTACAGGAAGATTTATCCCAGTTGAAGGTTTATCCCAGTTGATTATCCAAATCAGTTAGATGATTTCCCTTGCAAGCTAAGGTCTTTCCGTTGAAAAGACAAACATTCAGACAATAAGGAAATCTTTTAAAGGGATTGTCCCCTTAATCAGAAGTCTCAAGAAAAGCATCGGTGTGGTAGCTCACACCTGTAATCTTGGCACTTAGTTGGCTGAGGCAGGAAGATTTCTATGAATTCCAGGCAAGCCTGGGCTACAGTGAAACCTGTCCCAAACCCCAAACCTCAAAGCAAACCAAAACAACAACCAAAAAACAAAACAAAACAAAAAACAACACCATCAAAACAAACAACAAACAAACAAAACAAAACAAAAAAGAGAGAACGAGGGATGAGGAGACAGTCAGTGTGTAAGCGCACTTGCTGTGCAAGCACGAGGGCCTTCATGTGAATTCCTAACCCCCATAAGCAAGCCAGCCTTGGTCACGTGCCTGTCACCTCAGCGTTTTGGGTTGAGCGGGCATAGCCAGGCAGACCCCAGGACCTTGCTGGCCAGCCAGCCCAGCCTAAAGGACAAACTTGAGGTTCACTAAAGGATTCTCTACAGGGAGTAAGATGGAGTATGGTAGAGAAAGACATCTAATGCCTCTGCATGTGCTGCAAGGGGACGTGTACCGCATCTCTATGCATACCTACCTCACACACACACACACACACACATACACACACACACACACACACACACAGAAAAAGAGAGAGATTGAGATTGAAGACAACTATCAAGTGGGATGTTATTCATTTATTTTCTAAATATTTGAAGTTTTATTCTCAGGATGAATTGAAAATCTAAGCAAGCACTTTCCTTAGATGTATTTCTTGGTAACATTAGCTTCACTGTTTGCACGCTGTGTTATATATGTGACCATACACATTTTTTCCTGAACCAGTTAAAGTAAGTTATGCATACTGTGGTCCTTTTCTCTAAATAGTTTAGGATGTATTTAGTATTCAATTCCTAAGAATAAAGGCATTCAGTTATATGGTCAGAGTATATTTATTAATCATTACAAAATTAATGCCAATATTTTATATAATTCAATTTTGTCAGCTGGTTTAATAATGTACTTTACAGTAGCATATGTGCTTTCAGGATAAAGTACAGGATCAGGTCTTGTATTTAGTTACCATTCTCTCTCACTTTTCTATATCAGTATTATCTATAATTAGCATATACTAATTATACATAATACTGAGTTTCATTATGACACCCACTATCATATATGTACACAATATATTTAGATCATATTCACCCTGCTACCCATTCTCTTTTTATTAATGTCTTAATTTATATTTAAATTAGGTCTTCTGTGTAGTCCAGCCTGACCTCTCATCCTTGAGCAGCTAAAGACAGTGGGTTATTCCAGTTTGGGGTAATTTCGGACAAAGCCACCACAGATTGTTCTGAGAGGCCCTATCCAGCGCTGTGTACAAATAAAAGGCCTATCTCATGGATAAAGGACTGAAACTACTAGGCCCCACGGTGAGCACAGGTCTAACTATAAGAAACTAGCAGCCAGGGCCCAGTGGTGTGCACCTGCAGTCCCTGTACTGGGAGATGAAGCAGGACAGTGAGTCTGAGGCCAGCCTGGGCTACAGAGACGCTCTGCTGGAGACACAGTGAGTCTGAGGCCAGCCTGGGCTACAGAGACACTCTGCTGGAGACGCAGAGGACGGCTCTGAAAGAGCTGTATAGTTTGCATCCCGACCTGCGACATGTAAGAGATACAGTTTCTCTCCGCCCTTCTCAGTGCTCGATAGTATCACTTTTGCTAAGTCATCCTGATAAATGTACGCCTCTTACTGTGGCTGTAATTTTCATTTCCCTGATAATGACATTCAGTGCTTTTCATACATTTATTTGTTACTCATACATCACCTTTGGTGAAATGCCTGCTTTAATATTTGCCCATTAAAAAAAAAATCATATTTGGAAAAATGGCTCAGTGGTTCAGAGTGCTTCCTCTTCCTCTAGAGGGTGAGCACCCAGTTCCCAGAACCCATACCAGGAGCTCTCAACCACCCACAACTCCAGCTCCAGGGGATCTGACCTCCTCTGCTGGCCTCCACGGGTAACCCCATACACACATAAATAATAATGAATCTTGGGTTTGATTCCTGGTATGTCCACCCTGCTTCAATGGATGGCCTCACTCTCAGAGGTATACAGGAAGCTCAAATTGGACTCAACATGTAGTTAGAGAGAGAAGAAAGGAAGCTGTGGAGGTAGGAAAGAGGATGGCTCTTGATCTGGGAGGACTTAGGGGGGAATGGGACATGAATAGGACCAAAATTCACAGTAAGAAACTCTCAAGGAGATAAGAAAGTACTAAAAATTATAACTCTAAAATTAAAACATTAAAGAGTCAATAAAAAGCAGTATGCTAGGAATGAGAACGCACAGTTGGAAGGGCCACAGAGCGCTGCTTCAAGAGACTGAGGATTAACTTGGGCTTCAAAGCATGACACACAGAGTTGAGCATTAGCACTTAATTTTACTGTTCCCATCTCTCCCAAATAGCAGGGCATTCACTGAGTGAAAATGTAGCAAACCCCTACTATGTGACAGAAACTGGAAAGCACTGATTTAGAGGCACCGAGTTGTCAAAACTATATCTGGCCAGGGGTGGGGGCTGGATATGGACTGGACATTCATGACCCAAGGCCCTGGCTTGATTCTTGGAAGAGGCCCTGTACTCAAGAATTTGGGACCAAGGAATGTGGCCATACAGTTGGACCACAGGAAAATAGTGTGGTGAAATCATATCCCAAATGTGTAATCTCAGGCAAAGCTATGTACTGTACCTTTTGAAAAATATATTTATGAATGAAAGAAAGGGTGGTGCCCTTAATTCAGGAGTTTTTGTCACCTGTTTCAATAAACATATAAAGTTAAAAAACAATCAAGGTGGGGATGGCTCATTGAGTAAAAGTATACATATACACACATTTTTAAACTAAGCTGTTTACCTTTACATTGAGTTATATATGTATATATTTGATTTTCTGAGACAAGATTTCTCTGTGTAGTCCTGGCTGCCCTAGAACTCACTCTGTAGATCAAGCTGGCCCTGAACTCACAGAGAGATACTTGCCTGGGTCTCAGGGGTACTGGGATTAAAGGCATGGGCCAACAAACCAACTAAAGCTCTCTATCTTTTACAAAACAGCTCTTTCTCAGATTTATATTTTGGAACATTTCCTTTTTCATTTTGAAGTAGCACATTTCAAAAGTTCTTAGTTTTATTCAAGACCAATCTACCAGTTTAAAAAATAGATTTGTATTATTTTGTATTCTAGCAGGAAAATACTTGCCTAAGTCAAGGTCACAAAACATTTTTTTAATAGGTTTTTTAGGTTTTTCTAAATTTTATCATTTTATGGTCTTTACATCCTTTGACCTTTTACTGTGGAACTTTTTCATAGCATCTTTTTGTTTTTATGAAAACAATTTCAATAGACTGCTTCTTGATTTAGACTTACTATACATTTCCTTGTTATTAGATGTAGGTTATGATTTTCCAGTTAACTGTTATAGGTCATGGCGTGTCCTCAAAGAATCACACTGAAGACATACTAAGGCTACTTTTCCCCCTTTGGCCATGTTAATTCTGATCATCTGAGAAAAGAAAATATCCTAAAAAAATCCATGTTCAAGTTTACTCCTATGGATGAGCACATTAAACATGTATCTACCAAGTACTCAGAGAGGTCACAGTCAACCTGACAGTCAAAGTCTAGAAAACATGAACGCTGATTAACAAATATATAGGTGTGAAAAGAGTCATAAAGAGGAGAAAATCTAAAGTACTTTTGGCGAATGACTATTTTCCTCTCCCAACAGCAGGAACAAGGCAAGGCTGTCTGTTTTACACCTGTCTCCTCTTGCACATTTAATTATTAATATATGCACATGACTGCAGATGACCACAGGGCCAGAAGTGGGTGTTTGATCACCTGAAGCTGAAGTTAGTTGATGTGGTTACTGGGAACTGTACTCAGGTCCTCTGCAAGAACAGTAAGCAATGTTAACTGCTTAGCCATCTCTCTACATCTCTATTTTATACTTTTTCTTCAACACTGCATTAACAATCTTAACTGGTTCAATAAGGCAGAACGTAGATTAAAAAATAAGAAATAAAGCTAGGCGCAGTGGTGCCTGTCTGTAATCTCAGAAATTGGGGAGGCAGAGGCAGGCAGATCTCTGAGTTTGAGGCTAGCCTGGTCTACAAAGAGGGTCTAGGACAGCCAAGGCTATACAGAGAAAACCTGTCTCAAAAAGAAAAAAACAAATAAACAACAACAAAGAAATAAAGAATAAATATGTCTCTGTTACCTACTCAAAATATTCCAAAGAATCTGCAAAGATCAATAGAGCTAATAAATGAGGTTTAAGAAGGTGATGGAACAGGAGGGCAATACAGAATCAGTTATACTTTTATACATTTGCTATAAATAATTAGAAACTGATAAACTATAGTACAAAATAAGTCATGGACTGGACTGTGGCTCGGGGGCTAAGTCTGAAAGCAATCTCCAGTTACCCACATGGCAGAAGGAAAGAAGACTCCCCAAGTTGTTGTTTGAACTCTACCTGTGCATGTCCAACCTCTCAAAATAAATTAATTCTTGTAATTAAAAAAATCATGAATCACATAAGCTCTATAGAAGGTTTACATCAAAAAAATCTTAAAACTATTGCTGAGAAAAGATAAACCTCTCAGTTAGCACACACTCATGGTATTTGTGAATTAGAAGACACAGACAAAAGCAGCTGCTCCTAAAACACACATGGAGAGCAGGCTGCAGTGTGTTCAGAGAGAGGACCATCATTACCAGCGTCAGGCCAGATCCTCACACAAGTTTACTTGTATGTGCTTGTGGAGAACAGGGACAAGCCTGTCTTCTCTAAATAGTGCTGGGACAAAAATGTTCACATGTAACCCGAACTTTATTCACACTATATACAAAAACAGTATGGGTGGCATAGCTAAGTATGAGAGCTAAGTCTATAAAACTAGGAGAAAAACCTGTCATTTTGGTCTGGATAAGGATTACTGGAAGCATTAATAGATCAACATGAAGCATGAGTCACAAAGAGAAAATGATGAGCTGGACTTCATTGACATTAACAATTTCGACTCTTTAAAAAGCAGTCAATGTGGTAGGTAGTGTGATAGTCCTATCAAGGATCTAGAATCACCGAGGAAACAGGCCTCTGAAAGTTTCTGGACTGGGCAACAAGGTGCTTAAATGCTTAAACCATTTCAAGGGCCAGAGCTCCAAACCAAGTCAAGGGAGAGCTTGCTGAGCAGCAGTGTGCATTGCTCTCTGCCTCCTGACTGCACAGGCCATGTGACCCGAGCCTCAGGCTCCCGCCACCACATCTTCCCGCCACGTATCCCCACACTGTAGGCTAAAGTAAGCCCTTCTTTCCTCGAGCGATTCGTCAGTTATCTGTATCACAGCAGAGAGAATGAAAAGATAAGCCGACGACTTTGAGAACAGATTTGCAAACTACCTATCTGATAACAGACTTAGATGAAGAATACATGAAAGAACTCTTATAACTAAAGAAACGAATTTACAAAAGATTTGGACAAACAGTTCACTGAAGACTCACCAATGATAACATATGCACATGAAAAAGTATTTAAGATCATTATCCAACAGGGAAAGATGTTCTAAAACCCAAGCAGTGTATCTACAGACTCGTTAGGCAACTGAACGCAATCTCATACTGGGATGAAGACCCTGACATCAGAAACCTCAAGAAGCAGCTGCAGAGGCAGTTTAGCAGCTCAGAGCATTTGCTTGGTACCCACACTGCACAGCGCTCAACTGCCTGCAACCCCAGCTCCAAGGGACCCGGTGACCTCTTCTGCCCTCCACTGTCATTTGCACATGTATCATTCACTGTCACAGACACACACATACAAAAATAATAATAATAAAAGTAAATATTCCTAAAAAGAATCCTCAGGAAGTAAGCGTGCTTCCTTTTGGCATCTCCATGCAATGGAACTAAAGGCACAGATATTAACTCAAAAGAGAGTGAAGTTTCATTTTACTTACCCCATAGCAAACTCATCTAAGTTTGTTTTCCCCATGAGTAGGGCTCCCTGATCCAACAACTTCTGAACTACTGTAGCATTGTAAGGTGGTATATAACCTGAAGAACAGGATTTTTATTATATGAGAGAAAACCATGAATAGGAAGCATGATTTTAAGTTTAGCCAAGTAATTACATGCAGAGTATAAATTATTCTTAATTTAAATAGCAGGTTGTACTTTCTCCTAAGAGTTAACTTTTTTCCTGCCAACTGTCTACTTTTCACAGACACTTATTACATCATTCACTATTTTTATAATCTGAAAACACTGACTAAGAGTACTATAAAATGTTGGGTGGCGAGATAGACCTAATCCATTTAACATTAACTCCATATCATTATGTTCTAAGTTTTTTCTTCTTCTTAGATAATGTTTTATCATATAGTAATTTTTATGGATTTTTTGGTTAAAAATACTCAGGAGGTAGAGGCGAGAGGATCTCTGTGATTTTGAGTCCAGTGTAGATTACATAGCAAATTCAGGCCAGTCAGGGCTCCACGGTGAGACCCTGTCCACCACCATCTACCTACTCACAGACTGAAACAAACCAAAACAATCCTCTAGCTCATATTTCAGAGCACTCTAGTCCACCTAGTGAAAGGACTCACAGAACGTCACTGGTAGTGTGCAGCATTCTGAGTGCCTTTTCTTTTTCCACATCTTCTTCCTATTAGGGTCCAAGTATTTTGATAAATATTCTTGTTTTCATCCTGAGAGGTTAGAGAATAATACTAAGGATTACTTAGTACACAGCTCTAGGAGATGGTGAGTAGATGCTGACGGACTCTCAGTGTCCACAGGAGGGATTACACCAGCCAGTGCTAAGTAATCCTGAAAAGGCTCCTAACCTTTGCAAGCAGTGCTCATTCCTGGGGCCAGCCAATGCCTAAAGACACGCTGCGTGTAATGAGCAAGCAGTGAAGGGCAATGGTCTACCCTAAGTATGTCTAGGATGTATAACTAACCTCAGGTTATCTTGAAGGGTCAGTATTTTATCTTTAACATGAAAAACACCTTTTTTTTTTTTTTGACAGGGTTTCTCTGTGTAGCCTTGGCTGTCCTAGACTCACTTTGTTGGTCTTGAACTCACAGAGATCTGCCTGCCTCTGATTCCCAAGTGACAGAATTAAAAGTGTGTGCCACCATCTACAGGCCCAAAGCGCCCCCGTTATGACAGTAGTAATGCTGGAATCAGTTAGACTTTACCTTTTAGCATATTCGATGCACATGTTGTCTCAATGCCAGCTGTGCTGAAGTTGTCCTTTACAGCAACAGGAATTCCATCTAAGTCTCCAAGAGCCTGACCTGCATTTAAAGGACACAGGTAGGGTGGCGGTGGAAAGAGGGCTCAGTAGGTAAGAGCGCTAGCGCTACATGCCCTGAGTTCAGATCCCAGCATGGCCACATGACATATGCCTGCCTATAACCCCAGTGCTGTGCGGGGTGAGGGCAGGATGGTCGCTCTGGCTTGTGGACCTCCACCCTACCTCCAGGTTCAGAGACTCAAGGAAGTAAGATGGAGAGTGACAGACCAAACACACACACACAAGTAAAACACACACAGAAACACACATACCCGTGTGCAGAGAGAGACAGAGAGAGAGAGAGAGAGCTCCAAACTTCAGAAATCAAGTTTATACTGGAAATTATCACAGATAGGCATTATATAGCATTTATACTAAATACCCCTGGACAAATTCTTTAAACATGGGATTGTTTTAAGATTAACACTTTACTTACTTCCTGTGACACCCAACTAAATTGTTCCTGTAGAGCTAGAACAATGAGATACTGTTGCAGATATATTTACCTTGCTTGTATCTTCTCTCGGATTCTTCAGCTTGTTTTAAGGCCACCTCTTCTGATACAGTAATGTAAGCGTTCAGACACTTGGTTTTCTTGATGAGGGAGAGACATTTCTTGCAGAGCTCTGTTGGTGTAAGCTGGCCCTGTTTCAGTGCTGCAGAAACCTACAACACAGACAGTTCAAAACCCTTTTACAGATTCTGTACAAGTCCAAATCTTGTATCGGGGGAGCTGCAAGTAACAGGATATGGGAACAAAAATGTAGAGGTGAGGCTTGGGGTCAAAATCCAGAGAACTCCCCACACCCTGCACTTGGATAGTACAGTAAGCAAAGGGCAGTACTGACCAGCTAGAAAAATGGGAATGGTGGGACCAATCAGCTTTCTTGACTAACTTTGTTTCTAATCAGGCTTGGGCAGGCAACAACAACAGTTTAGGTGAGCCCATCCAGGCCTGAAGCAGCTGAGGCTGGTACAGGATAGGTAGAAAGAGCAGGTTCAGGGAGTAGCTTACTGTAACCCAAGGGGAACACAGTGAAAAAAGAGTAGCACTTTATGACATGGAAAAGATCTTTGTATCTACTGGGGATTTCAGATAAGACACACAAGATGCTCAGATAAATGCATGTACATATGATATATATGCACACATATGTATCTTATATAAACTCTTTTTTGTGCATTAAGAAGGTTGGTGGACAAAGGGTTAAAATGCATGCACAGTAGGGATGCGGAGATGGCTCAACAGTTAAGAGCTTGTACTGCTCTTGCAGAATACTCAAGTTTGGTTCCCTGTACCCATATCAGCTAGGTCGCAACTGCCTGTAACTCCAAGTCTGGGGAAGCCAGTGTCTCTGACCTTCCAGACACCTGTACTCACACCCACACACACTCTCTTTCACACACACTTAAACATAATAAAAACACACCTTTAAAAATCAAGAAGAGCCAGGCCTGGTGGTGCACGCCTTTACCCCCAGCACTCAGGAGGCAGAGGCAGGCAGATCTCTGTGAGTTCAAGGCCAGCCTGGTCTATGAAGAGAGCTGCAGGACTTCCAGGGCTACACAGAGAAACCCTGACTCGGGGGTTGGAGAGGAAGCATAAAAAGTGACCAGTACCTACTGTGTGGCAGTGAGACCTGAGATGAAGTGAGTATTATTTGTCATGTCCTGCAGAAAGTAATAATAGGTAACTTACTGGTCAGAAAAGTCAAAGATAATACATGATATCAAGCTTTCTTTGGAGATAATATACAAAGACAGCTTCATTATCCACCTGTTACGTGAGCTCAGAGACAAGGGGGTCTGGAAGGGAGCATTACTTAAATGAGTATTTACCAAGACCCAGGCAACTGTGGTTTATTTGTCTCATTAATTCATGAACAAGTTAGGCAGTATTAACAACTTGGACAAGTGAAGAAACTGAAGCTCAGAGGCCATTATTGATCCAAAGCCACACAACAGTACCGGACAGGTGGCTTGATACTATACTCTCCTCATCTATGTCTGCTCTCATGGAAAGGCGTTTGTCCTCTGTGTTGATTGTGTTCTCATGCCTTGGAAATATAAGGCAATAGGAGGTTGCATTTAGGGGAAGAGTCTACAAATGAGCTGCTTATCATCAAAGCAACGGCATTCTTACGGCTAAGAGCTGTGAGAAAGTACGGGGGAGAAGTTTTGAAGAGGCTCCTGATGCTGAAGGACAAGAAGAAAGGCCTTTTACAGGGGGGCTGGAGAAGCAGTCCTGGGATGGGATGGGCAGAGAGGCGTACTTTAAGGAAGAAACTAAGTGATAAGAGATGCCTGTTGCACGCTTAAATACAAAGCTTCAGGAGGAAGGAACTGGAAGGTTAACAGTTTGTTCTAATACTATGGAGACTGAAGAGAGAGAGGACAGTGAAGACCTAGAACAAGGAGACATTCAAGCCCAGAGGGACAGAGAGGTGTGCAGGCAGGCCTCTCCTGAGGCAAGGCTGCACTGGTGAGGCCTCTCCAGTTACCACTTATTTGGATGTAGCCATTTCCACGTCCTAAACCTTCTCAGCAATAGCTATCCCACATCGGCTCATTTAACTCATTTACTCTGCAGAGCCAGCAATGGAGTAAGGACGTCAGTCTCACGACCATGGGGAAGTGGACCCTGTCAACCCTGAAAAGCACCCTCCAAACAAAACTGCAGGCCTGGCCCATGCTGTGATGTAGAGCCTTGTGGGGCTCTAGCAGAGAAACTACTAACTCTATGTTCAAATAACCCACAAAACTGAGAGAAACTTATGTGATTTTTAAGTCAAAATGTTTAAACCGTCATAACAGCTACAGAAAATTAATACAACTACTTAGAAATTTGAAAAATGTTGGCAGGAACCAGTCTTAGAAGAGTAGGAGGACAACATATTTTTGAAAAATGCCATAATGAAATTTAATAGTTTGTATGTTGATTTAAGATTTGAGCAGGCGCGGGGATGGCTCAGCATGTGAGGGTACTTGCTGCCAAGCCTGATGACTTCAGATGGATCCGTGGGGCCCTGGAGGAGAGACCGAGCTCCTGCAATGTTCTTCCCGGACCTCCACATGTATGCACCACATGGCATGCACATTTGAACACACATATGTACAGATGCAACGTAAGTGAATGTAATTAAAATAGTTAAAAATCTATCTGAAGCAGTGCAGTGGTGGTACACCTTTAAGCCCAGCATTTGGGATGTAGAGGAAGAAAGAACTCTGAGTCTGAGGCCAGCCTGGTTCACAGAGTGGGTCCCAGGACAGCAAGAACTGTTACACAGAGAAACCCTGTCTCAAAAGACAACCTTCCACCACTCCAAAAAATCTAAGTGAAATCTTAAAGGGCATAATAGGAAAACTATACAACCATGTAATTAAGTTCCTCATTCCATCAGTAACACCCAGCCAGCACTTTGTTCTAGGCACCTTCCAAGACACGGTACACTTCCTTTGCATCCACACCGAGGGTACAATTGCTATTTGCATTGCACAGATGAAATAACTGCTTGCTTGAGGTCACAGAATTAGAAAGAAGCAGAGCTGGGATTCAACCAAGACCTGATCTTGTTTCCAAAACCCATGCCCAGGGCCACCAAATTACAGTACTTCTCTATACCAAGGCTACAGTGTTTAGTTCCCTGTAGTAAGAGAGAGAACAATCCCATTAACCTACAGATAACATCAGGGATTCGTGGAGAAAACGTAACCATTTTCAAGTGGGAATTTCCTTGATAAAGGCAACTTTTAACGTAAACTGAGATGGCCCAGTGATTAAGAGCACTGGCTGCTCTTGCAGAGGACTGGGTTCGGGCCCTCATACCCACGTGGTGGCTCATAACTTTTTGTAACTCCAGTTAAGAAATCTAGACATCCTCTCTGGACCCTGAGGGCCCCAGACATGCATGTGGTACTTAGACATACATGCCGGCAGATAGTCACACACATAAATTAAAAAGTAATTAATCTCTTTATTTTTAAAAAAGCACAAAGTGGCTTATGGGTGCTTTTTCTGGATTTAATATACTTTAGTCCTAGTGTCTCCACTGTTTCCTGAAAATGGCATGTTAAGTCACCATCAGCTCCCACAGTTAATGGCCGGTTTTCAATTTCCGGTACCTCTGGGCAGCATACCCACGTGACCCCTTCCTTCAAGTCCAGGCATCACACCACCCTGGCGCTCCTCCTGCCTGTCTGGCCATGACTGCATGTCTCTCCTGCCAGCTTGATTTCCAGGTGCTGACCTTGAAATCCAAGTCCCGCCTTCCTCTACGTTTTCATGCATCTTTGCAGGTAAGTAAGTGCTTCTGGCCATGTGGCTTTACTTACTCCTACACTTGGACCAATTTATATCCACCAAGGAGCCTCTAGGTTATTTTCTTTCTAAATTATTTTATCTGCCTTCTCAACGTCACCTTCACTCAGCTATCTAACGGGCACCTGCAAACAAACAGCTTGAAAAGAGCTCTTGAAGGGGCTCCCCCTAAGGTGTTCCCCTCCTAGTTTTGTAAGATCTTGAGATGTGTGTCCATGATCCTAGATGCCTAGGCCAAAGCCAACACTCTCCTTAATTCTTTCCGTCAATCCCCATATTCAATCCAAGAGCAAGCTTTCGCGTTAAAAACAAGCCTGCCCTCAGCATTTCTATTGCTAACAGCCTGTCCCTGCTACTGCCATCACTTATTGCCAAGGCAACAGCCTTCCACCTGGCCTTTCTGCTCCCACACTCGCCTTCCGGACCAGAGCCCCCTAGACTTGGCTGGAGGAGCTCTTAAAAAGCTTAGACCATGTCCACGAGTCTGAAGTTGTCGGAGGTTCTCCTCTACTTGAAGTAAAATCCTTATCTCCATCACCAGCCTCTTGCCTCTCTGACGTCACCTTTCTCTAGTCCCTCACTGATTCGCTCCCTGGATATTGTGCATGTTGACCCCTGTGCATTTGTCAGCTTGCTCTTGCTCTCTCGGTGTGCACTCACTCTTCCATCCATCCAGAACATGATCTCCCAGCTCTTCCAAACCTGCCTTTTCTTCCTCGCCTCTATTAAACATCATACGCTAAAGCGGAGAAGCCTTCTCTGGGCGCTCTGCCTAAGCCACTCAGCTCCCCCACCGATTCACTTGCTGGACGCTTACTTTTTCTTCACAGTACTCACACGATCTGAAAGGACATCACTTAACTTTAGAAGAAAACTTACTTATGACTATTTTCTTAAAAACGGCGTTTTAGTAAGTGAAGAGCTTCTGTTTCCAACTAATCCCCAGTGTCTGGAACCCAGAGTATTCACTAACATTAGTGGAAGGACAGATCTTTAAAACTGGGAATCTACTTCTCTACAATGCAAGGATGAAATCTGTGACGGCAGGCTCAACTATCTGAATGCTACGGGGTGGCAGCAGATGACAGGATTAGGAGGTAGGTGAGTCTTGTTAGAGTGGGTGTGTAGGAGCAGTGGCCTCGTTGGAGGAAGTATGTTACTGGGGGTGAGCGTTGAGGTTTCAGAAGTCATGCCGAGCTGCTGTCTCTCTCTCCCTGCCGCGTGCGGATCCAAAGCTAGAGCTCTCAGCTACCTCTCCAGTAGCGTGTCTGCCCGCATGTCTCCACGCTCCCTTCTGTGGTGACCAGAGACTAAAGCTCTGAAACTGAAAGCGAGCCCCAGCTAAAGGCTTTCCTTTCTAAGAGCTGCTGTGGCCATGGCGTCTCTTCACAGCAACTCAACACCGACCAAGACAAAATCTTTTTAGTTTGGAACCTTGAGAAGTCAACCCAGACAAACTGTTGGATTAATTGCAGTAGCATGGAGTCTAGTGCCAAGAAAACTGGGATCGAGCCAGGATAGAGTAAGTTAAGAGTCAAACCATCCTAAATACACATGGGTAACTCCATTCCCCCACCTCCTTTATTTTTTTTAAAACAGGGTCTCACTCTGCAGTGAGTGAGTGACCTTGACCGGCCAGGAACTCTGTCGCTCACCGAGATCCACATGCCTCTGCCTCTGGGGTCCAAGGTGCGGAAGGCAGCCCAACCTGGCTTTGCCTCTTACTTAGCACTCCGTTCTGATGCACTGTCCTAGGGTTCTTTTGCTGTTCTAAGCGCCATTAATCATCCCCCTGACTGCCTCAGAGATTCGGTTTCAAGCTTCTCCCTTTAATGGCCTCCCCAGCAAAATTTCCCTTTCTTAATCAGTTATCTCAACTACGGTGTTAAGAAATAGAGAACTTAGCTTCAACTGATAGGCTTTACAACACGGAGAACAAACCTTTCACCACTCCCGGGCATCTGGAGACATTTAAAAGCGAATGTGTACTGAATTCATCGATCTAACTGGTAAAACCTGGAGCATTAAGACAGGGACATGGAAAAGCTATAAAGTAGAAGATGATTTTTCACGCGGTAAAATAACTGTCAAACAGTCTCCTGAATACAGTAGGCATCAGCAGCACCTGTTAAAGGGTTGTTCGTGGTCTTGCTTTGGCTCAACTCCCCGGTTACAGTCTTCTTTTCTCCCATGAAGTAAAAGGTGATTTCTTAATGGCTTATTTAATACCAGAAAGGTAGCAAGCACACACATCTCTCTCTTCCACCAAAGGTATTTAAGAGAGGAAAAAAGCACGCCAAAAAAGCCACATTTAAAAAAAAAAAGGGTATCAACAGGTTTTGATGATTCCCCACTCCTTTTAGAGAATAAATTCTCCAAGGCTAGCCTGGGCTACAAAACAAGATCCTATCTAAAAAAAAAAAAAAAAAAAAAAACGAACAAATTTAATTTTTCAGTACAGTAGGATATGCCACATACAATGTAGGATAATATATATATATATATAATTTACATATATATGTCATAAGGTAGAATAATTATATATTACATATATACACATAAAAAATTACGAAATGCTGCCAGTTGAGAAAGAAGAGACTTCCCAAATGGAGACACAAAAGAGAAATGGTAGACAGGACAGGTACTCAATAGTAACTTACCAGAATCTATCCAGAGACCCCATTAAGCCATATACTGTGGGCTTTATTCACACAGATCTATCCGACTAAGTCTAGAGCCGAACCAGTTAAGGCCCCAGGTGATTCTGAGTGGGCAAGCAGACTGTTGTAAAGTTTGAGTTTGGCCCCAAACAAAGGCAGGTGACTCATACTAAAAGAAGAATTAAGAGCAAGACTAATAAAGTGACAGAACAGATTTTAGGGGGCCTAAGTGATTTAATGAATACTGACAGTGAAGGACGGTGCTTTGCGTGGAGTATGTAGTGGGCATTTGCAAGAGCTCTCCAGAGGTATTCACAGAAGAGTCTAGGGCGGGGCTTCTTAAGCAGTTTCCATTCACAATCCTTTTCTGCCCAAGAAGTCTTGCAAAACCCAGTTTTAGTGGTATATCAAGCAGGTATACAAATCATTTCTTGATATATCATAACTCTATTTTAAAAATAATTCTTTGGGGGCTGGAGGAGTGGCTTAGCAGCTAAAGGCACTGGCTGCTTTTCCAGCGGTCCTGAGTTCAAGTCCCGGCACCCACAAGGCAGCTCTCAGCTATCTAGAACTAGCAGTGCCATGAGATCGTGTAGAGGAATGTTAATTCAGAATATGGCTGCTCTGGCAAGAGATCACATCCACAGACCTAGGTCTGTGTGATCCGGCTGGCATACAGACACGCCTTCAAACCAGGAGACAGAGGCAAGCAGACCCGAGATCAAGGCGAGCAAGTTTCAGATAAGGAAAAGCTTAGGTCGAGGTGTGGTGGTACATGCCTTTAATCCCAAACAATGAAGGTAAAGTTAGTTTCTAGAAAGGAACACACACGTTTGAAAAGTGATGTCTGTTTGAGTGGCAGAAAACTCTGAACCAGACAAAGACTTGACAAAATAGGATATGCCCAACTCTCACGAGAGTAAAGGAAAGAGCTACTTAATGGGCAGTACACACACGCACACACACAGAGACAAAGACTAGGCAGTTTTATTGGGAGAAGCTTTAGAGAAGGGTTGAATGAGAGTACAAGCTAAACCAGGCACAGTGGTGCATGCCAGCACTCAGAGAGGCAGACAGGGAGATCGCTGTGAGTTCAAGGCCAGACTGGTCTACAAAGTGAGTCCAGGACAGCCCAGGCTACATAGAAAGAAAAAAAAAAAAAAAAGAGTATAAGCTAGACACAGGAGAATGCAGAATAAGCCAGACAAGGAGCCAGAAGATTAGAAGATATTGCTGGCAGGCTGGAGAGATGATTCAGCAGTTAAGAGCACTGACTACTCTTCCAGAGGACCCGGGGTTCAATTCCCAGCACCCACATGGCAGCTCACAACGTTCTGTAACTCCTTCACACAGACAGACATGTAGACAAAATACCAATGTACATAAAATAAAAATAAATTATTTAAAAGAAGAGGAGGAAAAAGAAGACATTGTTGGAGTTAGTTTGACACCAAGCAGAGCAAATCAGAGGCTGAGAGAACAGCCAGTTTGAATAAGTGATCTGGGTGAGGAGTTTGAGCCAGAATAGCTGAGTTGAACCAGCCAGCCCACAGCTCAGTAAGAAGAAGAAAGGGTGAGCTTATTAAGCAGTAATTTGAAGACATTCTACGCCAAAGTTAGATTGTATGGAGACTAGAAGCTCCTAGGACTAGGCCTGGGTTAGCAGACAACTGAAACAGGCAAATAAACGTTCCTTTTACGGGATCTGATATCTGATCCCCAGACAAAATGCATACAAAATACATACAAAATAAATAGTTATTTTAAAAATTCTCTGGTATATATAACTTTATAATCTATTAAAGATGAAAGCAAATTTGCATACCAATAAATGCATATACTTCCTTACTCTTTCTTTTCTTTCCTTACTCTTTCTTTTCTTCCCTCCTTTCCCTCCCTTCCTAGACAGGGTTTCTATGGGTAGCCTTGGCTGTCCTGGACTCGCTTTGTAGACCAGGCTGGCTTTGAACTCGCAGAGATCCACCTGCCTCTGACTCCCAGAGTACTGGGCGATTACAGGCAAGCGCCACTGTGGCAAGCGCCACTGTGGCAAGCTGCTTGCTTACTTTTAAATAATTAAATCTTGGCTATAGGATGTAGGCTGCTTCAATGTTTTTATTTTACCAATATTTTGATTTGCTAATTATCAGTCTGAGAACATTTTGCGTAAATGTGTTGTACAAAATGGCAGGAACATGCTGAGAGTCATATCAGAAATAGCTGAAAAATCTCATGTCAAATTTAATGATTTTTAAATGAAACTTAAGTCAGTAACTCAAACAGCCATTTTCAGAATCAAGCCTCTCAACACAATAAAATCCAAACATTAACACGAATTTCATACTGAGGGTATTACAAGCTGAGTTATGATTTAGGAAAATATTAAAGGTTTACATGTTCTGAAATTAAACAATTATGTTTCTACAAGATTAGAGAAGTTGCACATACGGTTAAAAAAAAACCAACCAACCAACCAACCACTGCAATTCCTAACCCAATAGTGTCAATTCTGAGTTGAGATATTTAAGGCAGCATCAGCTGGGCAGTACACACGTAGTATTCTGAACCTCGCTGCAAGAGGGAGCATCGCTAAGCGCTGTCAGAAACGTCTTGGATTCACAACGCATCCAATTTTGAATTAACTCTGGCCACTGTCCCTCAGAAACACCCTGCTGCCAATTTGTCGGCTATATTTGGGGTTGTGACCTACAGCTTACGCAGGGGTTCAAACACGGTGCTCCGGAGTTAAAGCAATGGTAGGCATCCTAGTTACTTGGCAGTCACTGAAGATACGGAAAGCAGGTTTTGTTTTGTTTTGTTTTTTTGTTTTTTAAAGCCACAATTTCGTTCGAAGTTAGCGTGCTACACAAAATCGCCCCGCCCCTAAGCGAGCAACTGCTGCTGCAGGGTTGAAACCGCCAGTCTGAAAAAACCTCCCCCAATTGCGAGGAAGGGATGCAATCCCAGCCCCGGGCTCAGCGGTGCAAACATTTCTACTGAGTCCTCACTCCTGGGAATGGGTACAGGGCTGGGGGAGGGGGGGGGGAGGAGTGGGGGGGGGGGAGATGTACGTAAGAGCCACTGGTTCAAATCCCCCTTCCCGCTCAAGTACATAGGCGACCAGGCGGGCGTGACCCGGGACGACCTTGACCTCGGAGTCCTCCAGCGTCTCGGCCCTCCCGGGTCCCCTCCGGGCCACGACCACTCACTTCTCGGAGAGTCCGGCCCAGCATAGTCCTTGGAGTCAGCCCGGTATCGCAAGAGACCCGGGCAGCGTCCGCCGCCGGCGTTACATGGGCGCAGACATCTTGGATTCGCACGCGCCTCTTCAACAACGAGAGCCTGGATTGGTCGAGTTCCAGGCGGCGGGAATGACCCCTGCACGCGATTGGTTCGGGCTCCGGCGGCCGAGGCGTGCGGACCGGCCAGGAGACCGCGGCCGGGGTCAGGCCGGGGATCGAAGGCTACCGAGCCGCCCTGGTCTCGGGATCGCAAATGCTGTTCGTTCGTCCGGCCGAGGGCTCCCTGCTCGCTTGCTTTTCTCCTTTAAGGGGAAGGAGAGTGTAAGGAAGGAAGAGACAGTGGACAGGGAACTGGCTGGACGTCAGCTGGAGCCTTTCTGATGTTTTCTTCCGTTGCCGCCTTAGGTCGAGCTCCTTTCTGAAAGCTCCTCCCCTCTCCACTGACCCGTGGGTTTGGCAGAATTTGGCTGAATTGAAGTGTGTTTGTTTGACCTACTCCAGTGGGGTTTTTTTTTTTTTTTTTTTTTCCTTTTCTTTGGGAGGACCCGGCTCCATCTCTGTTCAGTATGGAAGTTTTGAAGACTTGTGTACTTAGAAGTGCGTGTGCCGCCGCCCGCTTCTGGAGAAGCAAAGTTATCCCGAAGCCGCCGTGTAGAGGCATTAGTACTACGTCTGCGAGGAGCACGGTCATGCCCGCTTGGGTGATAGATAAATATGGAAAGAATGAAGTCCTTCGGTTCACTCAGAACATGATGTTACCGATCATACACTACCCAAACGAAGTCATTATCAAAGTCCATGCTGCCAGTGTAAATCCTATAGATGTTAATATGAGAAGTAAGTTGTCCTGAATTCTTTTCTTTTAATGAAAATTTCATTAGGCGTGCAGGTGTTTTGTTTGCATGGTTTTGCTTGGTTTTTGTTTTGAAACAAGGGCTCGCTGTCCAGCCTAGGTAGGCCCCAAATTCATTCCATATCCCAGACTAGTCTCTACTCTGCAGCCCTTCCTGTCCTGCTTCTCCAGTCCTGGGATTGCAGGGGTAGGCCACCACACACAGCTAGGTTATTTGATAGGTTGGCATAAAGGAGTTATTTAAGTTTAATACTTTATTTTGTGTTTCCGTGTGTTTGAGGGTGCACAAGTAAAGGTCGAATGACATCTCGTCGGAGTGAGTTCCTTCCTTCTACTATGTGGGTTTAGGGGATTAAACTGACCATCAGGCTTGGTGACAAGAACCGCTATAGGCATAGCACACACACCCCCCCAAAAAAAGGAAAAAAGAAAATAAACGTGTAGGGGTTTGTAGGAAATATGCCTGTAAACATTCCAAAATTTTGAAGTCACAATAATGAAGGTATACTTCAATCCTTTATCAGATCTTTTCGTGCTTCCCTTCAAATGTGGATCCGGACTCAAGAGGTGTCTGTAGTTAATTTGCTCTGTGGTAATTTTAGGGTCCAGCATAGGTTCCAGAGTTTGGTTACATTTCCCTTTTGGTTCAGAATTTAGGAATATTTAGTTCCTGTATCCTTCTTGCCCTCCCACTATTGGTCCAGTGGACCAAGCAGCAGGAAGAGGACTCCAGAATATGGGCACAGTATTCTCATATTGTATTCTGCCCCTCATAGCTAAAAATGCATTTTCTTGTTGTACACCTGCTGAAATTGGAATGATGTTTTCCTGATTTCACTTGGTGGGCCATGTTGAAAAGGTTGGAGAGAGCATTCCTTAAATGTATTCTATACCATGATTCTATTATAATGGTGAACTGACTGATTTGTATTTATAAATTAATCCTGGAAAAATTTTGACAAAAATGTTGTCAGTCTTGCTTATGGGAACTCATCTGTGTCTTCTGAAGATGAACATGTTTTGAGATGACTAACATCAATATTAATTCCAAGGCAGCCAACCTTTCTGTGTGGAAGGACGCTGCTAGATGTTTCCTGGGTCAGGGTTCTGAAGGGCTTGTGTGGGGCCCTACCTATATTCCAGGACTCAGCAACACTCTCATATATGACTTAATGTGTGACAAAATTAATTTCTGTGTTTGTATAAATGCATATAGATGTATATGAGTATATTATTTGGCTACGAATTAAGTTAAAAATTGAAGAAAATGTTAAGACCAACTTTACTTTTCCTCCAGAAATAATGTGATGTAGTAGCAATTCTCAAATTTGACTTCAAGTCTTATTTGTGCCTGAAAAATTACTGGACTTTTAGATGAGCCATAATCATCTTATTAGAAATTTGAACAAATGCTAAGTTTTAAAATAATTTTAAAACATAGTAAACACACAGTTAAGACAGGAGAAAGGCATGAAAATCCCTGAGAGACAGTTATGGGCAGTAATTAATATATCACAGGATTTACCTCCAAAGAGATTACTGGAATAAAGGAACTATGTATGTCAGTGAGATGGCTCACTGGGTAAAACTGCATGCTACCAAGCCCAAAGATCCGAGTTCAATCTCTGTGACTCTCATGGTAAAAGGAGAGAAGTTACCCTAGAAAACTGATTATGACACATTTTGCTACATCCTAAGTAAATAAAGTTTAATAAGTTGTAAAAAAATTGTCCAAAATAAGGCAGAAAATTTAATGAGATATTAGCATTGTTTTCGACCTCCGCACAGCCCTTTGCTGCCTGGCTTAATACAACAGCTGTATTTTAGACTCCTTGTTCAGATTGCAGGCATACCAAACCTGGAGAACCGCTGGGTTTGGGAAATGAAGTCATTTGACTGTAACTTTGAATGTTCCATTTAACGTAGTGACTTCCTAGACCTGTGCTGTTGAGGAGAGTGGCCACTAGCCACATGTGACTTTGAGCAGAGAGTGTTGCTGGTCTCAATGGAAGTGCAGTCACCGTAAAATACACTATACAAATACTTAATAAGAAAGAGAAGTCAGGCAGATTTTCGTCAGCCTGGGAGGTGTGGCTCAATGGTAAGACCCTGGGCAAGATCCCCAGCATCACAGCGCCAACAACAATGAAGCAAAAGCCAAGAATTCTTTAGTAATTACCTGTTATCTTGAAAATACTGTAGACATTTGAGTAAAGTATTCCTAAAATTACTTTTCTTTCTCTTTTTCTGGTAGAATAACTACTAGTCGCTTTTCTTCAGAGGAAGAAATTTGGAGAAAAGTTTGGAGTCTTAACTAAACGTGTGTAGCTAGAGAACTAAACTGGGAAGATAGCTCAGTTAAGAGTACCTTCCTGACATGTGCAGAGCCCAGGGCCTGAGCTCCAGCATTGCATAAGCTGGGTGTGGCAGTGCATAACCGAAGTCCAGGCATTGGAGAAGTAGTGCAGGGGGATCAGCAGGTCAAGGTGCATAGCAAGTCTGAGGCTGGCTTAGGTACTGTCTCAAAGCAACAAAGAAACAAAATACCCTCAAACTCCAGCTATAATTAGAGACGGGGATGGGGAGCTGAAGGCCATTTTGGGCTGGACCATTAAATGTCTCCAAAAACCAAAATAATAATAATAATAAGAAGAAATAATTGAAAATTCTCTTACCACAGTTGTCTACTTTTAACTATTTCTTTCAGTGCTGGGGAGTGAGCTATGTATCTAATTTTGTGCTAATATAATATAATTGCTTCTCCTAGTTACATATGATATCTTGCTTCATTTAAAGTTTTTTCTTTTCACATTGGGCTTGAAGGTAATTTTGTTTTATAAGATGCACATACGCAATTTATGGTGTATAGTTTCATTTCAGTCGTGTGATTGTGTTTGGTTGTTTTTTGGCTGCTGTATCATGTAGCACATTTTACTTTTTCTCTTCTTTTTTCAAGTCAGGGTTTCTCTGTATAGCCTTGGCTGGAACTCACTCTGTAGATCAGGCTGGCCTCAAACTCACAGAGATCTGTCTGTCTGCCCCTGCCCCTCCGCTACCTGCTGGGATCAAAGGTGCCACCGTTGCCAGGCTACACATTTTACTTTTATAGGGTATTTGTGAGATGATCTAGTATCTTACTATGTGCCTGGGTAATACTATTTACAGGTTATCTTTCAGCTCATGGATGCTTTCTGAGATAGTATTATTGTTGCAGAAGATACCTGAAGTGATAGCTTTGGGAAATATTTGAGTAAAAATTAATTATTTCCCTTGAGAAGAAAACAAGAGACACATCTATTTTGACAGATAAAGGCTGTTTTTCTGAAAATAGCTGCTACTGTTAGACATATAATAATAAATCATAAGAATGATTGATGAATTATTTTAAAATAATATAGCCAACAGCATATACAACAAACTTTGGTTTCTTTAGGTATGAAAATCACTGAAATTGATGAAATCTTGAGGATTTTCTAAATTAGCCCAACCCTGAAGGTGCTCCTGTCTTTTTGTGAAGAGCCCCTTGTGTGGGGCCTGCCTCAGAGACTCTGTGTTGCTGAGGGTCATCTTGAACTCTGAATCCTCATGCCCTGTTCCACAAGTGCTAGAATTTGAGGTGTGTGTGTGTCACCACCCACAGCTGGGATGACAAGCTTAAACCCCATTTTGTCATCAAACAGTTCTGATTCTCACTACTAGCTGGCTGCATTCTAGGTGCTAGATGAGGTTAGCTAGGCCTCGCCCTTCTTGCCATGGAAATATATTAGGGTTATTAAGAAAACTGTTGGAAACAACGTGAGAATGGTCGGGACCTCAGAAAGGGTAGAAGCCTTTTTGCAACTTTACAACTAAATTGTGACAAGGTTGAATGTTTACGTTTGTTGCTCAAACCACAAAGGGTTTCAGTGAGTAAATTGCTGTGTCTTCATAGGGAAATAAATATAAAACAGGAAAAATGGTGTGCATCCTTTGTGAGTCAGTCTCAGATGTGTTGTGTTCTGTGACGGAGTGCAGTTCTAGCTAGCCAGATGGCAAATGTGGAATGTTGGCATGGACCACCAGCTTAGAGTTTATCTCAACTTTTTTTTTTCTCCCATGTATCTTGTTTATTTTCTTTTCATTAGAAAAACAACGTCTGCAGACAACCCATCTGTGAGTATCTCTCCTCCTCGGCTTTTCACTGTGCTGGGTAGATTGTCACTGCCCCCATCTAAGGCCAACCTTCCCCTTGTCTTCTTGATCCCATCTTCGCTCACCCACTCTGGGGTATCTGTAGTTTCCTGTGTTTCTTTTTCTCTTGTACTGGATCATTCACACAAGCTGCTATTTTGCAATTATTACTTCTTTCTTCTGCCACTGTGCTGTTATACTTAGTTTGTTTAGAGTATGTTCGTTGCCTGTGATCTTACTTGAAAACAGCATTAAATAGTTTCAAGGGCCTTCCCTTGGCTTTCAGATCTACCCGGGAGTAGCTAGGCCCAGCTAATACTTGGTATTATTATTGCAGATAGAGTAGTTAACTTATTTGAGCCAAAGGAATGGTTTCGATTTTATCTATCTGTTATCTGTGTAAATACTCTTAAAAACAAGATATGGGCCTGCAAGTAATACTATACACCTTTAGTCCTAAAACTGGGGATGCAGAGGCAAATGGATCTCCATGAGACCAGCTTAGTCTAAGTCCAGGACAGCCAAGGCCACATAGTGAAACTGTCTCAAAAACAAAACAAAACAAAAAACAAAACCTGTGTGTGCCCCCCCCCCCCATCCCAGGTATAATGCAATTGACCTGATCATACATGGCTCTTTTCCACTAAAATTCTTTGCACTTTCTCAAAATCATTATTCTAGATAGCTTTTTAGAAGATGGGGTCTAGAACTCAGAATCAAGCGCTAGTATCAGGTACTTTAAAATGGATGAATTCTTTAATAACCTGAGCATTTTCTTCTTTACCAGACTTAGTACTAAGTGTCTTTGTTATTAAAAGATTTTTAAACAAGTGTGGTGGCACATATCTGTTAATCCCAGCATTCAGGCTGAGACAGGAGGATAATGGTTAAGGCTAGCCTGGGCTACATAGCAAGACCCTGTCTAAAATCTTAAAAAGTTTGCAAATGAGTAAATTAATAGCGATACCATCTTCAAAGAGCAATGTATGTAAAAGAGGATTCTAAAATTCCAGAAGACAGTTTTGCGATCTGAGTTTCAAAAAGACTTTGAGCAATTGTGGTTTTAGTTTACTAACTGCGGCTTTCTGAATAATTTTCCTTGAAAGAAACAACGCCCAGTTTTTCTGTACTGCGTGGTGGCGAAACTAAAGTTTGTTGTGTTAGAGTCTACATGTTGAGCATCTGACGTCAACCTGCCTGTAATCCTATAGTATTTCAAAATCACTGTGACCTTTTCCTTTAAGACACAGATAAATTGTATTTTGTAGGTGGTTATGGAGCAACAGCTCTAAATATGAAGCGTGATCCGTTACATATGAGAACCAAAGGAGAAGAATTTCCTCTGACTCTGGGTCGGGATGTCTCTGGTGTGGTGATGGAGTGTGGGCTTGATGTCAAGTATTTCCAGCCTGGAGATGAGGCAAGTTAATTTTTCCTGTCTACTGTCCCCTCCCTTCCCCTTCCCTCTCCTCCCCTTTTTGCTCTTCTCTTTCTTTGCTTTCTTGCTTTTGTTTTTTGAGACTAGTTTTTATGGTCTCAACTTGTTACATAGGTGTCTTATTGCCTATGTATTGTCTTATATTGCCCTGAAGAGACACCATGACCAAGGCAACTCTTACAAAAGGAACATTTAATAGGGGGCTGGCTTACAGTTTCAGAGGGGGAGTCCATTATCATCATGGGTGGAAGCGTGGTAGCATGCAGGCAGACCTGGTGCTAGAGAAGTAGCTGAAGGCTTTATATACGGATCCAAGAGGCACTGGGCTGGGCTGGCATGGGTTTTGACCTCAGTGACACACCTCCAACAAGGACATATCTACTCCAAAAAGGCCACACCTTCTAGTTCTCCCCAAACAGTTCATCAGCTAGGGACTGATATTCAAATATATGAGCCTGTGGGGGCCATTCTCCTTCAGACCACCAGAGTGAAGATGTTCTTGAACCTATGCTTCTGCTGTGTCTGCCTCCCAAATGCAGGCTTACTGGCATGTGTCACTATGCACAGCTCTCTTACTCTTCCATTCTTTTTTTTTTTAATGTAGCTTCCATTTTATATTTTTATATGTTAAGTGAATTTTAGACTGGGTATAGCTGCTTTGTAGCCAAGGATGGCTTTGTGCTCCTCGAATTTCTGGTCCACCTCCCAAGTTCTGGGATTGTAGGTGTGTGCCACCAGGCTCATTCTACTTCCTTTGGAAGTAGACCATTAACCACTGACTGTTTTTCTTTTCAGTACTTGTACCGACTGA
The DNA here is from genome assembly GCA_028658305.1 of Pachyuromys duprasi. Classification (NCBI taxonomy): domain Eukaryota; kingdom Metazoa; phylum Chordata; class Mammalia; order Rodentia; family Muridae; genus Pachyuromys; species Pachyuromys duprasi. The sequence goes on from CM053767.1 coordinate 30,908,342, forward strand.
CCTTTAGCCAGTACACTTGTTTTGTGGTTTGGATTTTCTTTTTTTTGAGACAGGGTCTTACCTGTTTGGAACATACTATGTAGCCCAGCCTTGTCTTGAACTTGTAGACATGCCTTGGCCTCCCTAGGACTACAGTTATAGCACTAAGGATTATGCTCAGCTTATACTTGAGTTTTCTAAATTTAGTACTTAAGAACTGTAAGACTTTAAAACACATAGGATTAGGACTACTTCGTTTATTTTGCTTGAGTCTTTATAAGACAGTTTCTACCTTATGGGTTAGCTGGTTTTGAAATAGCTAAAGTTCTGTATAATCTTCTGTCACTTGTCACTTTGGGTGCTTATGCCAAAAGATATGAGTGAGTTCATAATAATAGCCATGTTCTGGTTCCTTTCCACAGAGAAGGTAAGCCCTGTGAGTTAGCACAGTCGGGCCAGCCTGCAGGTGAGAAAGCCCTGCTATGAAATGTCCCACAGCCAGCTGGGCATGGTGAGGTTCACCTGTAATTCCAGCACCAGGAGTCTGAGCTGAGGAGATTAAAAGTTTGAGGTCACTCTGGGTTACCCCATGAGATCCTGTCTTAAATATATATATAAATAAATAAAAGTTGAAAGCCACAGTTAGTAAGTGGTAGAGCCAGTATCCGAACCCTGGAAAGTCTTGCTGAATGTGGCAGGATATATTAGTATGTTTCCAGTGAGGTTTGAGTTGATAAACCCAGAGTCATGCTCAGCAATAAATCTGTTTTATGTTAAATTTAACTTTTTGTACAGGAGCTTCCTGCCACCTCCCTAAGCCCTCCACCCGACACCCCCAGGTAGAAGTCCACTAGGGAATACCTACATGCTTAGCTTCAGTCAGAAATTTCTGTGTCTAACAAAGCTGTATGTCTGTGTGTTTCAGGTCTGGGCTGCAGTTCCTCCCTGGAAACAAGGCACATTCTCAGAATTTGTTGTGGTCAGTGGGAATGAGGTAACTCACTATCTCTGCTGAAATCCAATATCTGTGTAAGAAAGGTTGGCAGGCATCTCTAAAGTCACTGGTGGTTTCTCAAATTAGGTTCCTGTTTTATGGGCAGCTTAGAGAGAGTGAAAATGAAGACTAGGAAACCCTGATTAAAAAGTATTCCATGTTATTTGTTAGCACTGTCTGCCAGAGCAGCCATCTTTATCCCAAAGGGCAGAGGCTTGAAGTCCTGGAGTTTTCTTCACTCTTCCCTGTATGAACTGGATTTACCCAAGGGAGAGGCAGAGCAGTATCAAGCTGTTTAGAAGAGAAGCCTAATGAAATAGAGTTAGGGACCTAAATTTAAACAGAGAGGAAGGGTTAATATTGAGGAAATTTGCCACACAAGGGAGCCTGAAAAAGGAATTAGGAGTTACTAGGGTAGGAAAAAGTCTAGAAAAATTACTTTCCAGAAAGCATAGTAAGGGAAGCAGTTGATCTTAAAAACTAACTAAAATGTGTTTATCAGGATTTGAGGTTTATTTGAATTTATCTCTTGGTATTGTTGGGTCTAATGTGAACCCTTCATATGGGCTTTTTATTAAACAGTGAAGTAGCTATATCTAACAGCGTAGCCTGTAAAATGTCACTGAGCCACTGTGATGCAGGTAATAAGCTGTTTGGAGCCTGTTCCAAGACCAGCCTTGGCGTAGGGTGTGCAGTCAACACTGAATCCAGCAGTAGTTTATAAAGTTCTCTGCGAATTCTTGCTTGCCTGTGAGGGTAAATGTGCTTAGCTCTGTATATAGGCTTGCAAGTTCCTGAATACGTTTTCCCATTTTCTTTCACTGTAGATCTCTCACAAGCCCAAATCCCTCACTCATATTCAAGCTGCCTCTTTGCCGTATGTGGCTCTCACAGCCTGGTCTGCCATAAACAAGGTTGGTGGCCTGAACGAGAAGAATTGCATGGGAAAACGGTGAGTGGTCAATGGAGACTTCTGAAGGACTCTTTTCTTTCTGCTCATTCTTACAGCAGATCTGCTCACATCGAGATGACGTGAGCTGCGTGACCAGTTATGCTAACACTTGACACATTTTATTTTAAAGCCTCATTCTGTAGATTCTTAGTTGAGTCCAGTGGGGATTTTAAAATGTATAGTTGGTTCTATAGGAGTTTCCTGAATTAGAGCATTTAAACTTTTTCTTTACATATATATGTGTACATATATGTGCATATTTATATCTGTATCCCTGTGTGAGTTTATGTACACCACATGCATGCAGGTGCCTAGGCCAGGAGAAACCATCAGATCTCTTAAACAGGAGTTACAGGTGGTTGTAAGCCAGCCAGTGTGTGCGCTAAGAGGGACCCTGTTCCTCTGCAAGAGCACAAAGGCATCTTAGCCGCTGAACCATCTCTTGAGCCCCAGACAAAGTTTTCTCTGTGAGCCTCTGGAGGCAAGACTTAGCTTTTGTGAGGCTCCTAGAAAGGGCAATGGCCTCCTGCACTCTATAAAGAACATGCCAAGCCGAGAGTGGTGCTTTCTACCCTGACCAGGACTTGCTCACAAGTTTGTGTATTTTAATGAGGCTACAAAACATTGTTGAATATTCTTGAGTTCCCTTGTACTCTGTATTTACATGTTGGAGGTCTGTTCTGATGCATCAGTGGTTAGAATAGAGGCTTGCTTAGGTCAGCTCTGAAACAATGATGCTTCCTCATCATCTATGTTTTCACCTTCCGTAATTTCAGTGAGTGGGGTGTTTGGAGAAAGCAAGAGGGAAACCTCACGTTGGTGTAACTTTTATTTCAGTATGTTGTTAGATTTTTCTGTATTATTATAAATTACAAATTTGTATTTTCTGTATTCAATTTATAAATATTATCATGGTTACATATGTGTAAGAAAAAGCAACATGCAGAGTCTGTAGTGCAGATAGGCACAGAGGCTCTGCAATGCATCCATGTGGATAGGGGGACTACTAACTTTTTAGATTGTGATTCTGCTACTTCAGAGCTGGTGACCTGTGCATTCGGTTTCTCTGAGTTTTGTTTAAAGATTAAATGAGATTAAACTTGTAAGGCTGGTGGCTTCTGTTCTTAACAAGGACATAATAATGTAGTTTGTATTTTAGAAAGTGGTCATAGGGACTGGTGAAATGGCTCAGCAGACAAAGGTGCTTGCAACTGAGCCTGACAACATGAGTTCACCTTCTGGGACCCATATGGTAAAGGAGAGAACACACCCTCCCCTAATAAATAAATGAATGTAAAGAAGTTCTTTTACCAAAAAACGTTGACAACGAAAATCATTTTGGTTTTGTTTTTGGTAGAAAAGTAGGCATTATGGACCAGTTAATGACTAAAGGAAGGAGCAAGCGATGGGTAACACTAGAATAAATTAACACAGTTTTTTTTTAAATGGCATTTATTTGTGTATGTGGGGCAGGGGCATGCACTATCAGAGGACAACTTGTTGGTTCCCTCCTTCCACCAAGCGGGCCCCAGGTTTGGGGACAGGTGACTCTACCATCTCCCCACCCCACATTCTTTTATTTGTTTTTATTACAAATAAAGCCTATGTCATTCTGCTTTCCTGTTAGGAAATATTACACTTTAGATTTAACGTGGAGCAATAGAGCATTGAATTTGTATATGTTTAGCTGAAAGTATTTTGAAGGCTGTCTGTCAGATGAGAAACTGCTGCACATTTCAGAATTAAAGGCAAATACTTATTCTTTTTTTTAAT
>CM053767.1:30912139-30992616 GCA_028658305.1 Pachyuromys duprasi
CAGTCCCTGTTTCCCTCACTAGGGTCTTCAGTCCAACACCGAGCTATCATGGGCCCCATCTGTGCGGGGGTTCCAGGCCACATCCACACATGGTCCTTGATTATAGAAACCGTCTCATACAAGACCCCTGTGCCCTGCTCAGTTTGGTCTTTGTGGAGCTCTTGTTCTCCCCAAGTCTCACCAACCTCCCCGAGATCTATCATTACTTCTCGCCCTCTGCCAGAGGCTTGATCGCGAGTCTTAATATCTGCTCTGATACATCGCTACATTGACCTCCCCAGAGGACCTCTTTGGCATGCTCCTATCCTGTTGCTTGTTTTCTCCTCCACTCAATGTCCATCCCATTACAAATACTTATTCTAAAGGACAACCTTCTTTTTAAAGTTTTCATGGGTTATTTGTTTTGAAATTACATTTTGGACAAACACGGTTTAAATTGAGTAGATTTGACCACAGACTTTCTTCCTTACTAACCTGCAGTAATTGTCTAGATTTTTAGACCTTTATTGGAGGTTTTATTGTTTTAGTTCCTTTTTCATAAAAAAATAAAACAAAAACCTGGACTCACTGTGGCTTTGTGGTTGTGTGCATGGTATGGTTATAGACCTCTTGTTTCTTTTGCTGGTTTGCCACTCTCTGAACATGTTTTAGTTTATTGTAAAAAAACAATGTAGGGATAGTGTCTTAGAGTTCATGGCTGTGAAGAGACAGCATGACAAATGTAACTCCTTTAAAAAAAAACATTGAATTAGGCTGGCTTACACATTCAGAGGTTCAGTCCATTATCATCATGGCAGGAAGCTGGCAGCGTGCAGGCAGACACGGTGCTGGAAAAGCTGAGAGCACATCTCAAGTCCAGGGCAGCAGAAGGAGACTGTGCGCCACTCTGGGCATAGCCTGAGCATAGGTGACCTCGAGGCCCACTCCCACAGTGACACACCTCCTCCAACAAGGCCACACCCATTCCGCCAAGGCACCAGCTCCTAATAGTGCCACTCCTTATTGGCCAAGCACTCAAACACATGATTCTGTGGGGGCCATAGCTATTCAAACCACCATAGACAGAAATCTGGCTGTTTGTTTGTTTTTGTTTTGTTTTGTTTTAGTTTGCTGTTGACTTATGACTAATTATTTTATTCACTGTCCCTGTTAAAGCCTAATACTAGGAAATCAGAACCCTGGGTTCTACTCTGTACTCTGCTGTTACCTCACAAAATGGCTCCTTTGCTGTTTCCTCTGAGTGTCTGAACTTTTGATCTAAGTTGTAAGAAGAACTTTGAGAAGTGGGATAATTTTATGTCTTTCAAAGTCATTATATACTTTTAAAATTTAAACAGAATTTAAATTAAATTGTATTTAATTTACTCTGTGTGTGAGAATATGTGCATACCACAGCATGTATATGGAGGTCGAGGATGATGTATAGAAGTTGGTACTCTCCACCACAGGGGTTCTGGCAATAAATCAGTTTTCCAGACTTGGTGGCAAGTGCCTTAACTTAATCCAGCGATCCATCCTGCTAGCCCCAAGGCCATTAAATAAGATGTTAGTTCGGATCTGTTAATTGATGTAGCTGGGTGAGAACTAAACTAGAGTGCAACGCATTGCAAGAGCCTCAGTAAACCACACCAGGTGAGGCCTGGTGTCTTGCTCCCTTCACCCTTCTAGAACAAAATACCATGACGTGGTGGTTAAACAACAGAAATTTATTCCTCACATTTGTGGAGTCTACTTAGTCTAAGATCAAGGTCCCGGAAGTCTTGATTTGATGTCTGGAGGGTGCCAATTTCTGATGTGCAGACAGTGTTCCTTGCTTGTCCTCACATGCTGTAAAGGCCCCTCAGAAGGACCATTCATGAGGACCACATGAATGAGACCTAAAACACCTTCTGCCCCTTCACCTAGAGTTAAGAAAGCAGTGGCTGAGTTTTGGAGGGACACATTATAAACATTGAAACCATGGCAGTTGGCACTTGATGGCCCCTGGAATGTCAGCTTGATGAAATCCAATTACTTATTTGTGACAATCACAAGAAATGGGAGTACCTTAAAATAATGTAAACATGTGGTGTGTGTGTTGATGGTGGAAATCTTGGGCCATACACATACTCTTCCCCTCAAACTCCAAGTAAATTTGTTATACCTCATTTTTTAAATGTGGTACAATTTAATGGTTTTATTGATTGGTAGGGCTGTGGGCACTCTTGAGTATTCATGCTCTGCCCCAAATTCACCTCTTGCTGGGAAAATTGTACTTCACTGTGTTTGGCAGAAGTATTAGAGAGTGTTAGAGACTGGACTCTACCCCCTATACAAAATAAGTTGCACTTTTGAATTGTGCCCACTTGAAACTCAATGCATCAATGGGAATACTTTGCAGCTTTTGGTGTTTTGGTTTGTTTGTTTGTTTGTTTGTTTGTTTGTTTGTTTGTTTTTATTGATATTAGGATCTTTGTCCAGAGGAATTTTGCCAGGTAATGTAAATTAGGTGTCTAATTTTGTTTATAGAATTAGACAGGATGAAACTTATCAACATTCATTCCCCAACCCCTAATAGACAACAATGTGCTTATATTGAAATTAAAATGTCCACCTGGTGATCCTGCCAGCTTCCCTCTTTGTAGTGCCTTCAATTGCCCAGTCTTCAGTTTATCACCTGTTTCTCTCCACTACTTTAGCCACGCTTGGGAGCTCTGGGTTTTCAGCTGATCTGACCCTGACCTGGTTGCATGGCTACTGGGGAGAGCAAGAAGCAAGCAAGCCCAGACACTCTCTTGCCTTGGAACTGTGATGCTGGGCAGAGGAGGAGAGCCTGGTTGGAGGCCTGGGCTAGGCCGGTGGGAAGCAAACCAATGTGCTTCTACTCAGGCTCTGTTCCTGGGAAGCCAGCAGCACTCAGCAACAAAGTTGTTGAGTCTTCCTTGACAACTTGTGCTTTACAGATTAGCCTTGAAAGGGCCTGGGGTTGTTGTCTTTGAGGTTTAGGGATCTTTACTATCCACTGCACTGTGATCCCCTCTGAGCCTCCAACATGGGGTCAAGTGCCCAATCAGTGATCTTCCTGCCTCTGCCTCCAGAGCTGGAGTTTCTTATCTCTTAAAAAGTGTCCTCCCTCACTTGTGCCAGCCCTTCAGTTCTGTCCTTGTTCTTGGGCCTTCTGTGCCATCCTTTCTGTCTCCTAGGGCTATCTCATCCACTCCCCTTGACTTTCCACTGGGTCTTGGGAATGCACTGGTCTGTATTTCTAATTTTAACTCTCCAACTGAGCACCAGCTAGCTCTTCCCTTTGCATCTTAAAAACAAGTTGTAGAAAATAAACCTCCCATTGGCTTCTGCCTCTGCATTTAAATTTTTATACGTGCCCATGTATATGTGTGTCTGTGGGTAAACAGGAGCCACTGCATGCACATAGAGGTCTTTGTACAACTTGCAAAAGTCAGCTCTCTCTTGCCATGTTGTTTCTGGGGATTACATAGGGTTTCCGTCTTGGCAACAAGCATCTGTACTAGCTGGGCCATCTTATAGACTTAAAAAAAAAAAGTTGTGTGGGGTGGTGTGTTGGTGCACACCATGTACCCATGTGCAGAGGTCACCGGGCAACTTTGTTGAAATGGAGTTTGTCTTTCAGGCTCTGAGGATCAAACTCAGGTCCTTCACCTGCTGAGCCATCTTGGCAGTCTGAAGTAGGTTCTTCCTGTGTGTCCTAGGCTAACTTTCAACATTTGTTCTCCTCCTCAGGCTCCTGAGTGTTGGGATTGTAGGCCTGCACTATTATGATAGGCTTAGAAGGCATCATTAAGCCACAGTAGCTAGCCAGAACTTAATTCTATGAAGAAATGACTAGGAACCACAGATAGTATTTTCCACTAAATCCAAAGCAAATGGACAACAGTTCCTCTTATCCTCAAAAGATAAATCCCCAGTGGATTATGAGTCTGCAGAGAAAAATAGAACCATTTTACTGATGTGCTCTTGTAAAAGTTATTTAACACTTAGGAATTATTTATTTCTATAATTTTGAATTTTCTACTTTGGGGCCACAATTGAGGGTGGATAACTTGAACCACAGGATGTGAAACCATGACTAGAAAGAGACCACTGTGTCTCTAAGTCATCTTACTAGCCAAATCTAGTATTGCTGGTAGATGGGGAGGATGAAGGAAGGAGTAGAGGAGGGAAAGACACCTCTATCTTAGCTGATTGTGACTGACACATCTTAGTTTTGTTAAATCATATAAAAGCCCCATAGCTGTGCATATATGCTGCTAGGTTCCTGTGTGAGCAAAGGGCTACCCCTAACCCTAACAGTTCACCTAACAGTTTATCCTGCTTTGAGCATCCTGCTTCTCGTCTTTGTTACTGTTGGCATTACTTCCTTCTGTCTGCTTCTGTGTATGACCCAGGGAGCTAGTGAGTCTTGCTAGTGACAGGACCTTGTTCTCATGAAAGGTCCGTCCCAAGGCCCAGTCAAAATTCTGAATCATCTTAGATAATAGAACCATTGTTAGCCTGTGTCTGAAGTTCTTGATCCATTTTAGGTTAGAAACAGTTATCCTGGGTGTTTGCCAAAGTGTATAAATAGCTTGGTTTTCGTAGGAAAATGTGTGTACATTTCAAATGTCTAATTCATACATGAACTGTCCTGTAAACTTGGAAATGTCAGTATGAATTACAGAGACTCAGTAGAGAAGAAAACCAGTCCAGGCTATCTAATTTTGGCTGATTTGTTCTATAAGTGTATTATCTCAGTTACTCAAAGGCTGCCATCCACCTTACTTAGTAGGGCGTCTTAGCCCATTACCTAAGCGCTGTGCTGTGCTAGCATCATTTGGCTGCAGCTTCACCCGTCTCCCCGCTCATGAAACTCAAATGTGGTCCATCGACAGCATCATTCTTCTCCATAAAGAGCGTTGTTTTTACCTGAAGGAAATTTAGCCATATTTAATATCATCTTTGTTTCTAAGTCATTAAGATCTTGTAGATGCTATTTTAATCTTGCGCGGAATCAAGGAAGCTATCGCATCTGGGTGAGAAAGTATGAAATAAGGCAGAGCCTAGATCTGTACATTTGGGGCCCAGAGAGAACTCCCTCTTTTTGGCTCCCCTGTGGTTTTGGTGCATGCTTGCAAGCATGTGTATGTCTGTGTTGTTGTTTTTTTAAAGATGCGTTTTATTTTTACTTATGTGTCTGTGTATGTGAGTGTATGACACATGTGTGAGAGCATCTGTGGAAGCCAGAAGTCTGATCTCCTGGAACGAGAGTTAGGGCAATTGAGAGCCACCTGACATGGGTGCTGGGAACTGACCCTGGGTCCTCTGGAAGAGCAGCAAGTATCTTAACTGCTGAGCCACCTCTCCAGAGAAACCACTATTACATTAGTGTCTTCATGCTCACTTAGTCAGACACTAGACAGAAACGACAAAGCAAGCTAGGATTTAGAGTCTAAGAAAGCAAGTATGGTGGCACATGCCTCTAACCCCAGCACATTGGAGGCTGAGATAGGATCAGGAGTTCAAGACCACCCTCAGCTACATAGCAAGTTTGAGACCAGCCGGGGCTACCTAATACCTTGTCTCAACAACAAAGAAGAATGCATAACATTATAAGATTTACTCATATTTGTCAATGTTTTCTAGATCTGCTGCTAGTACAGTCCTCAGAATCTTCAAAGTATGCTGTCAACTAGGAAGTGAGGAGCCATGTTTTAAACACCTGGGCAATTTTGAATTATAGTGTTCTTCCAAGCATAGTATTTCTTGGGCTTTTCCTATATAACTAGTTCTCTATGTAAACCAGTCATGACCCCCCTTTGGCAAACCTCTGTCTCCAAAAACATTTACATTACAGTTCATAACAGTAGCAAAATTACAGTTAGGAAATAGCAATGAAGATAATTTTATGATTGGGAGGTACCCTACCGTGAGGAACTGCGTGGAAGGGTCGCAGCATTAGGAAGGGTGCGGACCGCTGACATAAAACAACAAACAGCACACTTTTCTTCACCGTGAAGGTTTTCACTTCAGTTGGATTTGCACATGGAGTGTGGCCGTTACTGCAGGCTACATAAGAAAAGACTGTAAGGTAGAGAGGGCTGCCTGTGAGGGGGTATGGGTGCCGAAGAGTAGTAGTTAGCCACAGGAACATCAGCTTCTTGCTGGCTTTCGAATTTATTTTGCTTTCTGGCCTTTTAGAGATGTGCTTTGTTTAAAAAAAGAATAGGTCCTGCGTGACCCTGCACAAAACTAAAGTTTGTGCTGCTGGAAAACTGTCCTGTGTGTCTTCTGCTTCTGAGCCTGCTCCTTGGCTCTTTTGCACTTTGAGGTCGCCCTCAGGTGGCAGCATTGGGAACTGACATTGTGGTTGGGGAACCTTGCTTTTCTGCCAAGACCTCCTTTGTGAGATGATTCTGCTGTTTTATTTAGGATGTGAGGCTGCTTCGGATTAAGGGTTATGAGGAAGAGACAAGCTGACAGGAAGGAGGTCAGAGACATGTCTGGCAGTTGGGCCCCCAGGCAGCCATTATATTTGCTATCCTTTTAATCTTGTCTTCTCAGGGAGAAACTAGAAATGGATTTCAAGCTTTCTTTTACCAGAAGAAACTTGAATGCAGCCTGTCAAGGAGCCAGCAGCTCCTCTCTCCTCAGGGGGCAGTAATTACTGCCCTGCTTGTAAGATACAATGTTGAGGAGGACGTCACAAACTATCCAGGATAGTTTGGCCAGCACAGTATGTGTGAGGAATTCTCTGTCCTTCAGCACCTGTGAGACAGAAGTAGGTACCCACATAGAACAAGACGGTAGGCCCTCCTGGAAGCCTGCTGCCTGCTAAGAGTGTCTCCTCCTTTATCTCATGTACAGACTGTGTTTGTCCCCCATGCCTTATACAAAAGGAACAAAACGAAAACAGACAAACCCACCAGGCACAGACTAATGCTAATGCCAGGGTGTTTCTAAGAAAACAGCCCCTGATCTGTAGCTTCCATAGGAAAACATTGTTAAGCCACCAGAAAGGCATTTTCTTTTCTTTTTTAAATTTGAACTTAATTTTTGGTATGTTATTTTAATTTTTTAATTTATTACAATTTATTCACTTTGTATCCGAGCTGTAGCCTGTCCCTCGACCCATCCCAATCCTGCCCTCCCTCTTTTCCTCCCATGCCCCTTCCCCAGTCCCCTGATAGGGAGGTCCTCCTCCCCTTCCCTCTGACTCTAGCCTATCAGGCCTCAGCAGGACCGGCTGCATTGTCTTCCTCTGTGGCCTGGTAAGGCTGCTCCCTTCTGGGGGGAGGTGATCAAAAAACAGGCTACTGAGTTCATGTCAGAGACAGTCCCTGAAAGGAACCTGAAAGGCATTTTCTTAAATAGCTTTGTGACTCAAAAATTACCAGTCCTCAGACAACTAAAATTTTGATAAAATGCCTGTTCTTTCCTCTGTCTTAATATAGTTAAAAGAAAAAGTTGACGTTACTTAAAGGAGAATTTGACTAACTTAGATAATGAGCAGAAAGTCAGGGTCAAATATTTTGTGGGTAAATTAATTGTTGGATGATCTGTTGAGACAGGATCTCACTGGGTTGCCCAGTTTGGCCTTGAGCTTGCAATTCTCCTGTCTCAGCTTCCTGAGTGCTGGGATTCCAGGTGTGTGCCGTGCTGTCCGCTGTGAGGCATTTCCAATGGTCTCTGCCCACATAGGAAATACTTAATGCTCCAGCAAGGGGTTGAGTTTGGAAGAGTGGGACATTTTCAGAGTTTCTTCTGTTCTTCACTATTGATAGTTTTGTGAGATGAAAACTACTAGAAGCAACATGATTTGCAAGGAGACGTCTTTTAATTATATTTAATGGTATCTCAAAGGGAACAGCTGGCTTGGAAATTATAGTCATAACATGTAACAGACGGTAATAATCCGCCTCTGTGGTTTGAGTGAGGGACAAGACAAATGAACTAGGGCTAAGATTATAGGCAGCGTGCGTGTTCTAAGGTTCAGTGCACTGCTTAGCGGTAGGTGGCAAAATTCTGTACTGTCTAGTAGTGAAGACAAAGAGCCCATAACTAACCAGTAGTTATGTAATGATAGTGGCTGACAGGCAGCAAGCATTCCCGCCACTTAGTCTCAGGAGAGTGTTTTTCTGTGAGTACTCAGAGAATTTTCATGCAACAGTCTCCCATAATAGTTAATATAGTATCAGACACCAGGCAACCATTATGCAGTGTCCATCCACCTCTATTGGGAGCACAGCACCAAATGGCAGTTCAGTACCGTGCTCTAGGCATTTGATACCATGCAGTCCAAGTTCTCTCTCTCTCTCTCTCTCTCTCTCTCTCTCTCTGTGTGTGGGGGGGGGGGGTAGAGTGTTCTCCCCTTCCACTGTGGGTGCCAGTGATTGATCTCAGGTGGTCAGGCTTGCACATCAAGTACTCTTACCCACTGAACTGTGTTGCCTGCCTGGTGCAGTGATTTTTGACGACTGATTTGCTTTCAAATCACACACTTCTTTGGGAAACAGATGGTGGCTCTGTGTCGTCCTTGCCTTTGCACACCTAGTCTTACACTGCACTTCAGGAGAGTCACAGATTTAGGTGCTCAGGTATCTCCCTTCCTTCTTACCTCTAGCCCTCTACCCATGGACTCCAGGCTAAGTCATTGTCTTCCCCAACCCCCACTCCCCATCACAACTGGCAGGAGGGCCACTCGCTGGGTGGATGTGATGAGAGCCTGGGGCTCAGGATCCTGTGCTGACAGGACAGTCATCTGCTTCCACAGGAAGTCCTAGACAGGATGAGTCTGTTTATGAGAGTTGACGAGCTCAGCAGGACATGTCTGAACACAAGGTATTCTTTCCACCGTGGCAGGAATGTGGTCAGGAATGCGACTTTTCTGAGACTTGAAAAGTTTCCTCTTCACAGAGAAGTGTGGTAACGTCAGCCTAGCATAACTGTAGAGCAGAGCTCACAAAGTACCACCCCAACCACCAGCAAAAGTCAATTGTTACTGTGCTAGTATTTTGCATTCTGGGTTAAGAGTTAGCAAAATGTTTCATTCTGAGTGTTTGCAGCTTCTCCGTGACATCTGTATCATTCAGCCTTGGGAGGAGGAAGAGCCTTGTGTGCTTTGGGGGTTGTTAGTCACTGAGGCAGGTGTGCCTGCCCGAGATTCTCACTGGTTCTGCTTTCTCTTCTGTTACAGTGCTCTAATCTTGGGTGCGTCAGGTGGAGTTGGTACTTTTGCGATACAGGTAAAAGGATTTTTTAATCTTGTGACTAGGATTTTCTTATATGAATTTATAAATCCATATAAACAATTTATAAATTCATAGCAACATATAAATTCATATATTATGAATTATTTTTCCTCAAAAGCGGAATCTGTGTACTGGTTAGTGTTGTTACCTTGACACCAACTGTAGTTGCCTGGGAACTTCGATTAAGGAGTTGCCTCCATCAAATCGGCTTGTGAGCATGTCTGTGGGGCATTTTTTTGACTAATGTTCAATGTGGGAGGGCCCAGCCCACGTGGATGGTGCCCCTTGGGCAGGTGATCCTGAGTTGTATAAAAAAGCAGGCTGAACAAGCTGTGGAAACCAAGCCCATAAGCAGTATTCCTCCGTGGCCTCTGCTTCAGTTCCTCCTTGACTTCCTCAACAATGGACTACACTCTGTAAGCTGACGTACTTTACTCCCCAGATTGGCTTTGGTCAGTGTTTAAACACAGTAACAGAAAAGTAGGGCATCTCGTAATGTCTTTTAATTTCAGTGACCAGATGAACATGTTCTAATACTAAAAGGAAACATTAGCCTTTTCAGCAGTTTAATGTGGAAAAGTTTAAAAAGTTAAAACAGTTAAAAAAGGAAAGAAAGAGCCGAGTGTGGTGGTGCACATCTGTAATCCCAGCACTCTGGGGGGCAGAGGCAGGTGTATGTCTGTGACCTCAAGGCCAGTCTGGTCTGCAAAGTGAGTCCAGGACAGCCAAGGCTACACAGAGAAACCCTGTCTCAGAAAAATAATAAATAAACAAACAAATGGATAAATAATAAGTGAAATTAATTAAAAGTAGTTGCGTGTGTGGAGCAAAACTTTTGGGAGAAAGACCATGGTTGTGGTTGTAGATAAGTTTGCAATTTAGCAGTAAACAGCATATACCAAAACTGCTGCTAGCCTTCAGTCAGAAGTATTATAGGCTTTTAGTCGAAATTAATAAGCTGATTCTAAAATAGCCAGGGAAATGCAGTAGCCAGAATACCATTAAAAAGATAGTGTACTTTCCAAGTGATCTTCGTGGCCAATAAAAATGTTAACTGCCCTGTTTTCCATACATGGCAAGTTTATTCTGAAATATGTATGCAATTGCAAGGTAACCCCAAGTAGCTATCTTTTTTTTTAAGAATAGAATTAGTTCTAAATTTCCAAATCTCAAACTTACTCCTAAGCTAATCAAAATAGTGGTATAGTGGCATAAGATCAATCTGTCTAACTCCCCCCACCTTCCTTCCTGTCTGCCTCCCTCCCTCCCTCAGTCTGTGTGTGTGTGTGTGTGCAGAGGGAGGGAGGGGGAAAGGAAAGGGAGAGAGAGAGAGAGAGAGAGAGAGCAAGCAATGGAAGAGAATTAAGTATCCAGAGACCACTCTATACATGTGTGGTCAGTTTTGTTTTTTAATATGTACATACATGTACATATGTATGTATGTATGTACATATGTATGTATGTATGTATGTATGTCTTTGTGAGAGTCTATGTGTGTACAGGTGGTCAGAGAGGCCAAAAGAGGGCATTAGATCCCCTGGCGTTGGAGTTAGAGTGGTTATGAGCTGTAACTGAGGAAGGATCCTGTGGGAGAGCAGCCATTGCTACTAATGTTTGGGCCATGTCTCTGGCCCCATCAAGTGGGAGAAACTGTCCTTCCAACAGATGATGAGACAGTTTGACATCCACATACAAAACGAGCGAACTGGACCCACATGATACACAAACATAATTCAAGTTGAATCAAACACTTAAATGTGAGAGCACCAGCCATAAAACTCTCACAAGAAACCAGCTATAAATATTCATCACCTTAGATTTGGCAGCAGATTCTTTGATATGACACTAAAAACATGGGCAATAGACTTAAAAGCAAGTAAGTTGAACTTTATCAAGTTAAAAATCTTGATATATCAAAGGGCACTATCAAGAAATTAAAAAAGAAAGAAACAAGCCATATGTCTTAGTTACTTTTCTTGTGGGTAGGCAGGGAAGTCATGGCAGCAGAAGCTTGGTGCAGCTGGGTGTTACACCTGCTGTCAAGGAAGAGAGCACCACAGTCAGATGTTACACCAGGATGCTGCTGCTCAGCCAGGAAGCAGAGCGCCACAGTCAGATGTTACACCAGGATGCTGCTGCTCAGCAGCTTCCTCCTTTTTATGCAGTCTGAGACCAGGGAACGGTTCCATCCACATGTCAGGTAAATCTTCCCACCTCGGTTAACCTGATGCAGATAATTCCTCAAAGGCGTGCTCATGAGCTTGTCACCAGGAGAATTTAGATCTTGTCAGGTTAGCAATCAATATTAACCATCACACCATGGAGGGTATTTATAAGTTATTAATCTGATAAGGGTTTGGTCTCCATACTACACAGAGAAATCATATCTAAGCAACAAAAAGACAATACCATCTTTAAAACAGAAAAGATGCCAAACATGGTGGTAAATGCCCTTAATCCCAGCACATGGAAGGCTGAGGCAGGAGGATCTTTTGTTTGAGGCCAGTCAAGGCTACATGATGAGAACCTGTGTTAAAGGAACAAAACACAATGAAGCACGTTATTTTGTACAATTAACACACACTAATGAAAAACGTGGGAAAAACTCAAAATAGACTGTTTTTAAAAGAGCAGATAGAAATGGCCTGTAAGTTCAGGGGAAGATGCTGAACATCCCTCCTTCAGGAAACTGAAAACCACAATTAAGCTCTGTTGAGCACAGCAGATGGTCCTTGCACCCACAGATCTCCAGAGAAACCAGGAATGTTAAGCACACGGAATTGTCTTTTCAATGGGATAGATGACAAACCTGTTCTTCCATCCAGAAAGCAGAGAATTGGAGGTGATTAATAGCCTGGTGGTCTGTGTTATCTGTTGGGCCGGACCATATCAAGTTCCTATAGCCAGGACCGGAGATGGCTAGTAATCTAGATGACACTTAAGGCAGGGCTCCCCAAGCTTCAACCAGGACCAGAGATATCTAATAGCCTAGACGACCCTTACATGATCTACACCCAGAGGCTCCCCTAAGCTCCCATAACCAGGATTAGAGTGGCCAATGGCCCGGTTGATCTCTACACTCTCTGTATGACCAAGACCAGGCGAGACCCTTAGGCCCTTACGCTAATACATGTACCCTATCTCTGGAACCCATTTTCTTGGAAGAAATGACACTACCCGTAGTTGAGCGTCAATGTAATCACGCCTCCTTGTGCACCAGGGTTTGTATTACATTAGGAAACCCTTTTCCCTCAAATTATACAGGGCTTAAATACATTGGGAATAAACTGCCTGGCATTAGACCGACCCAGGTTGACCAAGTCAATCTGTTCCGGGTTTTCCTTCTCATCTCCTCTTGTGGTTTATTTCCCTGTTTGACACCTAAAGGGAGCACGCCAAAACACTCTGCCATACCTGCTAGAGTGGTTGTAGTAAGTAAAATGGAAACAAGTAACATATGCTAGCAAGGGCGCAGAGAACTAAAACGGTGGCACATAGCTTCTGCTGCCACTGCATGCCCATTAAACGTAAAGGGTTAACTTCTAATTTTGGAGGTTTTAGTCCATAATTCTCTGCACCACTGAGCCACACCCCTAGTGCTTCTGGTTTTAGTTTTGAGTGATAGTCACTCATTGAAATTGTAGTTATAAGAACATAAGAAGTAGTTTGCCTCCTTGGGCATCTGCACACATGGCATATACTCACATAGACATGTGTACATGAATTAAAAAAATCTTTTCAGGTTTTCTGTTGTGATATGTTGGATTATAAGGTATAGTAGTTATGGCCTTTTATAATACATACCCTAGCTCCCAAATAATTGACACAGAGATTCACTAGATTTATTAGTAGTCTTTAAGCACTATAACTGGGCAGATATTAATCTAGTCTATGTAATCCAATTGTGCTAGTCTGGCTACTTCCCAGCCATGTACCCTTTAACCTATCCTCTCAGTCTCGCCTTGGCCTTTTGCTGTATCTCACTGTCCTCACGGTGACCACTTCCTGGGCTTCTTCTCCCTGACCATCTTCCTTCTCCTTTCTCTTTGTGGTCCCTACCTGAGACCTCCCACTGGCCATGGAAGTCCTGCCTCCTGCCTCCTGCCCAGTCATTGGCTCTTCAGCTTTTTATTAACCAATCGGGGATAACCGGGGAGCACGCTTTACACAACATCAGTACAGGAGAGTCTTCATAGAAATGACAATACCCATGTCTGGACTGTAGCCTGATCTTGGGACACAGAAATCAGCATCTGAATATACACTGCACAAGACCATCCTCCAACAGAGATAAAAATGTATAGTTTAACAAAGTAGTACAAAGCAGACATCATGGACATGAATTGTATTTAATTGTTAGATATTTCAGAGAAGCATCCTAGGGACTGGACTAGGCTTCATGCGTACTGAGCCACACCTCCAGTGCTGTCAGCTGTCAGTTGTGACTGTCCATTCGAATGCGCTTATCAGTAAGAACTCAAGAAATGCTTTTCATGTGTGGATGTGTGAAACCTCTCTTTGCTGTATTACTTCTTACTGAAAGCATGCAGAGCTCCATAGATAAATGGGAAGTTACAGAGAGTGCACAGTGTGTGAGTGAGCCTCAGTTTCAGTAGACAGCAGGGACACTATCAAAACCATCAGGTTAGCATCAGAGGTGGGAGCCAGCTTAGAGAAACTGCCAAAGATGTGACAGCTTCAGTTTCTGTGATGATAGAAACTGTAATGATAGTAGTTTGAATCCATATAAAGATCTGTAAATCCATGAGTTTATGTTGATTTTTTTGAAAAGTGGTTACTTTTGGAAGGTTATGAGGAGCAGGTTATTTTATTATAAATTGACAAAGGGAAATAATTATGTGAATTCCTGTGGCCCCATCTATGCTTGTTATTTGAGTGACCTACCATGTCTGTACAGCCCCAGTTTGTGTCCTACCTTTTTGTTGTTGTTGTTATTGTTTTTAGGCAGGGTTTCTCTGTGTAGCCTTGGCTTTCCTCAACTTGCTTTGTAGAACAGGCTGGCCTTGAACTCACAGAGACCTGCCTGTCTCTGCCTCCTGAGCGCTGGGATTAAAGGTGTGGGTCACCATGCCTGGCTTGTCCTACCATCTTTTAATGAACTGTATGCCTGAGTAAACTGTCAAAGGCCAGCTTTGACATACAGGGTAAACTGAAGTAGGATGTAGCGCCTGCCTTGGAGGTAGTACTGCTTTAACTGGCAAGAAAATCTGAACTCTTTTAACTCTGCAAGAGGGCCAGAAGCTGATAACTCCTGGTGGGAACCTCAGCTCATAGCAGCATGGAATGGAAAAAGGAGAGGGAGAAAGCCATTGCTAATTGAACCTACTGTGACTGCCGCTTGTAGTGGCCAGCAGGGAAGGACCGGAGCTGATGGCATCCAGCCAGGCTGCCACTGGTGATCAGTGGGTCACTGATGATCCCAGACCGTAGGGAAAGAAAAAAAAGAAGAAAAATCACACACATACACGCACACACTTGGTAGATGAAGCAAAGACAGGCTTCAACTGACAAGCTCCAGCAAGCTTCAGCAACTTCATACACACACATACATTACATATACACAAACTCAGACAGACACACATATTTGGTGGATGGCAGATAGAGCAAAGCTCCAGCTCCAACAACCCACATACATACATACATACATACATACATACATACATACATACATATACTCCTACACACAGGTGGGTGGAGCAAACTCTAAAGACTGAGCCCCAACCATTTTTACATATACACATACACCCACTTTGTTGTTGGAGCAAAACTCAATGGCTCTAATGAGCAAGCTCCAAGACACTCCAACAACCTTTATTCTTAGCCTTTTTCTACCTCCTAAAACAGAGTTCTCTATGTAAGAAGAAAAGTTACCTCATAGCTATGAAGGCAATTATCATAAAAATAAAGTTGTTACACAAGAGGGAGTTACAACAGCATTATTGATTACATGTTTTCCATTAAAACTCCTCCTTAACTAAACATTCCTTATCTCTTCGTTCCTCAAGTTCATTATAAATTCAAAGCAATAGTTTTTCATTTCATACGTTAACAAGGTTTAAGGAGTTACAGGATTACAGTGTACGTGTCTTTACATTAAACGTTCTTCAGCTATCTTCCATTTCATGAGTTCATTGAAAGTACAAAGCAATAGTTGCTGTTGTTGATGTCACAGGCTAACAAGGTTAAAGCAGAGAAGCCTATAGTAACAAGGTTAAAGCAGAGAAACCTATAGTAACAAGGTTAAAGCAGAGAAGCCTATAGTAACAAGGTTAAAGCAGAGAAGCCTATAATAACAAGGTTAAAGCAGGACAAGCCTATAGTAACAAGGTTTCCCTATACTAAGTGGTTGCAATCTGTATATACCATCTATCTTACATCTTATTTTTAAAGTTCTGAATAGCTGAATTAACTAATCATCCATTCTCTGCTTTTATATTCTTGATAGAATTACCTATTTATTGTTCATGGATTTTCTTATCATGGTGTATACTGAGACCTGATCTCATCTCTGGACCTAACCTAGAGTGGATGTTTTTCTTTGATCATAAATGTGTCCCAAGCTTATTTTTTCTTCTTGTGCGATTTACTTGCCTGTGACACATGAAAACTCACTAAAATCCTATTGTTTTTTGCTATTCTACAGGGGAGCTTAAAATTACTTATTATTAGGAATCATAAACTCATCAATTCATCTAAGCAACATTATTTCACGGAAGAATATCTTCATATTTCTCTGCAGGAAATCTGCCCAACAGAGTGGGCTAATACCCAGGAAGCAATCACCAGACTATAGGCAAGGAGGGTCTCCCTAGTGCCCAATCACACCATGCCAGATATATAAGGAATACAGCAATGACAAGCACGGGAAGGCATATCAACAGTAAGAAGCAATCTGGAGACAGAGCCCCTGGGGCTATGCCTCCCCAGGGCACACCGATCGAAGCCATGCAAAATGGTGGGCTGTTTCCAGGAAGCTCATTTGCCCACTGCAGCCTTTTTTGCCCAGCCTCTGCCAGTAAACCACATAATATTTGAAGAGAGGCACTCATTTATTAATACAGTCACCAAACGAAAGAGATAGAACTTGAACATCACTACTCTGCAGTCATCAGTGGACAGGCTTAAGTCCTGAGCACTGGCAGCTTGCCACGCTCCTCTAGCTTTGTTAGATACTGTTCAGGGTTTTCTAAAGAGATTGAAACTTAGTGTGGTCCAGTCTTCCATCCATCTCCCACGGTGCAGAAAATGCAGAGGACACAACAGCATGCAGAATTGTCCTCTGTACAATCAAGTTCCAAACTGTAAGGTAACTGCAGGTCAAATGGCCTGGATTCCTCCACAGATAAATCATAAGAGAATAAAGAGAAACAACAGTAAGAAGCCTGTGATTTAGAAGAGGTTTGGTTTTGTTTTTCTTGTTTTTTTTAATGCCACATTTACAAAATAAGCACAGCCAAATTAATTATGCCCAAGGAGTGAATACTTGGATGACATTTAAAAATTTTATTTAACTTTAAATGGCAGGAATTGATTACTGTACAAAATCAAGATAAAGCTGACTTGAAGAGGCTGTTAAGAGAGGGTTGTGTGTTGACAGAGGACACAGAGAAACCTTTGAACCGCTATGGCTGCTCTGTTTCTTTTTCTGAGTTGTATCTCTCTGCTTTGTACTGTCTGTATCAGCACTTCATTTTACATGAAAACTTCTTCACTAAACTTTTTAGTAGTCGCAAAGATAAGTAGACAGTGCTAAGTGGGTCAGGAAAGGCATTAGGATATTAGGAGGGAAATGGCTGGACTGTTTTATCACACGGTAGAGTCTTCCTGAGGACCATGCTGTTTAAGGAAGCAGGGCTGCAGGGGTGGATCAGCATTTTAAGGCTCTGGCTGCTCTTTAGAGATCGGGGTTTGGTTCCTTGCACCTTTCTGGCAGCTCACAACTGTCTGTAACTCTAGTCTCAGGATCCAGTGCCCACTCCTGGCCTATGTGGACACCAGGCATGAATGTGGTATTATGCACATGGCAAACAGGCATACACATAAAACAAACACAAATAAATCCTTAAAGAAAGACATGTAATAGACACAGGTTTTAGCACATCATTTCCTTTTCTTCCACAGTGTCTTGCATATGTTTTGGGGAAAAGATGGCCACAGTGAGCATTTCATCTTTGATTCCATCCTTCTCATATTTGACTTTGACTCAGGACTTGGTGTTGAAAGCAACATATTCCTTTACTAAGAGGCCCTGTCTGCCGGTCACAAACATAAAAACTTACATGTTTATTACTTCTCAGCAGTTCAATTTCCTCAGATTTTCAGGTTATATGAATCCTTGGGAAATATTTTTATTGTTTTTGTATGTTTGTTTTAAGATAGGGTCTCGTGCATCATAGGCTGACCTTGAACATTCTATATAGCTGGGAATGACTTTGTGTTTCTAATTTTTTTGGCTCTATGTTCCAAAGTATAGGATTGCATGTGTGTGTCACCATACTTGGTTTGATCTATAACTATTAAAACCAAAATTTCTTGATAAATTAGTATCTTGCCTAATAATAGGCTAGAAATGGTCCCCTTTTAACTCTATGAAGCTGAATTATAGGATAAAAAAGTATATCATGTTTGGAGGGTGATTACCAATACTTTAAAGCTGAGTAACATTGGAATTATTTACTTTTATTTAAGTATATTTTTAAATATGTTACCTGTTTTAAAACCAAGAGACCTTTTATCTAGACCTTCTTACACCAAGGGAGAAGATCCAATTCATGTTCTAAAGCTAAGATGTCCATATTTTCTTAATTATCTTGCATCTAATAGTTGATTACTGTATATTTGTTTTTAGATGTTTATTTTTGGGTGCACATGCATGTGGAGGCCAGAGGTTAACACTGTTTTTTTTCATCTCTCTCCATTGTGGTTGTTTGTTTGTTTTTCCTTTGAGACAAGGTTTTTTGTGTAGTCTGGCTGTCCTGGAACTCGTTCTGTAGACCAGGCTGCCCTTGAACTCACAGAGTCCATCTTGTGCTTTGAGACAGAGTCTAGTACTTGAACCTGGAGCTCACTAATTTTGCTAGACTAGCTGGCTAAAAAGCTCCAGGGATATGCCCACATCTGCCTTCCTAGCGCTGGGACTATGGGCATGTGCTACCATGCCTGACTTTTTACACGGGTTCTAGGGATCCGAACTCAGGTGCTTGTGCTTGTGCAGCAGGAACTTTGCCAATGTGGCCATCAGCCCAAACCCAGTAACTTAGATGCACTGTCTGAT
The DNA here is from genome assembly GCA_028658305.1 of Pachyuromys duprasi. NCBI lineage: Eukaryota > Metazoa > Chordata > Mammalia > Rodentia > Muridae > Pachyuromys > Pachyuromys duprasi. The sequence continues at coordinate 30,930,677 of CM053767.1, forward strand.
TCAAGACATTCTGGAGATGCAAATGAAGAGGTGCTGCATTTTACATTCTGGGTGCTTGTCCATATTCACTTCCTGAGGACCTGTGATGTATGATTGTTTCCTTGTTTGTTTCTCTTTTCTTCTCTGCCATTCACCCTTTGTTGTTAGAGGTGATAAGTTAGAAGTTTTTTCTGATCCTGGTGGGGCACTGAATAAATTTCAAGACAGCAAGGTTGAGTCTATGGAAGATGAGATGAGTGCCATTTTCTTGACAAACAAGTTTTACGATTTTTACCGCAGTTCTTGTTAAAATGAAGACTCAAAAGTTCTCTGGAGATTACTTTGTAAATTTTTTTTAATTGATTGTTTTTCACTTTCCCACCCCCTTGGCAGATAATGAAAGCATGGGGTGCTCATGTGACAGCAGTTTGCTCCCAAGATGCCAGTGAACTTGTAAGAAAGCTTGGAGCAGATGAAGTCATCGATTACACATTGGGAAGTGTGGAAGAGCAACTGAAATCTTTAAAGCCGTGAGTATTAGCGCCATGCTGCCCCTGGGAAGGAGGGTGCGGTACAATTGAGTGTGCAGCTCTGAGGGGTTTGCTGGCTCCTAGTCATGCTGGATTCTTCTAGAAGAGTCGAAGTTATTTTTTTATACATGGTCTGATGACTTTAAGGCAACTTTTATGGCTGGTTTATTAGAAATCTGGAGGCATGCCTGGGAGTGTATTCACCACAGAAAGACTGGAGAGGAGGGCATGAAACCTTATGAGCACTTCTAAGCACATTTGCAGTGTTTTCCTCATAAGGACATAAGGGGAAACAGTGTGAGAATAAAGGCTGGCAGGGAGCAGTGTGCTGTGTGCAGAAGGCCTGAAAGCCAGCCTGTGGTTTGGCCTAAGGAATCAGATAGGGATGGACTGGGAAAGCCCCTCAAATACTGTTGCTCCTGACTGTGGTCTCTCATAAACCGAAGCCAAAGGTACAGCTCACAAGTATTTGGCTACAATTTCAAAGATTTTTCTTTCATTTTTTAAAAATCCATTTTCAGAAGCCAATTATTTTTGGCCACACTGACTAGAATTGAGCAAAACATGGTGCTCCTCTCTGCGGTGCTCCCGGGAGCAGCCAGCCAAAGCCTCCTGTGTTCTGCCCGTGATGGAGCTGCAGCTTGTTAGGCACTGCTCCAGATACTGGGTGACCCAGGCGTCTCTCCTCCTCCGTGGAGCTTACACTCCATTTGGAGAGGTTTCAGTCGCTAGTGCTTGTCCTAGTTGGGGTCACTATTGCTGTGAAGAAGGGCCATGACCAAAGCAGCTTCAAGAGGAAAGGATTTAATTGGCTTACGCTATCATGTCACTGTTCTTCATAGAAGGAAGTCAGGACAGGAACTCCGACAGGGCAGGAACCTGGAGGCAGAGGCTATGGGGGAGTGCTGCTTACTGGCGTTCTCTTTATAACTTTCTCCACCTGTTTTCTTATAGAAGCCAGAACTGCCAGCCCCGGGGTAGCCCCATCTACGGTGTGCTGGCCCTCCCTTGTCAATCACCCTACAGGCCAGTCTTTTGCAGAGACATTCTCAGTTGAGCTTCCTTCTTCTCTGACTATTCTAGCTTGTGTCAAGTCGACATAAAACTAGCTAACACAACTAATCCCTTCTCAGCCTGACACAGCCACATCACTGTTAAGCTACAACCTTTCCTTTCTTGTTTGCCTCCAGGATCACATTAATAAAGATATCACAATATAAAACATTTTGCAAAGTATTAAAGTCTCACAACCTTACAAATTCAAACACTTTAAAAGTTGTCTCTTTAAAAACACCCAGTCTCCTTTAAAATCTAAAGTTCATAAAACTCCAAAATCTCTATCTCTGACATGAACTAATGGGCCTGCTCTTTGATCACCTCCCCCTGAGGGGGGAACAGCCTTACCAGGCCACAGAAGAAGACAAAGAATCTACTCCTGATGAGACCTGATAGGTTAGGGTCAGATGGAAGGGGAGGAGGACCTCTCCTATCACTGGACTACAGGAGGGGCATAATAGAAGAAAATGGAGGGAGGGTGGGATTGGGAGGGGATGGGAAAGGAGGCTACAGCTGGGATACAAAGTGAATAAACTGTACCTAAAAATTAAATTAAATTAAATTAAAAAAAATCCAAAATCCCTCTCCCAGTCCCCCCGCCCCCCGAAGTTTCTCATGTTTAAAGTCTTCTGGGTCACTTCTCTGGCTGCACCCTCTGCAGCACACACAGATCTTCTAAGCCAGGGCAGGATCCTCTCCACCACTGCTGTTCTTGGTGGTCATCCCAGGTTACTGACATCTTCATCAGTCTTTGTCTCTGGGCTGCACATTCACCAATAGGCTCAGGCTCTCTTCATTGTGCCAAGCCTCAGCTTCTCTCTATGACTCATTCAATCCTGGGCCTTCAATCCTAGCTACTGAGGCTGCATGTTCACTAATGGTCTACTGGCCTCTCCCAGCGCCAAGCCTCAGCTGCTAGTCATGACCAAGGTCTTCATGTCTTCAAAACCAGTACCATTTGTGTGACTCTTAGACCATACGAAGTTTGGCTGCCAGCATGAGGTACTATGTTGGCCATCCCTGGAATATAGCTTTTCTGTGCTGACTCCGAGGAAATATTTCCCAAAGATTTCACCTCAGTGATGATTTCGCCTCTTCTTAATCACTGCTAATGTCTTAGCTATAGCTGACTACTATTAATTGTCCCAGAGAATCAAAGGTTTCACAGCGGTTCTGGTCTCTTGTTAATTACAGCCTATTCTTCAGCTTTAGCCAACCAGAACCTCAGATTCTCAATTCAAAATAGTGAATAGTCTTGATGAAGTATCTTTAAGGGATTCTTAAACTTTCCTCTTGTACTTCACAAGCCAGGCCCCATTGTCTGCATTGCTCTCAAACATAGTTTTCTTCCAAACTCCCAAAGAACAGCTCATCAAGTTTTGAACATCAAATGGCTTTTCTTACCTAAAGTCCCCAAATCCTTTCATAATCCCCCCCACCAAAAACAACAGCAATATTCCATGATCCTGGTACCAATTTGTCTTAGGGTTTCTACTGGTGTGATGAAACACTATGATGGAAGCAACCTGAGGAGGAAAGGATTTATTTGGGTTATGTTTCCATATCACTCTTCATCATTGAGGAAAGCCAAGACAGGAACTCAAATAGACAGGAATCTGGAGCTGATGCAGAGGCTATGGAGGGGTGCTGCTTACTGGCTTGCTCCTCATGGGTTGCTCAGCCTGCTTTCTAATAGAACCCAGGACCAGCAGCCCAGGGGTAGCCCAGCCAACAGTGAGCTGGCCTTCCCTGATCAATCACTAATGAAGAAAATGCCCAACAGGCTTGCGAACAGCCGATCTTCTGGAGGCAGCTTCTCAGTTGAGCATCTCTCCTCTCGGGTGACACTAGCTATGTCTGTCCAGCACAGTGATCGAGCAACACTGAACAGGCCAGACGCTTCAGTTCAGCTGGGCTTGTTCTTGGCTGAATATCTCCACCCCGGGCTATAGCGTACATGAGTATGTGCACACACATGGGTTCACAGGCCTGTGTAAGTGGAGGACAAAAGAGGGCATCATATATTCCCCTCTGTCACTCTACCTGTTCTTTAAGGCAGGATCTCTCCCTGAACCGGGCTTCCTGTTTTCTTGGCTAGGATGTAAGCCAGCAAGCACTCGTGACCTTCCTGCCTCCAGCTCCTTTGATGCTCGAGTTTTAGCGTGCACTGGATGCTGGTCTTGTCACGTGGTGCTGGGATCCAAACTCTGTCCTCATGATTATGCTGGAAGTACTTTAACTCCCAGGCCATCTGTCAAGCTCCTGGTTTAGTTGAGTGCATCTAGAAGAATGGTTGTTCTCATTTAAGGTAAAAGTACACGTGATACTCCTGCGTCAAGAATATGTCTGATGTGATTCAGAGCTAAGTATCTGAGTGTCAGGGTGTATGCTTCTGTAGGGTGCTGGAAGGTGAAGAAGACATAGCAGGTCTCCAAGATCTGGCTTCTGGATAGTGGTGGTTTGAGTTGATCTCCTCTTTTCTGCTGTTGGGAAGAACAGCATGACACAAAGGCCAAAGCCAAACCATTCTGCTCTATTGACCTCTAATTATATTTCATTTCCAAACAAGAACCTGACACTCAGAAGGCTGAAGGACTGACAGCCAGAAGGCTGAAGGACACTTGGTCTGGCCTCTCAGATTAGTGTGACAGTCCCGTCAGCTTCTCTGGCAGGTGCTCTTGCCTGGCTTACAAATGTAGGCCTTTACCCTTCCTTCCTCCTCTCTCCCTCCCTTCCCCTTCCCCCTTCTTTCCTTCCTCTCTCTTCCTCTTCCTTCAACAATGTCTTACTTACCTTTCTGTTGCTGTGAAGAAACACCATGATCAAGGCAGCTTATAAAAGAAATCATTTAATTACATGGTTGCTTACAGTTTCAGAGGGTGAGTTCATGCTCATCGTGGTGGGAAACATGGCAACAGGCAGGCATGGCACTGTGTTGAGACAACAACCATATCAGCGAGGGAGGGAACGAAAGAGAGAGCGAGAGGTCCACTAACAGGGAATGGCATGTGCTTTTGAAACCTCAAAGCTCACCCCCAGTAACACAGCTCCAACAAGTCCACACCTCCTAATAGTTCTCAAACAGTTCCACCAACTGGGAACCAAACTTTCAAATATATGAGCCTGTAGGGGCCATTCTCATTCAGACCACCACAAACAGTTCAGTTGAAGTTGAGCATTATGATGGCAATCTCTGCCCAAAGTTTGAACTCTGAATCTGTCTGTAGTAGATTTGTGACTTCCTCCAACTAGCAGCTTTCTTGCTGTTTGAATCTTAGAAATTTGACAGCAAGAAAGAGTTTGAAATCTTTTTCTGATCAATCATGTTGTGTTGAGAAAACAGAGGCAGGGCTTTATGGATGTTTTTGTTAGTTCAAGGTCATGCCATTCTGGCATAACTCAGCCTACAGCTTGTCTCCAGACTTCTTTCCACATGGTACCCATTATATAAAAGCAGTTTTCCATTTTCCATGGATTAAATTGCCTCATATTTGTTACTAATGCATTAGGAATACCGTAGACACTTTCCTAATGATAAGTGTGATTCTCTGCTGAGGTCACTCTCCTGCCTTCCATGGCCAATAATTTTTGTCTTTCTTTAGTTCAGTCCCATGAAAGACTTGGTATCCTTGAAGCCGGCACAGCTATTTTAGAAGCTTTGATGCTTGACTTCCTCCAGATGAATTTGGAAGGGGAAAAACTGTACCCAAGATGAATTAACCAGTTGGTTTAACTTCTACACATGCATTTACTAAATAGAACTTTGTTTTTGAAAGTACTTAAAAGCTTTCGTGGGTTTCTGTACCTTGAGTGTAGTGTAGTGATTATCATAGTGTTTAGGTTAGATTTAGAGATTCGAGTATCTGTCAGTTCTGTGGAATCTAGCATGACAGTTTGGGGTGGATGCATGTCAGAGGAGCACTGAAGGCTGAGGGCGGGTGTTAGGTTTTTTTCATGCATTATCCTGATGCTATACATAAAACACACACACAAAAAAAACATTCCAGAAGGTAAAGGGGATGCATTTCTGACTATATGGGGGATAAAAGTAAGTCATTTTTATGAGAAAAACATCTTCTATACTTCTCCTCCAAGTAGTCATGTATGCAAAAAATACACTGATGATAAAGAACAGTTTTACTGTCTTCAAAGCTAATGTCGGGTTCCTCAGCCAAGACAACCTCAGTTCAGGATGTATGTTTTACACCAGATACTTTTTTGTTGTAAGAATCTGTTCTCTGCATATTAACCCAAATCACCCGACTCAGAACCACTTTCTTAAGTCTTTCTTACTGCATAAGATATTAGAAAACAATAGAATTTTTGTAAAAAGAAATTTAGTTGTCTTTTAAAATCAGAAAAAAGGGTATAAATGAAGCGAGGAGCTGTGCCTTCTCCCTCCATCCAAGCAGCCCTTCCTTTGTGGGAGGATGCAATGCCCCGTGGTTTGTGAGCTGTCACTGAATGCATCCTGTAGACAACTGGCAATGAGGTAAAGAGGATCTGTGCCCAGGATAGAGACTGACAGGATGTTTTCATTTGATTCTTTCCCTCCAGGTTTGACTTTATCCTTGATAATGTTGGTGGGTCTACTGAAACATGGGCTCTGAACTTCCTCAAGAAGTGGTCCGGAGCTACCTATGTAACGCTGGTGACTCCTTTTCTCCTCAACATGGACCGCCTAGGCGTTGCTGATGGCATGTTACAGACAGGAGTCACTGTGGGTACCAAAGCATTGAAGGTAGGAAGGCACATCTTGATGGGTGGAGTGAGTGGGCACCTACTAGGAATTGGTTTGCCACCTGGCCACTTTCTCCTCTCTTGGAGCCAGCCTACCACAGTGGCTGCCAGCATGGTCTCTAGACTCACGAAGGGTGGGTTCACATTCTGACCTCTGTTTGGTAGCTGTGTGACCTTGTGAACATTACCTACTGTTTCTAAGCTCATTGTCTTTGCCCATAAGGTGAGGCTGCTAATCTTGCACTTTACTGCACTGCTCTAAGCATTAAGTAGGACAGTCCCCAAGAGGAGAGTGTCACAGGCCTAGGATATAAAGGCTCTTGTTAATGCCAGCCTTGGGATTAGCTGTTATCACTCCTCTCCATCCATCTGATACACCTGCTTCCTTCCTCCCTGTACCCGATGGTTTGCTTCTTCACCAGTCTTAAAACACACAGTCCTTTGTACGTAGCGGCAGAGACTTTACTAAGACAGTTTCCAGCTGCTGCTCATGGCAACATTAGGATATACCAGTGGTTCCCAGTTAGAGGCCCTCTCACCTTTAGGGATCTGTGGGGTTCAAACACCATGAGGAAATTGAACTTTTACATTAGCAGCTATGAATGCTGACGGCCTTATGCCTTTGCTGGGATTGTATCACCCTGTTGTGTCCCAACATTGCTTCTCTGTTGAACTCAAAGAGCAGCTACTGTTGACATGATGGAAGACTGTGGGGCTTTACATCGGTCAGGCTGACTGTATTGACAGGCCACTGTTTCTAGGACTGTGCGATGCTCTATTGCCCAAGCTGAATGCCAGGACAAGTGGTGGGCCTTGGGACTGTGTGCGTGTAGACCCAGTTGCTGGGCTGAGAGTAGGCTCAAGTGTCTACTCTCTGTGTTACGCTCTCACCTCCTGTCCCGTCACCCAAGCAGGGACAGAGGCTGATAGAATTTTAGGCTATAAATTAGGGTAATTCTAGGGTATTGAATTAGAAGTAAAATGATAGAAGAAAATAAAAATTAATGCATTGTGGGTTTTTTTGTTTTTGTTTTTTGAGACAGGGATTCACTGTGTAGCCATGGCTGTCCTGGAACTCACTCTATAGACCAGGGTAGCTTCAAACTCACAAAGATCTGCCTTAAAAGTGTGTGACACCATCACCCAGAATATTATTTTCTTAATTAGACTAAATACTTTAGATTCAAGGGGGAAGCAGTGGAAAGGCCCTCAAGGTGAAAGCTTGTTCCCTGGGTGAACTTCAGCTGGCGCAGTGTGACTGCTCTCAGCTTTTTCCCACCCTCCCCACTCCCTTCCCTCCATTGCTCTCCTTCTTTCTTGTGCTTGTTTTTGATGAGGTGCTAGGGATTAAACTTGGCCTCACAAATGTCGAGCAAGAATTGCTACTGAGCATATCCTGGCCTTTGAGATGTTTGTTTTGTTTTTAGGTGGGGTTTCATTGTGGAGGCCAGGCTTACCTGAATCTTGTGATCTTCCTGCCTCTACCTCCTACCCCCTAAGTGCTTGAATTACAGGTGTGTGCCGCCATTGTATTCTCATCTTATGTGTAGGTATGTGCATGTACTGTGTGTTTGTACCTAGTGCTATTAGGGCCAGAAGAGAGTGCTGGATCCCTTGGAACTGGAGTTGAAGACAATTGTGAGCTGCCGTGTAGGTATTGGGAACCAAACCCAGATCCTTTGCAAGAACCTTGAGTGCTCTTACCCGCTGAGCCATCTCCCGCCCCTTTAAGTGCTTCTTTATTCTTGAGGCTATGATGAAGCATAATGTGTTACCCTGACACATGCATGGGTGTAAAGAAGAATGAAGTGATCTCGGGGTTCTCAATGTCTTTATTTTGCTTCATTCAGACAGTGTCCAGAAGCAGTTTAAGGAAAACCATAAGGTAGTTGTTGGCAGAGAAAGGAATTCTTAATTGTTCTTTGTCTCAATACCTGGATTTTCCAGAGTGTAAAAGGCAAGCTTAAGGGGTGTGTAAAACTTTATAGTCAGCCAGGTGCAGTGGCGCACGCCTATAATCCCAGCACACAGGGAGGCAGAAGCAAGCAGATTGCTGTGAGTTCGAGGCCAACCTGGTCTACAAAGCAAGTCCAGGACACCCAAGGCTACACAGAGAGACCCTGTATTGAAAAATCAAAAATCAAGCCAAAACAAACTTTGCAGCTGTAAATGTGAGTTAATCTCCAAAGCTGTGCTATGGGAGGCAACGGCTCTGCTCTCTCTCTCTTTCCCCTCACTGGAAAGGGGATAGGCATAAAGACTTGTCAGGCGTTCTCACTTCCTGACAGTGCATGGGTAAAGCTGCGTTGTCATGCTCTGGATGCTCGCCCTGCTCTGGCTTACTTTCTTGCCTATAGCAGCCTAGGAAGACTCTAGAGACCTCTCCAGCAGAACATGAAATGCTGCTGCTGCAAACCGAGTGGTTCTCTTTGCAGAGGAACATGTTGTGAAGGACTTCAGCTACGGCAGTTGTGACTATTTCAGCTCCCCTTGCAATGCCCTCACTAGTTACCAGCATGTTTCCATTGTGGATCTGGAAGCCACAGCAGCCTGTAGGAGAATCCACTGGACAGATCCTCCGTGCTTGTCATTTACTGGGTGGGCCCTGTGCTGGGGACATCTCGGTGCATCAGTGTCTGGCCTCATACACTGAGCCAGAGCCTTGTACTGTTAGTTTTGTCATGACCTATGCATCCAGTTAATATGAGTCAACAAAGCTTTAGGCTTTGCTCTAGAGCAGATGCCCTAGACCAGCCCTCCAGGTAGCACCACAGAGCCTGAGCTTAGGGATTGCCAAGACTGATCTCAGAGAACATTCTGCCCTCGCTTTGCAGCTGAGTATAGGAGTAAGCAGGACAGAAGCATGGTACTGAGTGTCCTATCCACCTCTTCGGAACCAGGCCACCTCAAGATGTCTCAGAGCTGATAATATTCCACTCACCTCCTACGTAAAGGCGCCAGTATTCGAGTGCAGCCTGAGCCACATGATAAGGTCCTGTCTCAAGAGCACAAAAGAATAACAAATATAAGTGTATACAGAGTTAGGGTTAAATGCTCTCGGTGTAAGCTTTCTCATCATCTTTGTCTTAAGTTTTCTTCCACAAAGATTGGATGGCTTACATTTACAGTAGCTACAAGGGTAGACCCAGCCATGAGACAAAAGCAACTTCATACTCTTTCTTTGAAGCTTCCTTATTCCTGTCAGAGTCAGAAACAAAAACATGTGTGAGTCATATCTAAGAGCATGTTTTAGCGACTCTTGTTCCTAAAACAGTTTTGAGTGTAGTAAGCCTAGTGTGTGCATGTGTGTGTGTGTGCCAATGCCTCTTAGATACTAAAGTCCTGCAGACTTTAGTGGGGACTACCTAGGGGCCTAGGCCCAAATTCCTCATAGGCAAGCAGTTCAGTGCATGGAACTATTGAGGCTCATTCTAGGAAAGCTTTCCTTTGTTGATCATACATGGAGACTCCTGAGCTGTCATGGATAAGTCTTGTTCATTTGCTCATTCCTTAAATGCTATGGAGTGTCTGCCCTCCATCAGTCAACACACTGAGGGCCTGGGCACACATTCACGTGTCAACATGAAATGAGAAATGTGTTCATTGGTCTTGGTCATGCAGGAAGTGTCTTTAGTTACCTGCAGTTAGTCAGGTCTTCTTCTCTATATACTCACAATGATTATTTTCTTCCCCATAGCATTTCTGGCAAGGAGTCCATTATCGCTGGGCCTTCTTCATGGCCAGCGGTCCGTGTCTAGATGAAATTGCAGAATTGGTGGATGCAGGAAAGGTAGGTCCACCTAGAAACCCTTTTCCTGATAACTTTGTCTTGTCGTCACTTCTTGTAGGCTGTGCACCAGGCCTCATCTCTGGGAACACTCCAGGAGGAGGGGCCAGGGTGTGGGGAGGGTGCTATGTTCTACTTCTGTTGCCCTGGCGTTCATGGAGAGACTGCTGTAGTATTCAGAATAGCTTACCTCTTTAGTCTCCCCCCTTGGTTTATAATCAGAGAACAGGCGGGAAGGGGCAGTCTATGATATTCCTGAAGGCATGTGGTTACTGAGTAGCAGAGGTGGGATCTGAGCAGGGTGACTAGTGTTTTGGTGGTGATCTTTGAGAAGTGGCACCCCTGTACCAAGGGGAGAAGGGGCTTGCAGTGTCTTAGTCACCCTCTCTCTGGAGCTGCGCCATCTGATGGTGAGGCTTTCCTGCTGCTGAGCTGCTTTCCTGACAGCAGGGAGAACAGCCTTAGGTCTAAATCCCCTAATACCTGGTGAGAAGTTCCCCAGGCCTCCATCCCACAGCTAGTGTGTACGGGTTCACCTCGGAAGAGCGTGGCATGGCTGAGGATGGATGGGCGTGAGCAGACAACCCTTGCTGTTCTTTGACTGCTGCTGCCTGGCCTGCAGGGAATGTCAGAAAAATGGATGTTGCTGAGAGTCTTAGTTGTCTCTTTAGGGTACTGAAGGGCTTTCCAGGGTTCCTGGAGGATGAAAGGCTCCCCAGATTAACACCTTCGGTGGCTTAAAAAAACTTCTCTCATATAATACATCCTGACTGTGGCTCCCCACCCATCCACTCTTCAGCCCTCCTTCTTCCCCTCTCCTCCATAGCCCCAGTGGCTGTTTTGAAAGCGTTTAGATCTGTTTGTCCAATTCTGTTGTAGCCAAAGAACTGAATGTATGGTCTGTGATAGTCTGGACTAGTAGAACTGCTTATGGTTTCACTCCTGTGAACCTTTCCATGGACTCTCAGTCTTGGTGTATCTGGAATAAAAAAACAGGCTCACATTTTATATTTGTAGGACTCTCTCACATCTGCACATATGCTTCCTTTATTGCCACAAAGAAAGGAACCATCACTAAATATGTGAGTGTGTCATGGGATCCTCCAGGAGTGCACACGTGATGGTATTTATCCTGATGTCCACGCACGCTGCCCACCTGCTTGTCATGCTCTCTTGTATTCAAAATAGCATGACTTTGTCTCGACTTGGAAATTGCTATTTACCCAACAGAGATGAGAGGTGGTTTGTATATATGCACCAATTAAATTTGGCAAATAACCAGTAGAACAGCTCAGAAAAAAACCCTGTGAAGTGAACCTGAAGGAGAACTGTGGAGACTGCCCCTTTCCTGCTCAGGCTGCTGGCCTTGGGAGTGGTTTTTGACACTGAAGAGCTCTGGGCCTGTGGAAGCTGATAGGTAGGTGACTCTGGGTACAGCCAGATCAGTTGTCTTGTCATTGTCCCTGCATTGAGTAACTGTGAGAGGTCACTGCCTGTGTATATTTGGAAACTGTAAGTAATAAAAGCAGACCTTGAAATTTGTGCCACTAGAAGAGACTTGCTCAGCTGGACAGGGACATTTTGATTCTTCAAAACTTCGAGGCGTGCTTCATGAGTCTGGCTAGCCTGAGAGAGGAGCTATAGTTGCTGTTTGGTGATGTAAGTCGTAAAACAGCCAAACTAACTGCTCTAGGTTTTTAGATAAATATACTCATAAGTTGCAAAATCCAAAAGTTGAGACAATTTCAAATAACCACCTTTGACTCACTTCCTAAGTCGCTATAGTTATGCTTATTAGACAAAACCAGTATTACTAGTTTCTTGAGAATTCCAAAGGCATTCTATTCAAACAAGACAAAAATGAATAATGAATTGTTTCTCACCTTCCCTTTTGTTTTTAAACATATTTATTTCATATTGTGATATTAAAATTGTCCTTCATCCCTTATTTTGCAAATAGTGCATTGGTATTCCTTTGCACAGATGTGCCGATAATTGTTTGATCTTTCACGATAAGGCTTCAGTGGATAACCCAGCTTTGTTTGAAGTACTCACTGAATATATCTCTTTCAGTTCTTGGAAACACAATTACCGAGCCCGCAGTAGTTTGATAAATAGTAAGCCAGCAGCTTTGAAACTCCAGACTGTTTAGTGTTTGCAGTTGCTCTGTGGTCCCTCCCGAGGCCCCTTCCCTCACTCTCCTGTCAGCTTGTCCCCTGGCTTGTTTCACTTCAGGACGGACTTGTTCTGGAGTGTGAAGAAAAGCCTATGCTGGTCACGTGTAACCTGAACTTCCCTGGTTAGAGACGGTGTCTGGGGTGGAGGAGGTGTGGGAGGAGCTTGCTGCAAGGTAGCAGCAGCCACATAAAGGCAGGTCTGGTGGCAATGCCTGCAATCTGGGGACAGGGAGGCAGAGACTAGAGGCTCCCAGGGCTCGAGGGCCAGTCAGTCCAGCCAATCAGTGAACTCCAGGTTCAGTGAAGACCCTGTGTCAAAATAAGGTGGAACAATAGAGGAAGACACTTCTTGTCAACCTTCGGTCTCCATGTGTGCACACACGGTGCATGTATATGTAGGCCACCTTGGTGACACACAAGCATCTGACTTAAGTATTCCTACTGGAGTCTTGTCAGCCCTGTGTGCACCAGTAAGCATGGAGAAGCTGAAGATCCACAATGCCACAGTACTAAGGAGTCAGTCTTGACAGCATTATCCTCATGCACTCGCGTTGCTTTCTGGCATTTGAGTCTTCTGCCTTCAGTGTGCCCACCATTCTCAGGCTCAAAGTGATAGGAACTGATATTTCCAAGTGTGTGGGACCTCACAGTCAGTTCTAGAAATTCAGTCGCAGACACTGCTTCCACGCAACTGTGACCGTGAGGCTTTCTGCGAATAGTAGAGTTTTGTATTCATATTTATTGTAGCTCTGCACAGTTGGGGTCTGAATTTTAAGACTGATACAGTATAATCACTTGTCTTAGCCAGGGGCTGGCACAATATAGTCAGTGAGCAAAATCCAATCTTAGGCTTATTTTTTTTTTATGTCCCCTGAGCTAAGAATGGCTTTTATATCTTAAAAGCATTTAAAAAAATTTTATTATTTATTCGTATGTGTATGTGTGTAGTGTGTTTGGGGGGTGTGGTATATGTGTGTTTGGGTGTGTGCATGCTCATAGTGTGCAGGTACAATACACCTGTGTATATGTGCACATGGTGGACTGAGAACAAACTTGGGGATCTTCCTCTCCACCTTATTTTTTGAGGGAGGGTCTCTCACTGAACTTTGGGCTAGACTGCCTGGCCAGAGAGCTCCAGGGACCTGCCTGTCTCTGCCTCCACTTACTTGCCTTCCACCTAGAGATGGGGTTATAAATGCATAGTATCGTGCTCAGCTTTTTTCTTTGCTTCTTTCTTTCTTTCTTTTCTTTGCTTTGCTTTTCTCTGTCTTTTTTTTTTTCTCTTGAGACAGGCTTTCCGTGTGTAACCTTTTCTGTCCTGGACTTGCTTTCGTAGACCAGGCTGGCTTCAAAAACAGAGATCCACATGCCTCTGCCTCCCAGAGTACTGGGGTTAGAGTCATGTGACACCTTGCCTGGCTCATGCTCAGCTTTTACATGGGTGCTTGGGCTCTGAACTCAGGTCCCTGTAATTGTGCCTGCTTTTCCCTACTGAGCCATCTTTCCAGCCGCAGGTTTTACATGTGTAGTAAATTTTTAAGTTTATTTTATTCTTATGAATGAATGTTTTGCTTGCATGTTTATTTGTGCACCACTGTGTGCAGTGCCTATGCAGGCCAGAAGAGGGTATCCAATCCCCTGGAATTGGAGCTACAGACAGTTGTGAGCTGACTTGTGGGTATTGGGAATCGAACCTGAGTCCTCTGGAGCAGCTAGTGCTCCTAACACATGAACCATCCTTTGAGCATCCCAAAACAAAACAACATAAAACAAAAACTCTAAATTATTTGTAGCCCAAAACATTGTTCACTGTTCAGTCCATTACTGAAAGTCTGCTAAGCAGTAGTCTGGTGGCTTGCACCTGCCTCAATGCCAGGGAGGGGAATTGCCATGGGTTCAAAGCCAGCCTGGGCTATAATGTGAGACCTTGTCTTTAGGGCGGGGGGGGAGCAGAGGGACAAAGAAAATAAATCAAAACAGAGAGGAGTTGAAAATTTTCTAACTCTAAAGGAGGAAAAAAAAAAAGAGAGAGAGAGAGAGAGAGAAATGTCCTGATCTTTTTCCTAGGCACATTGTTAACTTGGCTGTCACCATAGAAACTGGTGGAAGAGAGGAGACCTGCACTGGTGGCAGGGTGTCAGAGAACAGCCTTCCCTGCTGCTGTTTCCTCTTCCTGCAGCTGCTCCCATAGCCCGGGAATCCAGGCTCAGACAGCAGTGTGGAGAGCACTCTCCTGAGCTGGTCCCGAAGGATCATTGGCTGCTAGAGCACTGAGTGTAATGGACAGCTTCTGAAAGCCTGCCGTGGGCCTGCAGCCCATTGGGGCCTGCAGCCCATTGGCATTTTCTCCTAAGCATAAGAAACATTTCCTGTTACACTATTTAACAAACTGTTTTTGGTTGGGATTGAAAAGCTATGGCAAAAAGTAAGCCATGTTTGTACTATTGGTTAGCATAGGTTAGAAAGAGAAACTACTGCTCTCGGTATGACTTTATTGGCAGAAAAGGTTTATTTATATTTGCTCATATAGCCACACGTAGCTTCCGAGCAAAACAAACCACCACAGACATCATGGCTTAATACAACACACATTTATTATTTTATAATTTTGAAAATCAGTAGTCTCGAATGGCCTGAGCCCTGCCTAATTCTTAAGGATCCCATGATTTTACTTTGTTGACCCAAGGTGATGTGCTTTGGGCACGTTTAACCTAATCACATCTGCAGAGCCCTTTGCCACTTACTGTCACAGACTCAGGGAACTGGTATGTGAATGTTTGGGTGCGGCCAGTATTCTGCCTGATCCACATGCACAAAGAGGGAAGAAACTGGAGACCATGTATGGAAGGAAGATGTTTTACTTCCTTATCATTTGTGTGTGTGTGTATGCCTGCTAGCCTTGAGCTCCTCAGGCTCCCGTGATCCTCTCTCTTCAGCCCCCTGAGTGGCTGGGTTAAAAGGCATGTACCACCCACCTAGCTCCCACTGATTGATTTAGTGATTGATTGATTGAGACAAGGTCTCACTATGTAGCCCTGACTGGCTTAGAACCCTCTATGTAGACTAGGCCAGTGCCACATTCACAGACATATGTGATATGTGACACACCTGTAACACACCCATCCCCTTTTAGCCTTTTTGCATATCCTTATTTGTGCATACATATTCTTCACACAATTTTTTGTTTTTGTTTTTGAGACAGGGTTTTGGCTGTCCTGGAACTCACTCATGTAGATCTGGTTGGCCTCAAACTCATAGAAATCCGGCCTTCTGAGTGCTCAGATTAAAGGTGTGCACCACCATGCCTGGCTTCTTCATGAAAATGAAAATGTCACGTACTTAATGCTCACAGTTCTCTTCAGAATTCTAGTTGACCAAGCTTGGTTGAGCAGTGATGTCGTCTTCACAGAATTTGTTGTTTTACTGCTATCAGGAGAGCGCCCGTGTAAATAACCTGAGTTCAGTCTACACCATCCACTGAGGATGCCCCAGGGCTCTGTTTCCTGTTTGCTTCCCTGTCAGCACTACTTATAGTGGTGGCACAGTCTATCCATGGCAGCCACCAAACCACTGAGTGTTAGAAACGTGGCCGGTGCAGCTGGGAGAATGACTCACTGATTGGATTTAACTAGTCCTAGTCACATGTGTTTCGTGGCTACCATATTAGGCAGTGAGTTCTGAGGTAGACAATCTCCCAGCCCCTCTTAGATGGCCAATCCAAGCTTCAAGCCTCATACTGCAACTAGATCCTGCTGCCTGGGAAGAATGTGACAGCAGCGTGAGGTGGGATCCTGAGAACCACTAGAAGAAGGTCGGCTTGCCTCTGGCTCTGGGATCACATGTGTGACCACCATGCCTGGCCTTCTGTTTTGTTTTGTATTGTTTTGGGTTTTTTTCTTCTTCTTCTTCTTCTTTCTTTCTTTCTTTCTTTCTTTCTTTCTTTCTTTCTTTCTTTCTTTCTTTCTTTCTTTCTTTCTTTCTTTCTTTCTTTCTTTCTTTCTTTCTTAGCTCTTGAAATTGTTTCCGTGAGAATGACGCTGAGTTCCTCCACTCTCCGGGCTGGAAGGGAGTGCTCCCTGGATGATCTCCTGATGGGTGCACTTACTCTCCCAGAGCACAGCTTCGCCCGCCATCCCGCTCCTGTCTCAGCCATCTTCAGCTTTAATGTACCTTTCTGGGCGCAGAAACAGCAAACTACCCCCCCCCTTTTTCTTCTTGTCCCTGAGGATTCAGAGCCACCTTCCTCCCTGACACCGACACCAACAGTCCTGGGAAGTCCTGAGCTAACAGAAACTGCATGAGCCATCCCAGACATGGCTCTGGGACTGTGTGCCTGGTGCCAGGCGCTCTTGAGTCATCCTGTGTCTACCATCTCTTGGTCCATCCTCACATACCTCACCTTCTGAAATCTGCAGCTTCTGTGCCTGGGATATGCCTGTCAAGGATGAGGCTGAGGACTTTGGGGGAAAATGGACAGACTGACTCCCAAACCACCTTCATCCCATTTGGCAGTACAACCAGTAATTCCCTGGGCCTCACTCTGCCTGTGCTCCTGAGAGCTTTGGCTTTGCATGGATGGACCACTCGACCGCTTGTGTTTCAGCTTCTTGTTCTGTTCAGCAGGTTAGCTTGGACCCTCATCCCCTTTAGCTCTTTCCTGCCCCTCAAGGCTTGCCCAGTGACTGGTAAGCAGCAATGCTCTTTGTTGTAAGGTCATACTTAGAGAGGGTGAATTTCCTGTGTGCCCATGTTAAAGAGGAGATGCCAGGCAGCAAGAGCTAGATCTTGAGTCCTTTAAGGAAGGGAAAGTGCGCTCAGGAGAACCCCCACTTGGCATCACATTGAATAAGGGCTGCTGCTGTGGGAGTTTGCTGGTCACCTGTGAGCTCGGGGCGTCTGTGCAGTATGAAGTGTGGCTTTGGGCCTGCCTGCTTTATAACACGGCTCCCCTTGCCAAATGCTTAATAGCAGTGTCATCACAGGAATGCCCCCACTTCACTGTGAGTAACCTCTCTTTCCCCTCTCCGGAGTTTAACTCTGATCCCTTTGTCTTTAACACACAGGCATTCTAGGTCCAATGTGAGGCTGTGCATAGACACTGTCTCATTATCCAGTTAATCTCCCTGGACTGTCACATATTCTGCCAATGGTGGTATTTGCCTGACTGTAATTTGAAAGCCTCTCTTTTTTTTCTTCTCCATTGTCACTTACAGGAATTGCTAAATGACTCATTATGCCACAGTCAGCCCTGTTGGGCTCTTGGTCACAAAGGGCCTGCCCAGTCAGATTAAAGTGTGCAGCCACTGCAAGTGGCCCCGTCAGCAGGTCAGCTTCCGTGGCTCTGGCAGAGCCCTGAAGTGAGCCTGGCTTGATGGCTCGGCTCTGGGTCCTGGAGTGGAGTCTGCTTTGTGGACCTGCGCTAGGCTGATGCTATGCAGCAAGAAGGCTTAGCGGGCTTTGTAGAATGGAGGAATATGTGGATGATGGTGTCTGGCATGTGAAAATAAAGCAACAAGCACAGAGATTCCCTCAGACATGTACACATACCTTTCTGGAACTTACTCAGAATGTTTTCTGTTTGCCACCCCCAGAGTTTGACTCCATTGTACCCTGAGGCACTGCAGAGTATTTTCAGTATGCGTACAGGATACTCATTTACCAACTACATGGCCTTCAGTAAACAGCATCCCCTGAGTTCTAAGGAGACTGCTGGATTTAGGTTCCATGTGGAACAGCCCAAGGGCCTTCCTTCCTTACCAGAGAAGCAGCTTGGGTCAGCTCTTAGTGTGTTTCTGCAGTGTTGTACAAGGGTCTGAGGTTCTACTCAGTGTGGTGGGATTATCAAGCAGTGGCCCACCACAGGCAGTGGACTCCCACGTCTGTCATCTTGGGGTGCTGGCTGCAGGGCTTAGGGACCAGATCCTCAGCTGACATATGAAAGGCAGGCCAGGAGTCAGGCTGTAACCATAATCCCCAGCTACCTTTCCTTCCTTCGTGGGTAGCGGCGGAGAGCAGCAGATGATGATGACAGGTCTGTGCGGCGGGGAGAGCCGTGGCCGTGGCATCAGCCCAGGCCTGCCACAGCGTTCCAGTTCACATCCAGCTCTGTGCCCAAGATTCTATAAGCTGGGAGCGCCACCTCCTGCAAAGGGGCATGACTGGGGGTCTCTCCGCAGTGAGGGCTCTTCCCGCTCTTCTGTGACTCTGGGTTGCTGTCTTCTGTAGACGCAGAAGCATCTTCAACTCTTGGGAGCAGGAGCGTGAGGTGCTGAGCTCTGAAAGTCACGGCAGAGGAAAGTACATCAGATGCATCTGAGCGTCAAAAAGCATTTCTCCCTTTTGTCAAGGGAAAAAGGTCATTTCAGCCGAGTCAGGGCGGGCCTCATGGCAGCTGAGCCTTGTCCGTGGAGGTGTGGGCAGGCCTGTGAGGTGTTCAGTGCCACAGTGAGTGCTTCTGCTAACATTTGGAGGGGAGAGTTGAGGCGGACTTCTGCATGGAGAGAGGGTGTTGCTGGGACCCGCTCTCAGGAAGTTTCTGTCAGCGCTAATGCACTGTGAAGATAGCTGGCCGGGCCCAGACCCCATGGAGCTGGCTGAGCTGCCGTTTCTCATCCTGCACACTGTAAGCATCCTGCTTGAGTGCACTTCGAAAGGTCCAGAGAGCTGACTCCTGCCTCCTACCTCACTGCTTCTCATTTTAGTGACTTAATTAAGCACCTGCTACATGTTGGGATTATAGATGTAGGAAGAAGACGTAGATACTTTCTGCTCTGATTAAATATATACATATATATGCAGATTTTTAAGACTAGAAAACAACAAGCAAGCTATGAGAGGAGCACAGAGATACATGCAGCAAGGGCCTTGGGGTACCCTTTGTCACTTCCTGTACAGCAGGGAACACGGCAGAGGCTCAGAGAGAGATCACACCACAGGGGAGGGCTAGAAAGGGCTGTGAGGCCAGGGCTGCGGGATTGCGGAGGAGAGGCGGACAGAGACAATAGCGTAGAGTTGGAAAACAGCAGGGAGGGCCAGCGGATGGCTCCATGGAATACCGTTTGCCAAGCAAATCCGGTGCCAACTTTGACTGCCAGAGCCCGGGGCAGAGGAGGTAGACTTAATTTTATTTTGTGTGCACTGGTGTTTTCTCTGCATTCGTGTCTGTGTGTGGGTGTCAGATCCCCGGAACTGTAGTTACAGACAGTTGTGAGCTGTCATGTGGGTGCTGGAAACTGAACCCCAGTCCTCTGGAAAGCGGCTAGCGCTCTTAACTGCTGAGCCATCTCTCTAGCTCCAAGGGTAGAAGGGATAGGAGAGAACTGACTCCCCAAAGTTATCTTCTGAGTTCTACATGCACAAGACAGCACATATTTATTTACACCCACACCACTCACATATACCCACACACACACATCATACCACATACCCACACCAGGCATACACACACACACATGCATATTATATAACCACATATATCATACTGCACATTCACATCACATACACACAACCACACATTATACCACATACACATAACCGCACATATCATACCACACACCCACACCACACATCACACTACACACCCCCACCACACACACAACCACACACACACACACTAGATACACGCTAATAAATGAAATATTATTTTCAAAAAGTGAAAAGGCCAAGCACCATGAGGCCCAAGGCTAGGATGTTGTGTGTCTTGGAAGGTCAAATTTGGGAGCTCTCTCAGGGTTCTGGGTAGGAGTGAAAACATTACAGAATGGGAGTAAGATGAGTAAAGGTGAAATTGAGGGTAGAATTGGGAGAGCTGAGATGGGATAAGGAGGAACAGAGGAAGCTGGAGCCTCTGACCTAAGCATGTGGCAGAGAGCCCCCGAGACAGGCCCTGAGGGAAATCTATGTACACTGTCTGCCTGGGAAAGTAGGTTTTCTTATCAACCCCTTGGTCTCTTCTTGTGTTTTGTAGATTCGGCCAGTTATTGAGCAGACCTTCCCTTTTTCTGAAGTCCCAAAAGCCTTCCTGAAGGTGGAGCGAGGCCATGCCCGAGGAAAAACTGTGGTTAACGTCATTTAAATAAATGAGTGTGCCAGCTTTCTTGTCAGTGAGTGCCAGACATCTCACCCTCACCAGATAGTCTCTGAAGTTAGAAGTTCAGTTTCATGATGTTTAAGAACCCAAACATGAACTGGTGAGACAGCCCAGCAGATAACGGTGCCAGCAGAGCAGGTACGGCTGCCTGAGTTCAATTTCTGGAACCCACAGAACGAAGGGAGGAGAGAACCCATCCCACAAAACTGTTCTCTGACCAACCCCCGCCCCCCCCAGGTGCACACCCGACAGTGATAAAAGAGAATATATAATGTGTTGAAGTATTGAGGCTTGTATGTTGTGTGTATGTGTGTCGGCATACAAGCCAGGGTGCACTTGTGGAACACAGGGAACCTTTAGCACTCACTTCTTCCCTTCCTGTGTAGGTCCCGAGTATAGTGCTTTGATCATCAGGCTTGGTGGCAGGTGCCTTTACCCACTGAGCCATCTCGCTGGCCCAATAAAGAACACTTTAAAAATATGTATTTTAAAAAATACTTTTAAAATTCACTATTTAAGATACAGAATAGAATTTCTTCATGGGATTCCATGTGTGTGTCATTAGCCTTTTTTGCTAATGTTTGATACAAAACCTTCAGCCCTGTACTTTCCTGTAGTCAGTTAGAAGCACATAGTATTTGGTTTATTTTGCGCTGTGCATATGGGTGTTTTGCCTCTATGTGCACTGTGTGGCATGCCTTGTACCTGAGGAGGCCAGAAGTGGGTGTCAGATCCCCTGGAACTAGAATTAACAGTTGTGAGCTGCCATGTGGGTGCTGGGAATTGAACCCGGGTCCTGGAGGAGCAGCCAGTGCCCTTAGCCACTGAGCCATCTCTCCAGCCCCTACGCAGTGTTTCTGTTTGTTTTCTTAAGCTGCTCTTTGGCAGACTTTTGTAGCTCAGCTCCCACCGGCTCAACCTAATGTCTGAGCCTCTGAAACGTGCGGTGCACAGATGGATACCAGCATGAGTATCTTAACACTGGCACCTTCTGAAATTCATCAGTGATTATTTTCCAAACTGGCTGCTATAGTTTGGGTCAGAAACGAGTCCCAGCATTTGGAGGTGGTAGAACCTTTAAGAGGCAGGACTTAGTGAGAGGAAGTGGGGAAGCGCCATTGGAGGAGACAGCAGGGCCTTCTTTCCTGCTTTTGTCCTGATCACCAGTGGGCACACCTGTGGAGTATTTTCTTGCCTGATGATTAACGTGGGTGGGTCCAGCCCACTGTGGGAAGTGCCATCCCCATGTAGGTGGTCCTGGAGTGTATAAGAAACCAAAGTGAGTAAGCGAAGGGGGAGCAAGCCAGTCAGCAGCATTCCTCTGTGGCCTCTGCTTCAGTTCCCGCCTCCAGAACCCTGCCCCGAGTTCCTACCCTGACTTCCCTCCACTGTAATCTATGAGGTGAATAAACCCTTTCCTCCCCAAGTTTGTTTTTGGCCACTGTTTTATTATAGCAACAGAAAC
Source organism: Pachyuromys duprasi (assembly GCA_028658305.1). Lineage (NCBI taxonomy): Eukaryota > Metazoa > Chordata > Mammalia > Rodentia > Muridae > Pachyuromys > Pachyuromys duprasi. The sequence goes on from CM053767.1 coordinate 30,952,500, forward strand.
TAAGGCGGAAAGTAGGACCAGAAATGGGATGTTTTGTTTTTCTTTTGTAAGTCCTGATCATGTTTTTGTTTGGCAAGGATTGTGGACCTTTGGGCTAGAAAAGCCATTGAGCACTTAAAGTGCAATGGGCCATTCTGTGTGGGGAATAGATCTGCTTAAAGAAAGCCACATGATGGAGGCCTGGCCTACAGAGCTCAGAGGGGCCATGTGATATTTTGAACTAAGAACCTGTGGTTCTGATGAGCTGAGGCTGAAGAATCTGCTGTGAGGAACAGAGACCGGAACTATTGAAGTGAAACCTTTGCTTTAATTGATGCTGGTTGGCTGAGGCTGAAAAGTCAGTTGTGATGAAGAGACCAACATCATCACAGAAAAACCTGGGAGTGTTTCCTCAGGCTCGGTACACAGAACCTATAGTCCAGGGTGGCTGCCTAACTTGTCAGTGTGTACAAATCATAAAGGGCTTTTAAAGGCATGAATGGGGTCGTGGAGAGTAGTTGAGGCTTGGCACTGTGGCCGGAAGACACCACTGGGGAAGGTGCAGTTGTAGTGGACACCCCAGAATACTGGGCACCAGCACCATGGGATGGACCACCAAGGACGTCAGCAGCTCCAGGGTAGAGCCAACTGCAGCCTGTGAGAAAAGCTGTGTGTCAGAAACTGAACGGCAAAGATGGAGACGTGGAGCCGCCCAGAGGACTGCGAGCGGATCCCAGGCGTCAAGCACTGAACTTTTTGTTCTGTTGAATCCTTGTTTTGCTCTGAATTGATTGTGGCTATGCTCTGTTTGTTTGTTTGTTTTATAGCAGCCCACATGTCAGACTTGGACTTTTAAAAAGATGTTTTTTTTTCATTTTACTTTGTTTTTCTAAGAGAACTTAGACTTTTAGAGAGTTGAAATTTTTAAAGACTGGGACTTCTAACGTTACGTTATATTTTATATTGGGATATTAATATTGACATGACATCTTGGAGACAAATGAGAAAGGGAAGAGGGTAGCTGACCAGTGGTGTGTCTGTGTGTCGCGTTGAGAAGGCGTCAGTTGTGCTGCTTAGCTCTCTGTCATCGTGATGCAAGCTAGAGTTACCTGAGAAGAGGGAACTTTAGTTGAGAAAATGTCCCCATCAGATTCGGCACAGGCAAGAGTATGAGGAATTTTCTTGATAGAATTGACAGGAAATCCAGCGCACTGTGGGTAGATTTTCCCAGGGCAGATGGTCCGGGAGTGTACCAGAAAGCAAACTGGACGAGCCCGGAGGAGCAAGCCAGTAAGTAGCACCCCTTCAGTTCTACCTCCGGGTTCCTACCTTGAACTCCTGCCTTGACTTCCCTCCACGATGGACCGCAGTCTGTGAGGTGAAATAAGCCCTTTCCTCCCCAAGATGTTTTCCATTGCTGTTTTTCACAGCAAACTGAACCTAACTAAGCCACCATGGTGTGCTGCCTCATGGTAGTCTCGGACCAGCCGAACTAAGCTCAGATGAAACCTTCAGCCGTGTGCCACAGTAAACCCTTCTTCCTCAGATGGCGTCTCAGATACCTTGTCACAGTAATGAAAAGCAGACTGGCACTGGCCAGGGCTTCTTTACGTTTTGATTTACCACTCTAACTTAAAATTTGGAATTGCTTAGCCTTAAAAAAAAAATGCAGTTTAAGTTTTTAAAATGCCTTTTAATACTGAAAGTTTTTTTTTGTTGTTGTTTTGTTTTGTTTTTCCTTTTGAGACCAGGGTCTTATATAGTACAAGCTGGCTTTTAACTCCATATATAGATGAGGATGACCTTGAACTCCGAACCCTCCAGCCTCCAGCACTGAAATGCTGGGTTAGGGTTCGGGCCACCACACCTGACTGAGGTTTTTAAAGCCCTTACATTTTGCTGGGCTTCTTTCAGCTTCTGGGTCATACTTCTCTGAGGACTTTTCCATGGACATTGCTACTGTTCACTATTTTCTGATCTCTTGTACCTCACTCTTGAGTCTTGTCTCTATTCCTTTAAGGTGTTTATTGCTGTTTCATGCACATCTTCAATACTGAACCATTGATACTTGCTTCTAGCCTTCCATGTAGATAGACTTGTTTGGAGAAATTCTCTATTCTCTTTATTTTTATGAGATACCTGTTTGGCATTATGTTTGATATAGGATTCCCTCTGAAGTCACTCTAAACTTTTTTTCAGTAAAAATTTATTTTCTTATTTTACATGTATGAGTGTTTTGCCTGCATGTATGTAAGTGCACCATATGCATGCAGTGCCTGCAGGGGCCAGGCAAGGCATCACATCCCTTGTGTCTGGAGTTACAGTATGCACCATCATGTTCGTGCTGGAAACTGATCCTGGGTCCTCTGCAAGAACATCAAGTGCTCTTCACTGCTACACCATCTCTCCAGTCCCTGTATAAAAAGCAGGGCATGGTGGTACATGCCTTTAATCTTAGCACTTAGGAGGCACAGATAAGCAGACCTCTGTGAGCTTGAGGCCTGGTCTACGTAGTAAGTTCTAGGACAGCCAGGACTATATAAAGAACCTGTCTCAAAAAATAGAAAAAAAAATTTTTTTAAATTCTGAATGCCAGTGCCGCTTGACTTCTGTCTGTCTAGAACATCTCAGGTGTTGTCACTGAGAGCTCCCAGGTGGTAGGGCACCTTACAAAGAGGGTGGCTAACAAGTTCCCTGGAGTTAGCCTGCAGTGCCCCTCTCTGTCCTCTGACTCTCAGCAGAGCTGGGGGCTGCTAAACTGATTCCAAGATTTCATCACATGGTTGAGCAGAAATATGTTTATTCGAGAGAGAAAACCAAACAGGCCTTTATAGGCTATCTTACCCCACTGAAACAGTGAAATACACAAAAGGCCTACAGTCGGAGGTGTACATACAAGAATAAGACAGACATGTTGGATGCTGTTGTTTGTGCAAATATTGTTCAGACTGCAGATAAACTCTTCTGATGAGCACGTTTGCCTCCATTGGTTCCAGTGAGGAGCAGGCTTGAACAGGTGAAACGAAGCAGGATCTGTCCAGCCTCTGACAAGAGCACCAGTATTGTGATGAGGACAAAACCAAGACGATGAGTTCAAGGGAACAGTGCAGTTTTGCTGTTTGAGTAGCAAGGTCGGGGCCAGTGGACCGCAGCAGTTGCTCCTGAACTGCCCGCTGAGGTCTGGGTCCCTCTGAGAACTAACACTTCGCAGAGCCCCTGGAATCATCCTGTCACTCACTAGGAGAGACTGTTAGTCCTCTTAGGAGCTTTGCACATCTCTACTGCCTGAAGGGAGGTCCCGGTATCCTCAGATCTGAAGCAGTCCTTCTGCTGGTAGCCCTGGAGAAGCCAGGCTAAAAGGTCTGAGTTTAGCCAGAATTATAGAATATGGCTTTCAGCATTAGCTGTGGATGGCAGAGCATGGGTTAATAAATTAGGCCATAATACTGTCCCAATAGCAGCTGCAAGGGAGGCATTAAACTATCTGTACCTACTCAAGGGTGGTCCACGGGTGAATTAAAATAACCGAAATTTTCTGCTCATGAGCAGACATCAACATTTATTTTGCAAATTTATTCATTTGAATAGTGTTTTGTTTATACTTGCTAAACTCCTTGGGATATGTCAGGGTATGTAGGGCTTTCCCTCTCTGCCATCCAGTACAAATGGTCCTGAAAAATGTTAAAGCCATGGATCAGAAGTCTGGTAAAACATCTTCCAATGCTAAAGTCTTCTGAAGAACCAGCTTGGGCTTTCATCCTTCCCTTTAAGGGAATCTTATGTCCACACTCAGGTTGTGTCCCTTCTGTCCCTGGAAGTAATTTACGACGTGGTCTTGATCTTTAAAACATCTGCACCTAAAAGTTGCTACCAGAGCTGCCTGTTTAAGGAGCTACTGAGAAAATACAAGGCAAGAAACAAGAACATCAAACTATTGGCTTCATCCTCAAATGTCTTTGAAAAGATGATTCTCCCTGTCATGGCCTTCAGTCCACTTTCTACTTGACTCCTCCATCAGCTCTGTAGTTTTGTTTTTCTTCAGGAAATCCCCGGGAAATGCTCCTCCTGCATTCTTGGTTCAGGCTCACAGGACCATGGTTTCCCACACTTGCGTTAGCTTCTCTGTGTTCACTGTGTTGAGGATGATGTGGTTTTGATCGTACTGCGCACCCCCTGAGTGGAAAAAAAGAAGTAAGAGCTGTGCCAGGGGAGAGGGGAGAAAGTGTCGTCAAAACACTGGAAGAGCACAAGACAACTGGGAGTAACAGTGCTGTGGGAAAGAGCAGGGACGGAAGCCCTGGCGGCTGGGATGAGGCCAGCTTGCCGGGGTGGGTTTGGGCGTGTGGCTAAAATCCTCCCTGGGACCAGCGACTGCACACAGCCTGCCGTGTCTTCTGGCTCTCACTTTTCTACCCAGCTGTATGGGCCAGTGTAGCTACTATATCACTACTTCTGAAATGGGGGCATCAGAGGGAAGTCTAGAGAAAGGAGAAAAAGCAAAGAGGCTGTAAGATGGGATTGGGGAGATCGTGGGATTTGAGATCAGCGAGGGGCAGGCAGGCACAACTGGTGGCGGTGGAAAGAAAGGCTGTGGAGAGGCACTGACTGCTGCATGCGTAAGAAAAAATGGCTATAATTCAGCTAAAGGTTTGAATGACACCCCAAAGCATACAGAGGATATAGAAACCCCCCCCCCACTGTTGCGAACTAGGATGTGTAAAGTAATACTGGGTACTGCTGTAAGAACCCCATTTTCTCACCAGGATGCTTGAAGGCGCTCACTGAAAACATGAAGCGCTTCAGTGTGAGAAGCAGCCTATGCCTTCTAGCAATAGAAGAATCGTTAAAACAGAAAGGGTTATCTGATTTTACCCAGTGTGGAACGAACTTCCTTTCTGATGCCTTATCTGCTTCAGCAGAAGCCTCTCCATCAAGGACCCCGGAGGAAATGAAAATCTGCATTTAGATGCAGGGCACAGAATCATGTGCCATCCTCAGACAAGGAGCAACACTCATCTCTCCTTTACAACATTTAGAAGAAAAGAGTCCAAAAAAGCATCTGGAGAAGAAAGTCATCTCTTCATCCTTACAAAACAGCTTAGAGAGTCACTCAGTACCCAGAGCTCTCCAAGCTGGGTGTGGGACAGCGGACAGGGCAAGGAAAAACCCTTCAGCCCCCAGCAGATCCTGCGTTCTCCATCAAGAGAACACGGTCGCTGGCTGGAGGGAAGATGGCTCCGCAGTTAGAGAACGTGTTGTTCTTGTAGAGGACAAGATTCCCAGCATTGACAGCGCAGCTCAAACCTATCCACAATTCGAGTTGCAGGGAACTCATTGTCCTTGTCTGACCTCAGAAGGCACCAGGTACTCAGCGTGCACATACACACGTGTGAGTAAAACCCTCCTGTACGTTAATATATCTAAAAAAAGAAATTTAAACACAACAGACTCCAACAGTTCAGAAAGTATTAAGGATGAAGTGTCTTTTTCATTCTTGTGTTTACTCTACTGCCATGAGAATCACAAAACCTGCCAAGTTCTTGAGAAATCATTTGACTAATCATTTCTATTTGCCTGTCTGATACAGAAGACAGTGTAGGACAGACGGGTGAATAGTTAAATGTCTGTAAAACTGAAGCACAAACACCCCTCTTCTTGTCACATTTTTAGAGACAGGTAGGAAGATGCTAGGTTCTTGGACGTGTTCCTGAAGGCCATGCCTCAGGTGTGCAGGTGCTGTAAGCCAAGAGTCCTGACATGCCTGTGGCTCCTGTGTGTTCTGAGGTAACCCACGCCTGCCCATCTGAGAGGGCTGTTGTCACAGGTGTGGTTGAGTTCTTGGCACATGGGATTGAGGAGTAATTTGAAAAATAAAATTTACATCCTAGTTAAAATAAATCACTAGTATTCCCTTAAATGGCAGCTTATATTAGAAAGATGATGTCTGGTATGGCTCATAAACCCACACTTGGCTGAGGCAGAAAGATCAGAGATTTAAGACCAGCATGGGAGACAGAAAAAGGATATTGCCCAGGGTTACCTTTTTTGTATTGGTTAATTTTTAGTTCCCACGTCTTACATAGTAGTTTGACTTGCCTATTTAGCATACAAGCCTCCCAGGCTTTTGATGTCTTCTCATGAGAGAGGGAGTCAGTTCCACTATTGTCATAGGCTACCTGGTCTGGAATTATACTCCAGTGTTCGCAAAAATAGCTCAAGAAGGCAAGAAGAACAACTTGACCTGGTTAGTAGTTGACAGTGTTAGTAGGCAACAAATGAAAACCACAGGTTCCTCCTAAGTACAGAACCATCTGCGTTTCTCTTGCCAGGGTGCTGGCCATGCAACCTGCTTGTGTCCAGAAGGTGGCGCCATTCCCCCACATTTTGAGAAAGGTTATTGAGGGGAACAAGAAAGTAACTGTGGCCCTGCTGCTGCAGTAGACAGGAGACCTGAGACCTCCGGGCCAGCACCCTCACGCCAGAGGGTGTGACTGATACCTAGTGAACTCTAGGGTGAGGCCACAAATAGGAGTCTCATGGAGAGTAGAGCCAGACGCTTGTCTTCACTTTGGTACCCAGAGCCTGGCACACAGTGAAGACTAATAAAAAATAAAATAAAAGCCCTAAGGACTGCAGTGACCTTGACCCTGGACACGAGGAGCTAACCACACCGCTGAGAAACAAAGGTTTGCTCAGTTGCAGTGGGGAGCTAAGTATTGTGATCCCCTCCCCACAACATGTACTCAAACACCCCATCTTTCCAGTTTGGTTACATCTTTCCGGAACCAAGCATTCTAGCACCCAGATAGGACCCTAGCCTCTCGTGGTTTTGAGACTTGGCTTGTTCCAGTTCCGGCATCATGAATGGCCCTACAGGAATAAAGGCCAGCATGGGTCTGTACTTCAAAATGGTTCTCGGCTGTGAGATGGGCCTCTTGTCTGACCACACATGCAGCGTGGGAGGCACACTATCTACAGTTGTTCACTTCTTGTAACCCAAGGCCTCCACACGCCTCTTATGTGCAGATTTTGTTCCCACACACTCTGTAGTCACATTATTTAAGGTTTGGTGCTTCTGCCTTCATCTAGCCTCATGTGTTTGCCTTCCTGGGTGCCAGTCAGCTCCTTGGCCTCTTTGTGTCTCACTGGTAAGTGGGCTGGCCACCCTACCTGCCTGCACCACCAGGATCACAAAGCACTTCTGCTCCCTATGCAGTTACCAGTGCCCATGCAATTGTCCACACCTTGTTTTCCATTATCCAAAAGCATCCTAAGGACCAAGCCGTCACTATTTCCCTGACTTACTCATTTTCAATGACAGCTTTGGTTCAGAGCCCTGATTAAGTATGGATTTAGAAGCGTAGGTAGTATGTAGCAACAACCAGGTCACTATTATATCCTTTCCTGATGGGGAATAGAGACCATATTAACTGGTGAAGGCACCTGGTGTGGCAGAGGCCATACTATAATTCCAGAATTTAGGAGGCTGGGGTCAGTGGGCTGCCCAGAGTTCAAGGGCAGTCTAGGGTAAAGAGTAACTCAAGAGTAAAAATAAAGTAACTATAATGAACAAATAAATTTTACATTATCTCAGTGCCATGACTAAGCTAGCAAACAGTAGCAGGGCCCACTCACTGTGTGTCCCTATATTGTTGGGGTTGGTTTTGTGAGCTGTGATTTAAAATCCTCATCAACTGATTCTTAGACCATCACTATCAGCAACACCTAGGAAGTTGTTAGAAAGCACACTTGGGGACTACCTCCAGACCTCCTGAGTCAGGAGCTCTAAGGATGACCTACAGCAATCTGTGGGGGGTTGTTAGTTTGGTTAGTTGATTGGTTTTGGTTTTTCGAGGCAGGATTTCTCTCTGTAGCCCTGGTGGTCCTGGAATCACTGTAGACCAGGCTGGCCTTGAACTCACAAAGATCCACCTGCTTCTGCTAGGATTAAAGGCATTCACCGCCACCACCGCCTTTAATAATACCCCTACCCCAGATGACCACAGACGTGACTTTTTCTTCCCAAGCACTATCAGTTCCATTTAGATTAGCTTCACTAAAACTTCATGAATTTGCATTGAAGTCCTCCAGGCTGTAGGTGAGGGCTATTTTGGTTATCAGCTTGACTGCATATGGAAAAAACTAAAACCCAGCCTGGCTGGGCACACCTGTGAGGAATCGTTGCTTAATTAAAGTATTTGAAGTGAGAAGATGACCCCTTCTAGTCTAGTCTTTGAGGTGGGAAGCCCCACTTGTGACCTGGGCCACACCTGCTGGAAGCTCATATAACAGGTTCTCAACCGACCCTTTCAGAGGGCTCGCCAAGACCATCAGAAAGCGCCGATATTTACATTACTATTCATAACAGTAGCAAAGCAGTTACAGTTATGAAGTAGCAATGAAAATAGTTTGGTGGTTGGAGGTGACCACAAACGAAGGTCGCAGTATTAGGAAGGCTGAGAATCACTGCCATGGAAGAAGGACGTCTCCCTCTTTGCCTTGTTCTAGCTCTTGCTGGCAAGTCCATTCCTTCACTGGCATTAGAACCTACTTCTTCAGGATTCCAGCAAGTACTGAAGACCAGCTAAGACATCTAGCCTCATGACCAAACAACTCCTGGGTTCTTGGACCTTCCGTTCATAGGCAGCCACTGTTGGATAAGCTGGATCACAGTCTGTAAATTATTCTAATAAATACCCTTTCTCGAAAGAGAGAGATACCCCTAGTACACCGTAATTCCTTCTAGAACTTGAATTTTATCAATGAAAAGCTATCATTCTGTACATGGGAACCATCAACCACACTGACCAAATAAGATCACAGCCTAACAGTACTATGAAAACAGGACTGCTGATGTAGCTCTGTGAGCACATGCTTAGCATATGTGAGAGCCTTGATTCAATTCCCAGAACCAAAAGCCCAGTCCTTGGCACCCGGCAGTATATTAGCACCACACCCCGCATTTCACAACAGGCTTTTCCTTAACTGAAGAAGGGAGCATCACAAGGAAAGATAGTCCTCACCTTTCACATCCAAGACCAAGTTTGGTTTCAACTTGCTGTAGATCCTGCCATCCGACTTCAAGCACCAGAACTGACTGTCAGCGTTTTGGTAGAGGGCCAATCCCAGTTTGGAGCCGGACGTCACGAGGCTGCCGACAATCGTCAGGCAGCAGTCCTCTGCTATCTGCTTAGGAAAACAACAGGCCATCTCAGGACACACCTCACAAACGGACTGTCGTCATCCCTGGCTCGCTTTATCCCACAAGAGCCATTTGATCTACTGGCTCAAGTAACTGAAGCCAGACCACAGGCCCTTCAGAAGACAGAGCCATGGTGAGTTCTCAGTCCCCATGCACTGTAAGCCTGGCCCTTGTGGGACACTGTTGCTATGAAGAGCGGCCTCACGGGAACAGTGGTTAACACTGGCCGCTCTTCCTGAAGCACCTGTGTTCAATTCCCAGCACCCACACGCTAGCTAACCACCGAAGTCCCGCTCCCAGGGGTCTAATGCCCTCTTCTGGCCTCCATGGACAACCATGTGCAAGGATGCATTCATGCACACAAAATATCCACACACTAAGACTTAAGAAAAAAGAGGAGCCCCCGTTCAGTAAGCTGCCCACTGTGACCCTGTCAGCAGTTAGCAAGCCACATGCTGTGAGGCTGAGTCTGGAGCTCATACTTGAGTGTCCAGCTCATGTCTGCTCTTCTCTGTAGCTGCACTAGAGCAGTCACAAAATGCACAACCCCCCCCCCCAAAAAAAAACAAAAACAAAAAAACTGGAGTTACATTCACTGGCTCTTTGTCTTTCCTTCATGAGAAACATCTAAGATTTTCTAAGTTGGCATGCTATCTAGGTATAACAAGTAGAAAAATGCAAAACAGGGTGATTTATTTAATGCAAGAAGGAATGAACCACCCTGCAGTGAAAGCTTATTAAAAGTGGTCGGCTCTGGGCAGGGGACATGACTCAGTGGCAGAGTGCTCTGCTAGCATGCACACACCTATGCTGGTGAAAGCATTGTGATCGTCTGTGACATCTCACTTTTTCTCCTTGGCCTACTGAAATGAGATACTAAGTAACATCACTGAAGTGTTAGCATTGCTGAGGGCACGGCTTTCTTGCACGGAGATGATTCCAAGGCAGAAGTTGCTTCTTTTCATTTCCAGTCCTCCAGCAACCCCTGCCTCTCACGATATCTTCTTCTGTGTGCCTAAGCAGTACGTCTGCTTAAAAAGGCATGATTCTCCCCGGGGCACGACAGGGTGTGCTCCTGCTGACTCACAGGCACCAAGTCTTTAAGGTGTCAGGAGCAAACAGACAAGCTCATAAAGCTGGGGGGCGGGGGATGGAGATGCCCACAGCAGTGCATGAGCTTGTCTTGTGAAATCTGGCCATGGCTTTTAACGCCCGTTGTCGGGCACAAGGGCCACTTCCCATTCTACAGCGGGTGACCATTAGGGACGGTGCCACATAGCCCACGCTGAGCCTCTCCACCCATCTCCTACTCTGCAGAGTGCTCCAAAATGGAGCCAATCCTGGCAGGGATTTCTGACTCCCAGATGTTCTAGGTTATGGCTCTAATCAAACTGACCCTCCCTTGCTGGATCATCTCTGGATTCCCTTCATATTATAAGTTCCCAACCCCGATTCTGATACTGTCACAGCTGGGAAGTATTTTCATGGGGAAAAGAAAAACCTTCCAATTTATTTCTGGAAGGTCTCTGGGAACTGTGTCATAGCATCTACCTGAAAAGTCCCCAGGCCCAGTAAGGCAAATGTCTGTGCATTCCTCAATGCTCACCCTGCATTTGATGCAGCCTTCTTGATAGATCCAAATCTGATCGTCAGCACCAACGTCTTCCATGACCTGGACTCTGAGAAGCTTCAGGTCCTCCAGGTTCCCATTGGTTGACATAAACAGTCCTGTTGCTTTGTTTCGAAGTCTGAAGTAAATTCGTTTCTAGAAGACAAAACCCCAGACCGTCACATACAACTGTGTGTTGGAAGAACTGAGCCACTGGCATCTGGAAGCATCCCAAGTGGAACACACGGAGCAGGGAGGGTGAGCACACCAGGGCCATGTGCTGAGGGTCTCAGTACTGAGAGTCTGAGAACATTCCAGTGTGCCAAGTGGACAACCAGACCTGATACATGCTCATGTGCTGGTGGGCTTGCTGCCATTTCTGAAACACCCATCATGCCCCTCGATGCCACGAACTTGATGTCCAAATAGCGAGGGAAGAGGAGCCAGTGTCAAGCTTTGAACTGAGACTAAAAGGCTGAACTATATTTACAAAAATATTTTTCGAGAAGTCTTTGCACAGCAGGAGGGGAATTTCACATACCTGAACAAAGGGCCGTAGAGAACCTATCTGGCGGCAGCCACTGAACTCATACCAATTCGGTACTTCTGCAGGAGACAGCAGGAACTGCCGGCCTCTGTAATTGCCGTACTCATAAGTAACCCATCTGGAAAGAAGACAAACCAAGCTGATGACAACTTCCATTTGCTGGCAGGCCTTGACAATTACATTTGCTTTCAGAAGCTGGAAGCTTCCTTCCTTCCTTTCTCTTTTCTGTTTTTGTGACAGGTTCTCTTTAGGTAGGCCTGGCTGTCTGGGAACTCCATATATAGACCAGGCTGGTCTGCCTCTGCCTCTCAAATACTGGGATTATCATGCCCAGCTCAGGACATTTTCAACTCTGAGCTATAAATACACATTGAAGGGAAAATAAACCTACGTTCTAGACTACTCAAAGCTATTTCTTGATAAATAGTGAATTTTTGGAGAATCAGGAAGGAGTAGTGAGGTATTTATGTCAGAATCCATTCTGAGACAGGGATAGATAAGCTCTTCCCTCCAATAAAGCCTGAAACAGAGATGCTCTGTCAGCAGGGCTCTGCAGGCCTTTCTGAAAGTTGTTCATAAAGCATCTTCAGGTTAAGGGTCCTTACTGAAAACATTAACATTTTAAAAGTTTTAATGAGTATACCAGTGAATGTAAGATTGGATAAAATATTTGATGCTAACTAAAGATACATTTTAAGACAATTAGAAAACATTTTTTTGGTTGTTGTTTAAAATAAGGGCAACCTTCCCAAAGTCCCAAAAATGCTACGCTAAGTTTCCCCCACTCACATGCTGGACTGTACACCCAGGAACCCTACAGACTGAGGACCCCAGAATCCTCCTGCTTTGCCGAAAATTGGAGAAGGATGTTCTCTACTGTAAATCCCAGAACTTTAAATGTAAACATTTAATCTATCTTATAAAATAGTCATCAAATTTACTGAAAAGAATTAAAAGCTTCAGTCCTAATAATTCCTTAATTATTTTTAGTGAGTGTGGTACACCCCATCTGTCCACAATATCTGTCCCTTCAATATCTATGCCTCTCAGAATGCATCACCCATTATTTTAAGAAAAGAAAAATGTTCTTCATAGACAAATATATTGCATTGCTATGTATTTATTTATGCCTAATTCAGTTTTAGGATTATTCAGAGATAAAAAGCAAAATCTTCCCAAGTTTAAGAAAAGAATTGGCTGGCGGAGCTAGGCTTGGTGATACATGCATTTAATCCCAACACATGGGAGACGGATGTGGAGCCCTGTGAGGCTAAGGCCAGCCTGATCTGTATAGCAAGTTCCAGTCCAGCCAAGACTCCACAGAGAGACCCTGCTAAGAGAGGAGAAAAAAGATGGATGGATGGACGGGTAAATAGATAGGGTGGAGTTGCAACTTTTTACTTTATTATTTTATTAGTGTGTGTGTAGATGATGGGCTGGGGACATGCAACAGCATGGATGTGGAGGTCACAAGACAACTTTGTATAGTCAGTTCTCTGTTCTAGGGACTAAACTCAGATCATCAGGCTCACATAGTGACTGTGTTTTATTCACTGACCCATCACCTTGCTGCCCCTTCCCAGTTGACTTAATATCTTATGCAGTATCTACAATCAAGGGGGAAAGTCTACCCTTTGCTCTAAAATCAAAGGACATGGTCTTTCCAGCCTTTCAGAGGATTGAGAAGAATCTAGTTCTCTCTTTAAAAAAAAAAAAAAAAAAAAAAGAATGCTCCATGAATTCACTGAGTACTCTGTTGAGAAGCATCCCCTGGGGATTTTGCATCCTTACCCTAACCTTAAGCAAAAGGTCTGGATTCATGCTTGAATGGTACTTTACACAGGCTTAACCCACTGAGATAAATATGTCATAGAAGGTGTAATGCTCACCCACACTGAGAGTCAAAGACCGCCTGCCAGTTCACTGATGGCACTGTAATGTGCATTTGAAGTTTCCCAGTGTGGTCCCTTCTTGGCACATATATTCACAGCATTCAGTCACTTAATGATGATATTCTTTTAAGTTTCCATTATGAGGAAATGGAGATATACATAGAACAAGATGGTACACTTTGGGGGGATGTATATGTATGTATTCATATGTAAGTATTTTTAAAATGTGCTTCATAGGAAAAGCACATCTGCAAAAGGAAGAAAAAGAGACACCATCTGTTTTAGTGGATCAACAAGTAGGTAACTCACTCACATGCCACCAATGACCTGGACAGAGCGTATCTGAGTGTTGAATCCCATGGATCGGAGATTGACTGTTTCAGCATTCAGTTCAATCTTTTTTCCTTTGAAGTTTTCTCTTTCAAAAAGAATAATTGTTGGTTCAGAAAATTCCTGTTTGGGGGCAAATTTGCTCATTTGTTAATAATGCAAAGCTTTTGTGGATAGCCTGAAGGTGGTAAGACATTGTCTACTCTCAAGGAAAAGGCACAGGACCGTGCCAGGCTTTACCTATTTATAAACTCAGCCAATAGGGATGTTGCTAGCCTGCAAAGTTAAAGAAAGGAAGGAGGAAAGGGTAAGAACCTTTTCTATTGCATCTAAAGCAGGTTAACATAGACCACAGAAAAGCAGGGACACAGAACAGCCCATGGCTATATACATGGAACACCAACCCTTGAATGAAATTTGCTTTCATCTTGCAGTTTTTCAACGAGACAAGCCTGGATGGAAAGCCACAGGCATTAACAGTGAGAGCCAGAAGGCTTTGGTAGCCTGGTGTCTAGTGGTGATATGGTAGTGCCATTTAGCCTAGTAGCCTTCTCCTCACAGGTATTGGGTTGGGTTGGGTGATTGGATTTCTGAGTCTACGTTGGATGATTGCGCATTCACGGTAGTGAGGCATAAACTTGAGCCCACTTTAATGGCCAGGATTAAAGGATTCCATAGGCTCACGTTCTCAAACCCTCTTGTAGGAGCTATTGTCAGGAGGGAACAAAGACCACAGGGAGAAGCCACGGACATTCTCGAGAGGACAGCAGCATCCAACTTATTTTCAGATAAAAGTTGAAGTTTATATTTCTTTTCACAATTACAAACCCTCGGCCCCTAGGCTCCAATGATAATATTTCCAAGGTCACAAATGACACATCAAAGCAGCATACAGGGATCACAGTTATTTCCCAACCTGCTTCAGGCTGTGTAGCAACGGTGAGATACATTACTGTTCATCTATGTTGATGTGCCCTGACATGCGGACAGACTCTGGCTGCCATCAGCTAACAGCAGGGTAGTGTGTGGAGGGGGGTCCCATGGTCTAGGATATAGAATATATAGAGCACACAGAGGGGAACCAGCCAAAAAGTATAGGATTACTAATTTGTATGATTATATATACAGATGACATGCCGATAACATCCTAAACACTAAAATTTACTGTCAAAATAATTTAAACAATTTTGAGGTGTTACCGTACAGTTGAAAATGCATCAGGCAAAGGATATGGCCGAGTCATGCAGTGTTTGCCTAGCATGCATGAGGGCTCATGATTGGTCCCTAGCAACACACAAACCCCTAACTCAGACACACAAGATGTATAATCTCATTCTGGGTAGATCTCCATAATAGAAACTTAAAAGGCAACCATCTTTAAGTGACCAAATGATGTAAATATATGTGCCAAGAAGGGAAACTTTAAATATATATTTGCAGGTAGCTTTTAGAATTCTGGGCACATTAGTGTGTGTGTGTGTGTGTGTGTGTGTGTGTGTGTGTGTGTGTGTGTGTATGTGTGTGTGTGTGTGTCTGTGTCTCTGTGTGTGAGTGAGTGTGTGTGTGTGTGTATTTTAGTCTTCTTTCATGACCTAGGCTGTTTTGTTTTGATACAGGTCTGATATAGTCAGGGCTGGGCCCAAATCACTATGTGGCCAAGTATGACTCTGAACTTCTGATTCTTCTCTTTCTACCTCCCAAGTGCTGAGAATTCAGGTGTGTACTATACTCAGTGTGTGTGTGGTGCTAAGGATCAAGCCCAGGGCTTCCTCCATCCAGGCGAGCACTCCATCAACTGAGCCACATCCCAGCCTTTATCTGTAAGCTGATGATTCTGCATTACTCCAGGTTTCACTGCTGATGCTTTCCTGTCTCAACAGCATCTTATTATTTAAATAGGCCAGCAGGCCAAGGTACTGGAAACACACACATTCTCCCTATATTTAAGACTAAAATCATAGGGATGTTTAAACTATTTTATGAGACTAGCTACCAAAAGCAAATAAAAATTTCCTAAACTATAGACACACCTAGACATAAGTATATGAACATCATCTTCTGGTTTTATTGCACTGAATATATCATTTTGATTGGCTCAGATGAAAGATATGTTCAAAGGGAGTACTATCACTTGGATAAGAACACAGTTGATAGCCTGGTGGAAAACTTGAGGCAGGACTAGAAAGAGGAGGGCTCAGTGATTAAGAACATTTGCTGCTCTTGCAGAGGACCTGGGCTTAGTTCCTAGTGCCCACATGACAGCTCACGACCACTATAACTCTAGTTCCTGAGGATCCAAAATCATCTTCTGGCCTTTGCAGGCATTGATATGTGGTACACAGATACATATGCAGGCAAAACACCCATAAACCTAAAACATTTAAAAAGAGCAAAGTGACAATAGATTGAACCACAGGAGTTCCTGAAAATTAGTAACAAGAGAATAGGATTCTGAAGAAAGAGATTCTTCTCTTCTTGGGGTTAAACAGAAATCCCAAATGACAAGTAGGTGTAGGATAGAGACCAAGCCACTAGCAGTGAGTTATAAATCAACTCATTTCATCGAGCTTACACAGCGTGGGAGGAGGAACTCTTGATCGGCCATGACTTTGTCAGCACAGAGTGAAGTGCTGGTCTACACTTGTGAATACACCCTGGATAGTCCAGGGGACCCCTTCACAGCAGCCCTTCTGCCCCAGATGGCCTGGGAGACCCCTTCCCACACAGGTCCACAGAAATTCAGGAAGCAGTGTGTCAGAACATGAGACAGAGTCAAAAAACTAGGTGTTCAAGCAACAAAATAGACAGCTCTTCAAAAATGCTAACATTACAGTCTGAGTTACGTCCTGTAAGAGCGAGAACTACAGTATAATGACGTAAAATTAAAGCTTCTACATACACACACTTTTTAAAACACGCATTTTACGAGAATATTCAAGCTGTGTCCATAAAACACAAAGAGTGGCTGTGAAGCGGAGAGGAACAGAAATATGAGTTAGGAAAAAGGAAGTGGGAAAAGATGGCAGAGGTGCCGAAAACTACCAGATGGCTGTCGTGGTGTAAATAAGTGAATGTCCCGAGGAAGAAGCCAGAGAAGAGCAAATAAAAGATCTAGTTTTAACAGGTAGACAAAAGCTGGGGTGGGGAGATGGTTCTACGGTTAAGAGCACTTGCTGCTCTTCCAGAGGACCTAATTTCAGTTCTCAGTTCCCACTTCATCTGCCTTCCTTTAGCCTCGGAGAGCGTCTGCACACACATGTGCACGCATACACATAAGTAAAAATAAATTTAAAAAAGAACAAAATCTGCAGGGTAGAAAGCTCTGGTCTGGTGCAGCTGCAATCTGCGTAAGTCCTAGCTGCTGGCATCCTTGCTCTAACTATCAGTGATGTGAACGGTGCACGCCCGTGCCACCATGTCATACTCACAACATCTATAAAGCGAAGAGACTTCAGGGTTGCTCCAGGCTGGCATCCCATTGCAGAGAGACAAGGATAGTGGCCTTCTTCCAGCACATACTGATTGCCAGAGAAATTTTCTCCATCATAAGCAACCCAGCTATAATAGGAGCAAACACACAGTATGAAATATATGTAGTCCTATTTAAGAAATCTGATTTTTATGGCAAGCCCAGTAGTGTACCTCCTTAATCCCAGCACTTGGGAGGCAGAAGCAGATATATCTCTGTAAATTCAAGGTCAGCCTGGTCTATACAGTTCTAGGACAGCCAGACATTCAGAGTAAAACCCTGTCTTAAAAAAAAAAAAACTACAATAGATGGAAGAAAGAAAAGAAATATCATTTCTAGAGGTACCTGCTATAAAATAAGCCTAAATCTTCTAGCTCACTGATTTTTTTAAATATCTAGATATATCTGCTGATTTTCATCTCATGACAATTTAATGTGTCTAAGTTAGTTAACTGACTGGGTGGGAAGGGATGTGGCTTTGTTTTTCCTTTCCCATCTCCCAGCCTTCCACTGTACTCCCATCCAGTGTGGCCTCTCTAGATTTCCTGGCTGCCTTGAACTCACTTTGTAACCAAGGCAGGTCCCCGAACCTGTGATCCTCCTGTCTCAGTCTCCCAAAGAGCTGGGATTAAAGGACTGAGCCACCAGGTCGAACTTCGTTTACTGGAAACATCCTTCCTTACCCTTTCCTTGTTCCTAACGCCTGGGCCTGGGCCCATGGTGGCTTGCCATGCTCCCCTAAACATGCTGACGCTTTTCTATTTCAATCTAACACGTGCGCACTGAGGACTAACTGCATATTGGGTACTGTCCTCTTGCCCAAGACATGGCAAAAACAACACCGTCCCTGATCTCTTGAAGATACTCTGGCAAGCTGAGACAGATGATAAACAATAAAAACTGCACATGTCTGGCAGTAGGAAACGAAGCAGGATAGAGGAAGGTTGGGGTAGGATGGGTGAGTGAGCCAGGAAACTGAGACACTTCCTCTTGCTTGGTGCTTGGTTTGACTTGACACAAAGCCAGCATCTTTCACTGTTTGGCACTGAACCACACGAACTATAACAGTAAATGCAGCACCATCACTACTATTAGGCTTAATTCCCTGGCCTCTTTCTAGATGGCTTCAGGGTTTCCTCGATTTCTTTCATTCTTATGAAGCTTTTAGCACAACACTATGGGTTCACTGCCCCTGACCCCCAGCGTGTCCAGGACTCACTTTGTAGACAAGGCTGGCCTCAAACTCACAGATCCACCTGCTTCTGCCTCCCGAGTGCTGGCTAGGATTAAAGCCATGTACTACCACGCCCCAGGCTTTTTTTTAAAAAGATTTATTTAGTTATGTATATGAATGCTCTGTCTTTCTGTATGACAGAGGAGGACATCAGATTCCATCACAGATGGTTGTGAACTACCATGTGGTTGTTGGAAACTGAACTCAGGACCTCTGGAAGAACAACTAGGGCCCTTAACAACTAAGGCGTCTCTCCAGCCCCCTTCTGTGTTTCTTTATGAACCCACGGACCCATCAAATTCTGTATTTGCCCACGGGGAGTCAGCTCCCCCCCTCCCCTAGTCCATACTGGCTTCACTTCTGCCACCACAAGGTCTCTCAGCTAGGATGTTGACGCTTCACCTGCCTGCCATGCTGATCCTACTCTTGTCTTCCTTAACGCCCCCCAAAAAAATCTGCCTTAGGAGGTACTTAAGACATTTTCCCCAGATTCCACCCCTTTTACACAGGCGGGAGCAGGTACACAGTACAGAACTGGTCTGAATCCTGCACACTGAGGATGCTTCTGCATCCCATATTGCCATGCACGTCCCCTGACCTCTGACCCCAGATGCTACAAAGCAAGCTTCCCAACTGATGCAGTGATTTTACAGTACCAGCCACCCATAGGAGCCAGGGAAGACCTGCAAGCATGTGAATTCTCTAGCCTGGTGATCTGCCCCTCTCGGTCAGCTTACCTGCCTCCCAGAACTCTGCAAGACTTAGTCAGAAATGAATCGTCAATTTGATTTATGGTCTCTTCAAAACTCTGACTTTCACCTCGGAACTGTGGTTCTGAAAACAAGTGAATCTTTAAAAAATGGAAGAGAAACGGAAAAATTATCTTCCCGAACATGTTCAGATTATTGTTTTTAAAATTTTTATGTGTATGGGTATTTTGCCTGGATATTTATGTCTATGCACTACGTTTGTGCCTGGTGCCTATCGAGGCCAAAAGAGGGTGTCAGGCCCTCTGGGACTGTGGTTTAGACTGTTGTGAGCTGCCACGCGTGTGCTGGGAATAGAGCCTCTGGAAGGACAGCCGGTGCCTTTAAGCTCTGCGCCACCTCTCCAGCCCTGACCGGCTAACTCTGAGTTAGAATAAACTGGTACGAATGTTATAAATCCTTTCATTTTCTACCAGGGCACCAGTGATCAGTTAAAGACATTGGCTGTGCCATTCCTGAGCATTTAATGTAGAGGCATCAAAGGCCGGCGGAACAAGAGGCAACTTTCTGAAGAACTCCCTGTTGCTACAAGCTATGAGGCCTGTTAAAGCTTTATTGTGGCCAAGGGCGATTGTTCACAGGTTCTAACATTAACGATAGATGAGATCGGGAAGCATGCAGTCTGGTTTCCCTCCCTCTCCAAGGATGATACTTGCTGAATTTTTAGAATCTCTATATGCCAATAAAAGACGCTACAGTGGTGTTTGTGCTGTGTAATTATAGCTGTCTGAACACTTGCATTAGAAGCCTAAATAACAAAAGTGACAAAGGAATTGGCCTGAGAGTCAGCAATTCGAAGGCTTGCGGGACACCACATAAATTGTTTGCTAATGCATACACAGAAAATGTGAAATCCTAATATGACAAGATAGCCATGTGCTGTTCCTTCAAATATTTACTTATATATATTCATGCTGATTCTCTATAATGAAATTAGATTCAGAATTTTCTTACAAAAGCATTATATGAGAAACACATAGACAGGTCAGTGCCATTGATTAAGCGCGTTAATGCTTTCAGAGCTGAGCAAGGGTGAAGTGCCCCCCACACCTGGCATTTGTGCTCACTCTTTCCATGGAAAATGGGCACCCTCTAATTATAGAATGTTTTTTAAGTTACCTGATTTTGTCTCCTTGGACCGGTGAGAGAATCCTAAACATTTTTTAAAAGAAGAGAGAAAAAGGGGGAAAAAAAAGGTTACTAAAGGAGCCGTGCTAAAATTTCTTTTTGGCTGCATTAGCAACTACTGTTAAAATTACCCGAGAATATCTCCCGTAGCAATCGTTACACAGACTAGAAGCCATGCAAGGAAGCCGGGACTGAAGTAATATTCCCATGAGAAGCAGCTCCTTACCAAGCATATGGGTTGAACGGAAGAGATCTTACAGCTTTTGCCTCCCCAGTCTTCAAAGCTGGTGTACAAGCCTTTGTCTAGGACATACTGCTCCCCCGTAAAATCCGGGTTTTCATAGGCTACCCACCTACAGAAACACAACCCTGGTTAACGATGTTCTTACATTACACAGAAAACGACCTCACACATCCAAAAAAAGTGTTTTGCTGATCAGATCCTGTATTTTTTTTTCTGCTCACCATTAATATTTAGGGGCAGATTGGCTTTGTCTCTGTGTCAAATCCAAACGGTGTACAAAAGAATGTCTGTATGAAACTTTTTGGTGTTCCTAAATACCAAATTCCTATGCCTTGAGAAAGCACCAATAAGGAAATACACTGGATTTTAAAGAGGAGTTTGATTCTGTTTTCTATAAGTAAAAACTTTTTCAACCTCAAAAGATTTCTTAGGACAGATCTTAATAGGAAGTTGTTAGCAAGCAGACAGCCGGTCCACTAGCCTGCCTTTCCTGGCCTAGCAACTTCTGACATCATCACCACCAGGTGCACACCAGGTGTGTACCTGATAAGAAGACCCCACCAGCTTCCCTATCTCTTATGCTCTCTCTGCTTCTCTGTCTCAGTCATGAGTACTCACTCTCCCCAGGCTCCCCCTCCCCCATTTCCCAGAAATAAACCTCTTTTATACAAGATCTGTCACATGGCGTATTAATCATTATTATAATAGAAGCTATGTCTCATATATAACAAATCACAGTGAATAATAAAAAGCTGGAAAAAAAAACACTTAAATTTTTTTCCAAGTATTTGTACCTTAACAAATCTATAGAAGAGTAAAACTCAAACAGTCCCCAGGTTGCTAAGGACACAATCTCTTGTAATGTTCACATGTTATCTTCACAGTGATCTCAGAAAGGCAAAATCAGTCAAACCAACTAACTGATGCTACTTCCTGTGCAAAGGGGATGTCTTTGAACGAGAAAAGGTTTTCTAGGTCTACCACATTCTGCAGATACTCAGTGTAGTCCTCTCTAACTCACTGCCCTGGAATGTGGCTCCTCAAAGGCTTAGTGGATCTCGTAAGCATCTTTCCCTGTTTCCCAGCTAATGATTGCAGAGGATTTAACACCACGTGACAGTGTGCCTTCAGGGAGACACACAACAGGACTTCTAAAAGCTTTACTCAGTCTGGGCATGGTGGCATACATGTAACACCCGGCAAATATCCCACCCCCAATTTCCATATGTACCCCACCCGCTGCACTTGGGAGGGCTTTGAAGCAAGAGGATTGAGTTCAAGGTTGGCCTGGGCCACATAGAAAGAGTGTATCTCAAGCAATAAAAGCAGAACAAAAGGCTTTTTTCTCACTTTGAATTTTGTGAGACATAAAAAAGCAAAGTAAAGCTGGATGTGATGGAACACAGCTTTAATTCCAGCACCCAAGAGGCAGAAGTGGGCTGATCTCTGTGAGTTCAAGGCCAGCCTGGGCTACATAGAGTTCCAGGCCAGCCAGGGCTACACAGTAAGACCCTACCTCAAAATAGATAGATAGATAGATAGATAGATAGATAGATAGATAGATAGATAGATAGATGGATGGATGGATGGATGGATGGATGGATGGATGGATGGATGGATGGATGGATGGATGGATGGATGGATGGATAGATATCCTACCTCAAAACAAAAAAGCACATAGAGTTCCAGACAAGCCAGGGCTACACAGGTGAGACCCTACCTCAAAGTAAACAAACAAATAAATAAATGCCACAAAACGAAACAAAATGGAGGTTGCTAATTTACCAGTAAAAATAAAGTCATTAAAATAAAACCATTTTTCTTTGAAGCTATTTAAAAATGCGTAGGCTAATCACCCTCACTGAAGCGTCACATCCTGCTAGGCCTGTGCCGCTCTTGTCTGCATACAGACTAGAAGTTCCTCTCTCTGCTGAGCATTCCCAGGGTTTAATCTACCTCACACAGCAGCCCTCATGTTCAGCATAAATGCTGCACCTGATCGGAGGATGTAACAAACTCAGGAGGAAGTTTCATATGCACGTGTGCATGTATGTGTGCGATTAATTGTGTCTCTGTGTGTGCACGTGTGTGTACAACAGTGCCTCCCTTCTACTCCCCAATGCCAAACCTCAATTGCTACAACAAGGAAAAGAAAAGCCTCTGCCAGGAAATACAACAACAACAACAAAAAATGACTACTAAAAATAGAAACGTAAAAAAGTTCAACATCCTATTAGAGGAAACTGATGTCAAGCAAGCCAAGTGGGTAAAGAGGCAAAAAAGCAAACAGTCTGTGCGCTAACTTAACCGACACTGACATCTACCCAGCATCACCAAGCTTCCTCTGCTAGGGTCGACTGACTGGCCTGTGAGTAATGGCCGAGCATACCTGGTGAGTGTCAAAACGTACACCTGTTTCTCTGACAATGAGCAGCTCACTCTAATTTTTTTCAGACATAATTAGCTGTAAAGGCATCCGAAACACTGAAGAGCCAGCACATCATTTTCGGTGGCTTCTTCCATATGCCAGCTGACTTCTGTTCACCAGACAACATACATTCAGCTGGCTTTTGGTAGACAGCCACTTATGATCATGAAATGTTAGGGCTACTGACGTCATTCTGCCGAGATGTATAGCTTGTTACCTACATGAACATGCAGTGACTAACAACAGAGTGTATGCCATTGTAGATGTGTCAGATTTGCCCAGCTCTTGGGGAGAGGCCTCAAAAAACGCATTAGGGGTCTGGAGAGATGGCTCAGAGGTTAAGAACTGGCTGCTCTTCCAAAGGTCCCAAGTTCAATTCCCAGCAACCACATGATGGTTCCTAACCATCTGTAATAAGCTTTGGTGCCCTCTTCTGGCCTGCAGGCACACATGCAGACAGACTGCTGTATAAAGAATAAATAAAATTTCTAAAAATGCATTAGGGTTGAAGCTAGCCTGATTCAAATAGGCTAGCAACCAACAGCTGTCAATAGAACCAATACCAACTTTCTTCATATGAACCTGGCATCTGTCTTTCTGGTGCTCCTGGGGAAACACACACTCCAATCACACCCGATGTGGGACTGACCCTAGGGATGGGCAGGTCACACCAGCACAGCCACCTCTCTAGTTTAGGCACGTACTAATGATCCACACCAAGGAATCAAAGTCAGGCCTGGCATCTGAGCACACAAGGATTTGGGAGAAGGCCGCCAGGCGTAAAGGGCCCCGCCTAAGGGAAAGCCCTAATGGCAAGCTTGGGTGAGAGAAGGTCTGGTGACTGGGTTTGCTTGATCCCTAATATACAGTCATGCCTGCATCAAAAAGTTTTCGTTTGATCGGTCTTGTCGTTGTTGTTTTCAGACAGGACCCAACTATGTAATCCAGGCTGGCCTTGAAGCCTAAGAGTGAAGGCCTGTGCCACCGAGCCCAGCCTGAGACCAAATCTTCTCTAAGGCTTTTTATCTGTATAGCCAGTAAGTTCTGTTCTTATCACTTAGGCTGGTAAGCTCAATTAGTCACTTTCACCTCAGAGTTGTGTCTCAGTAAAGACTTGAATTGGCCATGGTGAAAGCATGGGGAGCCGTAATTCTCACACTCGGTAGTCTGGGGTAGGCAGAGCCCACGGTCAGAGCCAGAGGTCAGGTCAACTGCATCATGCAACCAGACTCTCCCTAAAGCAAAACTCTAGGTAGTCTGAAAATGTACCTTATGTTAAAATATTAGTGAAGAACTTTAGCAAGGATGGTACTATAGGAAGGCCTAATGAATGGGACTTTGTCCAACCTCAAGGTCAATGCCTACTTGGTCTTTTTATTTGCTTCCCATATTAAAGAAACTCACAATCTACCCATTTAGAAAAACAGCAGCAAGTCTACATATTTCTACAATGTCACCCAAAAGTGTGCTCCAAATGGGGGCGATAAAAGGTTATATCAGAATATCTTAAAAACAGCCGAAACTATCAAGCAAGTAAATGAATGTTTACCTGTCAGGTATTTACTGAGGACCGACTCTATGTCACAGACTATTAACCTAACAGAAAGCCCGGTAAAACCCAAGCTTAGGACCTTGGTTGAATGACTTCACTTACACGCCGCTCAGCACATTGATGGATTGTGTTTTCACTCCATAGCCAGTCTCCTTTAAGTTAGCAACAATTCCCAAGACGTCGATACTAGAGCCTTTGGAGCCAAAGTTCTTTTCACTGTACATTATCATGTGAGAGTTTGAAAAATCCTATTAAAAAAAAAAGAAAGATTCCAAGTCAAAGGGTAGCCACTTACCATCCCAAAAGACCTCCGATTCGCCACCAGCTTCTCTTTGACTTACACTTAATATAGGTCGTAAGGACTGCAGGTCTGCGCTGTATCCTCCCCAATCCTTCCAGTCCTTGTACTCCCCCTCTTCCAGCAAATACTGGTGACCAGCAAAGCCACACGCCTCATACGCAACCCAACTGCAGAAGAGAGAACCCGGGCAACTTTTCAGACATTTAGAATGTTTCCCACGTGCCAGTTTTTTTTGACAAATAGAAGTATAAAATTAGATGTGGATTTGTGAAATTCTCTTAAATTACGAAAGGACAGCATATAAATGTATGTGTTTTTGTTAGGATTCTTTAATATTTAAGCAAATTTGTTCAGAGAAAACTAAGAAGCATGTTAGCGTTCTGTAAAGGACTATTGTGTTTGTGCATGTGTGTGCGTGTGTGCGCGTGCGTGCATGTGTGCGCATTTGGGTTTATGAGTGTGTACGATTAATAAGATCTAAAATGGGCAGTTGGAGAGTTGGCTCAGCAGTTAAGAGCACTTGTTTCTCTTGGGAGTACCCAGACCCGAGTTAGGTTCCCAGCGCCCACACACAGCCAACAACCATAACTCCAGTTCTTGAGGACCTGATACCATCTTTTAGACTCCTCAGACTCTGTACAGATGTGGTGCACAGACATACATGCAGCTGAAACACTCATACCCATAAGATAAAAATAAATAATTTTTTTAAAAAAGGAATTAAAATGAAACTCAGCAAGTAAGATGACAAACTTTCTTCAAAGAGGAATAATATAAAATTTTGCCCATTTACAAAATAGGCTTCAGTTTATATTCCACCAACAAATGAGCGAGCAAGATCTATTAAAATCCAAAAAAGATCATAAAAATTAGAAAATTAATTAGCAGTTCATTATGTTGGGACATGACATTTTAAAAATCAATTTCTATGGCCAATTTTATCAGCTTCGCATCAGACTTCCCCACAGCACCCTCCACCATCTTCTCAGATCCAGTCCATAGTGGTCTGAGAAGAGCATGAACACTGTTGAAATCACTAGACCCTGCTGGGGGTGTAGCTGGACACTTGCCCAGCATATGTGACACCCTGGGGTTCAATCCTCATGACTCCCTGCTCCCCACAAAACATCACCATACTGTAATCAGGAATGTTGTCTTTGGAGGAAAAGAGGGCACACTGATTGTTTCATCAAGGAAAAGTGAGGAATCATTACCAGTTTCCCCTTCTACTTACATGCCTCTCAGAACTTTCATAGACCCCACCGATGAAAAGGGCAGATGGTCATCCCCAGTTGTTCCTTCTGTTTCACCTCCCTCCGTGATGAAACTACACATTTCTGTTTCTAGCTCCATACACCTTCCTTCAAAGAAAGGCTTTTCATAAATAACCACCTGCAATAGAAATGAGATGCCACTAATTTGGGAGAAGTTAAAAAGCTAAACATTGAAGCCAGGCAGTGGTGGCACATGCCAGTAATCCCAGCACTTGAGAAGCAGAGGCAGAGGCAGGCAAATATCTGAGTTCAAGGCCAGACTGTTCTACAGAGTGAGTTTCAGGATAGCCAAGGCTACACAGAGAAACCCTGTCTTGAAAGAAACCAAACCAAACCCAACTACACTGGTGAACCTCAGAGGCCATGATAAGATAGCAGGCACCTCTTTCATCGTGTGAAGCTGGGGTGGTTCCTCTGGCTGAAGTTAAGTAGGAGGGAGGTTTAGAGCAGAAGCCCATTAGTGTCATATACTTGAAGATCATAGAATAATCTCTCTCTTCCCTACTCCCTCTTTCCCGATTCTCTATCTATCTATCTATCTATCTATCTATCTATCTATCTATCTATCTATCTATCTATCTCCCCTTCTTACCTTGGGATCTGTAGGGAATTCAACTTTACGGCCACCCTAAAATGAAGTAAACAGCATAGTAAAAACCTGGTTTACATTGAGAGTGTTCAGCGTTGTCACAGTAGTCGAAGCACGCAGTGTGACGACTTTCTGGTTTCTTTTAATTTCCATGAGATGATGCCAACATTATCAAATGGAAATAAAGACACAAGACCATCTACAGCAGAGACTCACACAGCTCACTAAGCTGAATATGCACATCCAGTGAGTGTTTCTGTTCTGTTTTTGTCTTGTTCTGTTTGTTTTTTGGAGTACTGAGGAATTGCTGTGCAAGGCTAGGCATGCACTTTCCACCACTGAGCTACATCCCAGCCCCTTGGTTGATTTTGCTTTGTATTGTTAACTAGGAAAATTTCCAATACAATTTTAATTTGTAATCCAAGAGTCAGTGCTGTTTTTTTTTTTTCTTGTTTGATACAGTCTCACTCACCATGAAGACCAGGCTAGCCTCAAACTTGGAATCCTCCTGCCTCAACCTCCTAAAACTCTTATTTCTTGTTCTCTTCCTAAATAGCCCTAAGATTTGACACATCTAGACTAAGTGTCTCGCAGGAAGTGAATTCCACCTTGTGCACTTGGTGATCCTGCAGGGGCTGTTCTTCAGCAGGCTACAGGCTTGCTCATCTCCACCACTCCCCGTCTCCACTCCCAGCAGGCCTCACCCTTCTTATTTCCTGCCTGCCGCCTGGAGGCATCTGACTCTGCAACCAATAGCCTACAAAAGTGTTAAAGTTCACACAGCAAGAAATAATAAGATCGACTATTAGATAATACTTAAAACCTCTCAAGGGATGGTATTGGTACAGTTTTGTAATAAAAAGGGTTCATAAAGGTAAAAATAAACCCTAAAATCAGAGAAGGGAGTATTGCCTAAAACTCCTAAGCAGGCAAGAGTCTAGTGGGTTAAGCTGGGACATGTCCCGTTCAATGTGTCTTTATGAGCTTAGAAACTGCAGCCAATCATCTTCAAATGTCTGAAGTAAACTGAAATCATAAAGAAACAGACTAACTCAACCGGTAAGCCAGACCTTATACAACCAAGGGAATGCTGGCTTAAAAAGTAGTCTTTTGGAGAGCCTCAGTAAACTTTAAAGTTTTAAAACCATCAAATTGCCTTTTAAGCTTGGCACAACTCTTTCAAGCATTCCCAAAACTAATAAAACTCGGCTCTTTGAAAGCGGATTTAATTTTTTTAAAGAAAGGCCTCAAGTCATCTGCGCTGAGATCTGCAGATAGTCAAATCAAATGTTTCTAACTTTCTACTCTGTCTCAGGCTGGCTCTGAAGACACCTGCGGCGTGGGGTTTCACAAGCAAATTCACAGCAGGGCCTTCCCTCTGGCATTGGTGAGCACCTAGCTTCACCAAGCACCCACCAGAGGCTAGAGCGGCAGCCTCATCCTTCCTAGGCCTTCATTCCAGCCAAGCAACCAGAGACCAAGGCAAACATGGCGGCGAGGAGAAGGAAGCCCGGGCTGTGTGTAAGGAGGATGAGTATTTGAACACTCCGCACAGCTCCCCTTCTGTCCCACTCAGCCCTGTCCATCTCTGTGAATGCCCTGGGCCCCACATGCATTCTCTGCCAGCTCCAGCTGCAACAATCCTGTTCCTGTTTAAGATTCAGCTTCGCCTATTGGCTTCCGTAACTATGCACCTGCCCTGCCTTCTCTCTCACCAACTGGAATTTTATTCACCATTGTTCCCCTTTTCCACAAATACTTCTTCACTTACTGGGCCTGCTCTTGGCTGAAACTTGGCACAGATATCTACTCCGAGAGGCAGAAGCCGCCCTCAGCACAAAGGTCATACCTAGTTTTGTCATCTTTCTTGGTTGTGAAATTGAGTAAGTTATTGCTTCTATGATTTCTACCCAGCAACAGGACTCATGTGCGTGTTTCAGATGCACGCGAAGCAATAAAAGCTGGTTCACTGTTCAAAGTCCCATCTGGTAGGGGCTGGCGGTCAAGCTGGCACACTTGCCACCTTCAGAACACCAGCTTCAATGTCATCTTTACCATTTTCAGAGGCCGCATGGATCCGATGTATGCTTCTTCAGTATCCCAGAAGGACAGGTCAGGGTATTCCCCCGGCTCCAGGATGAAGGGGACACCTTGAAATCCAGGTTCTTCGTAGATCAGCCACCTAAACAGCCACCACAGAAGCAAAGAAACAGGAACTCACGGTTTATTTCTGTTCCCTCCTGCCCGGTACACAGGACCCCACTGATGGGGGAAGGGCAAGAACAGAGGACAGTGTGGTCACACAGGGATGGCTGCATCTAGGTATGGGTGAAGAGGGGCCCCAGAGGGGCCAGCTGTGTGGTGGCATTAGCCACTTACTTGAAGCCATATTATAACTGCTTTTATATGTGAGTTTCCCTGTCACCTAGTTAGAGACCCCAAGTTAGGCCATCCGAACTCTTGTTTTAAGTTAATATTTTTGTTTGTAAATGAAGACTTACAGTGTTCTACTTAATCATTTCTCATGGTATCAAAATTTTGTAGCAACTGACCCCTTCTAAAAGCTTCCACAGAATGCTACCTAGAACTCAGTTGACCTCACAACAGTGCTTGCAGGAGGGAATGCTCTTGTCGGCAGTTTACAGGGGAGTTTAAGTCACTTGCTCCAAGGCAGGGCCGCTGTAAGCTCACCCCCAGATCATGTCTTCCTTTCACAGCAGTTTTGTTTTGTTTTTTCTACTGAAGGGAGTGTACCAAGCATAACCTGCTCTTCTCAGTCACAAAGCACTCTCCCGTGTGCACTGCCCAGCTACTGTCAGGTCCAAGGGCTGCCTGTGCCCAGGTGGCAACGCCCTCTGAGCGCTCGGTTCTGATCATAAAGATGCAGCGATACCACATCCTTGTATCGGGCTCACTTCTGCTTTGGTCAGGGGATGGCCGCCCCACCCTCTCCTGAGCTAAGGCCGGGGGAAACATAAAAGCATATCCATTGGAGCACAGAGCAGGAAGGTGCAGCTGCTGGAGAAGTGATTTACATAATTCAGGCGTTACTTCCCCTCAGGAACACAGGTAAGCTCCAACCTCTGCCCCTTGTCCATGATCCCCACCCCACCTAGGTGATAACTCTGTTACTCTGGCCAATCCACCTGGCTGTGATCCTCTACCAACCACGCTATGGTCCCACATGTTGTGCCAAGGAGAGGGAACTCTAAATGAAACCCTTCACAGCGAAACAGGGTCTGAGGATGGGGTTGCTTTCCTCTTGTTTTCAATTTTGGCCTAACATCCATTTTTTAAGTGAAAGTTTGTGTTATAGATGCTCTTGGGCCTTCTTTTGACTAATTACCTGGAGATTTGCCACCCAGTTCCTACTAAAGATCTCTCAACAGACATAGCAGTACACAAAAGGCTAGGAGGTCCCAGGGTCCATAAGTGGAGACCAAGGCCAGTCGACAGTGTCCTAAGGCAGGACCACAGTTACCCAGGAGGAGAGGAGCGACTAGAAGGAAGCCTGGATGACCAGGCTCCTGACATGCTGAGATGTTCTAGTCCTAGCTCACGAAATACACTTGGGTTATAGAGTCATGGTTTTAAGCGCTTTCTGTGCAAATGTTACACTTCAGAACAAGGTAACTAAGAAACCTGTCTTTTAAATGCCCTACAATTCCTCTAAGCCAGGAGGCTGAGGGGTCACTGTATCTAACTTCCTATATCTAAACCATGCCAGACAGGAAGGTACAACCATCCCTGGAGCCCAAAGCTGGCTCAGGCACACTACACCTGTGCTTCGTGCGTGGGCCAAGGAATGGAAATTCTGCAGTCAATGCTGCTGACTCGGACTCCCTCACAAGGGGAGAGCTGTGATCTCTCATAAACAGGCTGTGTGGCTCATGTAGTGACCCTGAGAGTTTGAAATGATGTGTTTTGCTAAGATGTACTTATTTTCATGTACATTGGTGTTTTGACTGCACTTCTGTCTGTCTGAGGATACCAGATCCCCTGGAACTAGAGTTATAGACAGGTGTTAAGCTGCCATGTGGGTTCTGGGGATTGAACCATGGTCCTCTGGAAGAGCAGCCTGTGCTCTTAACTGCTGAGCCATGTCTCCAGCCTCAAAATGATATTATCAAAGTAGCCTTCTCTTGAGGGCTTCCCTTCTTTGGCCTGAGCTGTAAGGATCTGTTCATCTGATACTAAACTTTCACTTTCCTTGAGGTGTATAAGTCACACAGCATCTGCAGAAGGTAGAGAGCTCTGCGGGGAAGCAGAACACACACACCGGAAAATCTGCAAGACCATGTCCTGAGAGTCATCCCTCAGTGAGACAAGTCTACGGACCTTCGAAGTAACTGGGTCAGACACTCATGTATGCCAGGTACACACAGGGATCTAAAAACACATACACAGAGCTTCTGGAGAGCAGGGGATTTTCTTCAGGAATGCCATTTCTGTTTCTAAAGAAATGTCTTTCCTTTTCCACTCATTGTACTAAGGTAATGAGCTTTGCTCATTAAAAACCAAGAAGTGTGTGCTTACTTTTTTTTTTTAATAAACATCAGTGTGCATGAAGGATAAAGCATGATGAATGGTCATGAATGTATTCATAAGAAGCATACATAAACACTGCTGTATATTAAAATATGTGTAATCATTCCTTTAGAAATACCCTTTAGCCTTTCACATGTGTTTGTTCTTAGAACAGGTAACCTGTAAACTGACTACCTACCAGGCAAAACTGAACTGCGCATGCCCAGCTGGCTCCTAGAAGATGTACATGGAAATTAACGGAATGTTAAATATGAGGTTATTCCAAACTTCTGAGTAACTGTGCAGAGGGGAGATGTGGGAGAGCCCAGGTAACTAGGCAAGCAAACTTTAGGTCATCAGTACACAGGTGGCTAGTCAGTCATGTGGTGACACAGCATGAATGCACGCCGCCACCTCTCAGGAAGCACCCTTGCCCACACTGTCCAGGCTAAATCACAAGATACCTCTAGATCTAACCCTTCATACAAACAATAGTTAGATAATAATAGGAGGACCACAAGAAAATAAACATTCAGAAAAACCTATGCTCTAAGACAGCTGGCCCAAGCTGCTCTTAAAAGCCTGGTTTGTGCTGCACCTAAGGCTCAGGGGTCACTGCAGACGAGGGGAAAGAACGATTATTAGAGCCAGAAGAACAGGAAGTTTGCTGTGAGATGGTGTCTCCTGGAAATGTCAGAGAAGCTGCACCCATGAGGTCTCATACACACAGCTCCCTAAAGATGGCCTGAACAATACCACAGACATGCCAGTGTGGAAGGGAAAGCTTGAACCACAAACAACTAAGGGGTGCTGAGAAAGTCTTCCATGGTTATCCAATGCCAAATGGTGAGCCCTGAAAGCATACACATACATATAAGTAACACTACACAGACTGGGAAAGCTGTGTTTATTTTAGAAATGTGTGTGTGTGTGTGTGAGAGAGAGAGAGAGAGAGAGAACAATTAAAGAGGCCATGAATTTAGAAGATGGGCAGCACGGAGGTTGGAGGGATGAAAGGGGAGGAGGGAAATGATGTAATTATATAATTTCGAAACATTATAAAAAATTAAAACAGGCTCCACTCCAAAACAAATCCAAAAACAAACAAACAAACAAAACAAAAACAAAAAAAGCCTGGCATAGCCGTGTGCTTTATAATCCAGCTTCTGCGGAAAGAGGCAAGCGGATCCCTGGGCCTCACCAGCCAGTCGGTCTAGCTGACAACTACAAACACATGCATGAACAGGCAAGCACTTTGGCAGGTACAGGTGCCCATACAATAGATACACAGACATCTGGCCTGAGCAGCAAAGAGACTTCCGGAAGCAGAAAAAAGAAATGGAATTAAAGGAGGGAGTCTCACTGAGACACTCTGGGTTGGAGACGAGACCGTGTCTCTCACTGAAGAGCCCAGGTTAACCTGGAACTCACTATCATGCTGCCTCAGCCCACCGTGTGTCGGCACTACAGGCATGTTCCGCTGCACCTGGCTCTCGATCCTGATTTAAAACGAAAGGAAAATTATAAAAGACATTCTGGAGGCAACTGGGAAGATGTGGTTCCGGGATATCATATTATCATAGGACATAGTGCTAACTTTCTTAGGCATAATGAGAGTTATTGTCACTTTAGAGAGATTCAGGCTGAGTCTGTAGGAGCAAAGGAGCTAAATATCTGCAATGTACAGTCAACTGACAGCAAAAGGTAACAAACAGGAAGCTGATCCCCGTGCTAAGGCAGGAAGAGGCAGGCGGACCTCTAAGTTCAGTTTGGTCAGGAGTGAGTACCAGGGCCACACTGAGAAACCCCGTGTCAAACAAACAAACAAACAAAGATAACAAACGTGGGAAATGTTAGCAATCATTGGATCTGGTAGATGATAGGAAGGTGTTTCCTGAACTAGTCTGGTCATATATATATATATGGAGAGAGAGAGAGAGAGAATATAACACAGCAGTGAAAAGTGCAAAAAATACAGGTAAAACAATGGATGTGTGTAGCCTTAGGAGAGGGTTTATGTGTGTGCAGAGTAAGGGAATGGGACCAGGGCAAGAGACAAGGTTCTACAACAGAGCTGGTAGTGACTTAGGTCATCAGTTGGGTGGTAGGCTCACTAGGGTTTCTGTCATTGTTAGGCTCCAAAACTCACACACAGACATATATTCTCCTTTAGACATCAACTATTTCAGAGGAAGAAATGAGAAAAGCACATTTGGCTGGTGAAAAAGCAGTCCCCTCATTTCAAAGCATCAAACTCTCCAGCTAACAACCCTGGTGTGGACATACTGGCCAGCCTGGCTTCCTTGCTTCAATCAGATGCTTCTTCTGAGGTTCCCAAATCCTTTGTTTTCACTAAAGTACACCCCATAACTATATGAGCCTGCCTTTGCTCAAGGAGGGTGGGGGTTAAGATTAGCTGGCTGCTAAAGCAAAGGTTTAGAAATCACTCATAGTCAACAGAATTTGAAAGGCAAATTTAGGTAAGAATTATTCACTTCCTCAAGAAAGAATCTGAGAAAGCCAGCAACACCCTTATGTGTGTGCCTAGAAACTTAATCTAGAGTGATCAGGCCCAGGGACTTCTCTGCCTGTAGACAGCGGCAAAGTGAGCTGAGTGCTTTTTACCAGTGAAATCCTCCCAACCTAGCCAGGTGCAGCGGCTCACATCTGTAATTCCACACAGAGAGAAAAGGATGGACGGAGAGAGCAAGCCAGGCAACAAACAGTCCTCTCTCTCTACTCGGCCAGGCTTCCCGGGAGAGCCATAAAAGCACTGTTAACATCCTGAGCTCAGCAACGGCGGTCAGTGAGCTAGACTTTGAACAGACATGGGAGGCAGCTTCCGCGAGGCCACTGGCACGGAAGTGAACAGCCAGAGAAGACATCTAAAGGCAGTGGTCATAAAGACATTTTCTTGTAGCAGACTCTGCATTTTCTCACAATCTCTCAACATAAAAGTGACTAAGCCATGTATCATCTCTTCCCTCCACCAAAGCCTTTGTAGTCTCATGTGGTACCTAATTTAAAGTCTTCGCAATGGTCATTTTCCCTTTTAAAACTTGCTTTCATTTGCTCTGTGCAGAGACTTCCTTCTCCATGCTACGGTGCTGGGGACTGACCACCAGGCCTTCTGCGTGCTGGACCAGTGCTCTATCTCTGAGTTACACCCACCACCCTTTCGACTCCTCCTCTAAGCGGAGGACTCTCAGGTTCCACCTGTAACCTTTTGCTGCAATCCCCCCGTCTCACACTTCTACTTACCCCCTCCCTCCTGTGTGAACCCACAGCAGACCTCAGGTTTAACCTGCCCCCCCCAAAAAAAAACTGAATTGCCCTCTTCCTCCCCCACCGTTCCTGCAGGCCTTTATCCCAGAATAGACCAGGGTCCCAAGCCTTCTCAATCCCTGAACCTAAATAAAATCTACCAGCAAATGCTGTTGGTTCTGCCTTTAAGATGTATCTCAAGTCTCGCCATTTCCTGCCACTGCTCTCAAAGCGTCTAAGACACCGCCATCTCTTGCGTGTTTGATTGGAATTGCCTCCCAACCGCTCTCCTCTGTTCTGTGTTCCCTTCAAGACAGTCTGTTTCTATAAAGCAGCCAGTTATCCTGAATTCTGCCCTACTAAGTGGCCTTTGCTTGTTGAAAGGCACCACTATGCTCTCCTTGTGAGGTTTGGATGCTCCCTTCAAAATGCCACGTTGAAATTCAACATGGGAGGTACAAACTGTATTCTCACAGTTTCCTGGGGCGTGTGTGGCCAACACAACCCTATATTGTGTAACAATGGCAAAGGAAGTATGTTCGGCTCCAATCCATCTCACTTGAAATAACTGAATTATATCCTTGGAATTATCGGGAATGTATAATCTACCACTCGGCTTTGCATGGCTAGGTTT
Source organism: Pachyuromys duprasi (assembly GCA_028658305.1). Classification (NCBI taxonomy): domain Eukaryota; kingdom Metazoa; phylum Chordata; class Mammalia; order Rodentia; family Muridae; genus Pachyuromys; species Pachyuromys duprasi. The sequence goes on from CM053767.1 coordinate 30,987,470, forward strand.
CTCTGGGATAAGGTAAAAGTCCTATGTGAAAAATATGATTTCCATGGTTAGGATATAGCTCAGTGAAGTCCTTGCCTAACATGCCTAAGATTAACCCCAGCACAGAGACCGGGAGAGGGGGTCTGTCCGGTGATGGTGCAGCAGCTAAAGCATTGTGGATAAAGTAGAAGCATGGGACTAGAGTTAGATCCCCATACTGAACATCTCCGTCCTCTTTAGCGCTCCCGGTGAAGCATTGTCAAACCCGCACTTGAACCCGAAGACTCACGTGCCCCAGTGTACTTTGATGGAGCACGTCTTCTGCATCACGCCGAAGCCTTGCATTTCCTCAGTATCATCAAAGTAGGACGTCAGGAGTCCTAGCCCTTCCGGCTCAGTAAACAAGTCAATTTGACTAATTCTGTAATCCTGGAAAAAAAACCACATACATGTACATTCCATATTCAATAAACATAGATACCTTGCAGTTAGCTCATTCAATAAACATAGATAACTTGCAGTTAGCTCATTATGCTCTCTCTTATAACTGACTGAAAATGTTATTTAAAAAATATTAATGTTTGTGTGATGTATGGATGTATATTAATGTGAATGCATATGTGTGCCACATGCATGCCTTGTACTGACTGGCAGAGTCCAGAAGAGGGCATCAGATCACCTAGAACTGGAGTTATAAACAGCTGTGTTTTCACAGAATATTTAGAAGGTAAAGAGCCGCTGGAGAGAGAGCTCAGTGGTTGGGAGGGCTTGCGGCTCTTGCAGAGGACCAAGGTTCAATTCCCAGCACCTATAGCAGGCTTCTGGAAACCACCTACAACTACAGCCACAGAGGACCTGACACCCTCTTCCGGGTTCCACAGGCAGACACACCCCTGTGCACATTGACCCCTATACACATACACAATTAAAAATACAATCTCAAAATACTGACAGGAAAAGTGTGAGAAACAACCTTACGATCCACTGTAACTGCGAATAGCAAATACATGTTGGTAAATTACTTATGAACTACAGGAGGAAGAACAGCACAGCCTTTCCACGAAGGGCAGTGTGCAGCTGAGCCTCAGACCGAGCAGTCAAGTGGGCAGCTCTAGCTGCATTAGCAAACAGGAGCCTTATCCCTGAGCTTCACCCCTGACTCACCTTCCTGCACACACCTAAAGCCTTGCCCCGTCAACACGCACCAGCTGTAATCACTGTAAGCAGTCACTCACAGGAGAATAATCGTGAGGACAGGAAAAGATGACTGTGAATCATAGCGTTAGGCAGAAAAGGAATAATTGCACTGTATTCACGATACATTAGAACTATATAAAAAGCAGGGCTGAATATGACCAACTGAAGGCGGAGAACTTAAGTACTCGAAGGGACAGACACACTTCAGTTTGGTCAACTTTAGGTGACAGCTTTAGACACTGCTTTATCACATACATTATTTGAGCAATAAATAAAAATGTAGTGTGACTGATACATATGTATATATGTAAAATATATACGTAAAGTAGTCCACTGAGAGGACATGTTAAAACAGTGTTCTTTGGAGCTGAGGAGTTGGCTCAAGGGGTAAGAGCACTTACAGTTGTTACAAAGAACCAGGGTTCAATGCCCAGCACCCACATGGAGGCTCACAGCCTCCTGGGGGCGAAGCATGTGTGCAGTATATAGTATATGTAGTGTGAATATACACATAAAATGACAAAATAGTGTTCCTCGTATCTTAGATGGCTCATCACACTACGTACTCTAGTTAAAACTAAAAACTAAAGAGGCTGTGGTGGGGTGTGCCTATAATTGTGGGGGTCGGGGCCACACAGAGACAATGAGGATGGCTGCAGCTTCAGGAACCGCTGGAGCTTCAGGGCCAGGTCACGACGAGATCCACTAAAAGATAAATCCTTCGCAATAATGACCATCATCTAAGTCTCTCAGAACTTAGAGACTGTTGACCTGGGGCGTGGCAGTGCACACCTGTGACCCCAGCCTGTGTAGCAGCAGCAGGAAAAAAAGTCAAGGCTAGCCTGAGCTACACAGACTGTCTTAAAGAAAAAACAAAAAAATAAACAAACAACAACAAAATGAAACACTGACCTAGGAAACAGGTACCGCTTCTCCCTGCCAAAAATGGTCTTTCATTCTTTCTCATTCCCATTTTAGAACCTTCCACTTTTCTCTACTGTAATCTATAGCATTTCCCTCTATTGTATAAAGTTATTGTTTAATCTTTCATGTGCAAGATGCCAGAAGTTAAAGGCTTACAAAGAAAGATGTTGACAATACCTTCATCCTTAAAAAATAAGCAGGAAATTCTACCCACCTCTGTAAATTGATTTATCATGAAAAATATCTAATGACTAGAATGCTTCTTTTCTAGTTAATTTATGGTATACAAATATTTACATTATATAGAACACACATCCATAGAATACAGATCAACTATCTTCCCATTTATTTCATAAAATGAAGAATCCTTTATAGTAAAATTATCCCCGACATTCATCTCCATGTGCTGAATGAAGTCCACATTTTCCATAACTTACCTGGACCACGTGCCTGATGGAACCAATTACTACAGGTTTATCAGACTCTGCTTCTTCATCTGAAATATCCTCCATGCCCCAGAGACCAGAGAGTTCCAGTTCACCTTCTTCTAGAGCAAGGGAGTGCCCTTCAAAATTAGCTTTCTCATATAAAATCCAACTGAAAGAAAACACAGAGAAGCCATTATCTGTCACAGTGGGGCAGGTATGATTGCTTAATTCTGGCTAACACATATTGTACATAAGTATCCAGAAATAGCATAAGCTCACCCCTGAGATAAACCTCACTGGGTCTTATTAAGCCTTTGATAAATCAAAACCTATGCAAGCATTTTGGAGAATGTCTGAGTTATCACTGTGATAGAGTTCATGGAACTGACAGGTGATCATAGGTGCTCTGTGGGTGAACTTTCCCCTTACATGTATGTTAGCACACATTTCTCTTAGAGGTATTATAATGTATATATCACAACTGAATCAATGAATTTGTTGATACAAAAAACTATATATATATGCCAACGAGTACTTTTGAAAGATTCTCCCCAGCTACCACACAGCACTAAGGAAAACATCACCCCTTCAAGAAGCCAATAAGAGCTACTAAAGGGGAGCGAAAAACAAGGTTCTGTGGTTACGAGTGAGTTCTGCTCTTTCAAAGGACACAAGTTTGATTCCTAGCACACTTCGGGTGGCTAACAACCACCCGTTACCCCCAGTTCCAGGGGGTCTGACGCCTCTGGCCTCCATGAGCATCTATATTCACATGCACACACCCTCACAAACACCCTCACAAACACCCCTTTCCCACAACTAATTAAAAAATAAATTGTTAAAACAAAACAAAACAAAAGGTTGCAAAAGAATAACACTCAGAGGTTAAGAGCACTGTCTGCTCTTCCAAAGGTCCTGAGTTCAATTCCCAGCAAGCACACCGTGGCTCACAACCATCTGTAATGAGATCTGGTGCTCTCTGCTGGCCTGTAGTCATACATGTGCTACAGAAGACTATATAAATGATGAATAAATAAATGAATATTAAATAAAGAATAACAGTCACTACAAACAACATTGCCTTGCAAATTTTGTTCTTGGCAGGAGTTTCAGTCTAAATTGATAATGAAAGTACATTTTATTTTTCTAATGAATATGATCACTATCTAGAAAAATATATTAAAATATTAAAAGCCCTGTTAGAAAAGACTTTGCATGAGTAGTCCGACGGAGATGAAAAGAAACACCATGACTTTTTAGGTCCTAGCTGGATCTGTCTGTCCGTCCAGCTATTCCAGAGGCTGGGGCAGAAGGGTCACGGGTGGCCCCACCTGGGGTTCTGTGGTGAGCCCAAGGACAGGTGGTAATGTGGCAAGATGATGTTTGAAAAGGTAAAAAGACAGCTGGGGAAACAGCTCAGGGTCCAGTGCTGGCCTCCTATTGCATGTGTGAGGTCAATCCCCAAATGACTCATAAATGTTTAGTGCCCGCCCCCCTGACCTCAGCTGAGTGTGTAAGGACACAGTGAAGGGAAACATGATACTCTGATTTTGTTTGCAGTTGTTTTTCTTCACTCAGTTTCCTGTGCACCTCTGAGAGATAACTCAACCAGGAAAAATAATTTAGATGCTGTCAATGCATTTACATCTTCATTAATCTCTTAATCCAAACTACCTTTTGTCAAAAATTAGAAAGTGAACTAAATTTTAGGTTACTTCTTCCCTGAACTGTCAGAAATTTGTTTATCTTTCCCTATAAGTTTGTTTGGTTTATGTATTTTTTTTTATTATTGCCTAGGTGTGGTGGTGCACACCTTGAATCCCAGCATTGGTAGGCAAAGACAGGGAGATGGATATCTGTGAGTTTAAGGCCAGTCTGGTCCACATAGTGAGATCTTGCCTCCATTTTGTGAATGTATTTGCCTGTGTCTGTGCACATGAGCTGTGACACATGTGGAGGTCAGAGGGCAACTTGTGGGAGTCACTTCTCTCCCAGCAGCATGTGTATCCAAGAAACGGATACACATGCTCCCCAAGCTTGTTGGCAAGCACCTCCACCCACTGAGCTGGCTTGCCAGCTTTGTGGGTGTGGATGTGTGCGTGTTTGAGATTGCTGTGTAAGACCAGGCTGGCCTAGAACTCACAGCAACTGTCTCTTAGCCTCCTGAGTGCTGGGGTTAGAGACATTAGCCACCACATCCAGGTTTGCTTGTAGGTTTTCAACAAGTCACATCTGACTCATAAGTAGAACAAATGTCATTTTCTTTTAAGTTTTGCTTTTTTTTCCGCGTGTTTGGGTTTTTGTGCTGTGGTCGGCCTGCGTGTATGTCTGGGTACCATGTCAGGTAGCTCCTGCAGAGGCCAGAGAAAGATGTCGGCTCTCGTGAAACCGGAGTTTCAGATGGTGCTGAGCCACCAAGTGGACGGTGGAACGCAACCCCAGGTCCTCCAGAAGAGCTGAAAGCACTCTAAGCTGCTGAGCCATCGCTCCAGCTTCCAAACGCAATTCTTACCACCTCATTAGCTACTCAGGAGTCAGAACCACATTACGGGTCCTAGTTGTATCCAAAGCAATACTGTGTGGAAATGTATGGGAAAAGTAAGTTTGTTCTAATATATT
>CM053767.1:30992716-31021000 GCA_028658305.1 Pachyuromys duprasi
CCCCCCCCCCCCCCCCCGTGAGCTGAGCCTGCAGTGCACACTTACCATCCTCGGACAACTTTCACGAGTACCACTGGAGAGAGGCGCCAAGAGCTGCAGTCCTGAATGTCCCCGAACACCTCGATGCACTCCTCAGAGACGTCAGGCTCACTGAATATCACTACCTGCAAGAGAGTAGAAGTGTCAGCATTTGTCTCTCTTCGCCAGACCAAGAGAGAATCTGGACCCGAAATGAAAGGAACCTTACCTTCCCAGGCCGGGGATTGAGTTTATTGGGCACACTTCCTCTGAGGGTCTGCAATCAGAGGAATGAAACCGTGGTCAGCAATTACAGTGCTACAGGGCGGTTGCCTTCTGTCCACCTGATGTCCTTTTAATCTGAACATACTTCACCATTTCTCAGCACTAAAGCAGTCTACCTCACTTTACACTCAAGTTACGTTAGTGTTCTCTTTGAATTTACATGATTAAGTTATAAGATTTTTCCAAATGAATTTGCCATTACAGCTTCTACTCATCTTAATGCCCAGGGGATTTCCTCCAATACTAGAAAATCCAGGGCCCAAATGTCAGACCTATGCTTTACAGTAGTTCATTGACTCATTGACTAAGAACCACACAGGAGATTGCACTTCAAAGAATCTGAGTAATTGAAAATTAGAAGGAGGAGGAGAAGAAAGGAAGGAAGGAAGGAAGAAAGGAAGAAGAGTGAATACAGCAGTCACTTATCTAGAAAGAGCTGAGTCCATGGTGTGTTCATATACAAATCTTCCTTGGATCTACAAACACTGCGTTGCCACAGTAACTTCCCCATCATGGTGACAAGGACTAGCCTAAATGAAAGCATGCCTGGTAGGGCCCAGGGGCACTTTCCTGCAACTGCAGCTATAAGAAAAGATGGCTAAGAGGATCACAAAGCCAAAGACACCAAGGCTAAAGGTGCATCCAAGGCCAGAGCAGGAAGTTTAGCCACACTTTTTGTCTCAAAACAAAAAAGCAAAAAGAGGGTCAGGGATGCGGCACAGTTATAGAGCACTCACCTAGCATGTATAAGGCTGGATGTTCAATTCCCAGTACAGCAAGAAACAAACAAACAAAAAAGGAGGTATAATATTTCACCACACACATTGCACATGGTTTTTTTTTTAAATATTTGTTTTATGTGTTTGAATGTTTTGTCTGCATGTATGTGTGTGTACCATGTGTCCATGGAAGTCAGAAGATTTGGCTCTCACGGAACTGGAAGTAGAGATGGTGTGAGATGCCATGCCTTTGGTAGGTACAGAACCAGGTCCTCTGCAACAGCAAACACAGCCCTTAACCACTGAGCCATCCCACCAGTCCTGAACATGGTATTTTTAGTCTTCCCTTTTTTTTGATGGACAAAATACCTTTTTATATGGCTTCAGAAGTAATCATTTACAAGATCACCCGACAAGACCAGTAAAACCCGAAATGTATAAGATAATAAAAATAATAATTATACATGTAAAAATATTACAAAACACAGGCTACTTCCAGGCTGGCCAGGATGCGGCTCCCAGGGCCTGTCTTTGATCTTGCCCCTCTTGCCTCACACCAGTGGACTATGACCACAGGCCTGGCAAGGCTCCTGTGTGGATGACTAGCCACCCCAACAGCATGTGCCGATTTGTAGTGTGCACATGTAACAAGTCAGTAAACTGAGTGAAAACCCCCAAATTTAAAACAAAAGTGAAGAAATAGGCTAAACATAAACAAACTATAATCAACAAAGCCTAGGACCCAAAGAAAGACATTTAAAAAAAAATCATAAAAAGCCTAGAAGTGAGTAGAACTCTTTATTTCTTCTTTCATGCCATCTGACGTGGCTTCGGAAAGAAACTACTTTTTTTTCCTGTTTCATGTGTGTGATGTGCATGTATGTTCATGTCTGTGAGCAGACATCTCTATGTGAGTGTGACATGCATGCATGTTCATGTATGTAAGCATACATGTGTATGAGAATGTGGAGACCTGAGGATGACTTTGGGAGTTGTTTCCTATGGCTTTTCACCTTATACATTGAGGCAAGGTCTTTCAGTTGAATCCACAGCTCACCAATAGTCCAGCTAACAGGTTTGCTCTGGGGACCTTGTCTCTGCCCCTCCCTGCACTGGAACCACACACACCACACCCCTTTACATGGGTTCTGGGGATCTGACTGACCTCATGCCTCCTGCTTGCAAGGCAGCCGCTTTAAAAGCTGAGCCATCTCCTCAGCCTGAGAAAAATTAGTATTAAAAATCAGACTCATTGGATTACAGTCAAATAATAAGTGATGTACATCTAATTAACAGGAACAGAGACGTAATGAAGGGGAAGTAGACCAGAAGAAATGTTGTGCTGGAGAGACAGAGGGTTTTGTCTGTTTGTTTGTGTTTTGTTTTGTTTGGAGAAAACTTGAGGATTTCTATGTGATACAAGTAGATTATCAAAGGGTGATGAAAATGCCCTGGGGGACTAGGCCTATATCCCAGATCTCTCCAAAGGCTGAAGCACAAAGAACACAAGGTCAAGACCAGCCTGGGTAAGTTAGTGAGGCGTAAATAAAAAGGAGGCTGAGGATAGCAGCTCTGTCGCAAAGAGCTTAATGGGCATGTGTGAAGCCTAGTCCCCAGTGCTGGGGTGAGGGTCTTCAGGAATAGGGAGGTTTGCCCCTAACACCTTTCATGGTGTCCATGAGTGCAAAGGTATTCTCATAGTAACAAAAGGTTATCTGCCTTTCTGGGCCTTCTCCTCTATAAAGAATGAATGAGTACAGGGTTCCGTGGCACCCTATCACTCTGAAGGCCACAGGGTTTTCTGGTGGTTTGAGTTCTAATACAGGACTTTCAGATACATTTGCATTGCCCAAATAAACAAAAGCTCTGCTGAGTTCTCAATCTTTAAAAGTAAGTGGGGCCTAAGACTGAAAAATTGAAACGTAGTAGCTCACAGGATGAGCATGTGGTGCTGCCGAAAACCACCTGTGTGTGTGTGTGTGTGTGTGTGTGTGTGTGTGTTGGAGTCTTGTATGTAGTTTAGGTAGGCCTTGAACTTTCCATCAGCCTGCCTCAGCCTTCTGAGAGCTGTGATTGTAGGCATGCTCCTCCACAACTAACGTAACCATACAGTTTGCAAAAGCCTCCAAAACCACAGCAGGATGATAGCGAAACCCACCCCAGCACATGCTACAGCACCCTGCTGGGTGAAGAGGGGTGCCAGGCTTTTCCTGTGGTAGGCTCCCCTTGTCTGAGCTGGACCAACTTAAATATCAAGTCTGGAAGCACAAGGGCACAAATTTGCATGAAAACAATCCTAGGCTGGTGAGTGGCCCAGCGGGTGACGTGCTTAATCCAAAAGGCCCTAAATTCATCAAAGAGGAAAGTTCAGCCAGAGCAGAGAGGAAGAAACCAAGAAACCGTAGATGTATTTTGCAGTTCCCTCTATGACACTGAGGAAGGGACCAATGCAAACCAAACTTCTTTACGCTACAAACTTGAGGAATTCCCATGTGGGTGCTTTTCCAACTACACACGTGACGCCTGTGGAGGCGTGAGTGAAACCCCGCAGCACAAGAGGAAGAAGGGGAGCTCCTGCGGCTGGGTGGGGCCTCTGCAAGGACAGGAAGTTGTTTCACACATCCTCAAAATTCTGAACATAGCGCTGAGAGTTTCTACAGAGGACGAGAATAAAATGGAGCTCCACATAGCCGTCCACAAACGCCTCGAAACACAACTTATTCTCCCTGCTGGACCACAAATGTCTTGGAAGGAGGAAGTCTTGGTTTCTCTCTCTCTCTCTCTCTCTCTCTCTCTCTCTCTCTCTCTCTCTCTCTCTCTCTCTCTCTGTCTGTCTCTGTCTCGGACTCTAAAAGTTCCTTGTGCACAGATTTAAAAGTACGTGGTGGGGGAAATTAGAAGAAAGCTGGGCAGTGGTGGTGCAAACCTTCAGTCACAGCATGGAGGCAGGTGGATCTCTGTGAGTTCACGACCAGCCTGGTCCACTGAGCTAGTTCCAGGATAGCCAAGAAACAGAAATTCTGCCTTAAAACAACACACACACACACACACACACACACAGAATACATGGTGAAGAAGTAGGAAGCTACTGCTCACAAACAGCCCCCTGTAAAGCCCAACCTGAGCCCCTCACCACCCCTAGGTTTAAGAACAGCCCAAATAACAGCTGGTACTTACTGCAGGGTCTGATAATGACATTGCAGAAAAAGCAAGGCCTGGCTCATACCGGCTTGCTTTGAAAAGGCCCAGGAAGTCTGTGTCTGTACTTCCAGCGTTGGGCAGATTTGACTTAGGAACACTTCCGACAAGGTTAGGCTTTTCCATGTCATCCTTGTTCTTCAGTTTGGGTAAGTCAGAAAGTTTGGTTTCTGGCAAGTGCAGGTTGCTCCGAGAATTCAGATCATCCTTGGTTTCCTCTTTCGGTGGATACTTTTCCATGTGGCTTGGGCTTTTCAAACCCGGAGGAGATGTATTTGAGGAGTTGAAATTGAAGACCTTTAAGGAGTTGTGGGGTGCAAGATGTGGCTGCTCTCTGTCTGAGCCACAGGGCGGGTCACCCTCCTTCCTGGGCTGTACCGCTGAGGGCTGAGATGCGGAGCTGTTCTGGGAAGTGCTGAAAGATGTGCTCATAGTGGTGACGGAGGTCACAGAGGGGGAAAAGATCTTGTCTTGTGGCAGAGAGGAGAGCATGCTTGAGAAAAGAGTGCTTTTTTCTAGCCGTGACCTCTTCACTCCACCGTTGGTGATGTCCCTGTTCTCTTTGTCATTTATTTCTGAAAGTGCCTGAGGTTCACTTTTTCCATTAGTGTTAGCGTGCAAGGACTTGAAGACGATGCTCTGCTCGGTGGATGCACGTTTCGCTCTCAGTTTGGACATAGGATCGTGGTTCTGTAGTAACTGCGAGGCTGGTGATATCTCTGGCTGGCTTTCCTTCTTACCCAAACCAATGGTAAAAATGTTGGGATCAAACACCTTTTCCAAGCTGTCCTCATGAATGGGAGGCATGGCGAAGTGAGGGGCTGGGGAGTTGGGGACCCTGGCTTTCTTTTTTTTCTGGGGTACACACACCGCACTGTCCATCCTTTTAATAATTTCCGTGAATTTTTCCATATCAGAAGAAGAATCAAAGACACTATCATCACTATTGGCAGAAACGTTCAAAAGACTGGCCGGGGTATTGGGGCTGGTCACATTTTGACCTGGCCTCTGGGGACTTTCGGGATGACTTCTGCTGCTGGGGGAGGGGATGGGGCTGAACTCGGCTGTCAGGGTTGTCCCGCTGCTCTGACTTTGAGCCTGGACTGGCAGAACCCTTTCGGGTCCCAGTTGTACGACCTGTGGGTGAGACTGTACCACGCGCTCCTCTCTGCAATGGGTGTGCTCAGGTGACGGGCTGGCTACAGCCTCTTGTTGAGGAGCACAGGTGCCAACAGAAACCACTTCAAGCTCATTGTTGTGACAGCTTGGCAGCTGCACCTCTCTAACCTCAGAGCTTTCTGAGATGACTTGAGAGCTCACATCCTGAGGGCTCTCCACAGGAAGCACAAAGGATCGGACCTGGACAAGAACCTTGGACGGGCTCTCGTTCCTCACAGTCTCTGGGCTGTGCTCTGGGGTTGAAGGAGGACTTGCTTCGCCCCCTCCAGGTATGGAGACTGGTATTTTCTCAGTGTGAGGAGACACAGGCAAAACGCATCCATCTTGGCTTTCGGGCACTTCTACATCAGTGCACACAACACTGCGGATGGGAACTTGGGCACAGCCATCTTGGAGAGCGTCCACAGGAATGGGTGCAGAAGGTGGCTGAGGAGACTCCCTGGATGACTCAGATGCAGGCTGTGAGTCAGAAAATGCCCCCTGTGGCTTTGGAGGAGACTCTCTGACATTAAGGATGGCAGGGGCGTCCTGTGTGGTAGCACTCGTGCTGTCAAGGATGAGGCTTTTGCTGTCAGCAGCCTCTGAGAGCTCTCCTGAGAGCTTGGGGTCCTTCCCAGGAGCCAGAGCAGTGGGCGCTGGCTGAGAAGGACAGGCAGCATCTGTTTGCACATCTGGCTTATCACTTTGATCAGGCTCCGGGCAGAGGACCTGATCCTCCGCAGTAGGCTCTCCTCCCCCTCCTCGGGCTGGAAGAACCTCTTCTCTGGGAACAGGGCCCTCTGTGCCTTTGGCTTCTGCAGATGGCTCCTTGGCCAGGAAGCCATTCTGGTGGCTGGTTGACATCGCTTTCTTCTCAGGTTGCTCCATTTCTTTGGCTTTTTTGGCTAAGTTCAGCTTAGCCCTCCCAACAAATGTCTTACTAGAGGGAGGATTGTTTTTTGTGCTACGGACCTCAGGGTGTCTGGGGCTACTGTTAGCCCGCTTGTTTTCAAATAAGGAGATTTTGTTGGCAGTGTTTCCCTTATGAACTGGCTGGCTGAACGGATTGTGCTCATTTCCCAAACTCTCAGGATTCTTCGGGGTTTTTAGATTTAGTTCCACATGTTTGGGTCTGGCAGGGCTGCAACAAAAAAAGCAACAGGGCAGTTAGCAGCCTGGCATTAAGGTGGGCATGCACACCAGTTCACAAAAGACTGCAAAGTCCGTGGCCTCCCACCATCCATTTGCTTTTCCAGGAAACTTCTTAAACAATCCTACGAACACCAGCTAAGTATTTTTTAATGGATATCTTACCTGTGTACGACAGATGAGATCATAAATCTAAGAAACTATTAATTAACCAAGTATTAATATGCAGTCACAGTGATGGTGCTAGAATTGGAAGACATTACAAGGTATAAGGAACTTTAAAACAATTTAAATACCTAATGCATTCCCATATTTTCAATATTCAATTTCCCAGACATTAATTATGTATTTTTATTCTACTGTTTTGGTCACCTTTAGTTTTTTGGGATAAGGAGTCATGTGGTTCAAGCTAGCCTCAACCTCAACCTCACTGCTTAGCTGAAGATGGCCTTGAGTTCCTGAGCCTCCTGTCTCTACCTCCCAAGGTTATGGTGATGAGCCACCATGCTCTACCTTTCAACAACTTTTTAAGAACTACCTTGTGGATGGAGAGAAGAGATAGCTCAGCAGTTAAGAGCACTGACTTTCAACTAATTCCCAGCACCCATGCAGCAACTCAAAACCAACTGTAACTCCAGTTCAAGGGAAAATCCAACTCCCTCTTCTGGCCCTTGTGGGCACTGCATGTATGTAAACCCATGCAGGCAAAACACCCACACACATACAATTAAATTAATATTTTGAAAATAAAAAATAAAAAAATAAAAAATAAAAATAAAAAAATAAATATATAGAGTTATAATCTCATGAAGCTATTACTTAATGAAAAACTATTTTATAACAGTTGATAAGACATTTTCATCTAACATTGCCTCTTAGGATATTTTGTTTCTGCCATCCATCCCACATAAAATTTTTCTGATGTCTGTGTTTACTATCTGAAATTTGTAAAGTGCATATGTATATTTTCATTTGTGTATGTGCATGTGTGCAGTCAGAGGACAAGCGTGGGTGTCAAGCCTCTACCTTGATGAGAAAGTCTCTTGGTGTCCAGCACTGCAGGCCCAGGCTACCATGCCTGGGAGTTTGCAGGCATTTGCTTGGCTCTACCTTCCATCTCGCACTACAGGAGCGCTGGGATCACAGACACACAGTCCCACGACCACCTCCTCTTCCATGGGTCTCTGGTCCTCCACTGTATCCACTGAGCTGTCTCTCCAGACCCGGAAAGTGTTTTTAAATCATTCATAACCCTGCTGCTACATCAACATTCTGCCTCATGCCCAGTGGCTTCATATGCATAAGTATTTTACTAGAACGAAAGCTGCTGTGCTCACAGGGCTTGGCTGCTTGCCTTTTGCTAAGGAAAAAGGATGAGTTACCGTCATAACTTCCAGGTTCCTGAAAGTTTTTTTTCTTGAAAAGTTTTTTTTAAATGTTTTTGTAAAATCCCATCATATGGCTATCCCATAATTTGTTTATTGATTTTGCTAATGCAATGTCTTGGGCAGAGCCTCCCTGTTCACTCACATTTCCTAGGTCAAAATAATGCTTTTGAATGTACACAGTGTGTTCTTTCATACAGACAAAAATGTGTTTTGTTGGTGTTTGCTGGCCTTGGCCCCAGCCCAGGCTCTCACACTAATATCTGTGTGAACTTAGCCAAATTATTTCACATCTCTAGACTATTATTCTCTTTTGTACCTGTAATTTAAAAGGTAACACAAAACAAAACACTTAGATAATTTGGAACAGAATTATTTTTATTTCACCTGAAACTTATGGTTAAAGGGATTTTGGGAAGTCCCCTTGAAGGCTTACTCTTAGGGCCAATAGAGGCTGCGGGGATCAGGAGGCTCCCCGGGGCTGCTTTCTGACAGGTCCCTGCCACTTCTCTAGCTTATGAACCACTTTATGTACGTGTTTCTGATGGCAGGCAGAGGAGCTTGTCAGTTTGGAGCTGAATGAAAACCACTGTTTGCAAGCACTTGAGAAGTTATTTAGTTTATTTTACCCCATGTGCAACTCTATATGTTCTATTCTAAAGCGAGAGTAGAGATGGTAGGTGACTTTCCTGAGGTCACATAGCTGGGAGGGGGAGAGGAGGGGGAGATGGGAGGTGAAAGCCTGGGGGTGGGGGAGTGTTCAGTGAGTTAGCAAGTCCATCCAAAAACGGTAACCAGACTTCAGAGGTAAAGGTCCCAGAAATCCCAAGCTCTCTAGCATCACACACCTCAGAACCCCAAGAAGATACGGCCTGCTGAGCCCCCAGAGGGATGAAATGAGAATCAGGTTAGATACCTGAGTTCGATATATGTTCACAAATTTCTCTAGGCACTTATCTCCATAAGTACCCAGTTTCCTTATTGCAGGCTCATATCTTAACATTAAAAGCAAATTCAAACCCAGACTTAGTGGCCACTGCCCGTAATCTGAAGGCAGGAGTTACGGGCAGGAGAACCAGGAGTTCAAGGTCATCCTCAGCAACCAGGGAGTAGGGAGTTGGAGGCCAGCTTGGGCTATATGAGACCCTGTCTCACAAAACAAAAACAGAAAAGTAAGCTTCAGAATTAAAGTCTAAGCCAGTGAGATGAGAAGAAACACAGGGTTTGCAAGTGCTGTAGTAATCAATGAGCAAAGCTGACAATATGGGAAATACTTTTTAAAAAAAAATCTGACCAGCCAGCACAAGGAAGAGGACTGAAGTGGACATCAAAGTGCGTCTCGGGCTATGAGAGGGAAGCACCTCAGGTGAGCCGCAGCTGCTCATTAAGGATTTACACAGCTCAAAATACCTTTTACAGCCAAACTCTCTACCATTAAGCTGTGCTACCAAGAGTCACTGCAATTAACCCAGTTCGGGCTGATTAAAAGGAAGGCTCCTGTAATTCATGTTGTAATGCCTTCATTATGATGTGAGAGGGCGTCTAAAGGGCCAAAGCTACACTGTCAAAGGAAGTGCCTCCCTGCCTTAAAATACTCCTTGAAGAAGTTTATCATTTGGTAAAGACTGTGAAGAAATCATTTTTCTAAAAGGATTAAGCTACCATTTTTTTTCAGATGATACTGTTATTTTATTTTCTTTCAAAACAAGGCTAACATCTGTAATCCTGTCATTTGGGAGAGTAAAGCAGAAGAATGGCCTTGGGTTCCAGGAGAGCGTTGGCTACATAGTGAGCTAGGAGCAACTCTGGGCTACAGGGTGAGACCATCAAAACAAACAAACAAATAAACAAAAAACACTAAACAACAGCCTGTCAGTATCTTTGTCTAAAATCCAGCCATAACGGGACTGAAGTGTCTGAAAGCCCCTGTCAGACTAACAGAAATAGGCCAAAGAACTAGATAAAATTCTTAATTTTCCACTTCAACAGTTTGCCAGTTCATCATGTGTAAGGCCTTGTATAAAAGAAAATTAAACAAGACAGGTGGTGAAGATTAAAAATGACCATTAGTGAGAAAAAAAGAGACGCTTGTCTCAGTTCTAGTAGGATGTAGACCCAAAGAAGAGTTCCATTGTTAAGAGTCCCTTCCTGAACTTGTCCAAGGATCCCTTAACAGGGAACATTTCAGGTTGTTCCACGGCTGCCTTCTGATTGGGTAACAGGTCCTGCAGTGTTTCCCTTAGCTAGGCTCAGCAGGCTTCTGTGCCCTGTCACACTGTCTTCCACAAATAATGAGCATCATTCACTCAGGTTATTTCCTGACGCTACCGTTACAGAATAAATAGCTGATTGTGTCAAAGGTCTCCCGGGTGCCAGCTGGTGAGGTAGTCCAACGTTATTCATTAAGCACATTTTCCTCCCGGCTTCCAAGCAGACGTGTTTCAAAGCTTACTTCTTTTAAGAAATCAAATAGAATGAAACCATTGAGTTAAAAAAAATGATAATGACACAAACGACGAGGCTTTTCCTCAGTGTACGAATCGATGTAGGAAAACTTGAGTATGTTCACCTGTTGGGAGGAGTGGCGAGCCAGCTCAGTTCGACAGAGAGCCCTCCCCACACAAATCCGTTCCCATGGAATCAAAAGGCCAGGCCCCTCCAGGAAATCAGTGCCTTCTTGCCCTATTCCTTCCAGAACCCTTACAATGGCAAAATCCGCTTGGCCTTTTTAATTCAATTTGTGTGCTTCTTACTACCACAAGGGGGGCATAAAGGGCCAGGGTGATAGACTGAATCAGGTGTGGGTCATCTCCCCGCCAGAGCACACAGAACAAAGGGCGCTCAAGAAATACTCGCGAAATTGCTAAACCTAAGGGCACCTAAGTCTTGTTGTTTTGCGTCCTTCCACTTGGGTAATTTTCAAAAATAACAGCGATCATGCTAATAACCGAAAAGTCATTTCCAGCCCCCAAACCAAAACCACCAAAGGCTCTCTAGCTCACAGAAGTGGGAGTTATTAGTAGGGCAACGATGTACTGACTCCATAAAACTTTTCTCTTTAAGTCTCCCATGTCAAAGTCACTGAGCCACACTCAAAATACCGCCGGCTCCCTGTGACTATCCAGATTGAATAAAGAATACAATTAGCTACATCAAGCCCTTAAGTCTTATCTCTGCTGTTTACAGAAACACCGCGCCCCAAGGGATATCTTATTTTTGCAATCACCGTGCAACCCTGTGCAGCTCCCTGACTCCGCAACTACTTACAGGGTCACTTTGGTGGTCACAGTCGACCTGCCCGCCCCGAAATGGTTCCTGGGCTTCAGGCCGTCGGCGTCGGACGCTCCCCTGCCCGGCTCTCGGCTGCGGCCCGCCTCGCCCCGGCCGTCGAAGTGGTGGGGCAGGGGCCCCCTCTTGTGCTCGGGCTTGATCTCGGGCAGCAGCGAGCTGCTCTTGACCGTGAGCTCGCGCGGGGCGGCGCGGCCCGCCTCCTCGCCGCCGTCCGCCGCGGCGGGCGCCCTCTTGGGTGGGGACTCCTTGGCGGAAGCGCGCGGGCACGGGCTGGGCGCGCCGGGCACCGCCTCGGGGACCCGGCTGCGACCCTTCCGCTTGGTGGGGGACGAGGCGGGCGGCGGCTGCCGGCCGCGGTCCGGATCCCCTCGGAGCTGCCCTCGGGGGCCGGCGGCGCTGGCCTTAGGCTCGGGGCCGGCGAGCGAGGCCGCGCCCCCGTCGGGAACGGCGTGCACCGATTTCACTTTCCTTTCGGCCGGGCCGTTCCCGGCGGCCGGGTCTGGCGCCACCTCGTCGTCGAACACCGCGTCGTCCCTCGCCGCGCTCTCGGGCGCCACGGCGTCCGCTCCCGGGGAGTCGGCGGAGGATTTCTGCGACTTCCTCCGCCTCCCCGACCTGCGCCCGCTCGACCTCTTCTCCATGTCGTCCGAATCCTCGCAGTCCTCAGTCCCCGGAGCGATCGGGACCGGCTCGTCCGCCCGGGCCACCTCGGTCTTGCTCAAGTAGATGTCCAGAGTTAGCACTTTGGCGGGCTGAGCGCGGTCGACGGGCCGGGCTGCGCCGCTGCTCTCTGCGCCCAGGGCGGGAGGCTCGCCTGGCGGGACCGCGTCCCCGGGGCCCCCCGGAGAGTCCGCTCCGGCCCCCACACCGGGGGCGCCGTCGGGGGCCTCTCCTCCTCCTCCCACGGGGCGCTCCTCGGGCGGCGACCCTGACACACCCCTCGCAGCCTCTGGTTGGAGCGGGTCCTCCCCCGGACTGCGGGCGGGCGTCTCTGCGCTCTCCTGCCCCGAGCTATTCCCCGGCGAGGAATGCAGCTCCTTGGCAGCGGTGGTGGCATCTGGGAAGGTCTCTCCCTCTGCCTGCAGAGGTTCTAATTGGGCTGAATCACTGTCCTGGCGCTGCTGCACAACCCCTACGCCGCTGCCCGAGCAAGGTGACAGTTTGGCGTCGCAGGGGGTTGCCTGGTCCCCGCTCTCCGCAGGCTGGCCCTCTGCCTCCCGCCGCGGGTCCCCCTCGCTCGGCTTTGACTGGCTGTCCTGAGCCTTACTTTTCCCGCTCTCCGCTCCAGGGAGCTTAGCAGAGGCCGACTTGTTGTTTGAGTTGGTGGAACTCTCCAGTCCGTTCCTAGAGTTCCTTCTCCTTCCACCCGTAAAAAGATTGCCGAGTTTTCCCAACACTGGCTTCCTTCTGGTGTCTTCCGGTGGTTGTGCTCTGGACTGAAAAATAAAAAAGAAACGGGAAAAGAAAACTTGAGAATCTGTTTTGTTTTCCTTTGGTAGGTTACAAAACTTGCTGCAAACCAACTTGGCAATTGGTAAATGAAAATGAAAAGGTACAGCCAGGCGTGGCAGAGCCCGACTGTGTGGTCTTTGTTATGTTCTAACAAAATTAACCTTAATATATATATATACATATATATACATATATATACATACACACACACACATACATATGTGGTCTATGTACATACATATGTGTTCTGGCTGTCCTGGAACGCAATCATGTAGACCAGGCTGGCCTTTAACTCACAAAGATCCTCCTGCTTCTGCCCACTGAATGCTGGGGTTCAAGTCACCACACATCTGCGTGGCTCAATTTCTTTTTCTTGTATTTTTGGTTGCGAGCCTAGTCTTTGCCAGTTGAGCCATCTCTCCAGGCTTAAATTTTCTTTCCTTAAACACATTTTCGAAGCTATATCACCTACAACAGTAGTTGGCTATAAGTGTTTTTAATTCGGAAGGTCCAGTTATCACACGTACACTGTAAACAATTCCTCTTTTCTTAATAAAAATGCAAATTTAAAGCAACCAGGCGTGACTCCGGAGTCCGCAGTTCGCCCCCAAGGACCTTTGAGGGGAATTTTCACTGAACGTCTCCCTTTTCTGGGAACCGGTAGGGCGGGAGCGGCGCAAGGAAAAACTACTAGCGGCCTTCTGGAAAACTTTTGGAAACACCTAGGCTCAACTTTGGGCAAAGGTGCAGGAATGCAGCACCTGGCCCCGCCCAACGGGGGACGTGCTCACCCAATGGGGCGCGCGTGCCCGCGTTCAAACTGCGCGGGCGGTGGAGCGCTGTCCCGCCTCCTCTCGGCTCAGCAACAAGCTTGATCAAAGCCTACAAGGGAGGGAAGTGGAAAGCTAGCCTAGCAGACCCTGCCCGGAGGGCTACCGCCCTCTCCAGGTGCTGCTGCCCCCGGAAGCCAGCATGCAGAGGATCCAAGAAAGCTAGGACCGCCCCCCAGAGGGGTCCGCGACTGGGAAGACTGCATAAGGGGTGTGCTGGGCTGGAAAGAGGAGGGAGCCGAGCGCACGTGCGGGATCAGCCCGACTCACCCCAACCCCCTACCTAAGGACAGTCTCTTGAGAGCCAGCCCTTCAACTCAAAACCGCGGGGAGAGTCTAAGCCCGGAGGAGGCAGAAAACAGCCCCACCTTCCCTCCCGGGTGAGCGTTTGTTCCGGACCGCAAATATTCTCCACTTAGGGATTACCACCGCAATCTTCACGCAGGGCCTTTCATTTGAGCTACCAAAGCAGCCAAGGGAGTCCGGAGATCGTGGGAAACGTAAATGCCTGGGTGTGAAAGTGTGTGCTATCAACAGAGCCAATGCGCTTCTGTTGAGAGGGACCTGGCAGCGTTAAATTTCGTAACCCCGCTGCAACCCAGTGAGGTAATGTGTTACCTACAGTAGATGAGGAAAAAGACGGACCAAAGGCCGAGAGTAAAACAAAATGTGCTGGGAGGGCAGGAGCGATGGGGTCAGAATTTAAACCCATGCCCTCCAGTTCCAACTAATGACCTTTCTAGTCCACCACACAGGTGCAGAGGGAACCCATGAATCTTGGTGCCGCCACCCCCACCCTCCAAGAAACAGACTCCAGGCTACCCAGACCCGCAGTCAGGGCTCCAGGGTAAGCACTGAGGAGATCAGGTAGGTTCATAAACTGTCCGAGTGCTGCTTCTGAGAACTGGAGAGCTGCAGACAAAGGAGTTAGATAAAAGAGTTAGCCACTTAAGCATCCAGAGTTCCCAAGAAAACATTTGGGGGTTTCACATTGTTACAAGTCAAAGGCATTACATGACATGATTTTCAATTATAATACTCACCCATTGAGTCCTGCTTAGGTACTAGACACTTACAAAGAGATTTATATAGTTTTTCCAACAGCCTTTAAGATTTTTTTTTAATATCCATATGCCAAGTTCCGTACCCCTGTCCAAAGCCATACAGATGGAAAGTCCTTCTGACTCTGCAAATAGAGCCCTTTGTTTCTATTGCCCGGACAGGCCATGAAACATAGTCTGAAAAGGTAGACAGGAAAACAGGCTTGAGCCTATTGGCTCAATTCCAGTCCCTGTCAAAATTAAAATAGTGTATGTATAGTTCCGTCCTACCAGTAATTAATGTTGCAATCCGTTTTTCCCACGCTGCAAAGATGCCAGCTCAGCAGTCCTCTTCATTTAGTCTAGGTGTCCCGCCCCCCGCCCCCCCCCCCATCCCTCAATTCTAGTTGTAGCTGCTTCTTACAAAGGCACTTGCTTGCTCTCAACTTGACTTTCAAGTATTTGTTCTCTTTCGCCCCCGGGTGGCAGCCTATTTTTCACTGTTGTTGGACAGTTCTGTTGGGTTTTCTGGAGTGTCCTTACTTTGGTTTGCCTATACTAGCACTTTCATAACAACTTCATCAGAAAGAGCCCCAAACTGCAAACACTTTTAAGTGCCCATCAACTGCTGAATGGATAAACAAATCGTGGTGTGTCTCTGCGACACAGTAATACGCAACGATAGAAAGAGACAAGCTTGCGGCATGCAAAGGCATGGGTAGTTCTCAGATGCATTATGCTGAATGGAGGTGGGTAAGGGAGCCTGGTGGCCTAGCATGTACGAGGCTTTCCATTCAATCCCAGTACTATCCCGAGAAAACCTTTCCAGGGTAGTCAGAAAGACCCTGTATCTTGATTGTGGTACATGTGTTCACTGCTTTGAACACCCATCAAAGCTGTGCACTTAAAGTGAGTAGACTGGCTGGCCACAGTGACATACACAAGTCTCCCCAGTCACTTGGGAGAATGAAGCAAGAGGATTTTGTTTTGGTTTGTTTGGTTTTTGTTGTTGCCTTGCTTTTCAACACAGGGACCGTACTAAGTATCTGTGGTTGTCCTGAAACTCACTAAGTAGACAAGGCTAGCTTCGAACTCACAGAGATCTGCCTGCCTCAGCCTCTGCCTCCCAAATGCTGAGAATAAAGGGATTCACCACCACACCCAGATAAGAGGATTTCTTGGGACCAAGAGTTTATGGATAACCTGGGTAATGCAGCAAGACTCAAGTTCTTTACAAAGAAGACAAGACTTGTCAGAGACAGGAGGGTGCCTACTAATTCTGGCCAATCTGGCCTATATACGGACTTTCAGGACAGCCAGGGCTACAAAAGCCAGACCCTATCTCCAAGGCATGCTCACATCTAATCCCAGCACTTGAGAGATGGAAGCAGGAGAATCAGGAGTTCCAGGTCATCCTTAACTACAAAGTGAGTTGAAGACCAGCCTGGTCTACATGAAACCATGTCTCAAAAGAATAGAATGAAATAAACAAATAAAAAGGTGAGTTTGCCCTAGCTTGTTAAATCTTAATAAAGTTGCTTTAAAGCAAAGCTTTCCCCCGGGAAGCAAGAAACACACAGTGTCCTGGACACAGTTCTGACTGTAAGGAGACTGTGAGAACTCTCAAGTCTTCCAGAGGCTCCTCCCTTATCTCTAGGCAATAAGGATTTCCCCAAGGGGCCAGCCTTTGAGAACCTCTCAGAGGGACCAGCTGAGCAGGGCTCACAATGCCCCATTCATTACTTCAGGGGAGAGTCCTCAGTCTTTGAGGAACACCTTTCTTAAGCAAGCTACACATCTCTTCACAGCCAGAGATTGTTTCTGTCCAGTGTTCATGGGGACAATCTGACAGATAAGGAACCAAAACCCAATGGACAGAGAGTAAACCTTGCGGTTGAGAGTACTTAACCTCAGGTAGAGAGAAGAGTGTTTGCAAAGACCTATCAGGGTGAATGCTCCCTTGGTATTGCCCATCCCAACTCTGCCCTCCTGTCGACCTAGGGTCCTGGGATGCCCTGGGGCTAGATACCCTCAGGGTCCATGGTTCTCAGGGCCTGTAACTCCAGGATCTCCTTTCTACCCATCTTACTTTAGGAATCCGGCAGCCCTCACTGTGTAGAACCTTCCATCTGTGCCCCGCAGCCATTGAGGGTTCTTTCGTGTTAGTATCCAGTGTGGCTCATCAGGGGACCTTAGAGGAACCCACAGGAAGAGCATAACCCAGCAGTGTGTAGCGGCCAGGGTGAGGGGCACCGGTGGCCAAGGTGCTATTATGTGAAACAAAGCCCTTTTGGAGAGGCAGCAAAGTGCCACTTAGTAAATGACACCTGTGTACTGGAAGGACCCTGCTGTTTGAGGTTGCAGCCCTCCCAGTACAGACAGCCATTCTGAGCTTGGAGTTAAGGTGCAGGACTCCCTCTCTCCAGCAGGGCCTCCTGCTCCCTGCCTGACTTCATCTAGAAAGTGTCTCTGGACAGATGCCCCTAGCCACATTTGATATATGATATGACCTTTGACACAGCTCCCTGCTAGCTCTCCCCTCCTTGTGTCTATAGGATAATTAGGTACTGTGTTTCCATTCATATGATAGGATTGAGCTATTTAATGCAAATCAAGCATTCTGGACCTGCCTAGTTCCAACCAATTATGTACACTTATCCTTGGAGCCCCCTACCTACTTCCCAAAGGGTATATAGCACTTGTTCTCTTGAATTGAAGTTGAACTAGCTCCTTCAATCGGTTCCCAGGGTTTGTGATCCCTATACACTGCTCGCCTCATGCCCCTCCTGACTTTGTGGGCTGGTGGAAGACAGCCCCCAGGCAGGAGGAGAACCACTTCTATGCTGCTATAAACCTCTGGCATTTACAGCAGCTGAAGACCAGAACATTCAGAATAAGTTGTCGGCACACTGCAGTCTGCCCAAAGCCCGTCCGGACATGCCTGCAAAATGACTTTTATTTTTGTTTTGTTAGGATTACTAATTGGGGTCACTGGCATCAATTTTAAAGTAATTTACCTAAAATCATGTTTGAAGGCTGAGAAAATTGAAAATGTGCCAACATTTAAAAGTCACTCATAGATTCCTACCCTTTTCGTTTCCTCCATGACTCGAGTCCCTCAATCAGCAGGGAAAACGTCCTGTCTGCACATCTAGCTAGCACTAACACAGGAATTTCCAGATTGAGATGGTCACCCACCATCTACTGCTACTAACCAAACGGAGAGCCCAACTGGTTCTACCTTCAAGGAGGTACTAACATCCTCAAAGATCACTAGAAACACGGCTTAGGTCTGACAAACAGAATCGGAATCTTTTTCTGCCCAAGACTCAGCGTGGTCAAGAATTCCGGCTGCCTAAGAGAAGAGTCCACAAACTGATGCAGCTGCCAGCTCACAAACTCTCAGCTGCACTGCCGCCTCCCGGCTCATCTCTGACTCAAGAAAGCCCCGTGAGATCTTACACGTCCTGACCTGTGGATCCTTCTAGAATGCGGTCACCAATGTACAATAAAAATTCTTTACAAAACACCAGTGATTCTTGAAGTGCCCACTTTGTTAATTTTCGAATGCGGCCGTCCTTCAGCCTTGAGGAGGAATGAATGAAAATACTTAGCCATGTTACTTTGATAATGCTTTGGGGTGACAGCGTATACTTTGGGGTTTGGCATTTCTTCTGGCCAAGGCCTTTTTCTTAATAAAACATATATATGATACATATTATATCTTTAGTGTATGGCTTAATAAAGAAGTTAAAATGTTTTATTTCTTTATTTTGCCCCACTGGGAATTGAATCCAGGGCCCTGTATATGTCTTGGCCTCTGAGTTATATTGCCCTTCAAAATACAGGTTTAAGCTCTTTTAGTCTTCAATTATCAAAAGTTAAAAAGAGAGAGAGAGAAAATTTCTTCAGTAAAAGTAAAACATGCCGAGGGCTAAGGAAGTTACTCAGCTCACCCAGCATGCATGAAGCTTGGCTTCCATTGCCAGCACAGCCATAAGAAGCAGACATAGCGGTGGCATGTCTGGCTATCCCAGCACTTGGAAACTAGACATAGAGAGACCAGGAGTTCTATGTCATCCTTGATTACACAGAGTTTGAGGCTAGCCTTGGATAAATGAGACCCCGTCTATTACTTTAAAAGTAAGAAATGTCTTAGAACCATGTGACAGCTAACTAAAGAACAGGAACAGGGAGAAGGGGATGGTGAGAGAATAGAAATAGTCCACAACTGGATAGAAAAATCTCACAGTGATTTGTTCAGGGAAAGAAATACACAAAACCCAGAGAGAAAACAGGGAACAGAACAGGAGCCTACCACAAAGGGCCTCTGAAAGACTCTACCCAACAGGGTATCAAAGCAGATGCAGGGAATCTTATGAAAGAAGGGGGAGATAGAAAGACCTGGAGGGGGACAGGAGCTCCACAAGGAGAGCAACAGAACCAAAATATCTGGGCACAGGGGTCTTTTCTGAGACTGATACTCCAACCAAGGACCATGCATGGAGATAACCTAGAATTCCTGCACAGATGTAGCCCATGGCAACTCAGTGTCCAGGTGGGTACTCTAGTAATGAGAACAGGGACTGTCTCTGACATGAACTCAGTGGCTGGCTCTTTGATCACCTCCCACTGAGGGGGGAGCAGCCTTACCAGGCCACAGAGGAGGACATTGCAGCCAGTCCGGATGAGACCTGATAGGCTAGGGTCAGAGGGAAGGGAAGGAGGATCTTCCCTATCAGTGGACTTGGAAAGGGCCATGGGAGGAGAAGAGGGAGGGAGAGTGGGGTTGGGAGGGAATGAGGGAAAGGCTACAGCAGGGATACAAAGCGAATAAACTGTAATTAATGAAAAATAAATTAATTAATTTAAAAAATACACAAAACCCAAGAAGTTTTTTTTTTTTTTTTAACTCTTTTGGTTACTGTTTGCTTTTGGTTTTGACATAGTCTATCTCTATGTCAAGTACATGGCTGGCCTAGTACTTGATAGTAGCACATCACATCCACAAAATTAAAATTAAAATTAAAATTGCATTTCCCCACACTAAGCACACAGCTATGTATCATCTCAGTACAGCTCCAGAGACAAAGGAAATTACATTCAAGGGAGGGTCCAGACATGGATCCCATATACCTTATACTGGTTCCAGGTCAGACACTTAAACTACACTTGCCTATCATGTTGTTTTGATATTGCTCATGCTAGCGTGTGTACACAGATACTGCAAAGCAACAAATGTTCACGTAAGTGGACTTATTAGGTACTGATTTTTCCATTTTAAATTTGTTTTTTATTATATATTATCCAGTTCCTGCTCTCAGGATATATCCTTAATAACTTAGTCATTTCTGGGATGAGGGTTCTTGTTTGTTTGGGCATTGTTTTTGTTTTTGTTTTTGTTTTGAGGCAGAGTTTCACTGTATTGCCAAAGTTGGCCTCAAACTTGTAGGGGCCTCAAGGCCTCCTTCTGCCTTAGCCTCCGAGTATCTGGACTTTTTGGTGGTTCAGAGATAGAACAAAGATGCTCTATTACTACATTTGTGCTCTGACAGCGATTTCTCCCAAGGCTGCTAGAGACCACCACAGGCACAGGTCAGTGGGAAGCAGGCCTCTAACGGAGAAGCGTAGGGAGTTCATTGTTCCACGTGCTGATTTTGATCTACAGTACAATTCAAATGGTGCACTCAGTGACACATTAGGCCTTTGGGCCTTTCTCTCCACCATCTCTCCTCCCAGACTCCCCGGGTGGAACGCATGCTTGCTTGATTGCTCTGCTCTTTCTAATACTTGTCACTGCTTCCAATATCCATTCCATCTCTGCACTTTTTCCTTTCATATTTTCTGGTCTCTCTTCACTGTCATGTGACATGCACTTCTTCACTTACCCCTCCATGTTCTTTTCTAATAATGTCACGAGAGCCAAACAGCAACCGCACCCGGCTGTGAAAAATCAGTTGTACCATTCTATAAAACAGAGTGACGGAACCTTCAGATCATACCTCTTTTCTTTAAATTCCACACTTAGTGGTGTCCAAAATAGAGGGGTTACCGATTATAAAAGCTTTCATTTAGAAAGGGTTAAATGTCCACTTTTCTTTTCAATGCGTATTTCTTTTAAAATGCATATTCCCTGTTGGGGATGCAATTCAATGGCGACCACTCGTCCGATGTGCTCGGTGTCCTGGGTTCTAACCCCATTTTCCCCAGAAGACATCTTGAAGTAACTGGAAAAGGAACTGGCATGAATGGCTACCCTCCTAATACCCACCCCTAGGCGTGTGGGTACACGCCCGAAGGCACACACCACACGCCACACAGATACCCACTGAATAGCGGAGTTTTATTCCACAGCAAAGCAGAATAAAATCATGTTATTAGAAAGGAAATAGATGGAACAGGAAATCATGTTAAGGGCAGTAAGTCAGACATAGATAAATAAACATTACATGTATTCTCTCAAATGTGGAATCCAGACTTTATGACATGAAAGTCATGGGGTGGATCTGGGGGTACAAGAGAGGGCAATGAAGATTCTGAGTAGTATAATGATGAACCTAATCATATATAAAAATGTTGTGACAAAGCCCATGATTTCAAACACTGACTAAAAAAATTATTAAAGGTAAGCAAAAAGCAGTATTCCAGTTTCAGGTAAACATTTTCTTCTCTACTTGCGTATTTTTTTATTTGGTTGGCTGGCTTTCACTTTTTGATACAGGCTCTCAGAGTCCAGGCTGGACTTAACCTTCTACTCCTCCGTCCTTCACATCTCAAGTTCTGGGATTACAGGTGTTTGATACCTTATCCCACTTAGATCATTTATTTTATTTTATTTGTAGATCCAGATAGAAATCTCATTACTTAAAGCAACTGACACCATTTAGACCCATTGGCACTTTTGTCTTTGAGATAGGATCTCACACTTAAGCCCAGGCTAGATTGGAACTCACTATGATAGTCCAGGATGGCCTCAAACTTTTGACAGTCCTCCTACCTCAGCCTAGGAAGTGCTGGGTTACCACGCTTGGCTAAGCTACTGACACTTGGTTAATCAAAAAAAAGAGTTTTTGAAATATGAAATAATTTTGTTATTAATTTCACGAACAGTGATCGATCGTCTACTTTATGCCATGCGTTGCTCTGTACCTTAAAAAGGTAGACCACAGCCCAACGAGACTAATTTTACCGAACACAAGTCAGCTTTCCTAAACGTTGGCTCCACACTTTTTTCTATGAGGCATTTCGGTCCATAGTTAGAGGTGAGTCTCTGCCATGTGATATGATGCCCGTCAGCTGGACCACTGGGTCAGCTGCACAGCATGCATCCCACCCGTGCAACTTGCTCGTCCCTAGGCCTGGCTGTGACATTAGAGCTCAAGTACAGTAGCTAGCAGGCTAGCCCACTCTTGGGGTGGAGCTCCGCTTTAGAACTTTTCACCCCGACCGTAATGGAATATAGAAAAGGAACCTCTTGCCCTTCAGGTTCGACCAGTGGGAAGCAGTGACAGGAGAGCAGAGGGAGGGGCTGGAATGGGGTGAAGGCCTTATTCTTCTCTCCCCTCTCCTAGTTAGGCCCCACGTTGAATGTGCTGGCCTCGACCATGGCTTCCTCCTCCTCTTGCCCTTTCAGGCCCACACTGAGAACGGGTACAAATAGTTCCAGCTGAGTCACCTGTCCTTGCCAAGGGTTCAACAAAGTTTTGTGAAGCAAGGTAGGCATAACTTTGAGAACTTTCTTTTCTTTTTTGAAAAATTTATGTACTTTTATGTACATTTAGTGTTTGGTGTACACACAGATATGTACACACACACACACACACACACCTGAGTGTGAGAGAGAAAGCCGGATCCACTAAAATTTGAGTTCTAGATCAGACAGTTGTGAGCTGCCATGTGGGTGCTGGGAATTGAACCGGGTCCTCTGGAAGAGCAGCCAATGCTCTTAACCAATTAGCCATCTCTCCAGCCCTGAGAACTTTAAGAAAAAAAAAAAAAGCATCAGGTATGGTAGTTTACTGTAACATGTCCTCCAGGCTGAGGCAGGGAAACTGTGAATTCTGGGCTCTCTCAAAATGTTAAAACAAAAAGAAAAGAGGGAAAGAGGAATGCAGAGAAGAAGGAAAGAAGTGGGGGGGGGGGAATGAGGGAAGGAGGAGGAGGAAAAGAAATGCAAAGTTCTGGATTGCAGATTTAGACACAGACACCAGGAAGAGGCCATGAGGGTGAAGAACCTCTTTAAGTACCCCGTGTTTCCAACTCACCCACACTTTGTAATGGCTTTTCCTCAGTTACTCAAGTCAGCGTGTTCCCTGGGCTGACCTCAACCTCAACACTGTGTGGCTAATTAGAAGCACCAGATAACCCAACACGTCCCCTTTGAACTAAACATACTCCCAAATATTTTCTTTTTCTCACAGAGGTAACTGTCAGGCTGAATAAATTTGCTTTGCAGTTGAGATATGCATTCTAATTTGGTGGGGTTTCTTTTCCCTTGTGCACAAATGTGTGATAAAGGAGACACAGGGATTGGACATTTAGAGCCCGAGTATTTCTTACCCTGCGTAGGTCCTGACTACATAATTAAATGACTAACCAGTGAGTATAATTAAGTGACTAACCATCGAGTTTCTAGTTAAAGTTTAGTCAAACTGAGAAATGGAAATTCATTACAAAGTAGTCAGCTTAGTCCTTTATATATCGGCTCAGAACTAAGAGGTGTGTTCTTCAAACATGTTAAAAAGAATGGTCTGGACAGCAAAGATCGAGAGCAATTTCAACGCTGTCAGGACTTGTGGAGTCTCAGGACTAGTTCTCCAGCCCAGTAATTCATACGCTGGTGAGCAGAGTGATCTGGATTAGCTGGGCTCACACTAGACGGAGACAGAGTGGAGGGGTGTGTGTGTGTGTGTCTGTGTGTCTGTGTCTGTGTGTCTGTGTCTGTGTCTGTGTCTGTGTGTGTGTCTGTGTGTCTGTGTGTGTATGTATGTGTGTGTGTCTGTGTCTGTGTGTCTGTGTGTCTGTGTGTGTGTCTGTGTGTGTGTATGTATGTGTGTGTGTCTGTGTGTGTGTGTGTGTGTGTGTCTGTGTTTCTGTGTGTGTGTGTGTGTTTAGGGGGCAGTCATATAGAGTAATGGACAGGCTCCTTCGACCACAGCACTGTGGCTCCAGGCTGCCTCTGAGATACCTCAGGACCTTGAGACTTACCTAACTTAAAGCTAGTTTAAGCACATTTTAAAAGTGGCAGAAAATAGTGAAATTTATTTCTAGAGAATGGAAATTGGTTATTTTTCCAATATATACTGGAATACATACTCAATAATGTTAACATAACTGAGAAATTTCAAGTTTTCCTGTAGTTTCCAATAAGAATGACTGTCTTGTTAGAAGCTCTTCCCTATTCTATTCTGTTGGGTTCTGCCCTATTCTGACGGACAGGAACTTAACTACATCGTAGCCCAGAGTGGCTCAAAACTCACACTCACCCTGTCTCTGACTCTTGGGTAGTGAGACAACGAGTGTGCACCATCACACTCAGCTAGTAATTTCCAGGTAATGAAGCAGAGGGCAGCTGAGTATAATGGTCCACAACTGGCCTCCCAGTTCTCAGGAGGCAGAGGCATGGCATGCTCAAGTTCCATGCCAGTCCAAATTGCATAGCAAGACTTAGTATCGAAAGGAAGGAAGGAAGGAAGGAAGGAAGGAAGGAAGGAAGGAAGGAAGGAAGGAAGGAAGGAAGGAAGGAAGGAAGGAAAGAAAGAAGGAAAAAAGAAAAGGAAAAGGAAAAAAGAAAAGAACAGTGAGCACGCGCTTTCATGAAGAGAACTTGGGAATACTACTAAGGAATCAAATCATTTCTCCTCTCAAAAATTCCACATGCAGGGGTGGGAAGCATGGCTCAGTAGGTAAGAATACTCGTACAGGAGCTGAGTCTGGACCTCAGCACCCACAAAAAAAGCGGGGTGTGTCTGAAGAATGTGACCTATCACTGTTGATGTGAACACTTAAATGTGTTATGGCTAGAACAGAGAACAAAGCCCCACAAGCCTGCTCACATTTATCTGTGTGTGTGCAAATTATGCATATTCACAAACTATGTGACAGTTTTATAGGACAAGAACCTCACAGCGTGACCACCTCTGTCTCACCCTCTGTGGGTCACTTTCCACAGCTGTAACCTCTATTTCTCTTCATCTCTACACGAAGGCATGGCATTGGCATTGCTGGCATTGCTATTTGTAGGCAGGGCTCCCGCTGTCTGTCTGCCCTTCCTTCCAGAATAGGAGATCAGAGCCTGATGCCAATAAACACTCAGCATGCATTTACCAGTCACATAAAGACAGAGTCATCTGTGTTTTCTAGAAATCTCTTCCTCGGAAACCTAGCACGGAGCAGAGGGCAGTGGACAGTCAAGCCCCCTCCCAGCCCCCGGCAGGAACTAGCCTCCCTCTGGTGGTAGTCTCCTTTTCTGAGGATTTCCCCAAATCCCGGTTCTGAAACACTTGTCCTCTGGTTGTTTAAAGAACAGAACAAGGTACTTGTGAAACACCTAACCCTGGTTCTGGGGAAGAAAGAAGAGCAGGAAAAGGTGAAAGACCACTGCTTTAGTTTAGGTCTGATGTATCTCCCAAAGGCCTGGTCCCCAGCCTGCTGCTCCTGAGAGGTCATGGGGGGGGTGCGGGGGGTCTAAAGAGGCTGGATCTTTTGAAAGGTTTTGAGGTCACTGGACACATGCCCTTAAAAGGTGTTTGTCTTTCACACCCAGCCATGTGGTGACTGGCTTTTACTTCCCATGTGGTCCCTGACGCATGCCTGAAAGTGACAGCCAGCTACTCACAGACTGAAACTTTCAAAACTGGGAGCTAAATAAATAATGAATAAACAAACAAAGCTCTTCTCTTTATGAGTCGACTGTCTCAGGCATAATAATAAAGAGCTGCTGGACCAGCATGGTGGCAAATGCTCAGCCTGGGGCGCATGGCAAGCTCCAGCCCAGCCTGGGTTACAAAGCAATGCCCTTCAAACAAGCAAGTGAGAAGGAAAGACAAAGCTATACAAGAAATACACATTGATATTCGCAAGTCAGAACCACAAGTCAGATCATAAAGAAAAGGTCTCAAACACCTACTATTGCACTTCACCCCTCACATTTTTAGCAAACTATATAATATCGTTTCATATGTATTATTTGGTGCTACACATTTCTGCCATTGAATTTATGTTATTAAATACACCCCTGTGTTGATATTAATCATTGTACTGAATTCTATCATGTCCACTGTGCCTGTCATGCCCCTGGATGATGGCTTATTTACTCTAAATGAGTTGCAGGATGCAGAAAGGACTGCAACTTATCAGTACACACATCTTGAATTATTTTCACAGGGAAACATTTCTAATTAGTTACCAGGGGAATGAGCCGGCAAAGATGTTAAAAACCGAACAGAACAATCCCCAATATAGGAAAGGTGGTACAGAAGAACTCCCACACCCTGGAGGCCGCAGTGCAAACTGCCATCACCGCTCAAGAAAAACTCATTTTTCTGAAAGAAACAATTCTGCTCCCTAGGACAGAAGCCCTCAAATTTTTAATTTTAGAATTTCCTTGACGTCCTTAGCGATTAAGGACCACAAAAGTCTTGGTTTTGTAGGTTGTATCTATCAATGGTTAGGTTAGAAACTAAGACTAAGAGCCAGGTGTGGTAGGTAGCATACCTCTATAACCCTAGCACTCAGGAGCCACAGGCAATCGGATCTCTTAGGTTAAGACAAGCTTGGTCTACACAGTGAGTTCAAGGCAAGCTGGAGCTACACCGAAAAGTACGAAGGAGAAGGAGGAGGAAGAAGAAGTTGTTGTTCAGTAATACACAGGGCATCCTGTGGCCATCAGAACAAGACAACATAACATATTATGCTTCCTCTGGTTAGATTCCCCACTCTACCCTTAGAAAGGGCAGAGGAGCGCAAAGAGCAAATGATATTTATTAAGCAGGATTACATAAACATTTTGATATCGCCAAGTTCCCCCTAAAACCTCAGGAAGCCCCCAGAGCCCCAAGACCCTGCTATGAGAACAGTCACCTTAAGAAGTTTGTGTGTGCTGTTCCAGGGTTCAGGCACAAGAACCCTCACAACAGTAGTGCTTCTTAGGATTCCCAGGGAAAGCCAGGCCAGGGACCCTCGCTAGCAGGATGAATCAATGAACAGCGAAGCATTCATGAAATAGAGTACACCACAGCCATAGAGGTAACGCCGTCAGCCGTCCACTATCCATGGATGAGCTTCATAAATACACTGGGTTGCTTCTGTCCTACTTTGTTGTTGTTTTTGTGGCAGGGGCTAACATTGTAGCCCAGGCTGGTTTGGAGCTAGCTCACTGTGTAGCTTATTTAGGAGGCTGAGGCTTCCCTCTCTGACATGGTAGGAATGCATTTAATGATGTGAGCAGCAGCACACCCAGAAATCTAAATATGATGTTGATTGAAAGAACCTAGATGTAGGTGAGACTCTAACATATAATTCCATTTATATGAAATTCAGGAACACAAAAATTGTGTTGTCTTGGGGTATGTGTATAGGTGGTAAATCACAAGAAAAAGCAGAGATACGACTATCATAGCAATTAGGATAATGGATATTGGGGCTGGATAGATGGCTCAGTAATTAAGATCACTGGCTATTCTTCAGGGGATCTGGGTTCAGTTCCCAGCCCCCATTATGGATAACAACTGTCTATAACTCCAGTTCCAGAGGATCCAATGTCCTCTCCTGGCTTCCACAGATATTGCATGCATGTGGGACACAGGGATACATGCAGGTAGAACACCTATACACATAAAAAACATTTTAAGTAAATAAATATTTTAAAATAATGATTATTTCCTTGTGATGTGGATTCTTGCCCTTATTTAAAAGGTTGTTATATTATCATGGATATTTCTTCTCATTAAATTCAAAATGTAGCATTAATACATTACGTATCTTGATGACTGAGCATTTGCTGCTGTTGTTCACTTTCTGATTTTGTTTTTAATTGTTTGTCAGGTTTTTTTGTTTTTGTTGTTTGTGGTTTCTTTGTTTGGTTTGGTTTGGTTTGGTGCTCCTTGGTCACATGCCTCACTCCCCTCACTCTGGCCCTTAAGGATGAGGGAATGCTGATCAGAAACCACGAGGAAGTGGCAACATCCTATTTCTTAGGCTGTTTCTAATTACACCGGTGCCTACTTTATTATTACTCTTTATACTCCACATTTAAAGCTTATACACTTTTCTGATGCAAGCTATATTTCACAATAACTAGGAACGTGCATGTCTCTGGTTTCAAAAGTCAATGAACTTCTGTCCTATGCTAATTGGTCTTTTAATTTTCCTGTTTTGTGATTTCAGTAACCATCCTTAAGAACCTGCCTTGTGCCTGGGACCTCTTAATGGCCCTGTGATGGGGATGCGTACCATTCTCACTTCACACCTGGAAACTGCCCCAGCTTGCCTAGCAGGGTTCACAGGGTATAGGTAGATCAATCGGCTTAGCACATTTTAGGTGTTTATGACTATGCACTAAATATGACGGCTAAGCAAAAGATCAGGAATTTCACTAAGTTTTAAATGCTTTTAAACCCACTTCTGACAGAGGGCTAATATCCAGTATATATAAAGAACTCAAGAAGTTAAAAAGCAAGAAACCAAATAATCCAATTAAAAAATGGGGTATGGAGCTAAAAAGAGAACTGACCGTAGAGGATTATAGAATGGCAGAAAA
>CM053767.1:31021500-31085537 GCA_028658305.1 Pachyuromys duprasi
CTGACTCTTTGACCCTCCCCCATATAAGCCGGGGAGTGACAGACTGGCTAGATCCCAGGGGAGGACTTTGCAGCCAGCCCTGAGGAGACATGATAAGTTGGGGTTGGATGGAAGGGAAGGAGGTCCTCCCCTTTTGGTGGACTTGGAGGGGGCGGGGAAGAAGGAGATGAGGGAGGGAGTGGGAGGGTGGGAGGGAATGAGGGAGGGGGCTACGCCTGAGATTCAAAGTACCCAACCTGTGATTGAGATAAAAATAAATAAATTAAAAAAAAAAAAAAGTTAGAGTTTCACAAGTAATTACCTTTTAAGAAATAAAATATTTGGAATTAAAAAAAAAAAAAAAAAAAAAAAGGTTCGTAATCAAGATGCCCCTAAACCTACATGTTTGTTTTTAAATTGGCAAGGCATTTCAAGAAGCCATTTACCCAAGGCTACAGGTGTGTTTAAAGAGAGATATACCTATGCTAACCTTCTTCCATTTATTGTTCTCTCTCTCTCTCTCTCCCTCTCCCTCTCCCTCTCCCTCTCTCTCTCTCTCTCTCTCTCTCTCTCTCTCTCTCTCTCTCTCTCTCTCACACACACACACACACACACACAAGGAGAAGGCAGGAAATTCCCCAAGGCATAGAAAGAGCTGAGAAGCAACTCGTGCTGCAGGAATGAGACAGCTAGGAGGTTAGAACTAGGCCTAGAGGCAACTTTGGGGAGCCCAGAGAGCCTCACAGTAACCACCAGGCTAGTTTAAACTTTTTGGACACAGCATTTAAATTGATCGAATGTGATAAAATTATCCTTGTAAGGGTTTTCATACACCATCTAATATCTTTGTCTGGCCCCTGGATCTGCTGACTCTTTCCTCACTTCCTTTCCATTGGCAGGAAGATAGATTTGCTCACCCCGCCCCTCTCTGCCATAGAACACATAGTTTTGTTTTGTTTATTTTATTACTTGCTCCCTCCATGAGGCTACCTTGGCCTGGGTGCGATGTGGCAGGCGGCTGAAGGGGCTGGGAGACTGAGAATTACGCTGCTCCTTCGAGCACGAAAGTGAGATGTTTCATCACCTCTCATCACTGTATTCCTGGCAGGCAGTGTGAGCTCAGATGCCTTCTCTCTGTCTCAGCTTGCACGGCTGGATTACGTTTTGCACAGCCCACTCCTGTACAGGCTTGAGGCAGACAAGCCCGCACGCCCAGGCTTTCCTGCACACTGCCAGTCCTGATTATGCCTGGAGACATGGGCAGCAGGCGCTGCCCACTTCAACATTTCAAATTCGAATTCAAATGTCATCCTCACTAGCCATATGTGTCTAGCACCTGGGGGACGGGTAGGGTGCTAATGCTATGCACCTTTCCCTGCATGTATCTTTAATCTCGTAGCATGGACTTTCAAGACAGAAACAGCTTTCAGATTGCTCAGCCTGGCTGGTTTACCGCCCTCGCCCAGCCCAAGCCAGCCTAGCAGCATTCACCCTGAGCGGTGTAAAGCCTTTGGTGTTGGGCACTGATGGACTAAAACATCAGAAATTTCACCTATTAAACTTCAGATGCTTTTGATGAATCGTATCTGTGATAGTCTTAGACTTACATCATGGCTGATTTCTTTTTAATTGTCAAATCATTTTTTAAAGTGTTTCTTCCTTCTTTCTTTCTTTTTTTGTAAAACGTAAGATATTGGTTCTATTAAGATGTCTGAGAAAAGATTAAGAGGGCCAATGAGATGGCTCAGCTGGTGATGGTGTTTTGTCACCAAGCCTGGGGACCTGAGTTCTAGTCCCAACACCCCCAGAGTGGAGGAGAGAACTAACTCCCGCCAGTTACATTCTGACCTCCACGTGTGTATTTAAGAAGGAAAGAGTAAGAGCTCCAATCCAAGTTTAAAGTCTGCCTCTTCTAGCACAGCAAGTGACAGGCAAATGTTAGGTGTCGGTCGGAGTTCTAACAGAGAGAAGAGGGGCACTAAAGCCCACCACCGGCTTAAGGTTCACGCCTCTGTGATTGAACCAGAGGGGCAAGGGTTAATAGCTCTTATGTAAGCATCCTTTTTACAAAAGTTTACAAGATCTCTCTTTTTCTTATCTGAATCCTCAGCACTTCTTGAATGATAGGTAATAAGAAGCCAAGTGGTTCCCATAGCATTTCTGTGTCCTAATAAATCTCGTTTGGGGAAAGCATGTGCAATACCTAATAACTAAGCAGGCGGCCAACGCCCGCCAGAGACACATTTGAAAGACAGCCGGCATCTGAGAAGAATGTGTGAAACTGTTTTAACTTCTACCGCCAAGAGAGACGAAAATCAACCCCGACTCTCAAAACATTTCTTTCCCCACTATCACTCTCCCCCTCTCCCAGACACCTGCCCCAAAGACCTGATACCAGTCTGTCTTCGAAATTTGAAAGAAGGCAGGGACAGAAACTGGGAAAATGATTAACTAAGTCATTACAGTACACTCTCGAGCAGGATTATGCAGCAACGTGAGGATGGCTGATGTATGGGACCCAAATGTATTTAACAAGAGTGGCTCGCTAATGATCCTCACTAGCTTGCCAATAAACAGGAGAACAAGCAGCCAGCGCAGACCACATCCTGGGTGTTTCATCCCCTCGGAGACCCAAAGTCTGTGGGCAGTCGGTTCCCACTGTATTCCCTCTATTCAAAACTGCCTGAAAATTTTAAATGCAAAGAATTTGCCAGATCTAAACGATAAATACTTGGTGAAGTTAATCGATGTCATTAGTCTCACTTCCATATCAGTTAAAACAAGGTCTTAGGCAGTAGAGAGAGCGCGAGGCTGTGGTCGCTTCTTACCATGCTGTCTCCTTTTCAGCTTCCTATGAGCACACCAAAAGAATACAGGGAGCAGCGCGCAGCTTGGCCCACATCCCCGCTCTCCGTCTGCTCGCCACCAGCCAGCCTGTCCACCTCCCAGGCCACAGTGTTCAACTCTGGCAGCTCACTTTCCCCAGCCAGAGCTGAGGCGTAGACACTGACAGGTCCTGAGAAAAGCTCATTTAATAAGGGTGTGTTCGATTCGAGAGCTGAAAGGGTTAAAGAGGTGTGCCCTTTGTGGGGTGTGACATTAAACCAAACTTGCTGAAAAGACAACAGAGGAAATAGTAAGCAGGGAGTGTGGGGAAAGTGCCCTGAGTATATTAAACACACACACCTGTGAGTGAGTGAATGAGAAATATGCAGAGGAAAAGGCACAGTTTAACTCTGATTTTTAATTCTCTGGTGAACAAAGTATATTGTCCCTAATGCTTGGTTTTAAATTTTATGTTGTTCTAATTCCAGTCTTACTTACTTATGCTTTTTGTTCTTTTTACAAAAGTTTAAACTATACTGCATAAATCACACCTCATGTGATTTATTATTAAAACTGCATGAGGCACTGTCACATCATAGAAAGGGTGAAAATTAATCCCTTCCATTAGTGCTCAAATGGTTGACACCTATATTCATCAATAAATCTAATCCAGTAATTATAAATTGTTATTTGGCAACTGCACCCATATGCAGGTTTTAAAAAATTTGTATTTGTGTGTGTGTGTGTGTGTGTAGTATGCAGGGCATTTTCCTTCATTCATTCTAGAAGTATGTAGTGTCTGGTGACTTTTCTTTGGTTTCCTGCTCCCACAAGCATGGTGGTTCCAGCAGATCTCCTCACACTTTTCCTTTTTGGAGGTGACAGAGGTCAGAACGGCTGTCTTATTCTATCAAGAATAGAGTGTTGGAAACACCAGGAAACACCTACTGGCTCACATTAGTGGCTGATGGTGTCTGTGTGAGATGGTATTCACTTCCAAAGTTTTATTTTTGACCATAGCAGAAAGCACCTAACACACCCTTTACCATCTAAACGATTCTTAGGCATATAACCCCATAATGCTAACTATAGTCATACTGTTTTGCAAAATACCTCTAGGACATTTTCATTGTACAAAGCTAAAATGGGATCTCTATTAAATGATGAGTCCCCATTCTCTGTTGTCCAGATCTCGAAACCTCCATCTTACGTTCTCCCTAAGTATGACCAATTTGGGTCTCTCATTCAGAGGGACTTCTGTAGTATTTGCCTTTTTGTGACTGGCTTATCTCCCAGCACAATTATATAGTACCAACTTGACATTGGGGCACATGCTTGTAATCCCCAGCACTTAGAAGGTAGAAACTGGAAGAGATCGGGAATATAAGGCCAAACTCCTCTACAGAGCAAGTAGGAGACCAACCTGGGCTACACGAGATACCATCTCAAAACACGAAAACCACCTACCAACCAACCAAACAAACAGCAACAGCAACAAAACCACCCCTCACAACTACCTAGTACAACCTCTCAGGGTTGACCCACGCCATAGCATGCTATTTCATTTATTCAAACAGCAAGATCAACAGGTATTTATTGGTTGACAGATCTATCAGTCACAATTTGGGGGTAAAAAACAAGGAATATGCGGAGACACATATTGTGGCACAGATATGTGAGAAAAAAATATAAGGAAATACGGTCATTTAGGAATATGTATAAGATGTATTGCTATAGGAATGTAATAATAGCTGCCATTTAGCGATGGCCCATGTAGAAAAAAATGTATGCTTTGTTTAGTAGATTAGCTGACTTAAAAAATAAAAACACCTTTTTCTTCCTTTTTAAAGAACTATTATAGCTTTATAAGTTACTATTCATCTAAAGAATCAATCTTAATAATCATATAGGTATATATTAGAGATTTATTTATTTGTGTGTGTGTGTGTGAAGGTACCATGGAGTCCAGAGATACTGGAGCTCCAGTTACAAGTGGTTGAAAGCTGCCTGACATGGGACCTGGGATTGGAACTCAGGTCCTCCGGGGAAGCATCAAGCATCTTAACCATTGACCTCTCCAGCCTGTGCAACCATTTAGAGTAAACGTTCTTAGATGCTATAACATGTATCAAGGCTGGGGGTATGACTTAGTTAGCTAAGTGCTTGCCCAGCATGTATGACGTTCTGGGCTCTAGCCCAGCTCTGCATAATAATAGACAACACATAATCCCAGCATTTTCCACATGGAGGCAGGGATATTGGATCAAGATCATCGTGGGCTACATAGTGAGTCTGAGGCCAGCCTGAGCGACAGGAGACCTTGTCTCAAACAAAGAAACAAAAAACATAAACTAAGCAAGATTTCTCCTACCCACTCAATCTGATAGATAGATAGATAGATAGATAGATAGATAGATAGATAGATAGATAGATAGATAGATAGATAGATATGAAACATTAACGTCTAACATCCTGCTACCATGTACTCTCTCTGTGAGGGGCAGACTAGATAGCTTATTTTCGCTTCTGGAAGCTTCTAGATTTATCTATAAAACAACCGCCAATGTACAGGCAGGTATATAATTAAGTTCTCCAGTAGGTATAGAGAAATTTGTGACGCTTGAGGAGTTCAAAGGGAAGGAGGCTGGCATGGGTGAGCCTTGAAACATAGTTTTAACAAGGCCTGGGTGGAGGGAAGGTGCTCCAGGAGAGGGCAGGGCCTGAAGGAATTTGGCCAAGTAAATGCAGGCACAATGGCCAAACTGGAGTTATGGGGCGCAGTAAAGTCTGGCAGAGCATACTGGCAGGGTGAATAATAAGCTGGATCTTACTTGGGAAGAGGAGCCTTGAGAAGCAAGTCAAGAAACCGAGGTGTGAAGTCGAGGGGGGCAGACTCTGCTGGGCCCCACAGTTCAGATGTGAAATGAAATGGGGACTCGAGTGACCAGCAGTTGTAGGGATAGAGGGAAGGGAAGGAGGTGAGAAAGATGTTGGAGGAGAAGGACGAACCCAGAGGAACTCAATCCTGAGTCACAGGCCTGGAGGACAATGACAGGCTTCCAGGGGTGGGTCAAGGGCAACGTGGAGCGGGCTGACTTTAGGGGACTCAAATGGAAGTATCCATAAACCATGGAAGTTTCACTCTCAGGGAAATACATTTGATTTGCCTCTAATCTGAACCCCACATCAGTCACCATGGTCACAATTTGGTAAGAAAAACACAAGACTGTCTATAAATAACAGCTTTACATGGGGTGCTAGATACACCTAGGAGGCTGTCTCAGTGGAGAAAATACCTCCACAGGATTGGGCTGTAGGCAAGCCTGTAAGCGTTTTCTTGATTAGCTAGGAAGGGCCCAGCCCACTTTAGGAGGTGTCGTCCCTGGGCTGGTGGTCCTGGGTTCTGTAAGAAAGCAGGCTGAGCAAGCCATGGGGAGCAAGCCAGTAAGCAGCACCCCTCGATGGCCTCTGCATCAGCACCTGCCTTGACTTTCTGCCTTAACTTCCTCGGATGATGGACTGTGATAGAGAAGTGTAAGCGAAATAAACCCTTCCCTCCCCAAGCTGCTTTTAGAAATGGGGTTTTATTACAGCAATGGAAACCCTAATGTGGGATTGGTGGCTAGAACTCAGGCGGTCGGTTTCATGCAGTAAGACTTTACCCACCGAGCTACCTCCCCAGTCCTGCGACAGATAGGATTTTTAAATAATAAGGATCTTTCCATGCACTTTAATCTAAGCAACTGAGGAATGACAAAAGAAAGCCCACTGTGAATTTTGGGGAAATGAGGGAGAGAGCTATCAGGGCAGGGCTTAGAACTAAGAAGGTACAAACGTGCACGTGGGTAACTGTGATACAGAAATAGAGAGGTGATTGTCCCTTCGAGGGAAAGGGTGCCCCAAGTCTATTTAGAGAGGTGCTCACAGAGCACTGTGGTGGCTGCTGATTCACAAGGATCCCATGGGGCTGTTGGGAAAGCACACACTCCTCAATATGGAGGCCGTGAAGGAAGAAAGCATGTTTGTGTTTGGACCTCCATACAGGTTGAAAGGCTGACTGTTTCCTCAGCTTAGAAGAGAGAGAAAGCAGGAGGCTGCTGCTATGCAGCTGTAATCCCAGAGAAGGCAGGGACAGGACTCAGCATTCCAGGCCAGGATCAGCAAAAGGGCTCAGTGGGTAAAGGCTCATGCTGCCAGACCTGATGACCTGAGTGGCTTTGCCTCTGGTCCTCATATGGTAGAGGGGAAAAAAAAAAAGACTCCACAAATTGACCTTGATCTCCACACTTGTATTCTGACACATGAATGCATCATACACACAGAGAGAATAAAAAATTATTTAAATTTTATATAACATATTATATAAATATATCATATATAGTTCTATTATATAATATATTAAATATTATCCTGTTACATATGACATATTAATTTTAATAATTGTACATTATAATAGAAAATATATTCTATAAGTATAGATCTATACATTATATACATTAACTATATATTATATTGTATACTATATATTTGATATTTATTATTTATCATATATATTCATTCTGTTAGTTTTGTTATTCTAGAGACCCCTGACTAATATACACGCTTATGAATATAAAAGTAAAAAATAAAAATTAGTCAAGCATGGTAACACAGTTATAATCCCAGCACTTGAGAGCTAGGGACAAGAAGGTCAAGAGTTC
Source organism: Pachyuromys duprasi (assembly GCA_028658305.1). Lineage (NCBI taxonomy): Eukaryota > Metazoa > Chordata > Mammalia > Rodentia > Muridae > Pachyuromys > Pachyuromys duprasi. Next base: position 31,029,006 of record CM053767.1, read on the forward strand.
AAGGTCAGTCTGAGCTATATCTCATGTTGTCTCAAAACAAACAAGCAAACAAATAACATAGAGGTAAGGAAGGTCCTTTGCTTTAGCTTTTCTATATCGTTTTTGTTGCTTTGTTTTAAAATGTTTATTATTTTATTTCATTTGTATGAATATTTTGTCTTCATGTATGTCTGTGCACCATGTGCATGCCTGGTGCCCAAAGAGGCCAGAAGAGGACATCAGATACCCTAGAACTGTAGTGACAGATGGTTGTGTAATCACACTTGGGTGCTGGGAATGGAACCTGGGCCCTCCCAAGGGTAGCAAGTGCTCTTAAATGCTGAGCCACCTCTCCAGCCCCTGTTGCTATGTTTTGATATAGGATTTCATGTAGCCCAGGCTACCTTCAAAATGAAAATGCAGTTGAGAATGACCTTGAGCTACTGATTCCCCCTCATGCACCTCCCAAACGCTAGGGTCAGCAGCATGAAGGACCATGACCAGCTTTCTCACTGTCTTTTCTGAAGCTGGCAGTTCTGTCTCCTATCTTTTTGCTTTCCTGGTTACAATAAACACCCCGGGTCTTTTCCCACCCAGCAACACCTCAGGTGTTTTCTTTACTAACAGAAAGGAAAATTTTACTCTTTGCAGTAAAACAGTAATTGTTACCATTTTATAGGAGTCTGGGCTGAGTGCAGAGTGTCACACCCAGTATCATTCATAACTCTACACCACTCTCCACCACGTTGAGGGTTTATACCTAGAATCTGATTATGCTACAAAGAAGAGAATAGCTTCAAATGTCTGGTGCATTTTAGGAGACAGATAAGCAAAATGAGATGCCCCTTGAGCAGAGACACCTTAAGATATATTTTAAATTAGGCTTTGTCAGAAAAAGAAATAGAGATTTTTTTTTTTTAGGAGGGCAAAGGAATAAAGATTTGGGCATTGGAAAGGGGACTTTAGGAACAGTGAGAGGAAAGTAGGAATAGTGAGAACGTTCACTTTAGGAATAGTGAGAACGTTCTAGTATGTGGGATGACTGAAGACATTTTATGAGCAGTTGTCAGTGGTACAGTTTTCAGCGGGTTGCCTGCTGGGCCATGCCCTCAGGAAAAGCCCACTGTGCTTATACAATCATAGTAAGACAGTGGTGCTCTGGAAAAATCAAGAAGGAACCTGTTTCCAAGCACAGGGACACTTGTGGGACAAGGCAGGATGGGAAGAGACATGAGAAGGGGTGGTCTGGGGGTCAGGAGCACAGCAATCAGTGAAGGGGTGGAGGAGGACTTTGCCTGGCACGTGGAATGGGAGTTTCCATCTCTCTTGCTCGCTCTATTTTTCCTTTTAAATATGTTACAGGACAGGTGCCCTCAGATACCTGGGTATCTCAGGGGATAGCAGACAATGTATATTTGTATCCTGTTTTTATAAACTATAACTGTAGGTGTTAAATCAACTCTGTCTCTTGAATTTTGGTAAGCATTTTTTTAACCCTTTCTTTCTTCTTTTTGGATTTTCGAGGCAGGGTTTCTCTGTGTAGCTTTGGCTGTCCTAGACTCATGTTGAACACCAGGCCTCGAGCTCACAGACATCCGACTGCCTCTGCTTCCCCGAGTGCTGGGATTACAGGTGTGTGCCACCATGCCTGGTTTTGGTAAACATTTTATAGACCTAAATTCATCGACTCAAAAGAGGTGCATATTTTTGTTTTAATTGTTGTGGTGGTTTGCAGATGTCACCCATAGTGTAGGGAATTTAAGTACTTGGTCCTAGGTTGGTGGCACCATTTGTCAGTGTCTTAGTGTTCTATTGCTGTGAAGAGATGCCGTGACCAAGACAACTCTTCTAAAGGAAAGCACTGAATTGGAGGGCTTGCTTGCAGTTTCAGAGCATTAGTGCATTATTGTCATGGCGGGGAGTGTGGTGGCAGGCAGAAAGGTGTGGTGCTGGAGCAGTAGCTGAGATTGGGATTGGTGGAGAGGGGGAGAGGGAGAAAGAGAGAGAGAAGGAAAGGAGGGAGAGGGAGACAGGAAGAGAGAGAAAAAGAGACCAGGCCTTGAGTGGGCTTTTGAAATCTCAAAGCCCATCCATAGTGCCATACCTTCTCCAACAAGGCCACACCTCCCAGTCCCTCCCTGTCAGCTCTTCAGCCAGGGACTAAGTGTGCACATAGATGAGCCTGTGGGGGTCAATCTCATTCAAACCAACACTACAGGCAGCTTAAGAGATAGGGCCTTGCTGGGAAGAGGTCATCGCTGCGGGTAGGATTTGAGGTTTCAAAAGCCACCCACCTCCAGCTGGTTCACTCTGCTTCCTGATTGTGGTCGGAGATGTAAGCTCTCAGCTCTCGGTGTCAGACTCTAGTCTCTATGCTTGCCTGCTGCCCAGCCTCCCTGGTCTGCTGATGGAACTGCAAACCCCAAATCAGCCCTCCCTTCCCAAAGTTGCCTTGGTCACCGTGTTTTATCGCAGCAATAGTAAGGCAATCTTTCATACCAGATGCAGGTAGACGAGAAGGCAAGCAACTTGTCCGAGGGCAGTCAGGAAGGCCTGAGGCCACCAGCCACACCGGTCTACCACCAGCTTTTACCACTGGTTCTCTGGGTCCTTTTCGTCTTGTTCTCTCAGGACCTCCTTGCCCAGCTTTCCTACATCTCTTTTTTTTGTCCCCACCCTCATCTCCAATTTAACGTCTGCTTTGCAGGGCCTCAGCTATCTCTGGGGCTTCTTGTCAGTACATTTCCACGATAGTACTGAGTCATCCTGTCAGCTGCCCGAGGCTAGAGGACTCTTACGAAGCCGCACGGGAAGAGGAAGGGATATTTGCTCTTGAGCAATCCTTTCTCCCTAGCGACATGGAGGGCTCTGTCTGCAGCTGGGAAGTGGCCAGCATGGCTGTCCCAGTCCTCTACCTGTTGTGCTATAATTTCTAGGTTACCGTCTCAGCACTGACTAGTTCTTGCTTCAATCTGAGTCCCTTCGGTCTGTTCTGTGTGCTCACTGCTCTTCTGGTTGCCCTCCTGAGAGTACCGCATGTTTTCACCTGTCACCTCCTGTGTCCCCCATCACCTAGTTAGATTAATGCTCTCTTAGTATCACCTCTATCCCCCCTTTCTGTTCTGTTTTTCATCCAGTACCTGCCTCCAGCTCACTAGATTAAAAAGCGTGTATCTTTGTCTCCCGCTAGAGCATGCATCCGGACCCCCAAACAGGGGCATTATCATCTTCCTTCACCCTGTGATCTCAGAGCCTCATGGTGCTGTCTTGGGACAGGTGTTTCGAATACTCAGTAAGCACCCCCCAGAAAGTTACAGAATGGATACGTTCACCCCACAGCATCGTTTTACAGAGAGAGGCTTCACGTCTGCTTGCTCAGCACAGCACATAAACACCTGAGTGGGAAGAAAGCACGTTAGTGAGGCCCTGCAAGGAAGAAATGCCACAAGCGGGTGGTCTGAGGAGAGTCTAATAATGGGGAAATAGTGGTACAGAGAGCCTAGGAGCAGTGTCAACCCAAGAATAGTAACAGCCCTGAAGGGCAAGGAGGGAGTTGCTGCTGAGACGGACACACACAGAGAGCTGCGCCAAGGAGATGCTGGCAGGGGCTGAGGGATAGAGACGGCCTGCAATGTCCTGCAGGGGGGGAATCTGGAAGAAGGAAGGTCCCAGCCTCCCTTCCTTCTCTTTGATCTCCTTCCAGGACCCCTATGGCTGCTGCCAACAGAAAGCCCAGTGGACTGTCTAGACAGAACTGGTGGGTGTATCACACAGACACAGAAGGGTGGTGGAGAATGAGGCCACAGCTGCAGAAGAACCCACAGGAGAAGGACCGGCCTCTGGGCCTCTCTTAGGGAGAGCTGTGAGCTACATCATCACATAGGCCGGCATGGAGTCTGTGAACACACAGACACTGCCAGAGTTCCATCTGATCTCTTAGGGCATCATCCCGTGGGTGGTCAGGTTTTCTAATTGTTCTCTTCATGAGCTTAGTTTCTCAGAGTCCCAATAGATTCAACCTTCAGTCCACCAAAGCAGCCAAAGTTCTCTTAATATAAAATACTCCAGTGAACTCCAGACTCGGGTGAGCCATCCTAGGCTGACCACTGGCCACAGGCATCACCTTTACCTGCCACACTGCACCTATTCAGAACCATCAGCCTGGACCTCCTGAGCTGTTCAGTCTCCATTCTGACAATGAGTCCTGTAATTTTGTCTTCCTTGGCACTTCGCCACTGAGAACACGGGTTGTGTTTCTAGCAAAAATGTGTGGTCACTCTTGTCTAACCTCATATGCAAAAGCCAACACAAAGCAAATCAAAGATCTATGCGTAAGCACTAAACCTGTAAAATGGGATGGTGGGTTTAATCTAATCTTTGTGACTTTGAATTTAGCATTGGTTCCTTATGAACCTAAAGCATAACCAAGCCATAAATAATAAATAGGTCTTCATCAGAGTTAAAAGCATGAATCTAAGAAAATGATTCCATGATTCTAAGAAAACAAAAAGATGGCCCACAAAATGTACAACTCGAGAAGACACTTTTCCAAAGAAGATATGCAAATAGCCAACAGACATCTACAAAGCTGAATAATATCAGTGTGCACCAAGTGCTGGTGTAAATATGCAGAAGTCGGGCCTTCCCATATTGTTGGTGTGGTTGTAAAATGTTGAATACGAATGTTAAATACAATTGCCATTTGACTCAGTGATGTGGGGTGAATGCATTTGTCACCCCCAGATTTACTGTAGCTTTTTTTTTTCAACATTATAGTATTGAAAGTGGGACCTTTCAGAGGTAAGAAGATTTGGATTAATTAGGTCATGGATGTTTTGCTCTAGTGGTGGGATAGAGCCTTTATAGCACTGGGGGAAAATGAGGTCTCCCCTGCCACAGCCCACTCATTTCCTTCCATCCCTGGAAAGGCCATGTGAGTACACAGGAAAAAGTTAGGTTCTGAGGGTTCTCTCTCTTGCCTAAGAACGCTCCCCAGAAACTGCTCATGCTGATGTTTTATTCTTGGATTCCGGGATCCAGAAGTATGAGAAATAAATATGTTCTTCTAAATCATCCAGTCCATGGTCAGCCTGAGCTGACTATTTAATTCCTCTCCTAGTACACACTCAAGAGGATTGAAAACATGTACATAAAAACCTAAAGGTCAGTGCTCATGACAGAATTAGTCATGAAACAGCCCAAATGCTCATTGACTGCTGGATAAATAAAAGACGGTTCTCTTCCCAGTGAAGGAATGAAGCACTGACACAAGTCGCAATGAGGAAGAACCTTGGAGACTGCGTTAAGTGAAAGAAGCCACACACAAAAGTTTACATGGTAATTCTGTTTATATCATACACCAGAATAGGCAACCAAAGAGGCAGAAAAAGGATTAGAACTTGCCAGGGAGGGAGGGAATGAGGAGTAACTACTGGGTTTCTTTGAAAGAACAATGAAAAGGCCCTGAAATCCAACGGTACTGACAGTTACACAGTCTTGTGAACGTACTAAAACCGTTTTACTTGGACATTTTAAATATTGAACTTTATAGCTCATGGATATCTCAAATTTTAAAATGGTGATAATCAATAACGAGGTGAGATTCTTCTAGACTCTTATTACATCACTCCAAGGAAATTAGCATACGTAGAAAAACCTGGTGTTGCAGGTGTCTGAGAACAGTCCTAAAGTTCCAGAGGAGCTCTTCCCAGAATTACAATTGTAGAAAGGAAAACATCATGAGGACAGGAATGAGCTGTAGGGGACACCTCCCAAGAACTTCACTGAAGCGTGAGGTCTAGCCAGGGCTGCAGGAAGAGCCTTCAGCTCCATCTTAATGGGCTTGAGGACCCTCAGATGTCAGCTTTCCTTTCTCCCCTTCTCTGCTTTGCGAGGTAAGGCCTGACTCTTGAGCTCAAGCTGGCCTATACCTTGTTTATATCACTCAAGCTGGCCTATACCTTGTTTATATCACTCAAGCTGGCCTATACCTTGTTTATATCACTCAAGCTGGCCTTGCATTCTCAATTCTCCCACCTCAGCCTCCTGAGTGCTGGGATTACAGATGTGTGTCACCACAGCTGGCAGGGCATTTTGTTTTTCCCATTCAGTGCTGGGAATGGAACCTAGAGTCTTGTCCATTGTAGGTCAAACTTGTGTTTCTAAATGACAATAAAGTCTCAGTTACATTGAGATGACAGGATTTTTTGTTTCTTATAAAATTAAATCTCATGTACTGTTTCACAAATTAATTTTATTATACATACGTAACTTATAGATGGTATCATTATGTTGTGTTTATGTTGAGAACATTTGCTTGTGGTCTGAGGATATAGCTCAGAGGAATACCTGCCTATCATGTTTAAAGCCAAAGAGTCCATCCTCAACCCCCCAAAATAAAGTAAAAGCAAAACAAAACCATGAGTTTGTTAATTTATTAAAAGTAAAGGTGTGGTAGAGCATGGCTTTGCCTTTAATCCCAGCACTCTAATAGAGAGGCAGAGGCAGGCAGATTCTGAGTTTGAGACCAGTCTGGTCTACTTATCGAATTCTGGACCAGCCATGGCTACACAAGGAGACTGTATGTCAAAGATGAACAAATATTTAATTCACCGTGGTTTGACATTACCTTACTTGGACATTTTTCTTTACATTGCTATTATTGGCCTGATGTGTTCTGCCCCTCTTCAGAAAAGCAGGAATGATGTGGTGTCTGCTACAGAGCTGTGAGAAGGCACTAAGAAGCTATTGTGTACAGAGTCTTTAGAAAGGCCTGGCCGTTCCAGCAGCTGTTTTATGCAGGGAGTAATGTTCTGCACAATTCTTCCCCGTCAGGGCAGTACAAGATAATGAGCAGGTGCTATGGACGGATGTTTTGTTCCTTTAGAGTCATGTGTTACAAGCTTACCCCGAAGTGTGACATAATAGGATGTGGGACCTATTAGGGTATGATTAGGTCACGAGGGCAGAGGCCTCATCAGCGGGATTCGTGGCCTTGTAGATGCCACAGGAGAGCTTGCTTCCTTCTCTGTCCTCTGATGAAGATGCAAGGAGCCAGCTGTCTACAGCCCAGGAACACACCATCATTTGAAACTAACCCTGCTGGCCCCTGCCCACACTCAGAGCTGTGAGGAATCCATTTCTGCTTTTTATACTCTTCAGGTCTCTGGCACTTTGTTACAGCAGGGCTATGGAAATAGCTCTCTGTGCATAGTAACAGAATGTGCAAATGGAACTCCCTGCTGTTCTGCTGAGCTTCCAAAGAAAAGCAGAAACTGGGTAGGGGGGAGGGGGACTCATCCTGAGGTGACCTGGATTCACGAAGTGCACAAATGATAAACAGAGCACATCTGGATCATTAGGGAGGATTAGGGGAGTCACTGGGACACTGAGGGTGTGCACCTGTTAACATTGCTGCACTGTTGGCCTCTCTGTCCTGAGAAGAGAAAGACCACGAAGTTCTAAGACCACATCCCAAACACCTGGGGATGCACGTTTAGTTGGGAGGACGGTTTCTTAGCAGAGTGATGATCTCTGTGTGAAGGCCCATCAGAACTGTGTTCACTCAGTCAAACATCACTGAGCATCAACGAGACTTCTCTTGCCACATGCTTTAGTGCTAGAAGCATGCACCGATTAGAATAAGCCTCCCTATGGAATCCTCAGAAAGTTCCTTGGCCACAAAGGCTCAGAAAGGAAAGCCATGTGATGTAGTCCTCTCAGACCACTGAAACAGAATGACGCAGGCTGAGTTGCTAGCTGAAAACTAGCCAATGTATTCCTCATGGTCTGTGGAGTGCAACGTCAAGGATCTGTCAGGGTTGGTGTCTGGTAAGGGCCTTCTCTCTTGAGCATCTTCACACAAGCAAACTCTCACCTTCATCCATTTATATTCCCTCTCCCCAACCTCTCTTGTCTCATTCCAGGCTGGCCTCTGACTTACTATGTGGCCCAGACTCTCCTTGAACTTGTGGCAATCCTCCTGCTTCAGTCTTCCAAGAGCTGGGATTACAGGAGTGGGCTACTATGTCCATCTACAGCATTTAAAAAATATATAATAATCTCGTTCACAAAGGTTTTGTGTTTAGAAACCAAAAAACTCCCCAAAGGCTTCGCATCATAGGATAGATTTTCAACATATTAAATGGGGAGAGGATACAAATGGTCACATCACAAATCACAGATATAATCTGTATCACATAAATCAAATATATCACATATCACAAATCAGCACGCAGAGCACGTGGTATATGGAGTCTGTGTTTTATTTCTAAAAAGTCATGTCTGTGATGGTGTACAGCTTTGACTTCGACACAATTTCCGTTGAGTTACTCTCTGCCAAATGCCACACTGCCCTTAGCAGATATGTGAAAGGCACAACCCAAACCTTCAGGCACTAGTCTACCCAGCAATTACTTTGAGCACCGGTTTTATAACTCAGCGTACACATCAGTTTCCACATTGTAGCCATCACTGGTCTCCATGTAAACCACAGTTTAACTGGCTTTATCTGATTATAAGCACAGTTGGAATTAAAGCTTAGAAAGGGCGATAAGGCAGGTATAATCTCAACACAAAAGAAAAACAGGCACCCACTTATTATTTGCATTTTCGGTTTGGGGCGCCCTGAATACTTTACGGGTTTACATGATGTACACATCTGGCTTAACAAGACAACCGGTGAAGGATTATTCTGCAGTCTTCTAAACCTGCAGGGGTGACAGTGTGACCCACGCCCCTCCCCAGCTGTCCTCTCCACTGATCCACATCCCAGCTGAGGCACAGCCTGGTACTGATTTGGGGCTCCCCTCTAGGGCCCGCCCCCTTCGCACGGGGTGGGGACTCCTGTACAGCCTTCCCCTGCCCTGCCGCAGAGGAAGTGGCGACTTGGCCCACGCTTTCCAAACAGAACTTCTCACTCCTTCCAAACGGTCGGTCGCAGCTCTCCGCTCAGAACCAACCCATGGAGAATGAAAAGCTCTCTTCATGCCTGGCAAGCCTTCAGACAAGAAGGAACTTTTTACACCCACCTCTGATGAGCCCCACAAAAAAAAAGGCTAGTTCTCCGCTCCAGGGACTTGGGCGGGGGTGGGAGATGGGGTTGCTCCCAGCAGCACAGATCTGAAGGAAGGGGCGTGGCCACAAAAGACTTTGTTCACTTTCCCTCCTCCTGGATTCTCCCACCTTACTTTCAAGTTTTGGATATTTGGTCACCGCTCAACACACCAGGGATGAGTGAGGGGGACATTTCACCAGGGGTTTCCTGAAGCCTAGGTGAATGAAGTCTAACTTAAGACAATCTTAGGTGATTCATCCAGCTGCAAGCCAAACCACAACCTGGCATAAACTGAGGTAGCGTGAATGCAGCAGGTCGGGAAGCCTGACTTCCGGCATTAGCTGAACTTGACATTTCAGTCCATCCAACTGCAGCAGAAACTTTCCTCAGTAAATACCCCTGCGTTGAACATTGACCAAGAACCGAAGGCAGAGCCAACACCACGGCCACTCCCTTCACCCACTTTGGCCTCTCAGCCTCTCTTCCATTGTTGAGACATTCTTCCATAAAAGTTATGAGTGCAGCCCAAACACACAACATACCCATCCTTAGCATACCCAGAAATACTACCGATATAATAGAGATAATACTGAATAAGAGAAGCTAGGCTCACATCATTACACCTGTAATTCTGGTTGCTGGATGCCTTTATTCATAAATGTGATTCACTCTCCTTGCTTTTTGGGGTCAGCGCTATTTGATCAGAGGTTGGTGGCAGACGGTGTTCTGAGTGCTTTGGGTGGCACAATCACATTGGCTTGCTGAAAGCAGGTTAGTAAATTGAAGCTCAGAGAGGTTTGGTAACTAGCTCAAGCTCACACAGCTATTGAGTGGCAGAGCTTGGATCTGAACTTCAGCCAATGTGACTCCGGAAGCCACGCTTTTAACCAATTGCTTCTATGTAGTACTCCAGAAGGAATCTGACCTCACCTCATGGCCTCATGGGCAAGCCCCCCAAAATCCACATACACAAAAAGGCTCTGGCATGTCCAAACCCCAATTGGGAAAGGAATATCATCTGTTGAATTATGTCTAAAAGCTAACTTGTGTCATTGTGGAGAAGGAGAAATAATTTCACACACCGAATGGCCCAGTAACCTGATACACAATCAACACTGAAGAAAAAAAAATTTTCCACCTCAGGTTTCCCATGAATTAGTCACAGATAAATCTGTTGCAGTGTTTGTGTCAGTCAGCATTTGGTCACAGCTGCCAGGAACTTCAGCTAGCTCGTGAGTCAAAGCATGTGTGGAAATCCATGCTGTGATATGCTCTTTTGGTGCAACTAGTGGAAAGGGGTCTCTCCACTCACGGACTCCCTGTCTCTATGTGACTTCGGTCAAGAAGGAGAGGATGAGATGGCCCGGGTTCTAAGAGCCACTCAGTACAGGGAGCTTCGTGCAAACAAACTCTCAGGCTTCCCACAGATGGCCCCTTGTCCACTTTGTCACACTGCTCACCCCTCCCGTATGAGAAAAAAAAAAAAAAAAAACCTTTTCAGCACCTGGGTAAAGACCCGGCTGTATTCTCTGGGCAGAAAAGGTTAACTTAAACAAATCCCACTGTTGTAAATACAAGTGACTCACCTGAGCCGTGGGCTTGGTGCCCCTGCCTTCAAAGTCTCTCCCTCTGTGTGTGGGGGGGTGGGGTGGGGGGTTAGAGGTGTCTCACTGTGCACAGAGGCACAAGTGTGCCACAGCGTGACTGTGGACATCAGAGAATAACTTGGGGGCCAGTCCTTGCCTTCTACCCTTTTTTGCAACAGCGTTTCTTTGTTGGCCTATTGGTGCTTAGGGATTCTCCTGCCTCCATCCGCCTGCAGGAACCCTGGGAGTAGAGACACATGTAACATTGAATCCAGCTGTTACATGGGCTCTGGGGATTTGAACTCAGGTCCTTTGCATAAGCAAGCACGACCACCTCCGCAGCCCAAGTAGGGACCTTACTTGTTCTTCATTGTAAGAAGCAGACAGTAACCTAAGACAAGCACTAGGGTTCACGAAATGGTTTGGTAGGTGGGAAATGAGTGTCACTTTTTTAAAAACTATATTTTTATTTTTTATATATTAATTACAGTTTATTCATTTTGTATCCCATCTGTAGCTTCCTCCCTCATTCCCTCCTCATCCTATCCTCCTTCCCTCCTCCCCTCCCATGCCCCTCTCCAAGTCCACGGATAGGGGCAGTCCTCCTCCCCTTCCATCTGACCCTAGCTCATCAGGTCTGGTCAGGACTGGTTGCACTGTCCTCCTCTGTGGCCTGGCAAGGCTGCTCCCCCTCAGGGGGAGGTGATCAAAGAGCCAACCACTGAGTTCATGTCAGAGACAGTTCCTGTTCCCCTTACTAGGGTACCCACTTGGATACTGAGCTGCCATGGGCTACATCTGTGCAGACGTTCTAGGTTATGTTCATGAATGGTCCTGGGTTGGAGTGTCAGTCTCAGAAAAGACCTCTGTGCCCAGATATTTTGGTTCTGTTGCTCTCCTTGTGGAGCTCCTGTCCTCTCCGGGTCTTACTATCTCCCCCTTTTTTCCTAAGATTTGCTGCACTCTGCCCAAAGTTTGGCTATGAGTCTCAGCATCTGCTTTGATACACTGCTGGGTAGAGTCTTTTAGAGGCCCTCTGTGGTAGGCTCCTGTCCTGTTTCCTATTTTCTCCTTCTTCCAGTGTCCACCCCATTTGTCTTTCTGAGTGAGGATTGATCATTGATCATCTTACCCAGGACCCGTCTTCTTGCTTAGCCTCTTTAGGTGTACACTTTTTTTTTCAGGGCTTTTAAAAAAATGTAATTTATTTATTTTTATATTAATCACAGGTTAGGTACTTTGTATCCCAGGTGTAGCCCCCTCCTTCATTCCCTCCCATTCTCCCCATCCCTCCCTCATCTCCTCCCTGCCCCCCTCCAAGTCCACTGATGGGGGAGGACCTCCTCCCCTTCCATCAGGCCCTAGTTTATCTTGTCTCTTCAGGGCTGGCTGCAATGTCCTCTTCTGGGATCTAGCTAGGCTGTTACTCCCAGGCATGTGTGTGGAAAGGTCAAGGGAACTCATTTTCTGTCATTATACTTCATTACTAGTCATTTATTCACAGTGCAAATCTTTGGTGATATCTTTGAAGAACTTTAGAGTTTTTCTTGCTTTCTTCTTCCTTTTCTTTTCTTAATTTGTTTTTGTTTTTGTCAGAAGGATTTCTCTGTGTAGCCTCGTACTCTTTGTAGACCAGCCTGGTCTTGAACTCACAGAAATTCACCTGTCTGGGATGAATCCTGAGTGCTGGGATTAAAGGTTTGTGCCCCTGCATTCAGCTAGACGATGATTCAATTTCTACGAGAAAGGAGTGTGTCTATTTCTAAATGTCAGATCTCTTCTTTGGTCCCTGACCTCTGGAGTTCTGTCATTTCTCTGCCAATCCCTGTAAGCAAAGCTGTTTGCTCTTTTTAAATCACAGTTTCTACCCCATCGTCTGCCTCCAGCCACTATCCATTCTCTTCAAAATTGAACCTGCACAAAATGGCACTATCTGTTTTCGAAGCCATCCTATCTTTGCAGTTCTGTACAAACTGTCCATCTACTCTAAGCAAGTTGGTGCGATCATTTTCAGTGTCCTGAGCTTGCCTGCCTCCCTCTCTTTATGCCTGTAGACTTTTCCCTCCCAAAATGTAACCTCATTTGCCTGTGCCAACCCAACTCTGATTCACCAGGCTGAGCCCAGCCCGGAGGCATCCTGACAACCCAAGCCAACTGAAATCTGCCTCTTAGGATGGGAGCCTACCATAGATGTTCTCTGAAAAACTCCACCCAGCATGGGATCAAAGCAGATGCAGACACTCACAGCCAAACTTTGGGCAGAGAGCAAGGAGTCTTATGGAAGAAGGTGGGGATTGAAGGACACAGAGGGGACAGGAGCTCCACGAGGAGACCAACAAAGCCAAAAAATCTGGGCCCAGGGGTCCTGCAGAGACCGGGTGCATCAACAAAGAACCATGCATGGAGTGGACCTAGATCCTCTGCTCAGATGTAGCCCACAGACAGCCCATGTGGGTTCCCTAGTAAGGGGATCAGGGGCTGTCTCTGACATGAACTCTTTGCCTGTTTTTTGATTACTTCCCCTGGTGGAATCCTTGCCAGCCTGCAGAAGAAGAGGATCCTGGCAGTCCTGATGAGACTTGATAAGCTAGGGTCAGATACCAGGGGAGGAGGACCCCTTTTCAGTGGACTAGGGGAGGGGGGGGCAGGAGAAAAGAGAGGGAAGGTGGGACAGGGAGGAGATGAGGGAGGGGGATACAAAAAAAGTATTAGCTGCTGGGAATTTGCCTTTCTCAGTTTTTGGTTCCTTTTCCCATAGGCATTTCTTCCACCTTCCCATTCAGTTTATAAATTTTGCTAGAGCAGGAAACATTTTACAGCAAAAGTATTTCCCACAATACTTTGTGCCCCGAACACATAAAGATGGAAGGCTCAGACCTCTGACTCGCTCACAGCTCCGCCCCAGCTCTCCTTGAAGAGCTCTCTGGTTAACATTATTCTAAAATTCCACAAGTTAATAAGACGTGTGCTGAGGAATATCCTGGTACCTATATTCACGGTGAAAGTCAAATGCGAACTGCTGGGATCTTCAGTGACAGGAACAGAAGAGTGTCATGCTGCTTATTCTGATTTTTAAGAACCTACTCAGCCTCTGGCAGGGGCTGGGGTGGGGGGAGCACTTACCAGGCAAGCCTGACGACCTGGGTTCGATCCCTGAGGAGGGATGGCAAAAGTTTTTCTGTGGGAGCTGTATAACCCTGCCCCTCCCCCGCCCCACCACTAATTTAAAAAACGTTTCCGGATTTGACTAACTGTTGAGAGGAAGGTGATAAATGGGAATGAGGGAGACAAGAGAGGGTACTGAGTGGAAAATATGATCAAAATAATTTATAATGTATAAAAATGTTTATAATCAAACAAAGCACATGTAATTAATATGTACTAAGAAAATGGCCAAATTCACCCAAACATTAATTCCAAAAAATGGGAACAAGATTCTAAATGGAAAGCTCTACATCATATACTTAAGTATTTTAAAATTACAGGTCAAGCAAAAAAAAAAAAAAAAGTCAAATAGGGCTGAAGAGATGGCTCAGCAGTTAAGAGTACATGCTGCTCTTCCAAAGGCCCCAGGTTCAATTCCCAGCACCCACGTGGCAGCTCATGGCTGTCTTTACCTCAGTTCCAGGGAATCTGTCACCCTTACACACACATACAGGAAGGCAGAATACCAATGGTTATACATCTTAAAAGAGATAAATAAGTCATTTAAAAAACTATCAAATAAAATTCTACTTTTCAGCGTTTTAAATTGGCTTACAGGTTATTAAATAGCGCTAGAGCATTTTGCATAGCATATTCAGTAGACCCTCCTTCCCCAGCCTGAGATCCCCGAACTCGTCTCTCCCAGTCTTGTCCATTTTCATGTCCCAAGTGTTGTGTCCTCCTGCCTTTGAAAAATATACCTTAAAATTTGTCTGAAGTCAGTGTTTCTTCTCATCCATAGCCTGCCTTCAAGTTGCACACAGGAGGCCTGGCACACAGGCACAGGGACAGCTCAGCAGCCTCTGAATGGAGTCTGTGGACCCAGCCTCAACTTTACTACCCCTGGGTCCTCGGAAGACCTCTCTGCTCAGGGTCTGGGCTCTGAGGAATGAAGAAGTCCAGGTAGGCCTTGGAAATAGAGTCACTTTTCCTCTCATCTTAGGGAGACACTAGGTCTATTTAATTTCTTTTTAAAAATATGTATGTATGTATATGTATCTGATATGCATGAGTGTTTTGTCTGCATGTATGTACGTGTACCGTGTTCATGCCTCAAGCCTACAGGTGCCAGAAGAGAGCACTGGATTCCCTGGATCTATGGTTACATGTGGTTGTGAGCCCCTGGTTGTAGGTGCTAGGAATGGAATCCGGGTCTTCTGCAAGAGTAGCAAGTGTTCTTAGGCACTGAGCCACCTTTCCAGCCCTCCAAATCTATTCTTAATATCTGATGTTTGTTGTTTTTCTGAGTAAGGGTTTTAATGTATAGCTCAGGCTGACCTCAAACTCAATGTCCTATTGACCATCAAATCTGGGTTTATTTAGTAGTTTGAATGCAGCTAAAACTTCTGAATGAATTCATATTAAGTGAAGAAGTCAGACATAGAGGTGGTTGCCTGTAATTCCAGCACTCAGGAGGCAGAGTCAAGAGGATTGCCCTAAGTTGGAGGTCAGCCTAGACCACTTAGTGAGACCTTGTTTTTTAAAGCCCCAACAATAAAATACTAAAAAAAAAAAAAAAAAGTAAAAGCGTTGGGACTTTAAAAGGCCAGTTAAAGTTTTGAGTAAGTTTTTAATCTTCCTAAATATAAAAGCACATTAAAAGGGAAAGACTGTATAATTATGAGGGTTTGTGAGTTACACACCACGGTGAATCCCGGTAGACTGCTGACAGTCACATCGTGGTGGCTACTGGGAAACACATCAGCACCGGGCTGAGGGTGTGGCCCAGTGGCAGAGCCCTACCAGCAAGTGTGTGCCCTCAGCTCCACCCCCAGCACCACGAAAAGAACGAAGACCAAGTTGGCAAAAGATCTGAGAGCCCAATTGACTATCTGAACAGAGTTTTTAACATCAAATTTTCAGAAGACCATGGCACATTTCATGACACAATCACATTTGGTTTTGTGTGTGTGTGTGTGTTTTTCAAACCTACTGCAAGCCAGCGTCTGAGTCACAAAGTAGTTTGGCAGATATCATCATCATTTTCATCCCTTCTAAGTGAGCAGCACTCCCCTGATAAAGACATAACCATGCATCATATTCCTCAGTGTGGCATCAGGGTGGGGGTGCAAGTGAAGGGCTATGGTGTACGTATGTTACATTAATGTGCTCATGAGGGTGTGAGTGCGCACGCCTGAGCATGCATGTAGAGCCCCGAGGTTAATGTCAGTTGTTTCCCTTGATCATCTTCAACCTACTTTTCGAAGCAGGACCTCTTACTGAACGTGTAGATCATCAGTCGGCTAGGCTGACTTGGCCAATGAGCTCCAGGAATAATGCATCGGCCTGTCCCAGCACCCTCTACCCACTGCTGGGATTTCAGGTGCCTACCGCACACCCAGGTTTTTCCTGACGCATCAAACTCAGGTTCTCATGCTGGTACCACATGCAGTCCACCTACTGAGCCATCTTCCCAAACAGTCATTTTTGAAGGTAAAGAGTACCAGTAGCTCACAAACCTGAGACACCCACAGCTTCCAGTTGTTATTTTTCTGAGACTGTTCATGTCTGCGATTCTTGCCCAGTCACAAGCACAGCACAGACAGCAAGAATACTATGGCCCAGGCTGGACGTTTCTAATGCAACAAGCTATTATTCCAGAAACTGGAAAATAAAGGAACCAAATCAAGCATTTGTTCTGTCTTTCTCATGAGACTTTTGAGGTAGCAAAACATGCGGTAAGAGAAAGTTCTTCCAATAGAAAAGCCCCCGATCTGCACGAAGTGATGTCTGCAAGCAACAGTCATCGGTGGCCGTGACACTGTCTGGTGAGGGTTTTGAAAGGGAGGTGTCCAGAGGACCATGTCAATCTTCACATCACAAAAGTGGGGAGTTGGTAGATGTTTTATTAAACAAAGCGCCATCTCAAAATATCCTTCCCGCAAATTACTGAATCAAGACCCCATGGTGACTAATATCCACTTGTAAGTGAGTATATACCATGTGTGTCTTTCTACTTCTGGGACACCTCAGTCAGGATGATCTTTTCTAGTTCCCACCATTTGCCTGCATATTTCATGATAATTTCAGCATAATTGCTGAGTAGTATTCCATTGTGTAAATGTACCACAATTTCTGCATCCATTCCTCAACTGAGGGATATCTGGGTTGTTTTCAGCTTCTGGTTATTACAAATAAAGCTGCTACAAACATGGTTGAGCAAACGTCCTTGTTGTGTACTTGAGCAACTTTTGGATATATGTCTAGGAGTGATACAGCTGTATCTTGAGGTAGCACTATTCCTAATTGTCTGAGAAAGCACCAGATTGATTTCCAATGTGGTTGTACAAGTTTACATTCCCACCAGCATTGGAGGAAGGTTCCCCTTTCTCCACATCCTCTCCAGCATGTGTTGTCATATAATATAGGAAAATCACACTAAAGAAGCTAAGCAAGAAGGAGACCTTGGGTAAGATGCTCAATCCTCTTTCAGAAATGCAAAGGGGATAGACATCAAAAGAAGCAGAAAACAGGGAAAAGGATAGGAGCCTATCACAGAGGGACTCCAAAAGGCTCTACCCTGCAGGGTATCCAAACAGATGCTGAGACTCATAGCCAAACTTTGGGCAGAGAACAGGGAATCTTATGAAAGAAGGGAGAGATAGAAAGACCTGGAGGGGACAGGAGCTCCACAAGGAGA
This sequence comes from Pachyuromys duprasi, assembly GCA_028658305.1. Taxonomy (NCBI): domain Eukaryota; kingdom Metazoa; phylum Chordata; class Mammalia; order Rodentia; family Muridae; genus Pachyuromys; species Pachyuromys duprasi. Next base: position 31,046,470 of record CM053767.1, read on the forward strand.
GCAACAGAACCAAAATATCTAGGCCCAGGGGTCTCTTCTGAGACTGACACTCCAACCAAGGAGTATCGTGGAGATAACCTAGAATGTCTGCACAGATGAAGCCCATGGCAACTCAGTGTCCAAGTGGGTTCCCTAGTAATGAGAACAGGGACTGTCTCTGACATGAACTCAGTGGTTGGCTGTTTGATCACCTCCCCCTGAGGGGGCAACAGCCTTACCAGGCCACAGAAGAAGACAATACAGCCAGCCTTGATGAGACTTGTTAGCCTAGGGTCAGATGGAAGGGGAGGAGGACCACCCCTATCAGTGGACTGGGGGAGGAGCATGAAATGAGACAAGGGAGGGAGGAGGGAATTGGAAGGGGAAGAGGGAGGGGCTACAGCCAGGGTACTAGGTGAATAAATAGTAATTTATTTTTTAAAATTAATTAATTAAAAAAAGATCCCATGGTGAGTTTACTATTTGCCAGTAAATGCTGGGGATGGAGTTCAATGACACCTTAAGGACAAAGCCAGAGGAACCCAGGATGTGGGACATTTCTCAAGGTGAAAGGAAAGTGGCACACATCTCTAATGCCAGCACTGAGGAGGCAGAGGCAGGCGGATCTCTGTGAGTCTGAGGCCAGCCTGGTCTACAGAGTGAGTTCCAGGACAGCCAGGGATACACAGTGAGACCCTCACCTCTAATTAATTTGCATTAATTAATTAATGTAAAAATCTGGCAAGAAGGAAAGAAGGATGAGCTGTCACAGACTGAAAGAGGCCCAGAGGGACACACTGACCAAGCTGCAGCATAGAAACTCCAATCACACGTAGAATACATTAGATGACTGGGGTGATGTGAAATGTGGCAAGACACGTGCTGATACCAAGTCATTAAGAATATCGTCACCGGTGGGATAACAGGGCTGTGGTTGTAGTTTTTTGACAGCATCTTTTCTAGAGATAATTACCGACATATTTGTGGGGGGAAAGAACTCTATACGTAGGACGGGACTTCTTTTAGTTTAAGGGACTTTATTCCTTAAACCAATTCTAGGTTGATGGGAAACCTGGAAGCTAATTCAGAGATTTCTTTTGCACACTGTTGTCAGGGTCTTCTGGAGGAAGAGAACTGATAAAATACACATGCATGTATGTATGTGCGCACACCCGCACAACCACGGTCCATTTTCTCTGTCACTCACACATGGTACTGGTGTGGCCCTTCTATTACAGTTAATGACCCACGCTGGTGCACAAACATTAGCTGAGACTCGTAAATGTTCAGTGGCCTAATGTAGACATTTGTCCTTTCTTCTTCATCCATTCATTTACAAAGTTCAAACTAAAACAACCCACCCCTAGACATACCTATAAATGGATCACTAATATCGCTAGTAAAAACATCTCAAAAAGCTACAGCCGCAATTTTATCATACTGAAAGTCCTTAGTGTTAATCATTTCGTATTGTTAGATACCCAGCCAGTGTTCTAATTTCTCCTATCATCTCAAATGTATTTTTACAACTGATCCGGGTCAGGGTCAGAGCCATTGTATCTTGTACTTCTGATATCAGTGTGGACTCAGATACCTATTTTATACTGTGAGTTATAGGAATGCCTCCTCACTTATTCTGTCTCTCAGAGTGTTCCATCTTTGGCTGTTAAGGGTTTTGTTTTGCTTGTAGCTGGCTGCCATTTCTTTCCTACCTACCCGCACCGCTGTGTTTTCAGACATGTTTCAGTTTTTACTTTCTGCCATTGTAAGCTGCTCCAGGTTCATCTTAGATATTGTGTGTACCGGTCCCAAAGTCAGGTAATTTCCATGGAGGGCTGATTCATTTTACAGGAATCTGGTACTTGCAGCAAAGAGGTCTGGGTGTGCTCATGGCCTCTGAGGTGCTATCGCTTCCTGATCCCCTCCGCTGGCAGAGCAAGGAAATGCATGGGGTTGCTAGAGAGATGGCTCAGCAGGTCAGAGTAGCTGCTGCTCCCCGAGGGGATGTGAGTTTAATTCCCCACATCCACATGGTGGCTCACAGCAGAAAAATAAAATCTATGGGTGTGTACTCTAATAACTTAACTACAAATAAACATAAACAGTTATATGTACAACCATTCGTCGCTACAGCAAGTTAAACATGAGTTCACATTGATAAGCTTGGCCTTTTTGATTTTTTAAAAAAGCTCTTAGTGTGTGTGTGTTGTGTGTGTGTGGTGTGTGCTCCCACATGCACACATAATATGCTTGTCTGCTGGGACTGTTTCAGACATGAACTGATGGCTGGCTCTTTGACTCTCCCCCATAAACGCCAGGGAGTAACAGCCTGGCTAGATCCCAGGGGAGGACATTGTAGCCAGCCCTGAGGAGACAAGATGAACTGGGGTCCGATGGAAGGGGAGGAGATCCTCCCCTGTAGGTGGACTTGGAGTGGGCTGGGAGGAGATGAGGGAGGGATGGGGAGAGTGGGAAGGAAAGAGGGAGGGGGCTACGCCGGGGATGCAAAGTACCTAACCTCTGATTGATATAAAAATAAAAAATTTTAAAAACTGTGCTTGTCTGTGTTCATGTGTCACAGCACATGCGTTGGTCTTCTCTTTCTGTCTTTATGTGGGGTGTAGGAATCAAACTCAGGTCACCCGGCCTCTGTGGCCATCTTTACTCACTAAGCCATCTGGCCAGCCAATTTGGCTTTTAATTCTGTATGTGTTCATGATGAGTTGGGGATGTGGCCTTGGTAATTGCTAAAACTGGAATATGTGTGAATGGAAGGGGGGGGAGGTGATGGTTTATTATTTTATTATCTCTATTTTTGTGGGTGTCATAACATTTCTGTACAAAAGAAACGAATATTATTAAGCACAGAGCAGGGGAACTGGTGAGGTTTCTCAGTCAGCAAAGAGCTTGCCATGCAAGCAGGAGACCCTGAGTTTAGTTCCCGGGACCAACATAAGAGCCAGGGATGGAAGGAGGTGCCTAGAATCCCACTATAACTGAGGAGGTGGGCACAGACTGGCCCGAGGGGCTTTCCAATGAACATTCAGTCAGACAACCTATCTCAGAAAGGAAGGTGACTCCTGATTGAGAAAGACACTCCAGTTCAACTTCTGGCTTCTTCGTGCAGACATACACAGGTGCTCACACACCTGTACGTAAGTGTATACATGGGAAGATATGTACACACTAAAGTAATACTAGAGGTGGGAGGCAGCTTCCACCTCTCTGACTCCCTACAAGCATTGTGAGCTCATTTCCAAGCAAGTGACTAAGTTAACCATCAAAATCTGAAAAGATACAAGCTAACAAAAGAAATGACAGGTAACGAAAGGGAAACTTCTAGAAAAAAAACTAATAAAAGTTATATGTGAGTGGTAATTTACTGTAAGAGCAGAATACACACTTCAGGGCTGAACACGTAGCTCACTGGTAGGGAAGATATGCGTTCAGCATGTACAGAGCTGTGAGTTCACTCCCTAGTGAGCAAGCAGGCTTGCACTAACATGTACTAACACACACACAAACACCCCCTCCTAAATCTCTACTTCAAAAAACTGTGGGAACATTTCTGCATTTCTGTGAATTGTTCTTATCCAAATAATTGCACCTTACCATGTAAAATCTAAATACTCTTTTTTGTTGTTGTTGATATTGTTGTTTTCTTTGAGACAGGATTCCTCTGTGTGGCCTTGGCTGCTCTTGGACTTGCTTTGTAGACCAGGCTGGCCTCAAACTCACAGAGATCCACCTGCCTCTGCCTCCCTGAGTGCTGGGATTACAGGCATGGGCCACCATGCCTGGCAATACTCTTTTTAATATGTATTTGTTTTTATTTTATGAGCATTGGTGTTTTGCCCGCATGTATGTCTGTGTGAGAGTGTCAGATCTTGGAGTTACAGACAGCTGTGAGCTGCCATGTGAGTGCAGAGACTTGAACCCAGGTCCTCTGGAATAGTTGTCAGTGCTCTTAAGCATGAAGTCACCTCTCCAGCCCCCAGAACACTCTTTTTAAAAGAAAAAGAAGTATTGAAAGCTAAGTGGTTTGTATTTAAAACAGTGGCAAAAAAATGACATTTTGGTTGACCTACAGTGTTAATCTACAAAAACTAAAATGTTGACATACAAACCCAAAATTAAGCCATCTAGGAAACTCTGCTGTGAACAGCTCACTTCCTGAGGTCCTCGACAGTTCACATTGCAGCTTCACCTTGGCTACACAAGTCTCCGAAACACCTATGTAATTTATATTTCCATGAAAGTACACATTTAGGACCCACGAGAATCTCAGATTTAACTTAAGAAGAAGAAGAAAGAAGGAGAAGGAGAAGGAGAGGGAGAGGGAGAGGGAGAAGGGGGAGAGGGAGAGGGAGAGGGAGAGGGAGAAGGAGAAGAAGAAGAAGAAGAAGAAGAAGAAGAAGGAGAAGAAAAACAACAACAAAACCATTTCCTGTTGTACAGTGCTGTGCAGGGAACACTCTACAGAAAGGACAGTTCACCCCAAGCCAGGCATGGTGGGTCACACCTATCATCCCAGGACTGCAGAGGGCCCAAGGAAGGAAGACAGAAGTGTTCCAGACAGCCTGGGCTACACAGTGAGACCTTGTCCTAAGAAGAACAAAAACAAAAAACAACCCTACTGTTTTCAAATCCTGTGTCTGATTAAAAATGTAATGTGGATTATGTCTGCAAAAATATTAGGGTATTTTTCTCCCTTTGCAAAACGACAACAAAATCAAGAGCCCTATTGATAAACCGGGTGTCAGTGGAGAAAGTATGGATTGCTTAAAAATACATTAGAACCAGTATTTTAGTGGGTCAGCTCAATTTGTTCAGAGAAATGCTTTCGCATGAACTTCTCCCAAAGATGCAGTTCAGACCAAAGATGCAGGGCAGTGATTTGAGAGATGCTGTCACTTCTGTTCTGTCTCTGACATACAAATAAACAAAACTTATCTTTCACTAAATGCCTGGCACAAAGAGTGCCCAACAGGGCTGCAACACCCTTTGCCTGGGGTCGGGAGCTCTCGGAACTAAGAGCTTGGGGCTGCCTTCCGAGCTGGCTCATGGCCCACCTGTTACCTAGTTGTTAGTGCTCACCCAATTTGGGAAGTAACTGGCAGCTAGGACTGCACTCTCCTAACAGGACTCCTGCGACGTGCGATGTTCCGAAAACCAACCCGTAGGCCGTGCATTACCTATTGGGTGCAGAACAGCTTCTGGACTTATTTAAATAATTTATACAGAGGATTAAAATAGATGGGATCCTGTGGAAATGTGACCAGCAGAAACAGCAGGCAGCCACCATGAGAGGCAGGCAAAGACCCACACTGCAGTGCTCCTGTGAGGACTCTTGCCACCCGTAAGCTGAAGGGCTTCTAGACTCAGACTTGTCTGTTCTGGGCTTGTAGAATTTATCAGAAATCCTCTGGAAAGGAAGGTCAGGTGGCATGTTCAACCCTCACTGCAAAGAGTAACACAGTTTTCCAGACTTAAGTGACCTTCTCGAAAAGCTCTCGGCTCAGGTAACATCTCTCTAAAGATCAAAAGTCACACAGCAGGCCCCTGCTCTTCCCTGGGGCCAGGCAGCAGTCTCCTGCCACAGTCCCTCTATTCCAGCCCCCACCAAGCCAAGCAGAAAGCAGTCTCCTTTCGTGCTGAAAACCACCAGGCTGGAGCCTAAACAGGTTGCAAGAACAACCTGTCTTGCAGTTATTCCCACTAGTCCTCCATGGTAATATGGACAGACTTCCTAACCCAGGAAACCCATCTATGATGAGGAATTCCAAGATTCTTTATTAAGCCCAGTGTCATGGCACTCGGAGTCTGGACCCCAGCATCCTTGTTTTTCCTTGTTTGCAAAGCAGGAATAATGATACCCAGCTCAGGGCCTCGAGTATGGGCTAATTAATGATTGCGTGGTGCTAATCAGAAGCAGGCTTCATGGCACCAGCCTCGAGGAATGGTATGTATTAATTATAGCGTGGTAGAGCCCAGCACAGCTGCATCGGTCACTGGAAGGAGGGTAGGCTGCCATCTCTACAGTTACTTCATGAAATGATTACATACGGGCCTCTGGGTTCCTGCTCTGCACTCAGCTTCATGAAGCACAGATATTTTAGTTCTGTTTCTCCAGTGGGTTCCCTGAGGGAAGGACATGCTAGGATTTCACTTCCTCTGGGTATGTCATAGGGTCCTGTTTTCCTGGATGTACTGAGCTGAGGGGGGGGGGAGGAGGAGCGGAAGAAATGTCCCCGAGGAAAAGAAGGGATTCAGCCGGGCAGTACTCAGGAGCATCCTGGCATAGGTGACAGAGTCAGTCTATGGGCCGGAGAGCAGAGCTATCACAGCTGTTGGTCACAAAACCGTTTCCTAACCAAGAATGGCTTTCTGCTATTGAAGATATCTATGCCGGGAGATTTTAAACAATGCGTCATTAATTAGGGCAGTGGATGAGAAGGAAACAAAACAGGTTTTGGACTTAACTGCCTAAAGTGAGTCCCAGGCACTGTACTGTGGAGAGCCAGCGGAGTCCCCTACTATTGTGTCACATTGACATGAGCAAATCAGGCCCTATTTAAAAACTAACAAAACTCCTAATGTCTGTTAAGAGGCCCTTGAGAAATAAGACGGTTGAGCAAATTAAATTTGAGATAAAGGGAACAGACAGAATATGTCCTCCCTCGGTCGGAAAACTTTTCTGAGCATTCTGTATGCGCCAGGGACTAGGAATGGGACACAGCCGTGAGCAAGAGGCGAAACCCCCCTGCTTCCTGGTTGATGTTGCAAGAGACGGAAGATAGACAAAAACAAACAGGAAAATGTCACGTAGTGATTTGTACTCTGTGGACAATTCCTGTAGGCTGAGCTGTCCGGGTGGCCTTTCTGCAGAGGTATCATTTAAAGGGAATATGAAGAATGAGTGGCGATCAGTTCCTGAAGGCTCCCAGAAGTGTGTTCCCGGCCAAGCATACAAGGGACGCTCTATTATTCTCCCAGCACAAAAGAGTTCAGGTGGGGTAAGGGGAGTGAGTGGTGGGAGACTGGCAGTGTGGGAGGAAAGGGCACACACAAGGGACCAAGAACCTGTAGGAAGACTGAAGGTTCTTTTCTCAGCACAACAGGATACCCAAGGACGCAAGCAGGAGAATGATGGGCCTTGATTGCCACATAACGAGATGGTTCTGGCTCCTCTGTGCAGAGAGGACAGTGAGAAGAAGAAGACAAAATAAGGGGACCAGATTGCAGCCACAGTTACAGTGTTAGTCCTGGGAAAGCTACTTGCTCGAGTTGGGGGGAAACCAAGAATAATGGATCACATGGTGTTCCTTGTTTCAGAGGTCACACTTACAGGTTTGCTGGGAGAATAAAAGACCCCACATTTTTTGTGGGTTGGAACTTTTACATCCCATTCAACAACATGGTCAAACACCCACTTCCGGGTCTAGACTTTGGATCTCTGACTTTGGCTACCCTGGCCCTTCTGTCAGCCATCAGTTTCCTGATACCTCCAACCACACCTGCCAGTGGCTACCAGGTGGTTATTGCCAAATCACGCTCTTTTCAGACATCGATTTACCCCCCTCTCTACAAAGAAAATGAACTCTAGCATGAATTTCTTCATGTGTCATTGCCATGTTCTTAACTGACAAGGGTTTCCATTTACCCTATAAAATTTTGGGCTATCATGCTCAACCCAATCTCCAGGAACCTGTACCTCCCTCATTCGGAAGTCTTTTCAGTCCTGTCCCATCTCATTTGTACTCCACTTGGCTTCTAAAACTGCCTGGTTTGTCCCATCTTACCGAAGAGCCTCCCCCATCTGTGCGTGGGGCGCCCTTCTGTCGCCACTCCACCCAAGTCACCCAGACTGGACCTCTCCATCAGCCTGAAGACAAGCCCCAGGTCCCGCTTCCAGGAATGTGTCTTTAATTATCTCACGTAGAACAAATAGCATATTTTTTTTTGCCATCAAAACTAGTGATGTATTACACCATACACAGAAACTATCTTCTCCAAAATTTGAGATTCTTTTGTAATATTTCTGTTTCCAAAGAGCTTTCCATATATGAGTTGGATGACTTGGAGTAAGTTCAGAGCAGCATGGACACTTGCTTCTACCCTGGCGATCTTTAAGAACTGTACAAGTTCAACACGATTCCTTTTGTCAAACCCAATGTCCTTATTTTACCTATTCTTTTGAATGTCCTTAGTTTGCATTTTCTACTTGTTTCTGTTTGGGATGTGACCATTCATTCTAAGCCCATGATCATTTTCTGAATTCTCACAGACCATCTCCAGTTCCCTTCACTGCTACTTTCTCTGAAGTTTCTGTAAGTTGTCCGCCCTATATGCAAAGCTGCTGAAACAGAAATATTTCAAAGAGCCTTCAGATTTTGGGAATCTTAACCAAATCTCTGCATATAGAATGACACACTAATAGTTTTGATAGCAAAGTGCATGCTATTTATTCCAAGTGGGATAATAAAAGCGCATTGCTTTATATGTTCCTGTTTAGATTTTGCTGACAAATGAATTTTCATGTTAATTTACCAAATATTAATTAATTAATAATAGAAAAACCTCCAGCTTCTCTTTTGTTCTGAAAACATTCCAAATCTCTCTGGCTAGTCTTTAACTGACTGCTTCAGAGTAAGAACAGCTTTAAAATGAGCCTGTACATCTCTGTCCTTCCCACCCCCCAGCCAGTTCCCTTCCAAAGACTCAGGTTTGTCGCTAGGGGATGTCTCCATCCTCTGAGTCTAAATGCTTCAAATCGAGTCTATCCATATTTGCTCACACGGCACAAGGGATTCATCACCCTGTCCCTTGACTTTATCTCACTCAACAGCCTCTGCTTCCATGCCAACTCACAGTTTGGGTGGCCACATGAGCAGTTTCTGAGCATCTGTCCCTACCTGCTCTCAAAGCTTTTTATTTTCCTGTACATAACTCTTCTGGTCCATCAAGATCGGTGCCACTGCCTCCCACATGTTCCATCCATTCGAAAATATTGATCTTTGCTTAAGAACTCACAACAATTTATCTGTCCGCATTTAACAAATGGAGTCCCACCCAACACCTCTGGGGCGGGGAGGGGATCTACTACTAAGGTTCCTTTCCGTGCCCCTTTTCTGCCCACAGACAGTCTCCTTGGCCAGCTTGTTCTCCCCTACATTCAACCATTCAACCAGGAAAATCATTCTTTATTCTGATGCCTTTCCTAGATGCAAGACAGAAAGGCAATATTAACTATAACCAACACAGTGTATCTTAGTTTAAATCTTAGATACTAGTCTGTCATTTCCTTTAGTCTTGGTTTGGGCTAAGCGTTAGTAATGTAGAGATTTTTTTTCCCTCATTCCCTTTCTGTTGCAAGAAGCAGCTCCCAAGATAACCCATCAGCAAGTGTTAACTGAATAAATAAACGAATAGCTGTGCGTGCCAAGTAAAAGACAAAAGATAAGACGCTGGCAGAATGATAGCAGAAGAACTACAGAAACAAAAGAACTAGAGGGATCGCTCAGGGGCTGAGAGCACACATTGCTTTTGCAGAGCACCAGTTCAGTTCCCAGCATCCGTGTTGGGCAGTTGGAGGTGTCGGCGCTAGCAAATCCAGCCCAGCTTCTGGCCTCTGAGGGCAGGGCACCTATACTCCTGTGCACTTATCCCCACACAGACATACACATATAATTAAAATTTAAAAATAGCTGGATATGGTGGCACACTCCTTCAGTCCCAGGGTTTGGAAGGCAGAAGCAAGCAAAGCTCTCTATGAGTTCAAAGCAAGCCTAGGCAGTGGGTACAGCAAGTTCCAGTGATACCCTACCTCAAAAGAAGCAAAGCCCACAATCGACCATCAAAATCCAAAACAAACAACAATAAAAGCCTAAAGGAGGCCTAGGGCCTGTTAGTGGGCTTTGAGTGAATGTTGAGTACATGGTAACTTCGGCCCCTTCCTTCATTTCATGAACTCTGACCTTCTGGTGATTCTTTTTCTGTCCTCCTGAATCCATCCAACTGCCTCCTCACTGTTAACATTCTGAAATGAACGTTTGGCTCCATTTTCTACCTGGGATGATAGCCTGTGCTTGTATACTCACAGCCTTGATAGAACTGCTATTTCAAGAATCATTCTTTAAAAACACGAAGACACGTAAGATGGCTCTTGTGATCATCTAGCAAATGGGGTCAAAGTACCGAGTAGTCCATTGTCCCTCTCCTCTAGTAACTCTAACTTGGTTATCACTCCACCCCGCAGCTTTACAAATGACTAGGAAGAAGTGACACATCTAAACAATTAAGATCCCTGATGCACAGATGAAAATAAAATGTGAAGACAATTGGAGTGACATTACAAGCCAACCCCAACAGCAGAAAGCCTTTAGGGAAGCTAAACAATATTTGTAGGCAATAATAGACAAGCTGGGTATGAAACAGTAGAGCAAAAAGATCTGAATGAATATGGTGGCTATAAGTAAGTTAATAGCATCCATGTGACAAAACGTCTTTCTTTTATTTTTTTTAAATGTATTTGCTTTACTCATTTATTTAGAGTCAGATACTAGATGCCTAATCTATTCTAGTTGTTTCCAAGAGTTTTTCCAGCACCTCAGTAGTTTATTAAAAAGAAATCTACACACACTCAGCCAAATTCCAAAAACAGACAAAGGTGGGAGGGTAGGGAGGTGGGAGGGTGGGGAAGTGGGACACTGAAAGGCTGGGAAGCGGGAAGATGGGAAGTGGGAAGGTTGTCCTCTGAGCTTTGAAGACATGGGCTGAAGCCATCAAGCCCAAGCCCTCTTCCCCTACTATACTCCCCCACCCCCATGGCTTCCTCTTTCCTCCTGGAGCCTTGTAGGCATGTCCACGTAATACTGAGGCACCACAGAGCCCCATCTAGTCCAACTCCTATGACTCATTTCAGAAACCCACCAAAGCTGGCAGGCTCTGATCTTAGCTACATTTGTTGCTTTATTTCCCGGGGCTGTGGAGATGCTCTTGCTGTTAAAGGCTGGCCACCCAGTTTGATCCCCCAAAGATGGAAGGAGAGGATGGATTCAACAGAGTTGTCCTCTGGCCCACCACGGCATGTGAGTACACACACACATACATAAAAAATAATAATGCATTTTAGTTTTTAAAAGATATAAGTTCAGTGCTCTAAAGAAGCCCCTTCTTGGTGGAAAGAGACACCATTCCTAAATATGGAGGAATATCTGGGATGTTACAAAATTCCCCAAGAACACTAGCAATGGCAGAGAAGACTCTAGGAACCCAGAGAACCTTTACAAATAAGATAGTATTTAATCAGAATTATACAATAAATACATATTTAGACTAGTACAGTGTTAAAATAAAAGTTACTCTTTTAGTTTACTATGTATATTGTTACTTTGTAAAGTATTTAAACCAATTTTTTTTAAATTAGCATGCACATTAAGGTGAAATATTTCCTAATTCTAAAACTCTTAGAACTTTTCTCCCCAGGACGGAGGACTGAACTGGGGATTCAAGGCCTTGTACATGTCAGGCTGGTGCAGACCTACAGTCCCAGCCTATTTACTTATTTATTTAGAGACATGGTCTCACTAAGCTGAACAGCGGGACTTGAAGTCATCCTGTAGCCCAGACAATACTTGAACTTCTGAGCCTCCTGCCTCAGCTTATCAGGTATCTGGGATCACAGGCCTGTGCCCCCAATTCCAGCTATAAGTTAATGTTTTGGGGGGGAGGGGGAGGGGGTTGTCCTAGAGCTCCCTATGTCAACCAAGCTGGCCGTGAACTCACAGAGATCCTCTTGCCTCTGCCTCCCAAGTACTGGTATCCAAGGCCTGTGCCACCACTCTAGACCTAGAAGATAATTCTCGAAGAAAGCATGCTTTTCTTAGTTGTCAAGTTATTTTAGGCAAAGGTTGTCAGAAAACGCGAGGGCTCTGATTTGACAGGCATCACCATGAACAGGGAGATAATTTAAAGTGTATGTTTTAATACCAGTGACCTAAATAGGCCCCTCCTCTCTCACACTGAGGTTAAGCACACTTAGGTCCTCAAGGCTCAGGGCTCTCAGTAGGGTCACCTTGGGGATCCGCACAGCCACTCTCAGGCCCCTAAGCCCTTCACTTAGTGAGCTAGGCATAGGTCCCCCGGTCTCAGTGTACGAAGATGACTCAGCTTGCCAGCAGTTACCCATTTTGCTTCATCTTTCACCATCAAAGAGCTCTTTCCTAATCCCAAATTGTCACCGAGGCTCTGAGCATGAAAATGAGTGTCACTGGTGCTGTCTTCCAGCCACAAATTTGAGTTTTCTCTCAGGTGTTTCTGGGCATTTTCTGTCAGAGCGCAGGTTGGAAATCATTACAAATATCTCTAGAGAGTTGCTAATTGGCCAATAATTATAGAAGACCACAGACCTGTGCATAATGACTTTAGGCTTCTCTCTAGGTGGTGTTTAAAAACTAAGCATCTCAAAGCTGAGGCTTATCGGGTGCAAGGGCGGAAAGAGGCACTCAGTGGCACGGCAGGAAAACCAAGAGTCACAGGAATAAACACTGATTAAGATCCTCCATCCCCAGTTGAGGACACATCGGAAAGGATGCTCTCACTGAAGCACCCCTGCATCAGAGCAGGGCCACCATCAAAGGCTCTGTTCTGTCTCAAACTGCCATTCGGCACTTAGATGTCTCTCAAAAGTGTGTTTATGTGAATATGCATACAAACATGTTAAAATCAACTTCCTGTTCTATCAAATTATGGGTTAGATCGGGGAATTCTGACAGCGGGACGGAAAAAAAAAAAAAAAAAGAACACATCAAAAGTTTATGGGACACGCTTTTTTTCCTAGAGCATATTGCGAAACAGGGCTGGCACACATTTTATGCATTCCATCCAAACAGCTCCAAAGTTCCCGTGCGCAGAACAAAGCAAACGTATATAGAGCATTGCAGGTGGAGAACGGGGTGAATAAGCATCAAAGGTGAGTGAAGGCTGGTGGTGACAGCTTCCACATTTTACAGAGCAGTACAGGTCCGACAAGCAGGGAGTGGGGATGATGGGGAAACCATCAAGGTGGACAGCTAGCACCGTCTCTCCATTTCTTATAATTGGTGAAGTCTGGTACATCAAAGGCAACTTTGAGCTGTGGATCAGAACCTGAAAACAGGCTACAGACAGAGCTCAATGGTAGAGCGCTTGTCTCACACAGACAGGCCCTGGGGGTGATCCCAGCACTGCCAGCAACAGAACCAGAATCTGAAAATGGCCATCTACTTCTCTCCAATGCCATTTCTCAAAGCATCTTTATTTATCTTTTTTTTTTTTTTTGAGATGGGGTCTCCTGAATCCCAGGCTGGCCTCAAACTCACTACGCACCCAGAAATGCCCTTGAACTCCTGTCTCCGTATGAGTGCTGGGATTACAGACATATGTGCCGCCATGCCTGGTCTATGTGTTGCCGGGGATCGAACCCAGAGCCTTGTGCATTTTGGGCAGGTATTCAACCAACTGCACCCTGTGCAGACCCTAACAAAGAATCTTTACGGTTTATTGTTATCTGGTACCATGCAAATGAGCTTAGCCAAAAGGAAAATAACTTTAGAGAAAATGTTGTTTTTTTAACACAAGGCAAAAAATTTCTCATAGAGGGAGGCAAAGTCTCAGAGAACAATACCCAGCAGTGTTAGCTTCAGTTACTTCAACAGCTAAACTATAGCCAATTAGAAGAAAAAAAATTAATGCAAGGCTAGGGGAAGACAGGGGAAGAGAGAGAAAATGAATGTGTATTTTAATTGTGGTGATTGGGATACCAACAGATTCCAGGCTAAAATGGTTAGCCATTCACAGCAGTGATAAACGCTGGCCCCCACTCACACCCTCACATCTGGACACCTGTCAAGAGATACACTGTAAAGCAAAACAAAACCCAGTTCCACAGAAGATCTTCAGCTAGGACTCACCTCCAGATCTCGGTCATAGTACCTGTTTCTGGAATTCTCACATCTATTCCGGGAGTCAAAGCCCCTGTTCCGAGAGTCGACACTCCTGCTACGATTGTTGGCACACCCATTGCACCTGCCACAGCCGCAGCCGCAGCCGCAGCAAGTTCGACCCCCCATCAAGCTGCTGGAGTGGGTCCTCCTTCAGTTTCTCTCCGAGAGGGACCAGCACTGTCCCAGCCACATATGCGGTCAGCTGGTGTCCTGTCAGTCCCAGGCTGAGCAACAGCCTGGGCCTCTGTTTTTGATCCCAAAGAGGGACTTCTGACCAAAACAAACACTCTGCTGAGCTTAGGAGAGAGACCCTGTGTCCACTCAGAAGAAGGCCAGGCTCAATGGTGTCATCTCTCCAAATGAGAGATCCTGTCTCGGTGGCCTCAGGAAAATGAGTGAGCATCGCCGGCCCCGACTCCTCTTTATTGTAGGCATGATGTCACCATAGCTTTAATTTTCTCCTGTGTTGCATTTGCTGGTAGGAATTCAGCTTGACATCTCAGGATGTCAGAACCATAACAATAATTACCACTGCGCCGAGCTTTGTTATTCTCCTGTGGTTTAGGATCACTGGTGATCCCTTCCAGCAGGTATGCTGGTCAGGACAGCCACTCCTTGATCCTCTCAAAAGGAGTTCCATCTTCCCTGAAGCTGCTTGCAGCATCCCGGAGGACCCCTCTTAATGGTTTCCACCCCCTGAGGGTTTTAAGTCTTAGAAGGCTATTGTGTTATGCGCAAGAAATGAATGTAAACAAAGAGAGAGGGCCGATGTGCACAATGAAGAGTAATTCAGACAGTTCTTCAACGTTCACGCCGATAATTGCCAGTCCCGTGCCTGTTTCCCACTCGCTCGATGAACCCTCTAAGGATGGAGAAGGGGAGAGAGGAGAGAGAGGGAGAGAAAGAAGAGAAGGAAAGGAAGGGGGAGAAATGATGTCACAGAAGATAAAAATATTTCCCATAAAAACTTTTATCAAGGCGGGACATGGTGGCACATGCCTTTAATCCCAGTATTCCAGGAGCAGAGGCAAGTGGATCTATAGAGCAAGTTCCTGGACAGTCAGGAGCTGGTCTCAAGAAAAGGAAATAACAAAAATTCTCTTGTCAGGGCTAAATAGCACAAATTGTCACAGTGTCTCTTAACATAAACCAGGTGTAAAAACCCAAAGAAAGAGTAGGAAAAGAGAATTCTTTGCAAAAATATAAAATGACCAAAAAAATTTAAAGAAAAACTTATCCTCACTGAGACAGCGATGACACATGCCTTAAATCCCAGCACTTAAGAGGCAGAGGCAGGCTATCTCTGTGAGTTTGAGGTCAGCCTGGTCTACAGAGTGAATTCCACGACAGCCAGGGCTGCAAAGTGAGACTCTGTTTCAAAAATAAAAATAAAATAAAAACAAACAAATCTCAGCCTCATTCTTATTTTTTTTAAATTGATTTGCTTTTCTTTTTTGAGACAGGATCTTATTCTGCAGCCCAGGTTGGCCTGGAATTGAAGACAATCCCCCTGACTCAGCCTCCGCAGCACTAGGATTAGTGAGCACCATTTCTGACTTTCAACAGCATTTAATTGAGAAATTGCAAATGTAAATGTTACAATAGCAACAGACTGGCAAGATTTTAAAAGATTGGTCACACCCATCATGTGAAGAGGGAAAAAACCAGACACATTCAGTGATGGAGTGTAAACTGGTAAACCCTTTTTATGGCCAGTCTGAAAAGATAACCATCCAAAACCCTGAATGCTTTTAATTTAGCAATTCTGCTTTTAAGAGAATTTAGGTCATATAGATAACTATCAACAACAATGATGACAATAAAAAAGTTAAAAAGTAGAAACAGTCAAGTGTCCATAAAAGAGGAAAACTATGATCATCTATCCATCATATTATATAGGAAGAATACTACTTATCACAAAGCAGTCACAGGGTGACTTGGAAAAAGGATGAGCATGACTTCTTAGTGAAGAAGAAGCCGGTTGTCAAGGTCATCCTCAAGCTATGCAACAAGGTCCAGGCCAGATAGACTACGGGTGGTGCTGCTAGGGGTTGGGGAGGGAAAAGAAAAGGACAAGAGAGTTGGGGAACTGTACGTGGTACTGAACTTAGTGTTAAAAATAGGCCATACTGGGCCAGCTCACATAAATAAGTAGTAAGAGATATAAAGCAGTTACCTGTCAAGGTAGAGAGAGCCTGAAGCCTTTGTTTTGTGTATTTCAGTACAAGTGGACATTTCTTTTGCCACAAGAAAATAAGAATGCTTAGGAGAAAAATTATATACTACCGGGTTGTTGAAAAAAAGAAAAAAAACACAAACAAACCCACACCCTCCCCCAGATGAGGGCCTCTAGCTTGTCAGAATACAGGAAATGGACTGGCTTACATATATTTATGTATATGTTTATTTATACATATGTAAATAAACAACACCCGCGGTGGCCACTTCAAAGGAAGAGTCAACATGTACTTGGGAAGAAAAGAAAACAAATTCCTCACTGGGCTTTCCTATTCCACCCTGGTGACCTTCAGATGGGAAAGCTGGCAAGACAACCACTGTTTGGAAGCCTCTGGCACACGGCTGGTGAGCGTGCGTGGAAAGGCCATGCTGTGAGGCTGCCCCAGAGACAGGGAGATAGAATCCCAGACAACTGGGCTCTTTTTCTTTCCCGGGGGAGTCCAGTCACTGTAAAGCATGAGAGTTGGGGAAAAGGGTGGCGCTGTGGTTCTTGGAGTATCAAGTCGATTCCGAGGTCCACAGATGTTTGTGTACACATGCTTTTGGTGAGATTTCCTGATCTACCGTAAAAGCCTAAAATAAAAATACGGTTCAAACTGGCACTGGAATACTGCCCAAGTGACAGCATTTTTTTAAAAACTGTGAACAGGCTGCTTTCCAGCCATGCAAGAGTCATGTGGCCCTGTGACAAGATTGCTCGGACAAGATACCTGACAGAAGCAGCTGAAGGAAGAGGGGGTTTGTGTCACTCACAGTCATGTCAAGGAGAGTCATGGTGGCAGGAGACTGAGGGTGCTGGTGACATTGCAGTAAGGGGGAGTCTTCCCACGTCGTCTAACCTGGAGAGTCCCTCACAAGCATGCCTGGAGATTTGTCTCCAAGGCCATTCCAGATCCTGCCAAGTTGACAACCACTATAAGCTATCTCAGGCCCATAGAGTCTAATCAGTCTAGTAAAGGCTGAGGTCAGGGGACACTTATGGTGACTAGCAGCACAGAGAGAAAAGTGAACAATTTTCCGGGGCAGGGGCCACCAAGAAAGAGCTTGTCTACAAGTCCAGAGAAGTGGGGTGCTCTGGGCATGGGAAGAAGGTATGCAAAGGCAAGAGACTTGCCTGTAAAGGAAACTTGGGACTGAGCAGAATACCCCAGGCAAGACTATTAGAGTTTATAAGAAATTGGAGGGTCCTGGAAATTGTGAATGTGTTTCCAAGTCTTAACTTTAATCATAATAATGCTTAAATTATTTCTTTTACACAACCCCCAGACAGAAATGGAAACACATATACTATCAAAAGCTTGAATCTTCCACCTGTTCATTCCCCTCCCCACTCCATCACAGCTAATTATTACTAGTGTTAATTAATTAAGTAGAGACTTTGCATCTCCCTATGTAGAACAGGTTAGTTTGGTACTTGCAATCCTCCTGCCTCAGTCTCCCAGTTTCTGGAGTGTGCCTTCTTCTAGCGTTACTAGCTTTTAACGTACACTTCTATAGTCAACGCATTTATAAAAAGATACACGTGCCCTCTATTCCACTGCCTCTTATATAAGCTACAATATGCTATTCATTCTGCTTCCTATCTTAGACTTTTTGGTTTGCGTTGTACTATTTTTATTCCTAAGATTGTAGTTCTCAACTTGTGGCTGGCTACCCCTTTGGGGTTGAGCAACCCTTTCTCAAGAGTCACCTAGGAGACACTGGCCATGCAGACACCTTGAACTGAAAAACTGATTGAGATGAAGGACTTACACACCGAGATAGCTTTTTGGTTTTGTCATTATTATTACTTAGTAGTAATGAGTGGATCTATTTTTAACAAGATTAGCAACTAGGGTGACTTAACAGAGCATGGGAATCTAATGATGAACATTTCTGTCCTGTGTTTTGGGACAGCTTTCGGAGGGAGACATGACACTTTGCCCATGGGGTGGTGTAAGGCTGAGGTAGTGTTAAACTTGGAGGCCTCTTGTGCACTTTATATTGATCTGCTGTATGCAATGAGGTTGAGGATGGGACTCAAAGAAAAATCAGGGGACGGGTGACATTACCTTTGTAATTGGAAATCTTTATTTCCATGTACACGGCAAGTATGGTAAATGTCATCTTATTTTAATGGAAGGATTTAATACAGAGTTACCAGTTTTACAGAATGCACTTTAAAATTAGCAGCAGTAAATGTAGCATAGAATGTGTGGATCCAATAAAATCTGTGGGTGCATTCTGTTGTTTAGGGAACTGCAAATCGTTTGGCTTTACAACATAAAAAGGTAAACTTTAGTTTGAATAAATTAAACAAATCAAATGATAACAACATTAAACATCTAACCATAGGAAGATGGCTATCTTTTTTATGGGAAGGAACTACTAATTCCAAATATTAATGTCATAGTAGTTCATATGCCCTAAGTAAAAAGAAAAAGTTAGACAAAGATCCACAACGGAGAGAAGGAATGGCTGATGACAGTGAGGGCAGGTACTCAACGTATCCAAAGAGAATAATTCATTGTCACACACTTTGAAATATTATAACAGACGTTATATACTGTATATAATAGATGTGGTATCATGCTGAATTATATAATAAATCATAGTATATCAGATATAATAAGCAGAGCTACATAATAACATATATAGTACATAATGTTCCTCATTAGTATGCATTATTTCATCACACCAAAGTTATCTTACATGTTTTAATCACTGAAAATATTTACTTCTGAGAACCATATGTTGAAAATGAAACATTAAAGCCAGACACGGTGGCATATACCTTTAATCTCAGCACTCAGGAAGCAGACACAGGCAGATCTCTGGGTTCGAGGCTAGCCTGGTCTACAAAGTGAGTTCCAGGACATGGAGGGCTACACAAAGAAACCCTGTGTCAAACAACCAAAAGAAGAAAAGAAAAAGAAACGGTACCTTTTTAAACATTGCAGAATCAGTAGATGAGGGCCCAGGCACCTCACTGAGGGTGTGAGATAATTGTTGTTCTCCACCATGCAGTGTTAGCTCCTGTGACTCCTCTTGGCTTCCATCGGGTACAACAAAGGCTCTGGAAAGGATGGACATGGTCACATCAGTGAGTCATCAAGAGTACTGAAAATGAAAGAGACTTACGGACATCGATGTCGATAACCCAGCGCTCTCACAGCATAAGTAAGTCTCGATGATGTCACCACATAGCTAACTGAATTCCTTGAACTCCTATGTGAAAACAAATCAGGATGGACAGGCACACAGAGAACTGGGTGGGCAGGAGTCTTTGACATGAGGCACACCATTTCAGTGTGCAGTTTCTCGGCTGCTTTCCTGTCACTATTGTCGAGGAGAAGAGACAAAAGCAACCGGAGGTGGCGGTCACCCCCTGCCATCCCATCACTCAGGAGGAATGCTGGGAACAAAACAAAACAAACGAAACTAAAAACAAACTAAAATGAAGAGACAAAATTTTTTTCCTAAGTTTCTCTACCATTGGAAGAAAAGTGGACGCTAATCTCAGCTAGTGGAAGGATCTACCAGGAGGGTCCACCCTTTGGCCTGTGGGCACATAGTCCCTGGCTATGAGCAGCTTGACACAAAGCTGTAAACTTACTTAAAACACGATGAGGTTTTACGGGAAGTGCTTTTGTAGCTCGCTTGTACCATTCTTGAGCATAAATTCTACAGATGGCAATTTCATGTCCCAAGTGTCCAAAGGTTAGCATACCTGACCAGCTCTGCTAGAAATAGTTACTATCCCAAGATTATGAAGTGTATCAGACCTAAGTGGATGAGAAGAAATGAAGGCATGACAGGTGTTCTAACTTTGAAGGTGCCTACCCCGAAACTATTTCCTTTACCCACCTGCCTGCCATCCTTTCCCACACTCATTTTTTTTTCCACTTCCAACAGTAATTTGCTCAAACAGCTATCCCTCATGTACTTCAGAAGCCAAATACAACCAAGTAGTCAGCCATGACCGGTTCAATCCTGGCATTTTGGTCCATTTACTGTCGTTAATTTAGGCTTATCTCTTTGCTGATGCAACCACATTAATTTATGTCTCTGAGCTGTGTTCATAATCACCATGTTGTGAATTTCGTTGATGAGATATGGAGGTCCTATGCTAAAGGACTAGGAAAGGGCTCTGTTAAAATAAATGTACAGGAAGAAGCTACCCCCCTTCCTGTGTGTGGTGGACATGATAGCTGACTTGGAACAATTCAGGGAATTAGGCTGAGAACAGACTGAAAAGAAAGCAGGACAAATACACAGGAGCAACTGGAATCTGCGAACCCATGGCTGAGTGCTGAATTATCAGGTCCAACAGCAGCTTTGGTGTCAGATTGATAAATACCCTAGTCTGCAATCCATTTTGAGTTATCAGAGCATTGGAATTAATATAGTAGTTTATAGATTCCCCCCCCACCCCCAGTTATATGGTTGAGGTTGGAATAAGGTAAAGAAGGATTTCAGTTTTTAATGAAAACTGCCAGTGAGGGAGGAAGAGAAGTAGCGATTCAGGCCTCATGCTTCCCAGAAGAAATAGAAAACTTCTGAGAATTTCTACAATGCTCCAAGGGTAGAGAGACAAATGAGGCAGTGTTTTAGAATTCAGAGAAGCACAAACCAGTGAGGTAATACCAGCAAGGACTGTGTGTACGGGAATAAGTTTTTACTTTTCTTCTTGTTTGTTTTGTTTTTTGAGCTAGGTTCTCAGGTAGCCCAGGCTAGCCTTGACCTTTCTATGTAACCAAGTATGATTCTGATCTCCTGACCCTCCTGTCTTGGAGTCTCAAATACTGGGTTTACAGGCAGGCACCACCATAGGCCTGTATATCTTTGTTTTAAAAACTAAACATTATTCTTTGCATAACATAAAATGAGAAGGTACAAATAGAATAAATAGCAGTATTTTTTTCTACCTTCTATACATGGCAAAACATAATTATGTCACTATAGAAAGGAATTGAACTAAAGGGCCTCATAGGCCTGCCAGAGTAACTTATTCTGTAATGCTATTACCCAAGAAGTAGAGACAGGAGGATTCTGAGTTTGGAGCTGCATAGTAGGACTCTGAAGAAAAAAGGTGAAATTGTTTGATTTCTTCAGTTAGAACATAATTTCACTCTCAACAAATTTATTTCATGCAACATTTGAGACTGTATATAAGTCAACTTGGGCGGTGCAGAGAAACCCATCACAAAAACCAACCAAACTAAAAGAGTCCTTCAGGCAACTCTTTAAGAATTTAAAGATTATATATATGTATATGTATATATGTATGTATGTATGTATATGTATATGTGTATATGTATGTATGTATGTATGTATATGTATATGTGTATATGTGTATATAATATGTCAAGAAGAATAACAAGAAAGAAGAGACACAGACCTTGAAACAGAAAATGCATTTTGTTTATTTGTTTGTTTTGTTTTGTTGAACAGGGTTTCTCTGTGTAGCCTTGACTGTCCTGGACTCACTTTGTAGACCAGGCTAGCACATACTCACAGAGATCCACTTTCCTCTGCCTCCCCAAGTGCTAGGATTACAGGCATGTACCACCATGCCCGGTTGAAAACTTATTTTTTGTACATTGGAACAGTAGAGCACAACTGTATAGATCCGCTGCTGTCCTTAATACCGGTCCTGTTTGGAGGAAAATAAATGTGTTTGTCAAATTACCCAGGAGATTGAAGGGATGAAGGTGCCCACGTGTGCTCCCTAAGCTTTACAATATTGAAGGCAGGTGTCCAAGAACGGAGCTATCTCTCTCTACTGGGCTGTCCATGTTAAATGGTCCAAAGATGGCAAGGCTGCTCTTTCTAGATATTTTGCTTGTGCATCAGTCCTTGCCTGTTTATAGTATAGGATCATTTCCCCTATATGTAACACAAAGAACCCTTTAAACACCAGAGAAACCTTTAAAAAATTATAAACATATAAGAGGAACATCTGCGTTTAGTTGGTGAATTTGGATGCTGCTAAATTTTGTGGTAGCTCCAGTTCTGGACGTCACAGAAATGGCAGGCTATCTTCTTGTGCATCTTCCCCGGAAGGGAGGAAATACCCAGAAGCCATTTCTCGTCATGCGTCATTACAGACTAAACCAGTTCCTGGATGTGCTCCTTTGAGGCTGGTACCTGAAGGACACCACTGTCCAGAGAATGGACGTCTGACAAACCCTGTATTAGGAAAGAATGACGGGGGAGAGGTAGAATGGATGCTCTTTATGAGGTGCCCAGTCTCCTCATGAAACATGCTCTCCACACTTACTGGGACATTGGAAGAGCTAGAATCAGGACACATTTATGACTGAGTGTGAGGCATTGGAGGGGAAACTTGTTTGATTTAGGCCTCATGGTAGGCTGAATCCAGGACTGCCTGCCTTCTTGACTTGTTGGGTAAATGAGTAAGGCTTAGCATAGACCCAAGGGTTGACCCCGTTTGATATACCTGAACTCCTCATTTCCTAATCTTAGCATCAAGTCCTGAGGTAGGTTTCTAATCAGCAGCCAGAGGAGGGGAGAACTACCAGAGGCACTGGCCTTGCTTTAGTGACGTTCTGAAACAGGAAATGCTGTTTTGTGACACACCCTTAACTTCAGACCTGCCTCTGAGGGAGGTGGAGGTTGGGGTGCTAGTGACTTCCCTTTCCTTGTGACCCAGATCCAAGCAGTGCAGCAATGCACCTGGCCACCCGAATCAGCTTCTCACCGGCTGCCCCAGGACTTAGGTGAGGGATGAGGGAGAGGCCACGTGATGTGTGGGCTCAGAGGACGGCGCAAGACAGGCTGGCCTTAGGGCAGTCTTTCACACAATCAGCTGCTTCTGTCGTCTGTAAGTCCTTCCCACTTCCTCTCTACAGTTCAGCTAAATTTATTGTACAAATGTTTGTACTTAAACACCTCTCATCTCGGCATTTAGGAGATAGAAGCAGAGGTAGGAGGATCTCTGTGAGTTCCGGGACAGCCTGGTCTACAGAGTAGACTGTCCTGAATGCCAGGACAGTCTGAGCTGTCTAACAAGTAGGCTACAGGAGCCACGAGAAAGGCTAAATGTAGTTTCTTGATGAGAAACTTAGGATTTGAAAAATTGTCATTGCTGAAAAAAAATATACATATAGTAATTTTATAATGGCTTGAGCAAGTTGTATTTAGGAGTACACACACACACAAATAATTTTAAAATGCTACAATAGAGCAAGGGAGGGTATGTGGAAGGGTTTGAGGGAAGAAAGGGAAGGGGAAAATAATGTGAGTATTTTATAATCTCAAAAAATATATTAAAAAACGAAAACAGTCATTATCAGTCAACAATCTTTTTGGTTAATAAGATGAAACTAAATTCTCAGAAAGTGCCATCTTGCAATGGAGTCTTAGCAGAACACGTTTATTCCTTTGTTAATGATCATATTTTCTATTTTCCATTTTTTTCTTTTCATGGGCCAGAGTCTCACTATGAAGCTTTGTCTGTTCTGAAACTCACTATGTAGAGCAGGCTGGCCTTGAACTTACTCCCTCTGGTGCTGTATGCTTCATCATACAGCCCTTAATTAAAATCTTTCCTAGTTCCCCTTTAACAAATGCATGGTGAACATTTGTAAAGTACTTGAATTTACTCAGAGCCACTTTAAAGAAACGGAACATTTGCTGCTTTATTTACCCTTCCTATTTCCTCTTATTTGACTTACCTTCTAAAACCATTCTGGTCTTCTCCCTGCAACTGATTTTGTTTCCATTATTTTGACATTAAAGAGCCACATGCCTTTTCTCAGACAAATCCCAGTTTTGAGAAGCCTGAAGCATACATAAAACAGTGTGTTGGGCTCTTTAAGAAAAAGAAAACAACCCAGTGAAGACAGTTAAGGGACCCGAATCCTCAGCCCATGGCCCACACTTCTCTTCTAGAGTGGACAGATTTGTGCAGCTCTGTACTGTGTCGGGCAGTCGTTAATGCATAGACTGTTCAAAGTGCTGAGACTGCTAGGCCATAGAGGTGACAGTGACATGGCCTTAGATTATAAACCGATGCTGTACGCCCTCTGTTGTCCAAACAAATATTGTTAGGAGCCTTACAGTTACTGACGGAGAACAAAGTTACCAAAAGGGACCTCCTTGTGCCCTGAGCTATTTTTTCCAGTTAGAACTTGAAACCCCAAATACTACAGCCATTGTTTTGATCAAGGCACTGATTAGAAGGCTTCATAAATTTACTAGCAACACACACAGAATTTAATTCACCAACTAAAGACAATAAAAGCCTATGTAATATTTCTTTAGTTCAGCTGCTAAATGGTAGAGAAAATAGTTCTAGGTAGGCCCATCCCTCTAATGTTAGACTCTGTATTAGATTATGGACACACACTAGAAGAATAATACCAGACCAGAACTGAAAAGACATTGAGCTTGAGAAACCATGAGACTGCAGGAACACAGAGCCTGCTGGTTATTCACATGGACTGGAAGCTAGGCTTCTGAAATAGCCTCACGAAGACCCACCTAGTGACCAAATCTGGATAGAGCCACGTAGCTCTGATATTTAATAAAACGGAATGGAACTCCATTTCTCTTTCATGATCAAGGGTTTTAGATTTACAAAGTGGGGTTTCCTTTCAAAAGCAACATTGTCTTCAAATGTATATATATTCCCCCCCCTCAACCAATGAAAGGGTGGACTGTAACATCACATGCTCATGAGTTCTAGAACATCCCAGGCTAGCCACTGGGTAGCTTAGCTAGTTATGTAACTTCTCTAAGCCCCAATTTTCTCATCCAACGTAATAATCAGATTGTAAAAAAAGGGAGTTAAATTAAGAAACATTCATAAAGCGTATGCCCTCATGCTGGCACCTTGTAGGCCCTTAATAAATAGCAGTTGTTATAGGATGTCTGGATGCCAGGTGGCATTTCCTGAGTAATAGTTTGGAAGGCATCATTGGATAGCACTTTGAGGAGTCATATTTATCAGAAAGAATATCCAACTAGCTGCCAAATCACTTCATTTTGCAGGTGAATCCACAGAGGCTCAGGGGTGTTCACCTTTCACAAGTCATGTGGCTAGTTAAGACTACCGTTCTAATTTCAAATTCTCAGCTAATGAGGTCTGTGAGCACAAATCCCCCAGCTGGGTGGGAGAATAGAGATCGCTTTCTATGCTTAATCAAGTTTCAAAAATTCAAAACATTGTCAATGTTTTAGCTACATAAAGAAATGCTACAGCATCAATGCAGGTGTTTAGTGTCAACAATGGTAACAGAATGCCCAAACTGCCATCTAGTGGTTGCACAAGAATGTCAATCTACTCCTTAGAATTTTTGCAGTTCTTTCCTAAAAAGTAAGGTTCCCTCCCTGCCAGCCTAATCTCCCAGATGGCCTCCATTTCCCTGGGCACACTGATGTACATAGAGACTTAAAGGCCTAGAGCATCTCTCTCTGTGCTGCAGGGACAGAAATGCCCAAGTGCCCCTCATACCTAGCCAGTACAATGCAGATCATCTCTCTAACCAAGGCTCAGGACCATTGTCCCAATATAGTGTTAAAATCTTGGTTTCTAGGTTTTGGGGGCTTCAGAGTCTGTGAAACTTAACAAGCTATCTGAGGATCGATGCTATGAAAACTTTGGTTGTTTTGGATCTCTCTGCATGACTGACCAACTATGAAACCCACCCAGGCCCAGGCTGGTCTCAAAGGAAGGAACGATCCCATTCTGGGCAGGAACAAAGTAAGTCGAGGCTGAGGACCACGCCAGCCCAGAACCACACTGCATTAAGCTCCAGAGAGCTGAAGAACCCCAGTGAGCTCTGGACCTCAAAGGTCTTGGGTTTCATTCATGGTTTCACAGACTTTATCCCCAGCAGCTGAAGATAAGCCCCACCCCATCCCTAGCTTCCCTTTCTAACACACACATTGAACAAATTTAGTTTAAACTAGTCAAAATATTAAAGAGGGATTTTGATTGTTCAAAGTTGCCTTTTAAGGCAGCTCAAATCCCTATAATCTAATGGTAACAAAGAGAAAAAGGAGCTTTTCTTTGGATATGTACCCTCCAAAAAAGACTGCTGATTGTACTAAGTTCATAAATAATAAATCAACAATGCAAGAGAGGGTATTTGAAGTTGCTATCTTAAAATTTTTAATTGTATTTGTGTGTTTGTGTACATGCCATGAAGCATGTACGCAGGAAAGTGAGAAGACAAATTTTATGAGTCTGTCGTCTCCTTCCAGGGTGGGATCCGGGGGCTGAACTCGGGTCATACTCTACCGGCTAAGCTACTTTGTAGGCTCTAAATTTCTCTCCATAACACAAAACAGTTAGAGCATCGTGGACTAGGAAAGGAAAAAGGAGTTAAGCAAAACATGGTTATAGGATCGAGGGTAGAGAGGTCACCCCTCAAACAGCTAGAGGCAGACCTAAGGTACCCTGCTCCAATCAATTCAACTGTAACCATTTGTGGAGAACCCTCCATCATCAGACCCGAGCTTGCTTTGGGGAGTACATCAGGAGCTGCCTTATCAGAACTCTCTGATAGGCGCATCACACTCTTGACATTATCTTACTCAACACCCATTCTATAGGAACCGAAGGGAGAAGTGCAGCTGCATTAAGTTCCATGAAGAGCTTTCCCCCTCCTCCACAGACTCCCAGACAATGTGGCCCATGCGCCCCAATAATGAATTGATTTTGGTAATTGCAGAACTTTATGAATGCATTTTTTCCCAGCTAGTCCCTATTGTTAGGAAGTATCCAAGACATCCTAACTTCACAAACAACTGGCCATTCTGCTGTCCTCTCTTAGCTGAAAGCCATCTGGTGGTTTAGCACCATAAGAAATAATGTTTTATTTCTCTTTTCTCCAGCCAGTCTGTTCTTCCACAGCTTCCTTGCCCATCCTGTGTCCCAGGCTATTTTGTAAACAGTGTTTTAGCTCTGTTACAATCACCAGTGGCTCTTACTCTCATGCAAAAGAGCAAACTCGTAAGGGGGCTCCTGACACGGCACAAGACAACACATGTCACTTCAATGAGGGATTCCTGTGTGGGCAAACACAAAGTCACCTCCGCAAAGGCGCCCCGGTTTATAATCGGGCAGCTTCTTGCAGATCCTGTTTCTGTTATGAGTTCCTAACACTGTCAATATAAAGTTTTGGTACAAAAGCACCTCCTTCCCACCACAGGGATTGCGTGTTGCTACTCTGTCTGATACTATTTTCCAGAAGTCCATGACGATGTTGCCGGCTTTGAAGCTCACTTTACAGCTTGTTTAATATGCACCATCTGCCTGTTCTGTTTACCTTTGCTCCACCTTAGCTCACTAGCCCAAGACGACTCATATCAATGACAGTTAATAAGAGTGGCAGAAACTCTGAAGTTCCCAAACACGAGGCTCTGCTCTCATACACACTCAGCCTTCCAAACATGCACAAATCATCTTCACCAGTTCTATGCCCCGATTATACCTGTATGCTTATAAATGTCACGACTTTGGGGGGAATTTCTAGAAACACACTTTCAAGAGAAATTGTGTAACGGTACTTGTATCAAAATCTTTCAGCATGTGTTGGGTTTCCAAACTCTGTATGCCGTACAAATCAGATAATCAACTTTCTCCCCGCTATGCATCAAGCTTTAGAGGCTACCTCCAACCTGATGGCTCTGTACATCCTTAAAAAAAAAACCATGAAAAAGGGGTCCTTAATGTTACAAGACATCTAGCCTTCAGGCATAATAGGCTCATTCCTATAACCCCAACATCAGGGAAGTTGAGGCAAGGTGATTACCTTATCTAAGACAGCCTAGGCAGAGGAGTAAAACCCTATCTTGGAAATGAAAACAACAAAAAGAAAAAGAAAAAGGCATCTGAAATAGTCTCACATATAGTAAGGTACTTACAGTAAAATTTTCATAATCATGTAAAAATGAATTACTTTAAAATATTAATAGTTTTCTCTGTCTTTAGTTTTTGAAGATAAAGCTTATAGAGGTTAGAGGTAGGTATTTATTGTTTGTTTTTTAGACAAGATCTTGGTATGTAGGTGTAGCTGCCTGGGACTTGCTATGTAGAACAAGATGGCCTTGAATTTGTGGCAATCCTCCTGCCTCTGCCTCCTGAGTATCCTCAGACTAGGGGCAAATGCCACCACTCTTCAATGCTAGAAGTGCTATAATTCGTTTCTTGTTGTTTCAACATGCCCAATTTCTAAATGCTGGATGGTTGTTCAAAAGGATAAAATGTTCAGTAATTAATACACAATTCATGATTGCTTGAATCACACCTTTGTCTTCTTCCATGTATCTGTCCCAGGTGGGTCATTCCGCAAGAGATCAGAGTTCCTTAGTGCCTCCTAGATACATCCTTTCACAGTGACTAAACTTGCCACCGTATTCATAACGAAGGAGTCCAGCCAGTGTATTTAACTGATGTTAATGTTACAAAAGAAAACCAATTAAAAGCTGTTTCTAATTAAAAGCCAACCAGGCTCCACCAGGGATCCAGATGTGCCGTCTGAAGCAGAGAGCTGGGATGTTCATGTGAGACAGACTGATAAGGATCATCTCACATCCGAGGAACAGAACCTTCTCAGGCGCCCCTACTTTCCATGTAGCTTAGTACAGTTGTCCTTCTAGAGAGGCTGTGTGTATGATCTGGACCTAAGGGAATCTTCAGTAGTACTGTAAGCTCATCCTCTCTTCCCCCAAAGTTAAGACTTCCTTAAAAAAAAAAAAGTGTGTGTGTGTCTATGTACAAATGTTTGTGTGTATGGTGTGTGTGTGTTCATGTGTATGTGTGTGCATGTGTGCGTGAACGTGTTATCCACAAGTATGGTGGTACAGGTGCTTGTGTGTACACATGCAGTGACTGAGAACATGATGTGCCCTGGCATACCCACCTTATTCCGTTGAGACAGGAATCTCAGTGAAAAATAAATTGAGTTAGCTTGGCAGCTAATAAGTGCAGCACGCCTCCTGCCTTTATCCCTTACAGTGACAGGTACAGGAGCATGGCGACACACCCAGACTGTTTTGGGGTGTTGGGATTCAAACTTAGGTCCTCACATGTGCACAGCAGTATGCCATCTCCTCGACCCTCAGTCCCAGACTCCGCTTGTCACAAATGTGTTTCCTTTCCTTCTATGCCATATGTGCATGTCAATGCTTGGGTTCCTGTTAGTGCTCCCTTCTCCCGTTATAATCGTTGGCTATCAACTGCCAGAAAATCTAACTTGAAAAGTCACTCCTCCAAATTCCTGATTGCAAAAGAATCTTGCGATTCCTTACCTTAACCATCTGCTTGGAAAGGGAACGTCAATATTCATTGGAGTTGTACTCTGACATTTTTGAAGGTAATTGATTTACTCCATGTTAGATACAGTGTCAGAACAGGGCTTTGATCTCCAGAAAATGCCCTGAATAGTAAACCATATGGGCAAAAAGAAAAAGAATGTCATTATGAATCACAGACTTGCTCCAATATTACTTTAATATTGGTTTTTAAAAGAACTAGAAAGCAATATAATAGTCTGAGAAACTGTTTTTCTAAAGTGTAGATTATTATTTTGTGTGGAAAATAGAATATTGAAAAAACAGCAGGGTCAGGCAGGAAGGGCTGCTGGTTGGAGACTTTTTCAGACCACACAGGACAGTAACTGTGGGTCTTTCCTCTATACCAGAAACCCCTGTGTCTGACTTCTCACGTCTTCCCTCCTCTTCACACAGAAGCATCACTAGCTCTAACCTTGGGCTTTACAGAAACCCCTAGAGTGATGGAGGTTTACGGTGGGGTGGAAGGAGAAAATAAGAAGGCAAAGAAAGAGAAGTGGACAAGACAGGAGGGAAAGAGGACTCCATGTACCTTTTGCTCTTGCAAAGGACCTCGGTTCAATTCCTAGCACCCACACAGTGGCTCACAACCAACTACCAAGCACTCACAGTGTCATAAATCCACACACATAAAATAAATCTTAAAAATAAAAATGAAAAAAAAAGTGAAGAACATGTGGGGAAATGGGAGATTTTCCTTGACTATGACTTGAAAGGAGGAGAGAAAAGAATCTCAGATACGAGGAGGGCATTTTCAAGAGGGAAGGAAAGTGGACTGTAGGGAAGCGGACTATAGGGGCCTAGCTCAGCAAATTCATAGCACGGAAAGGTGAAGCCAGGAGACCCGCAGGCATCCCAACCTGACCTTAAGGGCACATGGCTCTTTTCAGAGCAAGAGCTGAAGGGCATGCATAAGGCAGGTGATGAGCCTGGCTTTCTTCAACCATGAGGGGACCATTGTGAAATACAGTTTTGTAGATAAATTGGCAGCTTCCTGTGGCTTGGTGTTGTTTAGTAAGCATTCATATTTCTCAAGTCCAATTATAGGCTTTTCGGGAGCAAAGATTCAAACATCTTCGATCCCTATAACCCATGCTCAATAAATGCCTTTATTTATTTATGTCTTTAACGGGTCTGATATAAAACAAGCAGTTTCTTGTGCTACTGGTTAGTTGAGAATCCAGACGTCCAGCTCAGGGAGAGAGTTGAGTCACCAAAGCACAAACATTCTGTCCCGAGAAAATATTTATTTTGTTTAACAGGGTTGTAAATGAAGGGGTGTTATCTCCTCAGCAGAATGGGGACTGTGAGTCAGCCATCTGTGTACACAGCAGAGTCTTATGTCTAAACTGGAGATAAAGGCAGGAACTTTTATAGTGTTTGAATGTGAAAATCCAGCAGAAAACTTGCAGAATGGCTCTGTTTGCTTTCATTTTCCCCACTAAGACTATTTCCACACTGCTTTTGTGACAACCATGTTTAAATACAGCTAACAATTTAAAAAGAAAAAAAAATTGTTTGGCTTTTTGAAGTAGGGTCTCATGTAGTCCAGTCTAGCCTCAAGCTCACTTTGTAGCTGAGTCTGGACTTGAATGAGGCTGGACTTGAAAGCCTGATCTTGTCTGTATCTCCTAAGTGCTAGAATTGCAGAACATGCCATCACCGTTAGCTAAAACTTGTTTTTTTGGGAATAAGGTAACACCAGGCATATAAAAGTGCTTCTAAAACAAGAAATTTATAACATTAAAAAGAAAATAAGTTGCATTACATTTTTTCATTTGACATATTGCTTAGCATTAAAAATCACATTGGTATTTCCCAGCTAGAGTGATTCATTTTTAATGAAAAGAGTAAAAATTATTTTAATTGAAATGTTAATTCCCTAATCTATCATCGTTTCTTCCCTATAAAATAAAAAAAACATTTATGTTGGGTGTTGGCCTGGTGTTATGTATTCTAATGTTAATTACTGGCCCCCCAGATCTTGTCCCTGCTGGGAAGAGCACATTCTCATGTAAATCTATCCTTGTTGTGTAAACCTGCCTAAGTCATCTAAATCATCATATCTGACTGGCTGATTAAACAGCCTATACCTGGGCATGGCAGAATGCAGTAAGCATGGCTAAGGTTCTCAGGATTCTGGGTTCAAGAGAGAATCATGGGAAATAGATGGACAGGAAAGGAGGAGGAAGGAGGATGTCACCATGGGTTATCATGGAGAAGAAGCTATATGGGCTGGAAGAAAGGCCTCCCAAAAAAGCGTGGGAAGGCCGAGGTGAAGGATATAAGCAAGTACCATGGGATTATGGATGGAAGGTAGACCAGATGAGGAGGATTAAGGCAGATGGCATTGGAAGGGGGCTGGGAGGTGGATGGTGAGGATATTGAGACAGTGTAAGTGAAATATCTGCCCAGCCCAAGGGAAACAATGCAAGTATAAATCTGACAGGTGTCTAGATATTATTATTTGTGGTAGCAGGTTAAATAATACTGCCCTGATAATCTTAGGGCCAATAATAAACATTATGTAGCCCAACACTTGTTTTGTTTTTTAATTACTGAGACACATTTAGGCTCCCCTTTTCAGAAACACTGGAAGTGAAGCCTTTTTTCCTGTCACCAAATCAAAGGGAAGAAAGATAGAGAAGAGCTGGCGAGCTGGCAGAGGCCTGGGCTTGGCTCCCAGCACCCATGCTGGTCACTCACAACTACCTGTCACCCCAGTTCCAGGACATCTGATTCCCCTTCTGGTCTCCATGGGCACATGCACTCACACATGCACATACCCATACATAGACATACAGATACATGTAATTAAATTTAAAAAGCATTAGAGAAAGGAAGGGAATATTTACTTTAGCAACAACAGGAATTAATTTTACAAAATGCTCCTGTATAATATCTTTAGTGTTGCTGAAGAATACTGTGGTGAGAATCTTGGTTTCTTTACAAACCCAGTCATGTTGTGTGAATATGTTTTAGGTTTAATCCCAGATGTGGTCTATTGGAGATGCTTCAGATTGTTCACAGATGCTAACTATGACTTGTCTCATGCTCTGGCAGGGGTGAGATTTTGCCAGCTGAGGATAGTTTTTTATGTTTGGAATTCTGGGGACTCATAAATGCCAGAGCCCCCAGGAGGGCCAGAGGTACTTCGAAGAAGGTGGCTGCTGCTCCCTCTGCTGCTGTGGTTGGTTTTGGCTTGTCAAGTGGTTGTGCACAAAGAGACAAATAGAAGAAATTGGATATCTTGTGGACAAAGGTCAACTTTGCCCCAATGAACTCAATGCCCTTAATTAGTAGTACATAGTCTAAAAAGAGCCATGCCCCCTTTCCCCTCTAACCTTCTTTCTCTCCTACCTAGTGTTGGGGGATTGTCGAGGAGTGGAGTGGAGAAGGGTGCTTGATATAAGAACCCAATGAAGTAGCCAGAAAGCCTGGTTACAGGATACTAATGGTTACAGCCTTTTAGCAAGCAGTTTGTGTTTCCTTACTAAGTGTCAATATGCTAGCAAAATGTCCTACATCTTGAAAATGATTCTGAGGAAGTCATTAAAGAACATTTCACTTATTTGCAATGGTGCCTGTGGCAATATTGTTTCTTACAGCAAA
The DNA here is from genome assembly GCA_028658305.1 of Pachyuromys duprasi. Classification (NCBI taxonomy): domain Eukaryota; kingdom Metazoa; phylum Chordata; class Mammalia; order Rodentia; family Muridae; genus Pachyuromys; species Pachyuromys duprasi. The sequence goes on from CM053767.1 coordinate 31,079,589, forward strand.
ATTTGCAGACAACTAAACCCATTTAGGCAGTCATGAAATCGATGCACAGCCATGTTATGGCATGCCATTTTGTCTTTAAGACACAGCAATAAAACTTCTGATGCAATGGCAGACAAGCAGACAAGCAATGACTTGCCAACTAGGTAATGTAGCCAGAAGCACAGAGCAGGCAATACACAGCATGAAACAGTGGTCATCTCTGAGTAACTGGATCATGAGGGTTTATAGTCACTTCTGTATTTTCCCAACTCACCATAACCAAACAACAACAAAACAAAACAAACAAACAAAAAAAACCCCACTCAATTAAAATGCCTAAAAACTTCCAGTGGGATCCTCTAGGAAGTTCAAACAAGGATTCTTGAGCTGCAGCAATAGATGGTGGAATTCTGGGAAGGAATGGAACTCATCATGTAAGCTAATAAACTATTGGCGCAGGTTTTGCCTGCCAATCTCAGTGTCTCTTTCTCGATTCCTTAGGCCGATAACTCCCACCCTAAATTATGACTGCTCCAGGTTACTGTCAGACATCTCAGAAGAGTCATGTGGCTGTTCTTTGATGGTTTCCAAGATAGCATCTGTTTTTAAAACAAGATTTGCAGGGACTATCACCTGTGTAAGGTAACCACCATCCATTCAGATGTTTGCCAGAGAATTAAAAAGCAATCATTTCAAGTAATTGTGTGCATCTGACAGTGAAATTGAGGTGGAGAACACAGAAAATTGACAGAATTACTGCTTGCTTTATCTATCTATCTATCTATCTATCTATCTATCTATCTATCTATCTATATCTATCTATCTATCTGTCTGTCTGTCTGTCTGTCTGTCTGTCTGTCTGTCTATTCATTGTGTGTGTGAGTGTGTGCGCACATGCACTGGAGGGCACAGCACATGCATGTGCACACGTGTGCAAATGCCCTTAGAAGCCACACGAGGGCATCAGATCCCCTGGAGCTGGAGTTACAGGTAGTGTGACTTGTTCAACACCAGTGCTGGGACTCAGACTAGGGTCTTCTGCAAGAGCAAGCCCTCTTAAGCACTGAGCCACTCTCTGACCCCTCATTCGAGTAAGGAGTTTCCTGGGACCACTACTGCCACAATACAAAATGTCTATGGCTGCTTCGATGTTCTAACGGCAGAGTTGAATAGGTTCTACTGAAGATGCTAAAAATATTTACTGCTGGTTCTTCATGGAAAGTCTTCTGGCCTCTAGTTTAAATTATAAATCCCTTCAAACTCTCTTGGTTCACTTATTTCTGCACTTCCATTGCTTTTATTGAAGAGGAATAAGCACTTCTAAAATTCTAGTAAATGCCCCAGGTACACATCATAAACCACCTTTACCCACATCTGGATTCATAAAAACAGAAGAAAAAAATGGCCTGCAGTCACAGGTAAGAGTAAATAAAACCTTAGTAATTAAAAAAAAATTGATCAAATTTTCTTGACTGTTCGACCCACCCAAAAAGCGAGGGACCCATTCTGCCCTAATTTGGGTTTCTGCTGCTGTGATAAAGCACCATGACCAAAAGGAACTTGGGAAGGAGAGGGTTTACTTCAGCTTATAGCCAGCTACCAGGTCATGCTCCATCTCTGAGGAAAGTCAGGGTAGGAACTCAAACAGGCTAGGAACCTGGAGGCAGGAGCTGATGCAGAGGCCATGGAGGGTGCTGCTTCCTGGCTTGCTTCTCCAGACTTGCCTAGTCTGCTTCCTTACAGAACCCAGGACCACTGATCAGGACCACCTGGGAAACACCCAGCATAAGGAATGGTATCATCCTCTCCCATCAATCAGTAGTCAAGGCAGTGACACACAGGCTTGCCTACAGGCCAATCTGATGGAAGCATTTTATCAACTAAAGAGTCCCTCTTCACAGATGACTCCATCTTGGGTCAAGTGGACAGAAAACAACCAGGATACACACACTAACTAATGAGAGCCCTTTAAACTTCTTAGACATGCTCAGACTTCCTTCCTTTCCACTTAAGCCAGAAGATATAAATGGTGTCAATTGTTGGGGTTAGATTACGAGAAGATGTGTCTTTGTATATTCAGTTGTTAAGTGCTAAACCGACAGAGAACTAAGTACTAGCCAGATCATGGTCTTGTTATTTCTATGGTTTTAGATTTTGTAAATATTCATCTTTCTACACTTGCCTATAGTTTGTAATGAAGATCTACTGGCCAGTAGCTGGGCAGAAAGTGGAAGATAGAATTTCAGAGACTTGGGGCAGGGAGGGAGCCAGAGAGGAAGGGAGAGGGAGGGAGAGAGCTGGCAAAGAAAAGAGGCGTGGGAGATTCACCAGTGGACACAGTGATGAACAGACAGAACAGCAGAGAGGTACAGCTAGTCACGAGTTCCAGACACAGGAGCCAGACCAGAGTACCCAGGCATGGGAGAGGCAATGCGAAGGCAATTTCATAGCAATTCCTCACTGCCTTGAGGCAGCAGTCTGCTACCACCTGAGCAATGTCAGCAACTGCAGCAGCAGTGGTGCTCAAGAAGCAGAGGCCCAGAGCTTGTAAGAGCGACCCCTGGCAACCATGACAAAGCTCAGAGACTGGCTGTTGCATAGCTGGAGGGCTATAGCAGGGCTGTTGCCGGCCAATGCCCACAGGTGAACGGAACTTGTGAGGCTCGGCGTGTGGAGGTGTGGCCCAATGGCTGTCTAAGCCAGCTGGTGGTCGGTGTCTGTAGCCCAGGGCTCTGGCAGAAGATGTAAGATGGTGCAGCAGCCACTCAACAGCCAGCCAAGAAGGCAGAGGCTGCCACCATCTGTGCTAGCCTGAGGTGCCCTTCAGGCCATGCAAAATAAGCGCTTTCCCAGAGCCACCATATGCCTGAGAAGATCTGGAGTCAGTAATGTGTGCTTACGGGCAACACCAAGACAGAGTTAAGAGAAACGTAGGTACAGAAATAAATATTAAAAATTTGAAAACCGTAAAAGAGAAATAGGTAGAAGTGTTTTGTATATATTCACAGACCCTGAAGAAAGGAACATAGACAGTTATAAGAGAAAATGCTAAATTTAAATAATAAAGGCTCTGAAGGAAGGAGAAAAGAAAATAAGTAAAAATGCTCTATAAATATGTGTAGACACTGAAGAAAAAAATGAGTATAGACAGTCATAGAAGAAAATATTAAGTTTAAATAATACAATCTCTAAAGGGAGGAAAGAGTTAGTAAAATTAAAAAGGAATGTATTGTCTGTGTTAAAAAAAGAAAAATACTATGGAAGAGGGCACTTTGACCCCATATGGTTTCATTTTAGTTGTAGTCATGGAATTAATTATAAAGGATTATCATTTTCTATGTCCTCTCTAGGATAGACCAAAACAAAACAGACTTAGATAAGGAGAGGAGTAAGAGATGAAATACTAGCTTAAAGGCAATAGAAATTAGAGGATCTTTTAAATCAGAATAAAGAATCTCCAGAAGAATTCAATCTAAAGCCTATGGTACCACCTTCTGATGAGACTGCAGAATGGTAACCCATAAAGATGCTAGATCTAAAGAGATGTAAAGAGGCTTCATCTATGGAGCAGTGTGGTAAGACTAGATATATTTATATTGTGTAGGATCCGTTGATAGATGAAGGATAATATGCTGAGTTAAGAATACCATCTTAGAGCAATGTTGTACAATAGCTTATGGGTTTCATTTTGCAGAGCTGAGAAAATTATTAATTAACTAAGGTATGTACATGTATTAATACATCGTACAATTGATACCTATTCAGGATTTCAATGGGCTTTTGCCTTGAGTTCTGAAAGGACCAATTCTGTAATTACACATTTATTAGAGGTGATGGCTATCTTGGGGATGCCTTTGCAGATGGAAGCTGGTGATGTTCTGGCATATGACTTCAGTACAATGCAATTTTTTTCAACATTATAACATAAAACATGTTACAGGTTTACCTTATAATCCCACAGGTCAAACAACTGTGGAATGATCTAACCATATTTTAAAGGGAATGCTCATAAAACAAAAGAGGGGTATAAGGTCACCCAGAGATAGAGTAAATACTGTTTTATCAACTTTAATTTTTTTAAAGGTCGATGAGACAGGTAGCATAGATGCTGAAATTGCTGGATTTTAGAAAGGACTGCTGAATTAAATCAACCTATATACTTAAAGGATATTTTAACCTCAGAATGGAAATCAGGGAATGTGTTGCATTGGGGAAGAGAATATATTCTTGTTTCAGCAGAAAATGAAAATCTGTGGATTCCTTCAAAGTTAATAAAGATTAGATTTGACTAGGGAAAACCTCCTGAAATTCTTGGCTGCAGACAATAAAGGAAGAGACCCAGAAGAACAACAAACCAGGTGACATGATTGCTAGCCCCTTTATGTGGGATCCCTTTATGTCTCTGCATAGCCAGTGCATCTTTTCGGCTACCTAGTCCTCACAACTTATTATTACATAACATCCTTTCCATACGACATTGATGGGGATTTCTATTATAATTTGGTTATATAGTCCAGATGGACTTATAACTACTGGCAGATGCCTTTCACCTGCTCAAGAGCAGAGACTCATCTTTAGCTGATTTGTGCACACCATACATTCCATACATGTGTTAATACAGATATGTATGTTACCTTTAAAAGTGTAGTTACAAAGCAAAAGGACCAGACACCAATGAAGACAAAACAAAGTAGCCCAAATAATCAAGCCTCACAGACTGCCTCAGTTGCTGTTTCTTCAAAAATTGCATCCAGGACAACTTCAAAGCAGCTAGCCTCTGGTGGCTCAGCCTCACAGATTGTTCTAGCCAGGACTTCACTTCACAGGATCGGCACTTTCCTAGTCCAGATGATCCCACAGAGCCTGGACAGCAAATGAAACAGCCAGTTCTCCTAGGACTTGTCTATTTTCCAAATTTTCTAAGGATCCCCAAAAGATGCCTTTGTCCCCAGACAACAGGAAGCAATTTAAAGAACACAACATCCTCATTCCTGAGAGGTGGTGTGGGTGGTTTTGAGTCATTCTGTGGGTAAAGGGTGTTTTTTGTTATTTAGGGGTGATGGTGGCTAGTTGTTTAATGGTTATGGTCAGGGAGGAAACAGAATAAAAATGGTTAGATTCAGGGATCTCTTTCTCTTTCTCTCCTCTCCATCCTTCTTTCTCTCCTATCTAGTGTTAGGGGGTGAAAAGGGGGAGAAGGGGAATACAAGGATGAAAGAACAAAAATGATAGATTACAGTATCTTTTGATGGGTAACATAAAGGTGGATTATTGCATCTCCTTTTAGACTAAAAAAGCAAAAGGCTCAAATATTTTAGATTGGATGGACTTTTGTATATTGATAGGAGGTAGTATTTGCTGTGGCACACTGTATTTATAGAGAGATTCAGCTCGTGTTTAAGGTATTGTGCCTATGCAACTCATCTTAAAAGTTAATGTATAGTACTAGTCTTATGAAAGCTACTATTGTAAAATGTTAAGATAATCAAGAAATGCAAGTTGGTAGTCAGTCACCTATAAATTATCGTACTTGTGTGCCGGGGGCCAGCCCCAGCAATGACTAGGTCCTACAGAGGAGATACTTGGCGTGGGAGGGGTGAGTCAGGCACAGGGTTGGGGGAATCTTGCATCCCGACTGACTGGCAGTGAGAGTGCTTCTTTATTGACACAGAAGTCAGTAATCAAGGATGGATTCATGTTGTCCCAAAACATAGATCGTATCACTTTGGTCCTGGGACATGTGTTTCAACTTCCTCTTGGTCATAAGTTTAGTCATCATTGATAAACCATGACAGAGTAATCTTTTACAATCATTTTCCCTCATCAACCCCACAACCCAACTTTTTTTTTTATATCAATCAGAGGTTAGGTACTTTGCATCCCCAGTGTAGCCCCCTCCCTCTTTCCCTCCCACTCTCCCCATCCCTCCCTCATCTCCTCCCAGCCCACTCCAAGTCCACCTACAGGGGA